>JAJHZJ010000018.1:2390391-3024189 GCA_023548195.1 Bettongia penicillata ogilbyi | reverse complement strand
GTAAGGGGCCCCAGAAGGAGACAAAGCTATTGAGTCTGTCCCATAAAATACTAATAAAAATCTTCTTTGGGGAAAGTATGTGTAATATATAATGAATCATTATGGGGAAATGCAGGTAAGAGCAGCAAGCAGACACCACCTACTAGAGAATAAGTTTGATAAAAGATAACCTACATTTTAATAAGAATGGCATAATAGATTTCCACCTTCTCTCATCAGGAAGAGAAAGAAAGAAAAATCCGTCAGCAATCTCAAAAACAGTTTTTCCTCTTCCAGTGCATCTCACCAGCTTGTTATCCAAGGCATTGGGCATCAGTTAGTTTGAAATTTGGAAAACAGAAGGGAAAGTCAGAAAAATGAACTAAAGCAGACCTTCACTGTACTCAACTGTAGAACATTAGAGAAGATCTTATTAAAGGAAAAACCCATGTTTTTGAAACTCTTGTGTCTCATTTTACTGATTATTTCCTTTATCTAGAAGGACGTGAAGAAGAGCTGTCTGCTAGAATCATTGCGGGCAGCTAGTATGCTTTGAGTATGAACTCTCTCTTCTGCTTTCAAACCAAAGCAAAGTTCGACACTGACATCGCATCATAGGAAATTCCTTTCACCCACAATCACCTAAAAAATTTTAAGTGCAAACTGTTGCCAAATCCAGATAGTAGAAACATTGTTAAGTTAATTGATGTAATTATAACAAGAATAACATATAGCCAAGCACCATCTCAGCTAGAAGAGAAAGAGGTTTATAAATCAAAAGTTAAGTTGTTATCTTACCATGATGAAGCAAGTTTTCAAGTTTCCTATAAACCCACCAAGATATTATGGATTGTAAAATGCAGTCATTCAGGCGACTCGTCCTCACTCAAGTTAATTCCCCTCCCCCCAAAAAATTGATCTTCTAATTTCCTCCAACAGCCTTTTCTCTTCTTTCGTCTTCCAAACTATAGGTTTTAACACCACACCAAGTCACATTCCAACTGTGCTCCTCTCACTAAGAGCCAGAGACAACTGACAGTGTTTACGTGAAAAGCTCACTTACTAAGGGTGTGTTTGAACCAAGAGTTGAAAGGGTTAAAGAGGTGCGTCCTTTTTTAGGTGTGACACTGAATAAAAATTGCTGAAAAGACAACATAGGAAGTAAGAGGTGATTTGGCAGGAGACACCTTGAATACATTAAATTATATGGAAAATCTGAACTATGATAGATTGGAAGTAGGTAGGAGGAGAAGATAAGCAAATTCTGTTTCGTTTTGTTTTTCTCTGATCACAGAATTACAGACTGAGATCTGAAAGAAACATGAATGAACATCTAGTTAGCAATGAAATGAGGGGGACCCTGTGATTTTTACTCTTATTTTTATTCTCCACTTTTAAAAAAAATATTGCACTTTATTTTAAACACGTGGACCAGCCAAACAAAACCACAAGAACAGATAAACAAAACCACACAATAGCCTGATTATCCAATGCTATCCTGTGTATGTAATCTGAATTTTATTGGTTCCAGAGCTGCCTATATTTCAATTGCTGTATACATCACAGATGCTCTTACTTGGGCTTTGCTTTCTTCATTCATTCACCACAAGTCAAGACATCACATCCATGATGTCATTGGTTCTGTTCAAGAAAGGACGAACAACCACAACCAAGTTTGTAAAACAAACACGTTCCATGAACCAGAATCAGTCCCTTAAATGCTACGTGTTCAAATAAGAATCAAAAAGGTAAAAATATAACCTATTTTCATTACTAAACCAATTTCATTTCTAAAATTCAATGATTCACCTCAAAATTCAACAAGATGATAAGATTTGCCTTGAGTTTGAGTTTCTTCATTTTTCATGCTTTAATGTTTCACTGGTGCAGATAAGTGGCACCATCGACAGAACAGCTGACCAGAAGTCTGGTCAAATTCAGCCTCAGACACTCACTAGCTGTGTGACCTTAGGCAAGTCACTTAACCCTGTTTGCCTCAGTTTCTTCATCTGTAAAATAAGCTGGAAATGACAAACCACTCCAGTATCTTTGCCAAGAAAGCCCCAAATGGCATCATGAAGAGTCAGACATGACTGAAAAAACTGAACAACAACAAATGTTTCATTAATTGTCACTTTGACATTAGACCTCTCTGTTAGGTTAAACCTCATCTCTTATTTGGAAACACAAATTAGAAAAAAAAACCAGACCTCCTTTCTTAGAACTCATTAAAAATATAAAACAATTAATAACTTTACAATTTCTTTATTGTTATCATCATCAATTAACATTCCCTGGTTCATAAGATCATATATCTAGAGCTAGGTCAATCCTAGCATTCATCTAGTTCAGGGTTTCTTAAACTTTTTTCACCCAAGACCTCTTCTGCCCCCCCAGAAATTCTTATGCACCTGGTTCAGGCTCTCCTTACTTCTCACCTCTGAGATTGAAGCAGTCTCCAAATTGTTCTCAGGGTCTCAAGTCTCTCCTCACTCCATTCTATCACACAGCTGTCAAAGTGATACGGTCTGGGCTTACCAACTCCCTATTTTACTCCAGTTATTACCTTGGAGTTCAGCTAGAAGCTCTTCTCTTTGGCATTTAAAGGACTTCATAGCCTGGCCCCCTTCCATTATTTCAAATATTCCAGTCAGAAAGGTCTGACTTCAAATTCAGCATCATACTAGCTGTGATCCTGGGCAAGTCACTTAACCACTGTCTGCCTCAGTTTCCTCAACTGCAAAATTAGGACAGTAGTACCTACCTGACAGGGTTGTTGTAAGGTTCAAACCAGTAACATTTGTCTGGCACTTACCAGGTGCTTAATAAATGCTTACTTTTTTTTAACCTAAAAAAACTCCCACACTACATGTACTCCTCTAGGCTATCTATATATGAAGATCATGCTGTTCCTCATACAATATTCTGTGTTGTTTACAACAACTGATATACTCTCTCTCCCTATGTCTCCCTCCTAGGATTCTTGTTTTCCTTCAACACAACCTTCTACCTGAGGGTATGGTCTCAGTCCCCTCATATCCATATCTGCCTGTAGGGCCTTTCCTTCTCAATTGATCTTGGATCTCCTTTATATACATCCCGTATTTACCTACTTATGATCATGTTGTCTTCCCTTCTAGAGGCAAACACCTGGAGAGAGGGCAGGGGCTGTTTTCGCTATTTCTTTGTGTTCCCATCAGTTAGTACAACTTCAGTATACAGTAAGAACTTAATAAATGCATTTGATTAGTGATTGGTGTAGAAAATGAAGATGTGAAAAGGAAGACTGACTCCTATTAGTATTTCTTCCTCCTTCACCCAATGGACCTTGTCCCATGAGCGCAGGTGGGATAGCCCATTGACTCATTCACTTAATACTAGCAAGTAGCATTTTTGACAGGGTGTGCAATTTGGGAATAGCACCTTAATGTGCTCCTTACTTCCAGTGTCTTGAGCCAAATTTCTCCAAGAGATCTGTTTGGCTCTGGGGCTTTCTTTCCTCTACTCACCTTTCCCATACCTGGGTGAATCTTTATCTCAGAGTAGCAGAGCAGGTCCAGGGATGATAATTCCTTACCCTGGCTCCTATGACTGCATGACTTCAGAACACAGAGAATAGAGGCTTAGGAAGAAGGAAACTTGGATTATTTTCAGCTAATCTTCCTCCTGTACTTTTTTGGATACTGTTTTGAGTAAGGGGGACAGAAAAGTATGTTTCTTATGCTTAGTAACTGTGCTAATGCAGGTATTTATATCATGACATATCCCGAATAATTTTGTTTAGTTGTTTTTCAGTCATGTCCAACTCTTTGTGACCCCATTTGGGGTTTTCTTGGCAAAGACACTAGAGTGGTTTTGCCATTTCCTTCTCTAGTTCATTTTACAGATGAGGAAACTAAGGCAAACAGAGTTAAATTACTTGCTCAGGGTCACACAACTAATAAGTGTCTGTGGTTGGATTTGAACTCAAATCTTCCTGACTCCAGGCCTGGCACTCTACCCAGTGTGTCACTTAACTGCCCTCAAGTACTGTTAGACTTCTAAAAAGGCTTCAATATTTACAGCCTTTAGTGGTTTAGTAGATGGTACAGTGGTACAGTTTAATGGATGGATTTCAAGTCAGAGGACCTGAGTTTACATTCTATCTCTGCCATTTACTACCTGTGTGTCCTTGAGTAAGTCTCTTTGTGCCTCAATTTTCTCATCTATAAAATGAAAAGGATAAGGTCCCTTCTAGTCTAAAACTCCAATCCTATGATCCCAAGACCTGAGTTTAAGTCTAGTCTTTGACACATACTAGCAGTATGACTCTGGGCAAGTCATTTAAACTCTGTGTTCCAAGCAACTCTATAAGATTATAAATTGTAGAGCAGGTACCCATCTTGAACTGGTGGAGTCAATGGGGAACTCTCTTCATATATGAAATCATAGATGTGGTCAAAAGAAAAGTCTTTAAATGTTTTTAATTTTTTCAGATGTCATATTTGAAGCCCTATCTTTTGTTGACTGTGTCCACTTAGGGTTTTGCTGCTCCATGGCCAGAGCTAGGTGCCTCTAGATCCTCTGTTCTAATTTGTTGGGCTCAGTCTACTCCCATCCCATCTTACTGCCCTCCCCTCACATTACTTGAGGGCTTTACTGGGTGTTTCTTTCTGGAAATTGGCAGCATTACATCACACCCTTCCATCTTGTAGATATATTTGCAGAACCAGTTTGGTGAAAAATCTGGGAAGGGGGTTAAAAATTCCCTAGTGGAGGGCACTAAAGCTCATGATTAGTCAGAATTTGGTGGTGCTTGTCTTCCTAGAGGCATCAGCTCCCCCAGAAGAGGCAAGATTCTTGCCCTGGTTTATACACATTCCTCCACCTATGCATTTCTTCAGTCATACTTAATCCCCAACTTCCCCAAGTATTAAAAACTAGGATCTATTTCCATAACACTGAACTGGCTCCTGTTTCCTGGACTGTGGCAAGGCAAACAGAAGTAGAATCTGACCCAAGAAAGCATAACCAAACTGAAAAATGAATTCCCATGGTTACCGTGCTTTGCTTCCAATCAAATTCAGGGGTCATTCTTCCAAAGTTATTTGAAGCATTGCCTATTTAAATGGATAGCGAGGGTGAAGGTTTCTCCATTATTCTGTTACTTTAGGTCTTGTGACATGGTCAAATCAAAATTAAGCAAAAAATTTGCCCAATATCTACTATGTGCAAGCAAGAATAAAATAAATATCAAGGACCTAGGATAGTGTAGTGAAAGGAGCCCTGACTGCAGAATTAGACAATCTCAGTTCTAACCCCAGATCTGTTACTTGCTACCTGGCTGAACTTGGGCAAGTGATGTTATCTTTCTAGGCCTTAGAGTCACTTAACCCTGTTAACCTCTGTTTCCTCATCTGTAAAACGAGCTGGAGAAGGAAATGGCAAAAGCATTCTAGTATCTTTGCCAAGAAAGTTCCAAATGGGTCACGAAGAGTGAGACAGGACTGAAATGTTATGAAGTACGATAACCACCCATGGATTTAGAATGCTGGGGAGGAATGAGTACAAGCAAAGGCTCTTAGGAAAGTGAGATAATTGTTCATAGTTACAGAAGCACAGGATTTGGAGCTAGAAAGGACTTTTCTGGTCCAACCCTCCTAATTTTATATATTAGAAAACTGAGGCCTAGAGAGATTAAAGGAACTGTAGAGCGAGGATTTGAACCTGGGTCTGAAAAGTGCAGGAAGCACAATCAGGAAAGCAATGACATATGATGATGACAGCAATGGAAAAGGAAGCAACAGGAAGAACAATGATGAAATAAAAACTTCATTCTATGAAATGATAATGGCCAAGGTTAGCCACAAAGGAGAGATGGGATTGCACTTCCCATCTTCTTTGCAGAAATATGGGATGACATGTATGGAATTTTGCAAATGACATTCAACATGGTCAATACATTGGTTAGTTTGGAACTTTAAGGTCTTTCTTCTCTCTTTTTCTGTCTCTTTTAGGTCATCCTACAGTTTAGTTAGACTGAGCTTTTTGCTGTTCCTTTATACATAGCACTTCATGTCTTGTCTCTGTTTTGCATGGCTTGTCCTCCCATGCCTCAGAAGTACTCCTTAATCACCTCTGCCCCTAGAACACCTTGTTTCCTTCAAGTCTCAGCTCAAGTGCCACCTTCCACATGATGCCTTTCTTGAGTGCCCTTCCCACCACTTTGTATCTATTTTGCAAATATCTAGATTAAAGATATAGCTATAGATCCCTCTCTCTCTCTCTCTCTCTCTCTCTCTCTCTCTCTCTCTCTCTCTCTCTCTCTCTCTCTCTCCCTCTCTCTCTCTCTCTCTCTCTCAATATATCTGGAGAGAGAGAGAGAGAAATGCAAAATAAATATATCTATAAACCAGATATCTACATATAGAGGTAATTTATATATAGGTATATCTACAGATATAGAGATGTACATATAGATATGTCTCTATAACTATACACCTATTTGCATGTAGATATAAACATATATATGCACACACATACACACATTGTCTCCTCCTGAAAGACTATGAGTCCTTAGGGAAGAGGGATTCTTTTATCTTTTTACCTTTAGCATCTATTAAAATACCTGACACATAGCAGGTGCTTATCAAATGCCTGTTGATTAACTGATAAATAATATGTTACTTTTATAGTATTAAGCTCAGGACAGCTTGGGTACCAAGGGAATGTTTTTATGGGTGGATATTGCATTGATAATTTCATTATAAAGGAAAATAGTCCTACAGATCCATCAGCAGGGTCATGTACTGTTTTCCCAGGAATGGGGATGGATTTTTATCATGCTTCCTGTGATGCATGATGCACCACTGATGACTGAAGAGGAGGGCTCTGACCCACACTGTGAGTGAATGACGTCACTGGGAAACTGAAGATTGTAACTGGCAGAAGGGACATTGTAGAAAGCGGTGAAATGAAAGAAGGCATCTCAAAAGAGGAAAAGGCAGGGTAAGAATTCAATTTCCCAATAAGGTGGTGAGATGGAAAATAATGGGAAACTGTATAGATAATGAACTGTGATTGAGCGTTTGGAAGGCATGGAAATTCTTAGTAAGAGGTTTGAATTTGATTGACATGGAATGAAAAGTGATGGAAAGTTCTTAAAGGAAAACAAAGTTTAGAGAGAAAAGAATCTTTTTTTTCCAGAAGAACATTAACACTGCCAATTCATTATGCATTTTTCATTAAAAATGGATAAAGCCTGGCAAAATTAGTCACAGGAATCAAGGGATTTAGGACTGAATAAGATCTTAGAGATTATTTAGGCCAACTCTCTCATTTTATAATCAGTATCTTTTTTTTTATGTGGAATATAGTGATACAGGTCTAATGGGATACGTTTAGAAGGCCAAGGATGGGTAAATATCTTTTCAGTTCTATTTCTACAAGCAAATTAAGCTACTGCTATATGATTGATAAGTTAAATCCATGGAAACTGTTGTTTTAATAAAGAATTTTGTTATATGATTGATAAGATAAATCCATGGAAACTGTTGTTTTAATAAAGAATTTTGTAATTCAGGCATGCTAAAATTACACCAGACAAATGAAGAAAAAAAATTTAAGATGGAATGAATCCTTAAAGAAGGTTATGAAAATTCCTTCTGGGGGTCTCCAAAGTAGATTTTCATTTGTCTGTGATGATTTAGGGATATTAATAATAATTTTCTTTGAAGGAACTAAAAGTACTGTGCTTTCACATGTGATTATCTTAATTGTTCTCACAACATTCCTTTGAGACACAGAGAGAATTATTATCCTCATTTGACAAAGAACCTCAGACTTGTCTAAGGTCTCACAGAGGGTAGCAAAAATAGGGGTGGAATCCACAGCAGCTCCGGTTTGCTTATACTGTGACTGAAAACAGAAGTGGGAAACCGATACCACTTCAGTTCTCTTGTTCTTTGGTGCCATAGACATTTTTCAAAATTAAAAATCCAAAGCCTAGCATGTGTTGAACTACAAAGGAAGCTAGATTGGGAAGGAGTCTAAAACAAAATAAACAAGACAAAACAAACAAAAATACTATACTTATCTAAAAAAGGTACGTCACCAAATCTAAATGGCAAGACTGTTTTGTTATTTTAAAACATCTGCAAGAAACATAACCCACTTGGGTTATTGTAATATTCTCCCTCTTAATAATAATAATAGCCAACATTTGTTGGCTTATTATCTGTCGAGCACTGTGCTAAGCACTTTAAAATTATTTACTCAGTTAATCCTTACAACAGGTAGGAGGTAGATGCTCATCATCCTCATTTTACAACTGAAGCAGAGAAGTTAAATGACTTACCCAGGGGCACAGAGCTAGGAAGTATCTGAGGCTGCATTTGAACTCGGTCTTCCTGACTCCAGGTCCAGCACTCCATTTACTGCCCTACCTAGCTGACTCTGCGGTAAAGAGTATTGTAGTATTATATAAGGATATTATAGTATTTTCCATGTGCTGGACATCAACTATATTCAGCAGATTATAACCCTTTGCAAGTCATCGTCCATGTCTTGCTAACTTTAGTATCTTCTCTGGTACCTAACATCTTGCTCTGGCTCTTCAGTTCAACAGTAGGTACTTAATAACTAGCCATTTATGGAATTTAATTCTTCAGCTACAAGGATGGCCCCTTAATATTTCTGCATTCAAATCCAGCCCCAGAAACTTCCAAACTATGTGACTTTGGGCAAGTCATTCAACCTCTGTTTGCCACTAGAGAAGGAAATGTCAAACCACGCTAGTATCTTTGCCAAGAAAACACCATGGACAGAGGTCCAAGGGGTCATGAAAAGTTGGGCATGACTGAAATGACTCAAAAACAAACAAAAAAAAATGTACTTCTGCACTTGGAGGCATGGCTCTTTCAACTCAGCAGTAATTTGCCAAAATGACAGCTGACCTCAGAAGTATTTTGCAAGTAACACACTCAGAGCAGAGGCAAGAGTCTACCAGGGTCTTTGTCCCTTGTTGTTTCCAGGTGATCAGACATGGATGTTAGTTACTGGGGAAACTCTAAGAGTAAAAACCTCTATCTCCATTCCATGGCCCTTATTCCTGCCAGCTCTGAACTAAGAATAGAAAAGTAAAGTTCCACTGCACCTCACATGATGAAAATGAATTCCTATACATTTTGCTAGCCAGAATTGAGATGATTCCTTCCCACCAAATTTTCACTAGTACAGTAACCAGATTTTCTGAAAGGACAGAAACCAGGAGGTGGAGCATCATGCCACATCTGAACAGGAAGCAAACCTTTGATAAAAACCTTGGTCAGGCCTCAGGGTCACTGAATTAAATCAGTCTCCATCTGCTCCACTCTTTCAGAAGAGACTTCTTGGAGCTCAGACCTTAGGATTTCTGTATCTTCCTAAGGCCCCAGCAGCTGAGAACTACAAAAGGTCTGCCTCTTTTGCCATCATGACTGAAGAAATACACTGTTACTTTGTCAAGATGAATTATCAAGTTGTTTAAGCAAAAGTTAATTTATTACCTTACAGCCACCTTCTCGGGGCTAGCCCAAGGAAACTAGGGAACCCATTATAAAGGTCAGTCATTGAGTAAGAAAATGTCCTATCTTCCAACGTCATTGCTGCTGCAGTTTCCAGGGTAATCCTAGCAGGCTAAGGTGAAATTCAGGGATTGTCTCTGCTTGGAGAATCACCAAAGAATCCCTTATGCCAAACTCCCAGGTATTACAGCCCTTTCCTTTAGATACATTCTTGTTCTTCTTTCTCACAACTAGGTTCAGATCTCTAGAACGGATAAATCTGTTGCAATCCTTCCCTCGGCTAAACCATGGCTCCCAATGCCTCAGAACTCATCTGCAAGTAAGGACATGCACTTGAGAAATCCAAACAAAGACTTATTATCTGCAAGTCATCCAGAATGCTGAGCAATCTTTTTAGAGGCCTGTCTCCTATGGAAGGATGAAATGGTTAAAAGGCAGGTTTTCTCCTCAGCAGGAGTAGCAAAACTTAAAACCCGCAGATGAGACAGATTTCACAGGTGCTGGAAATGGAGATCTCACAAATTTAGAAGGCAACGATGGAAGAAGGGGGAGGGGAAGAGGGGGCAGAGATCCATTACCCCTCCCCCCAAACCCAAACTGTACATTGAAGCCATGAGCTCCATTCCTTCTCCATCATCTCTCAATTGGATGTTGATAAAAGACTGTCCTGAAGGCATCTCAATATTAACGTATCCAAAATAAAACTCATTACTTACCACCACTACCACATACCTATCCTCCAAGCTTCCTTATTTCTGTAGAAGGCACCACCCCCATTCCCATCACCTTGATCCATAACCTCATAGACATCCTCTTTGCTACTACTCAATTCCCCTCACTGCCCCTCTCCATCATTCCCAATCAATGTCTGAGCCTCATGAGCTCTCTCTCTCTCTACAACAGATGTTACAACCACTCATTCCCTTCACTCCACTCACATGACCACCATCCTCTCTGCTTCAGCCCCTCAATACTTCCCACTTGGCTTATTACAATAACCTTGCATTTGGTCTCCTCATCTCAAATCTCTCCCTTCTCCAATCCATCCAATATCTAACTGCCAAAATAATATTCCTAAAGCACAGATCTGAATAGGTCACTCCAAAACCCCAGGAGCTCCCCGTTGCCTCAAGGATCAAATACAAATCCGTTTGGCATTTAAAGCCTATCTTTAACAACCTGTCTTTCTAAGTTTATTGTGCATTACTTCCCTTCGCATACTCTACATTCCAGCTCTAAAGTCTGACTTGCTTTCTCTCACACAAAGAATTTTATCTCCATCTCTACTGCTTTACAAAGTTTGCCCCCCATGCCTGCAATGCCTTCTCAGCTCTCATCTTTTAGAATCTCTTTCTTTTTGTTTGTTAAGCCCTTGAATGTAGCACAGTGCCTAGTATACTATTAGACATAAAAAGTAATTATTTCTCTTTTGTCTGGCAACCCTGAGGGTCTTTCCCTTCCAGTTTGATTTTTTTTTAATTAAAGGGACTCGTTTCTTAAAGAGGTGTATTCACTGAATGGGCATTACCTCACTCAAAATAAGAACCTGAAAAGACCTTGGCCTAAAAGGGACATGGTCTCCCATTGATCCTGGGCCATCTACAGTTGTCCTGATGAATATCTGGTCACTGGTCACTCCAGATGGCTCTGGAGGAGAAAGTGAGGCTGGTGACCTTGCACAGAACCTCCCTCACTCAAACCAAAGTCAACTGCAAGTCATGTCATCATCTCCCTGATGTCATGGTCCTCTTGGAGAAAGAAGAGCAAACACAATTAGATTCAAATAACGTATAAGTCATTCTTAGGTTCAGAATGTCGTTATCCACATATTTCTCCTCCAACCTATATGCCAATAAGTGAATTTATTTCTGGGAAAATTCTAAAACAGATCAAATGTTAAGTATCAAAAAGAACTTATATTTGATCCAAGAGATAATAAGGAGCCCCCGAGGCTTATTGAAAAGGGGAGCAACATGGTCAAAGCTTTGACAGCTGTTTGGAGGAGGGACTACAGCAGGGAGGCTTGAGGTAGAGAGACCAATTAGATAATCAAGACGACACTAGTTCTGCTGCCAGGACTGGTTTGTGGCTAGGACAATTCAATTCGATGCAATAAGCGTTTGTTGTTGTTCCTGTCATATCTGACTCTTTGTGACCCCATTTAGGGTTTTCTTGGCAAAGATACTGGAGTGGTTTGCCACTTCCTCCTCCATCTTATTTTATAGAAAAGGAAAATGGGGCAAAAGAGGCTAAGTGACTTACCTAGGGCCACAAAGCTAGTAAATGTCTGAGGGCAGATTTGAACTCAGGTCTTCCTAACTCCAGGCTTGGCACTCTATCCACTGTGTCACCTAGCTGCCCCAAGCATTTATTAGGTTCCTACAATGGATCAACCACTATAATAGGCATTGGGAATATAACCATAGAAACAAAATAGTCCCTCTCCTTAAAAAGTTTGTATTCTATCAAAAATTGTAGTCACTTTGTCCTATCCAGTGACCTTCCCACACCTTGGTTGTGACTAAATCCCCTTCGGTTGCCTAAAAAGGAGTTAGATGTAGTAAGTCAAATAGAGTTTCACTAGAATTGAAGGGAGACAACATATACACAGAAAGTAAAGTGATTTCAGGAGTGAGGAACATCAACAAAAACCCGGTATAGAAAGATATTCCCAAGTTGTGCTTTGAAAGAAGTTAGGGATTACCTGGAAAGACTTTTATGAACTGATGCAAAGTGCAGTGAGCAGAACCAGGAGAACATTGTATATGATTACAGCAACATTGTATGATGATCAACTGTGAATGACTTAGGTGTTCTGACCAATGCAATGATCCAAGACAATCCCAAAGGACACGTGATAAAAATTGCTATGCACCTCCAAATAAAGAACTGACAGGGTCAGAATGCAGATCAAAGCAAACTTTTTTTACTTTACGTTTTCTTTGGCTGTCTTTTCTTTTTATTGTGCTTTCTTTTGCAACATGGCTAATATGGAAATATAATTTGCATGACTGCATAAACATAATATGTATCAAATTGCTTGCCTTCTCAATGAGGGAGGAGAAGAGAAAAGGAGTTGAGAATTTGGAACTCAAAATTTAAAAAAAAAACAAATGTTTAAAATTGTTTTTACATGTAATTGAAAAACAGTAAAATATAAATTTTTTCTAAAAAGTTAGGGATTCTATGAGGCAGATATAAGGAAAAGAAATACTCCACATATGGGGAGTCCCTGGGCCCCATAACAGAAGTAAGAGAAGGAATGTTGTACATAGAGAATAATAACAAGTAGGCCAGTTTGGCTGGAACCTGAGGAGGAGTAATGTGAAAACATTCTAGAAAGACAGGTAGGAGCCAGATTGTGAAAGTCTTTAAAAGTGCCTAGCAAAGGAGTTTATCTTTGTTTAATCCCAGAGGCCACAGAAAGTCACTGGAGCTTCATAAGCAGGTGAGTGATATGGTCAGGCCTCTGCTTTAGGAATATCAATTTTGTCAACATGTGGAAGAGGAATGCACCAGGAAGAACACTAGAGATACAAGTACACCTGTGGATAGCAGTGAATTCTAACATGAGTCAGTGAAATAGTATCTTCCCAAACTACTTTTGTAAGAAAATGTAATGACACCTAGAAATAAATTTAGAAGGGGCCACAGGAGAGATTTATATGCATGAAAAATAGGCTGGGTGGGGAGAAGCCTGGGGTATCAGGAGAGTAAAATTGAGAGTACCATCTCCTGAGACAAAAGGAAAGGGGAGAAATGGAAAACTATTTTACCCCACATTAAGATGGAGTCAGGTATAGACAACAAAAGGAAAACAAGCACAGTCAGGTGTAGATGACAGGTATGGACAGCAATAAAAATATCAAAACATTTAGTAGGCTGCCTCCAAACCCACTGGAAGAGATGGCAGACTGCAGCCTAGGTGAATGCTGATGAGTCATGAAATAAATGGGTAGGAATCATCCAGACAAATTTATACTCCTAAAATGAAGGTGTAAGAATAGAGGACCCCTGTCTCCCTTGGACATTCTGTGATTGTTTCTGTAAACACTTGCTATCCAGTGGAGACGAGCTTTGATAAGGAAGTACAGAATGAGGTATGACTGGCGTTTGCTTCTCATTCCAGGTTAGCATCTAGTCAGAGGTATCCAGTTAGGTGACTTGGGAGCTCCAAACAATAGATTTCAACTGGTCAAGGGGATTATGGGCAATAAGTGTCAGAGTATGTTATAAAATTCAGTTCATCCAGGAACGCTGTATGTTATATTTATCTGCCTCTATCTATACATATTTGGAGCACAAAATGCATTCATCTTGGGTATATTTCTCATTCTGAGAAATATCAGGTCACTGGATTCAGATGTCTCTAGAGGAGAAGTGAGGCTGGTGACCTGCACAGCCCTCCCTCCCTCAAAACAAAGTCAAGTGCAAGTCCTGTCAAGTCCTGTCATCATTTCTCTGATGGCATGGCCTTCTTCAGCAATGAAGGATGAACGCAATTTGCTAAAGTAATTTCTATTCTGCTGATTCCTGTTTTGTATCAAAATTGTCTTTCACAGATGCAAAAAAAAGCAAGGTAGTAAATTCAAGATAATCAAAACCTTTAGGCAGCATCCCATGCATTAATGATTTTTTTTACATAAAACTTTGTGATTGAATTCACACATCTGTTTCATGGTATTACCTGTCTCAGAGCAAGCCACAGCTCAACTTGTTCCATTTGGTTACATGCCTAATTAGAATGAAGAGCTAGAAAGGTGGCTATAATCTATGTGACATAAAAGGAAAACACCCTCTCTCCCCAATTGTGTAAATGCTTCTCCATGGTATGTAGATCTAAGACAACATACCAACATACTGAGGTTTATCTTGGAATTTTCTAATTAATCATTTGGACTGAAGTAAGAAAACAAAAACAAGTTTCTCACAGGAGGTTCTTCTCATTAGCTCCTTGGACTTTTCCACTTCCTACCAAAAGTCTCCTCATCTAGGAGATCCCTCTATCAGACCTGCAGCCTCCTCATCCACTTGGGGAGGTCCTTCCAGAAATAGCCATGCAAAGAATTATGGAGGCCACCCATACTTAACTTTTTCCCTATTCTGCTCCTGACCCTCTGAACTTTTCTACCTAACCACCCATTCTTTTTAGTTTCCTTTTATGTTTTATCTTCCCCATTATAATGTATATACATAATGTATATATAATAAATACTAAAGAGTAGGGACTCTGTGTGTGTATGTGTGTGTGTACTTATATTCCCAGTTGGCAGCACAGTTTCTGACACATTTGTTGATGTTATTTAGTCATTCTCAGTTGTGTCTAACTCTTCATGACCTCATTTGAGAATTTCTTGGCAAAGATACTAGAGTGGTTTGTCATTTCCTTCTCTAGTTCATTTTATAGATGAGGAAATTGAGGCAGAGTTAAGTGACTTGCCCAGGGTCACAGAGCTAGTAAGTGTCTGAGATTTGAACTCAGGTCTTCTTGACTCCAGGACTGGAGTTTATCCAATGAGCCAACATATAATAAGCACATAATAAGTACTCTTATCTTTCTACCTGTTTTAGCTATTCATGTCTGCACCATAGATCAAAATGAATAATTCCTGGTATTCCTGCTGCTACTAGTCTGTCCCCTATTGCTTGACAGGCACTTACTCAGTCTCCATCTCTCACAAAAGGAAAGGAGTCAACACCTTCTTATCTCTTAAAAAGGTGTCAACCCTATTGCCTAAAATTAATACTGATCACAAAACAAAGAAAAAATATACTTACTATTTCATTGAATGGGGCTCTTCCATTTGAGAGCAAAAAACTGTATATGCTCTACTGAAGGATTTAATTCAATAGTTTCTTTAAAGGGTCACAAGCACACAACAGTTGAAAGAAAATCTAAAGAAAGATCTCTCTCAACCACAGGTAAAGCATCTGAAAAAGAAATGGTAAGGAAACGCAGAGATCCATTGCCCCCAGTTTTTACAATCAGAGTTTCCTGTGTTTGAAACCACACAAAGAATGTGTAGAGAAAGACAATGGGGATGGAAGAAGAAGCCTGGTTAGAAGTGATGACCTTAAATAAGAGAATAATAAATAATTCTTAGATACAAAGGGATACACAAAATTATATGGCAAATTCATTCTTTGTTTAAAGAATGGATGAGCCTAAGGTTAGTTAAAGCATCTTCATTCATTACTTAGTAAGTTAGCTGAGTCTGACAGATTAGCTTTGACTAGGAAGCCCCAGGGCTACCTTAATGTGAATTGACAGCATGATATTTTCCATTAAGCATTCTTCCTTGGACCTGAATGACACTCTTGATGGGAACCAAGCTCATTACAAAGCTAGAAGTAACAACGTAAGTCTTTTCCCTAGACTACATTTTCTTCCACTTTATTTTTCCTTTTAGTTTCCTCTTCTACCTCATACAGGAAGAAAATATAAAGAAGCTCAAACAAAATGCATTTAGCCATAGAAGATGCATGTAGGATGAAACAAGATTTGATAAACCGCAATTTCACAATTATAATTAGAAGTAAAAGTGATAACCTGGGACACAGAGGCATGGCCAATTCAATCTTTAACTAGATCTACATCCATTAAGTCAACATCATGATGCGTACCACACTACTAGAGTAACTTCCTAATAAATAAATGCTGTCATGTTTCACAGTCTGATACAAAAAACCTACTGATTCCATCCAACTGCTGTCTTCACATTATGCCCCTTCAATGCAAAGTCCCAAAGTACTAAAAAAAAATATTACTGTCCCAAGTCTATGCATAAAATACGTATAAAACTGATACAGGGAATTCCCAAATGAGAAAACTTCCTTTACTAGTGTGGGTTGGCACTTTCTCTTTAACTTATAGTCTTAGAGAACTTTGCAGAGCATGAAGAGGTTAAGGCAGTTGCCCAAGGTCACACAATCAGTATGTGTCAGAGGTGAGATTTAAACCCAGGTGTTCTTGAATTCAAAGCTATCTCTGTGCACTCATGCACCTCCTTAAATCACAGGTTCATAGCTTTAGATTTGGGGGGGAACTTTTGAGGTCATATTGTCCAATACCCTCAAATTACAGACAAGAAAAATGAATCCCAGAGAAGTCAATGAGCTATTCAATGAATCAGCATCAGAGCCCAAGGTCACATGACTATGCTTAATGCCCTTTCCACCATACTATGCATCCTGCCTTTTCATTACATTGTCATATTCATCCAGATAACACGTTCCTTTGGTTCTTGAGACCAAAGATCCTTTGCTATATTTCAGGGGTTCTTAATATTTTTGGTGTCATGGACTCCTTTGGCAATCCAATGAAATCTACAGACTCTTTTTTCAAAATAATGTTTTAAAGTGCATAAAGCAAAATACATAAGATTACAAAGGAAAACAATTACATTGAAACAGTTATCAAAACATTAAAAAATTCATGATACGATAATGTTTTAGCAGCTGGTCAGTAATTTCAAAATAATGAATATAAATTACATTTCAAGATATCTACAATAACTGTAATATGTTATGAAAATACTTGTGAAAAAAAGAAAAAGAAAACACTTGTGATTTTCTATTGGTATCAAAGAGCTAGCTACAGCTATTACTAGAATAGTTTGGTACCTACATTGTGGGGTGTGCTGGAGCCATCTTCTACTGGCTATAAGAACTGATTGATAAATTTTCAGTGTATTTATGTATTGGAAATCCATAAAAGCTACAAATCAAGGCTTGATTTATTGTTTGTCGATTTTCTAGACTTAAGAAAGCAATGGGAAAATATTAATAATGCATATTAAATTTAGAAGTGTGTTATGCATATGCAATTCTGGAGAGCTAGTTATTAAAACTTACCCTTTACTATATTCACAATTGAAGGCAATGTTGAATTACAGTCTGAGGTTAGTGAAGTAAAGATGTAATATTTTCCCCTCCAAGTCCACACCCCACCTGAAATCTATCCAAGGAATCCAAGTGAAGAAGCCCTGTACTACAGTGTACAGAGCAGAATTAAAGTTGTTTTACACTGGGTACATGTTGGAAGCATACCTGGTACTATGTCAAACACAGAGAAAGTGGTACTTAATCTTCTTGTATTTAGAATGGAAGTAATAAGAAAAAGGGAGAAGGTGAAAAGGAAGCCTTGTGAGTGGAAAAGTGGACTTCATTTTTATAGTACTACTATATTACTCTTCATCCTTTTCTAATACATTTTCCCTCCTCCTCCATCCCCACAGTCATTTTCTAAAATTTTAACTTTATTTAATTACTATAGAGCAATATGATCTTAGTTTTGAAAAATAAAATTTTCATTTCATGGAAAGCATTCTTTCTTCAAATTGTCTTTTCCTTCTATCCACCCATCCATCTATTTATTCCTTCTTTCCCACTTCCCACAGTACCACTGTTCCACTTCAAGGTCCTTACCCCTCACAAGTGAAATATTTTGATAGGCTCCCAATGGCTCTTTCTCCCTCTTTACCACCAACTTCTCACCCTCTAATCAGTCTTACAGGACATCACTGAAGTCACCGTCCTAAATACATTGTGTCTATCATATTATTTCATCATCATAACATCATAGGAAGTGAGTTGAAGTAGACTCTTGGTGTCCCCTAATCTAACCCTTTCATTTTACAGATGAGGAACCTGAAGCCCTGAGAGAATAAGTGATTTGCCCAAGGTGGCATAAATACCAAGTGGCAGAGTGAGGATTTGAACCTAGGTTTCTAGAACTCACTCTCCTATGCCATAATTTTGAAACCAAAAAACTTTTAATAACTCCTCAGCACCTAGTGGATTAAGTCCAAAAATAACTCATTAGCCTCACGGGAAGTCTTACACAATCTGGCCTCTATTTGCCTTTCTAGCCTCATCTCCTCCTACATTCCCACCCAAAGTGATTTGTTCACTGCCCTTTCTTTGTGCTTTCTGACCTCCATGCCTTTGCATATGCAATTTCTACCCATTGTAATGACCTCCTAACTTCTTCTCCATATACTTTAAAATATTATACATCCCTGAACAGCAGAATTGCCCAATATAATCTTTCTCCTGTGAAATTCTAATTACATTTACTATTCTCACCACCTATTTGATATTTATGCCCTTATATTTTTTGTCATGGAAGAGACTGCCCATAATAAGTAGGTTAGGTGTATGTCAAGAAGCCCCTATGTGTCACAGAAATGAAACCATTTGCAATGGAAGCCAAATTGACTTTTGATGGTGGTGTGTGTACCTGTTTCAGCTAGTATCAACATCACAGGTTGGTATGCTATATAGCTGGACAGGCACTGAAACCCTTGTTGGGGTCCTGTATATAAGCAGATTCAGATCAAGCCCAGCCTAAGATTTGGAGTCCTCAAGTGAACAAATCTTATTAATTCGACAGTATGTTTACCCTTATCTCAAGAAAATTCCCTATGTGCTCAGTCCTGAATCAATTCATCAGCCTGACATCACCATCCATGCTGATTCCATGGCTTAACAGTTCAAATTGACATTGGCTTTGTTTTGGGGACTTTCTTCAAGGTAGCATTTATGGTTCAGTCTATCTTTTTGGCACATCCTGAAGAGTAACCATAAATTTTGACAGCAATTCTGGCTTATGATCTGTGGCTCCAACAATTGAAGACATCCTAAGCCATCTATGCATTTAAAAAACTTTTTTATTACTATATACATTTCTTTCCTGTCTCTGAGATCTTTTAGAGCATCTTTGATTAATGCCTCCACAAAAGCATGGGTAAGCAGCACTATCTGTAGGCGTTAAGCCAAAATCCCTGTCCAAGTACTATAGTCATTCATGGAGAGAGGTCAATAAGATAAAGATAAACCAAATCTCAGGATGGGTGCAGGAAACAAAGCCAGTGTCTGTCCAATGGTTTCTCTTATTAGGGCCTAACAAAATTTTTATTTTATATGTCATGTTCATTCTCTTCAGATGCCTTGAATAATTTTCCTTCTTTCTTTTATATGACTGTTATAGTTAACAGAGACAGTGTTAGGAGGTAAACCCTGTGATTTCACTGGCATAAGAAACTCCTGGTAAAGAAAATTCCCTATCAATGAAGAATCAAACCTCTATAACCATATCTATGAGAGTTGTCCAGAACACTTAGAGGTTAAGTGGTTTGCCCAAGGTGACACAACATGTGTCAGAAGTATGTATGCATCAGAAATCCATAAAAGCTATAAATCAATGCTCAACTTATTGATTTTTTGATTTCCTAGACTTAAGAAAGTTATGGGAAAACATTAATGCATATTAAATTTAAAAGCATGTTATGCATACATAATTCTGGAGAGTTGGTTATTAAAACTTACTAGCAGATCTTTGGAGTTCTTAGGTCAACTCTCTTTCTACTAAGCCATGTTACATTTTGACTTTGTGAGGGGACAGGGTAGACCAAATAGGACATATTTGGTCATGATTTCCATTTAAATGATTGCCAGTTTTTATCTAATTCCTTTTCTTTGATTTTAATAGGTATTGTATTTTATTCAATTCCTAAGTGATAAAATTTTTATAATCTGAATCCTGTTTCTTTTACAAGTTCTTTTTATGTCTTAAAAAATAAAAACAATAGCATTAATGGGTAATTTTTATTTTTAAATCTCAGAGATTAAGAGCAGAGAGAGATCCCAAAGATTACATTGTCCAAAATATTAGGCTATAAGTTAAATGCCAAAGACTACTTATAAATAAAATAGAACAATCAGTGTGTTTTCCAACTAAAAAGCATTGCAATATTGTTTAATGCTTACATGGCAGAGAAATTGCCATCTGTATCATTGGAAGTAGTACTAGGAGTGTATTGGTAAATGTGTAACTGACTCTCTGAAAATACATGAAACACTTCTAAGCTTAATTTGCATTATTAACATTTCTTTATCACTTTCTTAAGTCTAGACCATCAACAAAACAATAAGTCAAGTTCTGATTTGTAGTGTTTGCAGTTTTCCAAGATGCAAATGCTGACATGGAAAATTTAACAACTGGACTGAGAACTGGTTTGTGTTGGCTCCAGCACATCCTTAGCAATAATGACAAAATCATGGATCCTTAAAATATTAAGAAGTATTAAAGATAAAGGAAGAGTTTAATATGGAGAATTAATACAAATAATCCATACATATGTAATTTTTCCTATTACCCTGTCACATGAATTCTTTTTCAATAATGTCTATCTTGAAAGGCAGATTATCATGGTGTACTGACTATTGTATATGGGATCAGGGAGACTTGGGTTCAGTCCTGTCTTTGACACTGAATTAGCTATGCGAGCACAAGCAAGGCACCTGCCCTCTTTAAGCCTCGGTATCTGGATCTGTAAAATGAGGACAATAATACTTGTAGAGCCTATAGCAAAATCTCAGGGTTCCAATGAGAAAAAAAGTCTTTGCGAATTATAAAGTGTCAGTTGTAAAGTGCAGATGTCAATTATCTGCATTTGTATATGTCAAATTAAAAGGGGTTTAACATTAAAAATTCTACTTTGGTACTAGTTTCCAATCTTTCATTAAAAAACATGAAATAGCTAAGTATTCCAGTAACATATAAGCTCCCAGAGGGCAGGGATTTTTACTTTTATCTTTGTATCCCCCAGCATTTAGCACAATGTCTTGCACAGAGTATGTGGTAGCAGTTTTTGTGTAATTTTTGTGGACTGTTCCTATATGTAAAAATGAGACTTTATCAATAAGAAGGTTTTAGATTAGAAACTCTTGTTCTGGTGCAAAAGTCTGGTACCTGACCAGGACCAAGTGAAGAGCTTCAGTTTATTGGTTTGCAGATACCTAGTTTAAAAAAACAAAAACTCCTTTGCTGGGATTATAGATGTATTGTCTACTAAACAGGAGTTTTTCTGGGTTTTGTTCTACTGATTCCTACTCTGCTTTAACCCACAAAGTAATTTAGCAAAGCAAATCACAGCAAGTCTTAATGCTTCCTGGCAAGCAGCACCCCTGCTATTAAATTAGAGCATGGCTACTCCTAATCAATCTGCTCCTTCAATGAATAAACAAAGACAGACTTATCTCAGTTTACAAACCACTCACCAAATCATAGATTGGCCTGTGCAAGACAGGCCAATAACAAAAACAGAAGGCAAGAACATTTCCATTTAATTATGGGCAGCCCTGCCCTCCTTGTTAAAATTACCTCATGTGCCAAAGGACAGAGGGTGGGAAACCTTAACAAATATGACTCACTTTTATTTATATAAATTTTATGGTCAGTTTTAAAAGTAGATGAGAGATCTAAGAAAAGGTTTATTTTCTGTTCTGATAAAGCAGGGATTTGCTAAGACCCACATACAACATTGATGGGGACACGCTATTACACCCCCCCAAAATCTACATCCCCTTTTGCTTTTTATGATTTTCTTCTTTATTTTTATCTTTTTGCTTTCCCACTGAATTTCAGCTCCCCATTCTCTTTCTTTTTGTTTTTCCTTTCCATCACTTATGAGTTAAGCCTGTTGGTGGCAACCAGGAGAATTACTTTACCCCAATTCAGTATAGCCCACTGCCCTTGAATTGAGTGAATTTGTCCTAAAGAATGCCTGAATGCCCTCCTGACTTTGGCTGCAACCAATTAAGAATGTCTTATTTGATTCATATAGTGAAGGAAGAAAGACAAAGCACAGAAAGCAGAAATCTCACTCCCTACAATGTCCACCCAATGGTCCTAGGTCTTTCCTTTGGAGACACAGAGAGTAAACCTAATTTCTCTTTTACATGCTTTTAGGTAGTTCTTTCTTATACAAGGCAGAAATCTCAGCCCAGTGGTCCAAGGTCTTTCTTTTGGAGATACAAAGTAAGCCTAATCTCTCTTTTACATGATACCCCTTCAAACATAAGGAAATAGTTACCATGTTGCCATCTCTCCTCTCCCCATCCATTTCTATTTTCCCCAAATGCTTTCTTTATAGTACAGTTTCCAGACTCCTCACCACTCTGACTGATCTTTTCTGGATACCTGAATTTGTCAGTGGACCTCTGAAAGCTTCTGCCCACAACTGGAGGCAGAATCCAGATGTAGCTGGATTAGTGCAGCTTATGTTGAGACTATTACCTGCCTTAACTTCAACATCATGCTTCCATACATGCAGCCAAAAGTTAGAATAGCCTTCACAGCGGACACATGTTTTTGAACTTATTTTCAATTAATCCATCCTCTCACCTGCCCATTTTTTTAAATATAAATTTATTTATTTAACTTTTTAAATTCATTTTCACAAAATTTTGAGTTCCAAATTTTCTCCCCATTTATCCCCTTCCTCCACCCCAATACACCCAGCATTCTAATTTTCCCTATCATCAATCTGCCCTCTCTTCTATCATCCCTCCCTTCTCTTGTCCCCATCTTCTCTTTTGTCCTGTAGGGCCAGATGACTTTCTATTCCCCATTAACTGTATTCTTTATTTCCTAGTAGCAACAACAATACTCGACAGTTGTTCCTAAAACTTTGAGTTCCAAATTCTCCCCATCTCTCCCTCCCTACCCATTCCCTGTGGGAAGGCAGGCAAATCAATATAGGCCATATCTGTGTAGTTTTGCAAATGACTTCCATAATAGTCATGTTGTGTAAGACTAACTGTATTTCCCTCCATCCTATCCTGCTCCCCATTGTTTCTATTCTCTTTTTTGATCCTGTCCCTCCCCAAGAGTGTTGACTTCAATTGCTCCTTCCTCCCATTGCCCTCCCTTCCATCGTCCCCCCCACCCTGCTTATCTCCTTCTCCCCCACTTTCCTGTATTGTAAGATAGGTTTTCATACCAAAATAAGTGTCCATTTTATTCCTTCCTTTAGTCAAATGTGATGAGAGTAAACTTCATGTTTTTTTCTCACCTCTCCTCTTTTTCCCTCCACTAAAAAGTCTCCTGCTTGCCTCTTGAATGAGAGATAATTTACCCCATTCCATTTCACCTTCTCTCCTCCCACTACATTTCTCTCTCACTGTTTACCTTAATTTCTTTTAAGATATGGTCCCATCCTATTCAATACACTCTGTGCTCTCTGTCTCTGTGTGTGCATGCTTGTGTGTGTGTGTGTGCGTGCATGCATGTACATGTGTGTGTGCATGTGTGTACATCTGTGTGTGGTTCCACCAACTACCCAGATACTGAAAAGTTTTAAGAGTTACAAATATTGTCTTTCCATGTAGGAATGTAAACAGTTCACCTTTGGTAAGTCCCTTATGACTTCCCTTTGCTGTTTACTATTTCATGCTTCTTCTCATTCTTGTGTTTGAAAGTCAAATTTTCTTTTCAGCTCTTGTCTTTTCATCAAGAATGCTTGAAAGTCCTCTGTTTCATTATTTTCCCCTGAAGTATTCTACTCAGTTTTGCTGGGTAGGTGATTCTTGGTTTGAGTCCTAGTTCCTTTGACTTCTGGAATATCCTATTCCATGCCCTTCAATCCCTTAATGTAGAAGCTGCTAGATTGTCCGGGTCTACTACCCGGACACTTACCTCACCTGGTCTTCGGACATCTCCAGCCCCTCCGGTGGGGGAGGGGAATGACTAGACAGAACACCCGAGTGGTAGATGCATGGCATTTATTGCTTACATGTTGAAGCAGGGAGAGAAGAGAGAGAACAAGCCCCAGACCCCAAGTTTAATACCCGCCCAAGCTCCTCCCATGTTCCTCCCCGTGGGTGGAGCCCGCGCTGTTACTGAGGCGTTCCCAGTACCCTAGGGGCAGGTTAGCACCTCCAGGCATCTCACTACCCTCACAGGAGGCCACGGTCCAGAGCTGGGCCCTAACAACTCCCCCTTTTTGTTTAGACAAGAGTAGTATCGTAAGGGGTAGGGAGTTTGGGGGAGGACAGGAAGGTATGCAAATCTGCTTTGGCATCTAGTATTGCCTGCCTTATCATAGCACAAAGGCATCTAATGCAACATGGGAGAAGGAGGCAAAGAAGAATAAAAAAGGGTAGCAATTCTACCTTAAACCAGGACTGCCCAGGGCAGACACGTAGCCCCAAGAAAGAAAAACATTTTTTGGCTTCCTTGATCTCAGAAAAGTCTGGGAAAATAGCCTTGAGCAAAACAGGGGCAGAACCCTTCCTCCCAGCGCCATCTTGTTCATGCCTTACCAGTCTCCCCTCAGTTTACCTGAGTCGTGACCAGTGAATGCCGTCCAAGAGGCTGGGGGTTGGCAATTTCCTTACAATTCCCCCTTTTTGTTTTGACTCAATCTTTCCCTCAGGACGATGATGTTCTGCCTACTGGATATCAGGGAGTCCTGGACACTACACAAAGCAAATTTGATACATATTGGCACAAGCAGCAATATCAGCAGTACTATAAGAAACCTATCAGTAAAGGCGAAAACCAGGTCTTTACATGACCCCATGAGCTTAAACTATTTCATAAGAGCATGCAATTCAGAAGCTTGAACTACAGTATTTTGTGTATTAGAGATAGATACAGCTAATGCAGTGGATGCTAAAATAACTTCTACTAATAAAGTGATTCCTAACACAACAAACACATCTACATACCCTAGTAGTTATAGGGGTTAAATGCTTGTCTATAATACGTGAAGTTCATCACTAGGTGTTCTGTACCACCCATTAGCCTTGATTACTGTCATAGCATATTGAGGTCTTGTTAGAATAAACACTCTCCCTACAGTCTTTGGTCCTATACATGCTTGTACAGAACAATTCTGGCATGTAAAATTGAAAATTCCTGTCATGTTCTGATATGCCTCTAGTTTAGATCTGTAGTCTCTGTCCCATAGAAATATATGTGTGTTTCCTAGACATACTTCACCCATTAAAGTAATGTTGTTAGCTTTCTTTGGTGATGCTGCAGCAGGCATTCCCTGCACTGTTTGTCCTCCCATAACTACAATAACTTTGTCTAGTCCCTGAACAGGTCTTTCAACCTCAGGAGACCCTTTATAATTGATGTACATTTGTCTAGGAAAGTTTGGTGCATATTTTTCCTCAATTAAGTATGTAAGATTGTGACATGAATATAACATTTCTGTGTAGTTTCCCATAATCAATTCTTTCTCCTGACAAGTATGTGTGTGACAATTCTCACCTGTATACAGATGCCAAAGGGTTACATTTCTCTTCTTTGGTAAGTTACAAAATGGCCTAAATTTCATCCCATGAACAAATCCCACAAAGTCCTTGTCTGACCAAACTACTATTGTCCTATTTATCCTCCAGGTTTCTTTCTAGCTACTTGCAATATTTTCTCCTTGACCTGGGAACTCTGGAATTTGGCCACAATGTTCCCAGGAGTTTCTCTTTTTGGATCTCTTTCAAGCGGTGATCAATGGATTCCTTCAATACTTATTTTGCCCTCTGGTTCTAGAATCTCAGGGCAGTTTTCCTTGATAATTTCATGAAAGATGATGTCTAGGCTCTTTTTTTGATCATGGCTTTCAGGTAGTCCCATAATTTTTAAATTGTCTCTCCTGGATCTATTTTCCAGGTCAGTTGTTTTTCCCATGAGATATTTCACATTCTCTTCCATTTTTTCATTCTTTTGATTTTGTTTGGTGATTTCTTGGTTTCTCAGAAAGTTATTAGCCTCCATCTGTTCCATTCTAATTTTGAGAGAACTATTTTCTTCAGTGAGCTTTTGAACCTCTTTTTCCATTTGACTAGTTCTGCTTTTGAAAGCATTCTTCTCCTCATTGGCTTTTTGAACCCCTTTTGCCGGTTGAGTTAGCCTATTTTTCAAGGTGTTATTTTCTTCAGCATTTTTTTGGGTCTCCTTTAGCAAGGTATTGACCCGTTTTTCATGCTTTTCTTGCATCTCTCTCATTTCTCTTCCCAGTTTTTCCTCCACCTGTCTTTTGCTTTTCAAAATCCTTTCTGAGCTCTTCCATGGCCTGAGCCCATTGGATATCTATTTCAGATGTTTGGGGTACAGAGGCCTTGGCTTCTATGTCTTTCCCTGATGGTAAGCGTTGTACTTCCTCATCAGAAATGAAAGGAGGAAACATCATCTGTTCCCCAAGAAAATAGTCTTCTATGGTCTTATTTTTCTTCCCTTTTCTGGGCATTTTCCCAGCCAGTTACTTGACTTCTGAGATTCCTCTCCACCCCCGCCTAGATCTGCCCAACTAGTGCTTGGGGTCTGAGATTCAAATGCTGCTCCCCAGCCTCAGGGCTTTCAGCGGCCGGGGGGCGGCTGCTATTCAATGTGAACTTAAGTTCTGGTGCTCAGGTCGGGGCAGGGCCACCTCCCAGGCTCAGTTCCTTCAGGGGGTTTATGCGCAGATGTTCAGTAATGGAGAAGAGCTCCTGCTTGCTTCAGGAGTGCCGGGCTGCCGCTGCCTCTGCCGCTGCCTCTCGGCTGCCTCCCGAGGGGGCCCGAGCCACGGAGAGCACCCCACTCCCCTCTCAGCCAGCCTAGAAGTCTCTCTCACTGACCTGTGTGCCTGTGGGTGGAGGGACCTTCGTGGCCACTGGAGATTCCGTCCCTGAAGCCTACTCGGATCTGCTCCTCTTGGAGCTGTGTGGCCAGGGTTGGGCTCCACTGTCTGGTGCACAACGGACCTTTGGGGTCGGTTTTTCAGGGCTCTCTGGAACGGAAATCTCCTCCACTGTGTTGGTGAGCGGCTTGCACTGCTCCAAAATTTGTAGGGAGTTCTTTTTACAGAAAATTTATGGGCTGTGGGTTCGGAGCTAGCATATGTGAGTCTTTCTACTCCGCCATCTTGGCTCCTCCCCTGCCCATTTTTTAAAAAAGATGAAGTACTTTCTAGTCAAGTCTTCCTCATCTTGTATTTATGCAATTGATTTCTGGAATCTAAACCAAGAACTTTATATTTATCATTGTTATATTTCATTATGATCCTTTCTCCCAAGTCTTTTGTCCCATTAACTATGTTCAAATAAATCCTATGCTTGTGGAATCTAGATTATAAATCCAAATAAATATGGCTTGTGATTCCATCATGAAATAGAATTCTGGGAGTGTTAATCTAGGGATCAAAGTTTATCTAGTTTTAGTGAGTGTAAGGGTCAGAGTTTGAATTTGGGAAAGCAGCATAGTATAATAAAAAAGAATAGCGGATTTGGCATCTGGAAACCTGGGGTTAAAACCCAAAGTCTGATATTTTATGCATGGCCTTAAGCAACCTGCTTCACTTTCCTAAAGTCTTCATCTGTAAAATGAGAAAGTTTGGACTAGATTATCTCAGAAATCTATTCAGCCCTTAATCGATGATCCAATAATTTTAGATTTATCCCTGTTAAAGACAGATATAGCCATAAGAGAGCAGTATGGTCTTTCTGATTATGTTCAAGTTGGCTCTTCAGAAACTGACTACTGCTTTCTCTTTTGTGCACAAGCTTTCCTAATCTTATTCTTCTAAAAAAAAGATACATTTCTTTAGCCTACTCTGATATATCTAGTGCCTTGACATTATATGTATTGAGCACTATAATATGTGAGTTATTTTCCAAAGGGCTAATATAATTACATGTCACTGACACTGGGTACGTGATAACCACTCTTTGAATACCCCTTCCCCAATTTTTCCATCCCAAATTACTCTCTTATTTCTTCCTCTTTTTTTCCTTTCCTTTTCTTTCCTTAAAGGTATGTAAGAAGAGTGAACCATCTAGTTCTTTTTTGTCCTTACTTCAAACTGTACACCTATTCAAAGAGATCTCTGTTTTGGTCCCACTCCCACCCTTTTTTTTTTTTTTTTTAGCATTTTTACCAATCAGTTATATTAAGGTTTAAATGGCATGCTTATCAAATATGAAAAAAATATATCAAAATGTTGGGTAGGAAAGCTAACCCACTGGAAGACAGAGTGAAGTGTTTTGTGTTTTTTGGATTTCAGGAGGCTAAAATGTTGGAACTTCAATGGGCATAAATGCAATCAAGTTCCCAAGTAGACCACTGAAGGCATGGCTTCACAACAGTTCAGAAAATAGACTTGTTCTGCTTACCCCTAGAATGGAGTCATTTTAGGCTTGATATAAGGAAAATCTTCCTAATAAACAGAGCTTTCCCAAAGAAGAATGGGATTCCGGAAGAAGCAGTGGGCTCCCCATCAATGGAGGTCTTTAAGGAAGACTGAATAACTACTTCTTTAGTCAACCATAAAAAAAAGTTCTTATTCAGACATGGGCTGGAATAGATGGGCTCTGAGGTCCCTTCCTACTCGAAGATTCCATGATCCCTGCTTTGCCACCTACCACTGTAATTTTCTACATGTGTTTTGCCATTAAAAGAGACCACAAATAAAAAAGGTGAAGAACACAATGACTGCCTAAAAACATAATAGAATCAACATGTTTGTTATAAACTCTGTGGCTTCAAAGAAGCAAAAATTTAACATGTTTGCTTTGGGTTTTGGTTAGTCGTTTTCAGTTGTGTCTGATTCATGACAAAGATACTGGAGTGGTTTACCATTTCCTTTTCCAGTTCATTTTACAGATGAGGAAACTGAGGAAAACAGGGTGAAATGGCTTGCCCTGGGTCACACTGCTATTAAACATCTGGGAACATGGCATATTTCTAATCATTTGGTACATCTCAAAGGAAAAAAAAGACAGTACAGACCTTTAAGTAAATCCAAACTTTACAGAACACATTTGGATTTGATCAAAGGACATCACTTGAGGACCCTGAGGGCCACATGTGGCCCTGAGGTTGCAGGTTTCCCACCCTTGTAATTTAAAGATGGAAATACTCTTGTGTGTGCCAGTGAACACTTAACAATATGCACAAAGCACATGCTGTTATGCTTAATCTGAATTATGAACACCTCCTCCATCACTTTCTTAAGTATGAACAATTAACAAAACAATAAATCGATCCCTGATTTCTAGCATTCCTGCTTTCTAAGATATGAATGCTTACGTTGAGTGAGCTGGCTGCAAGCAGAGGAGCCCAAGCAATCACCACTGTGTCCTACTGAGTGGTACCCTTCTCAAGCCAGTATAAATTTCAGAGGGTTTAGCACAGAATTAAGAACCTCTGGCCTCAACTTTTCCCTCACACTGGCCTGGAAGACTCTCAATAGTAGCTGTTCAGTTTCTATCCATTGATCAGTCTCCCTTGGGCACTTTAGCATGGAGGTGGAAAGGATTTTTGGCGGACTGACTACTGATGTCTTCTCAGCTGCAGACCAGTGCTGAAATTGTAGTATTGTTTCTTCCTTATTTATTACTAAGTATAGTAATATTCTGGAAGGAATCTAAATTTGGCAGAATTAAATCTAGACAGAATTAGAAATTCTAGTCAAGAGCTTGAGGTAACCAGATTGATAATCTGAAATGACAGTCTGGTGACAGACTATTGTTTCAAAATATTAATCTGGAAATGACATCCTGGACAGAGATATCTTAATGCAAAAAAAAAGGCTGCTCCCCTTTACCTTTCACTCCAGGACTGGCCCCTGGCACAGTGCCTCTTTTCCCCTTTCATGGAGAACTCTATTCTCCTCAACCTCAATCAGGTTACTTCAAACTCTTGACTTCAAACTCTTTGAACTCCCCTATCAAATCCTATTATCCAGAAAGGTTCAGAAACTCAGTCACTCACAGACACAAAAGACGGATGATCCTTCAGAGTATTGCCCACTTTGAAGGACATCTGATATTTAAATAGATTTCAAATCCCTAAGGAAGCAAAACTCTAAAGGCTGCATATCAGGCAATAACCTCTGTAGAGGTATGTTCTTCTGTGGAACTTAAGGGACAGGGAAACCTCCCCTCCCCCAGAAATCTTGCCTCAGGGACAGCTGTGGCTGTTCTGGCCATGGATAATGCTAGGCCTAATTTTTCTAACATTTTTTTCCTTTTCAAATTTTGAGTTCCAAATCCTCTCCCTCCCTCCCCTTCCCCTCTCAGTGAGAAGACAATTTGATATGTTATACATGTGTATAATGCAAAGCACACTTCCACTTAAGTCATGCTGTGAAAGAAAAACAAACAAAAAAAAATCCAAGAAAAATAAAGAAAAGTAAAAGTGTCTTTCGTCTGCATTCACTGGCTCTGCCAGTTCTTTCTCTGGAGATGGACAGGACCTTTCCTCAGTAGTCCTGATTCTTCTAATCAACATCTGTAAAGACTTGACTCTGGTATAGTATAGAACAAAATCACACTATTGAGAAATGAAAGACACCTCAGAGATTATCTAGCCCACCTCTCATTTTACAAATGATGTAATTGGGACCTCAAGAGGTGTGGTAACTTGTTCAAGGCTATTGTTACACAGGCAGATTTCAAATGCAGGTCCTTGGACTCCTAATATAGATCTCTTTCCACTACACCACATTCTGCTATCCTCTCTCCCTTCCCATAGCTTTTTGGTATATTATCTCTAGCACCGAGAGTATTTTTATAGGAATAGAATTTGCTGTCTGGCGCCAGGACTTAACAGTAGTGTTCTGGGAATGGACATTGCCACCGACTATCCATCAAACCCTTGTCTAATCCTGCTGCCTGCAAACAAAGACACCATTCAGCCTGCAGGAGTGTTGGAGATGCAAGAAACAGCAGATGATGGTTCCCAACTCAGCAGAACTGACTTTAAAGTAGGTTAATGAACTTCAACTCATTTCCCTTCCAGTCGGTTATTTATTGTCTGCCTTTCCCCACCTTTCACCCAGGCAGGTAAAAAAATGTTACCCTTCATGTGGATAACCAAAGGGTAGGGCTGAGGTGGAACAAGATCAAGAAACATTTAAGTCATCTCCACTTCAATAACTTCAACAATAGAGTTTACTGTGGAAGCATAGCCAGAAACTCAGGTTCAAGTTTAAGAGTCAGAAATTCCTTAGTTCTAAAACTGACCATGTCAATGTCTTACATCAAAGCTAACCCCCCCCCCCACATCCCTATCCTAGTTTCCTCAATTCTAAAAAAGACATAATAATACCAAACTCAGGGGGTTGCTGTAGGGGTTAATTAGTGATTGCAAGGCATTCTAAATATATACAGCTTCTCATAAACATTAGATGTAGTTATATCATAGGCTCATAATATGGAGCTCAAGAGTGATTCATATTAATTATATCGTGTTCAAACCCCACATTAATTATATTGTATTCAAGCCCCATATATAGCTAGGTCAGTCTTTGGAAGGAAGGTGGTCCAAGGGGATAAGGCTATTTTTATTTCTATAATTACACACATAATTTTCTTTTTGTTGTCTACTCTTAAGATCTTCTTTTCAATAGTTCACAGCTATTTCATTTACAATTTCTGTTTCCACTCCTTGTGAATTGAAAGCTACATCTCCACTGGTTTGGAACAGACTACATTTTAAGAGTTCATTTGGATTCCTCTCGCAGAATGGTTGTCCTCTCTTCTACGTTAAAGGCCCACTGGTGGCAATAGACAGGAAAGGAATAACTGAAGTTATAGCTCTGCCACTAAGGAAAATTCCCCATTGAGGAAGAAAAAGACCAAGGAATTCACCTTTTATCTTAGAGGTGCTTGGTGATCACTCCTAGCTAGATAAGCTTTTACCTCTGGACAATGCAGTCAAGCTTTATGGGGCCCTGGGGTACAGGTAACAAACCTATAGCTCACAAAACTTGTTTCTGAAACAAAATGTCCACTCTTTTGATTTATTATTGCCTGAGTGATGACAAGAAAAGATCTTTTGTGCTCCCTTGAAAGAAAGACAGTAAAAACAGTTTATATTATGACTATCTGGGAAATTTCTGCAGGGGTGCTGTAAGCCCCAATAATATTGTAATAAAATTGTAATATTTTTAGAGGTGAAGCCATGTACATGATGGACTTCCTTTTCTCTACTGATCCCAATACTTCTCGTCAATCCTTTCATTCACCTCTCATTGACTCCTCACACTGTTCTCCAATGTAGTTATTTCAGATTTTCTACACTCTCCTCAAGTACCCATTTCTTCCTCAGTCCTACATGTGATGTTGACTTGAACTTCTATGCTATAAATAAGACAGAGAACATTCGGCATGAATTAGATGAGCAAGTTCACATATCTCTGCTGCCACCCCAAGAAATCATTGCTGCTGCATCTATCCTCTCATCCCATCATGAAGTCTTAGGGAAAGAAATAATTTCCTCTTAAATGTAAATGCCTCTATCTACACTCTGGACCTTGTATATTTCCACTTTCTCTAGAAGTCAGATCACAAAATTATTCCCTCCCTACCTTCTGTAGAATCATCAATCTCTCTCTCCCAACTCCAAACATGTTCAAGCTCTCCTTGCTAAAATAATCTGTTTGCTTGATTGTGTCACCTTTCTTAATAGCTACCTAATCTCTTTTCTTTGTACTGCCTAACATTTTGAATGTGCTCTGAACTCACTGCCTCTAGTTCCAACTACTTCATTCACTTCTTATCTCCTATATGGTTTTTGCCCCAGCATCTTACTAAGTTTATTATCTTAAAGGTTACTAATGGCTCTCTTACCAAATCCAGTGACTCCTTCTCAGTCTTCATCCTTTTCATCTTTCTCTCAGTTGGACACTATTGATAATTCTTGATATTCTTTTCCCACTTGGCATCATGAACGCTATACTCAATGGGTTCTCTTCCTTTACCTCTGTTCCCCTTTGTAGCATTTCTTCTTTTTAAAATTTTAAAATTTATTTTATATTTAAATTAAAGAATGAAATAAACATTTCCATGATATAATATGATAAAAAGATTGCACAATATATAATAAAGTTATCATGAAAGTTTCTTTTTTCTTTCCTCCACTGCCCCCCCATGGCTACTATTAGACACAAATATAAACATACACACACACACATACACATATATATGTATACATATGTAAAATCATTCTATGCATACTTCTATTTATCAGTTCTTTCTCTGGATACATAACCATTGCTTCTTAAAGCTATCTTCTCTGGCTTGAAACAATGAAAGAAATAGGCTCTTTCTCTGTCCAGTTCTGACTTTTCTTTCTGCCTTTATTGAGTGTCTACTACATGTGGAAAGTCACCATGTTAGTTAGCCATTGACCTTTAGTTGATTCTTCAACCTTTCCCTTCTCCTAAATGTGTGACTTTCAATACTCTCCACAATTCACTAACACTGACCCTTACCACCTTAAACTTTATTCTTCCATATCTTTAATTCTAATTTACAGGCACATAACTCTTAAATCACTTTTTTAATCTGATCTCTTAACTTCACTATAGTCTTGTATATCCAGCTATTTGCAGGATACTTGGGTATCTTGGTGTCATCTCAATGTCTAAAATGGAATCTATTATTTTTCACCCAAAACTTCTATATTTCCCAACTATCCCATTTATCAGTTGTACTGCTATGGCCCTAATCTCTCACACTAGAAACCTTAGAAATATCTGACTCTTTGCTTTCTTCATTGCCATCTAAATCTATAATGAATTGTGTTTCCTCCATAAAAAGATCCGCTGGGTTCTTCCGTTTCATTTTTATTTCAACAAGCCCTAGTATAAACTCTATGTGTCTCAGGCAGGGACTAATTAACAACATCTCTCACCTGTTTTCCTTGACTTGACTATCTCTCCACTCTTTGTGGCTGTTCAGTCATTTTTCAGTTGTGTCTGACTCTTCATGACCTCATTTGGGGTTTTCTTGGCAAAGATGCTGGAGTGGGTTGCCATTTCCTTCATCAGCTCATTTTACAGATGTGGAAACTGAGACAAACAGGGTGAAGTGACTTGCCCAGGGTCACTCAGCTAGTAAAGGTCTGACAGTAGATATAAAGTCAGGAAGATGAGTCTTCTTGACTTGAGGCCTGGCATTCTATCGGCTGCCCCTCTCCACTCTAATCCACCCTTACCACTGCTGCCAGGTCTCAAATGCCTTCTTTTCATTATAGCCAGAAAGGACATTAGAGTTCATCTAGTCCAATTTCTTCATTTCATATATGAAGGAACTGTGACTTAGAGACATTAAATGACTTGCCTAAGATTATATAAGTTGTAAATTACAGAGACCGAAATTAGATTTTCTGACTTGGAATCCAATATTCATTACTCTCATACTTAAGAATCTCTTCTCTTTTTGGTTTTCAAGACTTATTACTCTTCCTCAGGCACTCTGTAGTGGTCTGGACTACAGTAGACTACAGTTATCCTTTCTACATCACAACTTTCCCCCTCATACTTTCCACATATCATCATAATACATTAAATGGGAATTTTGGGGGGAGTTTTGTGGAAGCCACAGATGACATGCAAAGGCCAATAGATGAGTTCTTTCTCATATAGTATTTTTACTTAACATTCACCTACATATAGACTCTGACCAAATACTTAACCCAAAGTTTACAATAATGTACTGTAAACACCCCACAAAAGAAAAAGATAAAAATCAGACTTCTTATCTAGTGGACCAAAGAATTCTACTCAGATTTTCCAGATCACGGGGGCACTGAACATCTAATTCATATGATGTGGAAGGGATAACTGTAGACTACTTGGTCTGTAGTCTACTGGACTGGCACCTCATCTCATTTCTCCTTTCTTTTAGAAAGCTTGTCCCTCACATCTTTGAATGAAGTCCCTTCACACCTCTGCCTCTTTGCATCCTTCAAAGTGTGCTTCAAATGTGCCTCTTACATGTGGCTTCCTTCCCAATTTTTCCCAGCTCCTAGTGCCTTCCCCTTTTATATTATTTGGCATTTCCTTTAAGGTATTAATAGCTAGGACTTCTGGGACTTGCTCCATATTTTTAGCGTACTTATATCTTTACATATTGTTTCACCCAACAGAATGTAAGTTCCTTGAGGACAGGGACTATTTCTTTTTTATCTTTGAATCCTTAACACAATGCCTGGTATGCAGTAAGTGCTTAATATTTGCTGACATTGATTGGACTGATTAGTTCCCTTCCTGCCTATGCAATTTAGCTTCCCCTGTATACTTCATAAATTGTATTCATCCCAGTCACGGCAATTTCCTCACAGTGATCTCCACAAACCACGTTCATTCCCTCCCATGTGCCTTTGTTTATCTTCCCAAATCCTTCCCATCAGATTATCTTAACCATCCTTTAAGGTCTGGCTCAAGTCGGACCTCCCACATGGAACTTCATCCAACTCCTTCAACACACACCAATCTCTCACTTCTCTGATGAAAGACCAAATCAATTAGACTCAAGCTAGAGCATACCAATAGCAAAATAGAACGAAGACTTCATTGAATTTCATAGAACCTCTGATTTGAAAGGGTCATAAGATCTAGTTCAATCCAGATTCAAATAATAATCCTCTCTGGAATATCTCTCAACACTAGGTCACTGAGTATCTGCTTCAAGTTTATGGGGAACTCTGTCTACCAAGTCACTTCATTCCACATTTGGATTGAAGGATGTTTATTTCCCTTCTTTCAAGTTGAAATCTGCTCCTCTGCAACTTTTACCCACTGCCCCCATTCTGCCCTCAGGGGAGAAGCAGACCAAATAGAATCCTCTTCCATAGGACAGCCCTTCAAATACTTGATGACAATGTTCATACCTTCCATAACCCCCCAACTTGACTTCTCCCAAGCCTTATCTTCTTGAGGTAAAATGGCCTCAAGTCCTTCAACCTATAGTCACATAGGATAGGTTTCCAACCCAATCACTACCCTGGTCACTCTCCTCTGGACATGGTCAGGTTTGTCAAAACCTTTGTGGAAAACATGGCACATGGAACTGAATTCAGAATTGAACTGGCATGCGGCCTGTCCAGAGGAAAGGACTACAAGACTATCACTTCTCTCATTCTGGACACTACATTTCTTTATATAGCCAAAGATTCCATTAGCGGTTTTTTTTAGCTGCTATGACACACTGTTCACTCATATTGAATACGCAGCCCACTAAAATCTCCATTTTCATTTCCTTTATAAATTTTTTATTATCTTTTTCTATGAACAACCATTTATTTCCTCTCCATCCCACCTCTTCCAATTGAAAAGAAAAAAAAGCAAAAACAAAACTCTTGTAGCAGATATACATAACCAAATAAAACAGCTTCCCATATTGTCCCAGTCCAAAAATATGTGTCTCATTCTTCATTTTGATTCTACCACTTCTCTATCAGGAGGCAGGTATCACTCCATGGTCAGTCATTGCAATGATTGGAATTTAAGTCCTTTCTTTCCAATGTTGTTATCACTGTCTATACTGTTCTCCTGGTTCTGTACACTTCACTCAGCATCAGTTCATATAAGTCTTCCCAGGTTTCTCTGAATCCATCCATTTCATCCTTCTAGAACCTTTTTTCTTATGAACCATCATATGAATTTATCTCATACTGTACTGGAGTTCAAGTAGAGGACTTTGTTACATGGGAAGAAAGGAAATACAGTATCAACTCAGCATCAAAAACATACCAGTTAAACAGTTGTCTCAAATTCTATATAGCCAAATAAGTCAATTGCAAGTCAGTTTTTTAAAGTATTTTACAAGAATCCCAGAAGTTTTTAGATCTATTGTCTAAGACTGAATTTGTGCTCCTATCTCAAGTAGGCACCGTGACTTCATTGTTTATTCCATAGGGAAATGTCATAAATAAATATAGCAACATATCAGTAAAGCGAGGCTACCACATTTGTATTAAAGCAACACAAAGGAGAAGTCTTTTAAAGTTTAAAGCAATCTTAGAAATTACCTCATCCAAACTGTTTAATTTATCATTTTAACACATGACCAAATGAAGGTCTTTCCCTGAGGAGTTCTTATAAAATCTTTCAAGACTGAATTCAATGAAAATATCACAGAATCTGAGTTTCCACTTCACACCCATCAGATTGAATAAGATGACAAAAAAATAATGAATGTTGGAGTAGCTGTGGACAAACAGGTACACTAATGTGATTTTGGAGCTGTGAATTAATCCAACCATTCTGGAAAGCAATTTGGAACAATGCTAAAAATGCTATTAAAATGTGTCTACCCTTTGACCCAGCAATATTGTTACTAGGTCTATACTCCAAAGAGATTAAAGAGAGAAGAAAAAGGTCTACTTTTACAAAAATATTTGAAACAACTCTTTTTGTGGTGGCAACTGAGAAACTGAGTTGGAACTGAGATGGCACTCATCAGTAGACAAATGGCTAGACAAGTTATGATACATTAATGAAGTGGAATATTATTGTACTATAAGTAATTGTGTTGGGGATGGTTTCAGAAAAACCTGGGAAGTCTCACATGAACTGCTGCAAAAGTGAAATGAGCAGAATCAGGAAAATAAATATATACAATCTCAGCAACATTGTAAAGTTAATCAACTTTGAAAGACTTAGGAAAATCTTTCAATATCTTTCTGATCAACACAATAATCAACCACAATTAAATGAAAAAAAATATTCTCTCCACCTCCAGAGAGAGAACTGATGGACTTAGATTGTAGATTGAACCATATTTTCTTCTCTTTGTTTTGTGCTTTTTCTGGATTTGGCTAATACAGGAATTTGTTTCACATGACTACACATATTTGTAACTGCTTTTGGGTTTCTGCCTTCTCAATAGTTGTGGAAGGGGGATAGTGGAAAGGGCAATGGGTTTGGAGTCATAGGACCTGAGTTCAAATTCTAGCTCTGTTATTTGCTTCTTATGCAACCTTGGGGGCAAATATGAATCTCAGTTTGTTCATCTGTAAGATGGAGACCGTCTAAAAGACCTTAAGATCTCTTCCAGCATTAAATTTGATGATTCCGTACTCATGTCATCTTAGAAATATAATCTATCCATTTACAGAGATCCTTCCTAAAAATGACTGAGGACAAATAAAAGGTCAGCTGAGACCTGTATGTAAAGACAAAAATCACGACAAAGAATATATACACATATAATCATAATGTAAATAATATATGCTTGGATAACTAATTCTCCTCTTCAAAAGTGAGAAACTAAGAGTATGCAATGTAAAGAGAACAAGAAGTGAATTTTTAACTATGGATATTTGTTTTATCCACCTGTCAACACAGAACTTAGATGCTGTAACCTTAAAAAAAATAAAAGGAAATATTTCCAACAATGATCCCTTTCAGTAAATTACCAGTTACATTTTAACGCAGTGCCCTGATAAAATCAATGAAAAGACAGCAAGTTTAAAAGGTCTATTTTTACTGGAGCATTTTACAAACTAATGTTGACACATCCACATTCCCATGTTTCATTCTGAGCACTTGTTGAGATAGGCCCTTTCATCATATGCAAAACGAAGCAAATGTCCACCCCTACCCTGGAAAAAGAAAGAGACTGGAACAGACTGGCAATGAGTCTTAGTGTAACAGTTGGTGGTGACAGAACTTTGGTTTGGGTCACCCAGCACTACTGAATAGCAAGACAAGCTCTGAACTAAAATGCTGATACAACTGCCTTTCCCCACAGGGGCTTGGGATAATAATTAATACCCAAAGAGGTTAAGACCTTGACTGACCTCACCCTAAAGATGACACATCCAGTAAAACAGGGAGCCTGGAGAACAATTCTGTGATTCAGAGCCTTGATCCAGAGCACAAGTGAGTAACTTAATGAACCTACTTTCCAAATGTACCTTTGTGTGATTTTTAAGACTAATTCAAATACATTCAAAGGTTCTACCTAAACCTTCTACAATGAAAACATATTTTCTCCAAGGAAAAGAATTCTTGTGAAGGCATAGAGAGTTTGCTTCTTCTTCCAGCTTAAGGATGTCTGAAAAGCCTAGAGCAAATGATAGATTAAAAATACCACACAAACTGCCCTCATTGGCATCATCTTGCTGTATTTACCCACTAAGAATTGCAAACAGCTTCAAAAGGCAAGAAAGTCTCTCAGTCAGGAGACTGATGAGGCCAAGGTATTTCCAAATATGTGAGGTCAGAAAGACATGAGTATCAGAGAATATTTGTCTCTTGATAGACCAATCCCAGTTATAAAAGCATCACACTTGTACAAGGTACTGGCCAAACTAGCAAGATGTGGCATTCAGAATGAAGACTTACCTCAAGGTCATGATCCCTGAACCTATCTCTGGCATCTCTATTTCTACTCAGGGAGTCAGGACACCTATCCAACGAGTCAGAACTTCGACTGCGATTCCGAGAGTCGGCACTCCTACTTCGATTGTTGGCACACCCATTACATCTACCACAACCACAGCTACAGCAAGGTCGACCTCCCATCGATTTGTGGGGCTGAACCACTCAAGTTTTCCAAAAGAAAAAAGGAGTGTTTTAGTTGAGCTGGGTCAACCAGGTCTCCTTCCAGCAGTTCTGAGGATGCCAGTACTAATGCTTCAGTCCTGTTCTTGGTAGGAGATACATCTGTGTCCACAGATACAGCTGTGTCCACTGGAAATCCAAGTCTTTTCAGGTGCCTTCCCCCAAAAAAACCTGAAGGTAGGGCCACCAACTTCTCTCCAAATGGAGTCAACTGAGGAATTCCCAACCAAATAATTGTGTGCTAATAGTCAGGATTGGAGTACAGTTTTCACAAATCCAAGAAGGAAATATGAAAAACAATGCCACCCATCTATCTAGACAAAATAATAATCTTCACCACTTGCTGGCAGCAGGAAAATACCTGAGTGGCTCAGGCCAGCAGGTCATCTTTATTGTGGGGATGATGTCATAGGAGCCACAATTCTTTTTATTCCTCCTGAGCTGTATGAGTTGGTAGAGTTCGGATGTTGGAGGACAAAAATAGTAATTACTATTTATAGAGAGCTTTGTATTTGCTCAACGCTTTGCAATCAGTAGTTAGTAATTCTACAGAATATTCCTAATACCCTAAAGGTTGGTTAAAATTAGCATCACCTGTGTTTTGCAGAAGTAGACTGGAAATAGGAATCATAGAACTGCAGAAACAGAAAGGACCTTGGAGTCTGCCTAGTCCCAATCATACTTGAGCAAGAATCTCTTCTGTGTCTTACCAGACAAGTGGTATTTCAGCCTTTGAAGACCTCTAGTTAAGAAGGAACTCACTACATCCTTCATGGCAGCCCAGTCCATTTTTAGACAGCTCTCTAATGGTCTAAGTTTTTTTTTCTGATATCAAGTCTAAATTCCCCTATCTGTAACTCTGAATCACTACTCCTATTTCTGCCTCTATACTTCACCCTCACCCTGAATCTAAACAGAATAACTCTAATCCCTCTTTCACTAAAGATCAGACCATACTAAAGACCTGTACTGATGCAATTCATCCGGAATTCTCAAAAATGCGCACCCCTTCTAAACTGAAATGGCTTGGAAGGATACACATGATAATGGCTTCTGTCTGTTACCCAAAGAGTTGCCTAGCTCAGACGGGTTTCCAAACTTATTTGACCTACTAAAAGGGGGTCCCCCTTTAAAAAAATTACTCAGTGCTCCCTTGGAAATCTACTTTCTTTAACCCTTTAACAGCTTTTTTTTGAAATTTGCATCATTTCAAAACAATACAAAGTTTTTCAATGACATCTTAAACTTAATAATTTATTGTAAATTTGTGGGGGGTTTTCCTGCATTGAAATTTTGATGACTCAATACTGCATCATGTAACCATGTAGTATCATATTGTAAACTAGTCATTACATGCACATATTCCTGCCAATGCATGTTGGACTTCCTGACAATGTGAGGCACTCTACAATATGCTGCCAACATTTACTTGTTAAGACTTGTCAGTGGACTTGACCACTGATGGGTTATAACTTGCATTTTATGTGTTTATTTGGAAAATAATGTAATCCCTATGACTTTAACTCTGTTACACAACAGATGAAACGTACCAATGTCTTTTCAAAATTTTCTTCTCTTCTTTTCTTTCCTTATGCTTCTACCATCCCCTTATTTCTATTCAATGCACCCAAGGCTACTACTGCCTTGGATCATGCCAGCACCTCCAGGGCATGGTATCAACCACTTTGGGAATCTTTGGAGCTAGTTGTTCAGAGACTTGTCACCAGAAAGTAAGAATCAGATAAATACTTTTGATGATTTTTTTGGTTGTTCAGTCTTTTTTCAGTTGTGTCCAACTCTTCTTCCTTTTGGGGGGTTTTCTTGGCAAAGAGACTAGAATGGTTTGTCATTTCCTTCTCTGGTTCATTTTTATAGATGGAAAAGCAGAGTTAAGTAACTTTCTCAGGGTTACACAGCTAATAAATGTCTGAGGCCAGATTTGAACTCAGAAAGGTGACTATGCCTGACTTCAGGCCCAGTGCTCTATCCACTCCACTTTCCTGCTTTTCATGTTCCTGATGCCTGGAATATGCCTCCTAACCCTAAGCTCACAAGATATATTCCTATTCATTCTCCCTGTTCCCAGAAGCCTTTTCTGATCCACTTAGGCAGTGACAACTTTCTCCCCTTTCGATCTCACTGAACACTTTCCTTGCACCTCTGAATAAATTCAACAAATACTATTTAAATAGGAGAGGAGATCCTTAGAGATATAAACAGAAAACAATTCTGGCCCACAAAAAGTTTACATAGTGGTTGTTTGAGGGCAGGGGTGGGAGTGAGATTTGACATTGTGGAAGCAAACTAACCTTGCCCTTTTCAGGAATAGTAAGAAAGCATTTAAAAATTATTCTAGTCTGAAATCTTTGGGCTAATCTGAACTTGAAATCTTTTCAGTCTTTAACTTTCAATTCTAAAACAATGCCTCACTCTCTGTTCAACCCAGAGAAAAGCCTCCACTCTGAAGTAATTATTGTCATGGTTGCACTGGAACAAGGGGCCCAGAACTGATCCACCTTGACCAGATGTAGGATAATTATTCTGTTAAAAGAAGGAAGAAATATCTTTGATCATATTTCAGTTGGTGGAAGTCGGGGTGATAATATTGAAGTGGAAAGGAGACTTCTTGAAGGGAGTGATCAAAGAGGGATTGAATAATCTTGGGAAAATGATTTTCCAAGGATATGCTGAAAGTTGTTATTATCATTCTGTTTGGAAAAAATGTACTATTAACTATTTACCTTACTCTGAGCACTGTATATTGTGAAATTATCTCTGTTCAGTCATTTTTCAATTATGTCCAATTCTTTGTGACCTCATTTTGGGGTTTTCTTGCCACAGATATGTGGATAGTTTTCCGTTTCCTTCTCCAGATTCTTTTATAGATGAGAAAACTGAGGCAAACAGGATTAAGTGAGTTGCCCAGGGTCACATAGCTAGTGAGTATCTGAGGCAGGATTTGAACTCAGGTCCTCCTGACTCTAGACCAGTTCTCTATCCACTGTGCCACCTTGCTATCCCTTGTTTTGTTTTGTTTTTCTTACATTCACATTTTACATCTTAAAAAAGAAGTGGGGAATTCAGAAAAGGAGATGAACTGGTCATGATGGGAGAGTAAAGGATAATAAATGAACGTTTTGCTACTCCATTGCTCTCCACTTCCTATCAAGAGCTCCAGAAGATCTCCAGCAAGCTGAACTTATTGGACAACAAAGGATCATAGATACGGAGGTGTAAATGATCTTTGAAATCATCCTCAGTCTTTCCCCCTCATTTTTCAAATGGGGAAACTGAGACCCAACAAAGTAAAATGACTTTCCAAAAGTCTTACAGGAAGTTAAGTAATGAAGCTTAAATTTGAACCAAAGCATGCTGACTCCAAAAATCATTATTCTTCCCATTGTACCATAGGGACAGAGTGTAGTGGGGTGAGGAAACTGTGACCAAGGATCCCTATCCCAGTAAATAATCTAATTCCTGTTCTGCTGCTGTTATCCACTGGGGAGAAACCTAACCTCCAGGATACTATTCACATATACTTTGCCACTCACAAAATTCCCCAGTCCTCGAATTCAAGGAAAAGAAGATCCCCTCCAGCTATGGTTAAGTTCAGATCAATGGAGGAATGGGACATTTGATTTCTTTTGGGGTACAACAGCCCATTATTTCAAGTTTTCACTATCTCAGATGATAGCATAATAGGCTTTTCAAAATCTTATGAACAAGAGTTGCACAGGATGTTTATCACCCATATCAATGATGGAGAAGGGAATAAGTAGTTACTAAGCACCTACTATATGCCATGGACAGGTAGGTGGTGTAGTGGATAAACTGCAAGGCTTAGAGTCTGGAAGAGTTATATTCCTGAGTTCAAGTCTGGCCTCATACACTTACTGGCCCTGGGCAAGTCACTTAATTCTGTTTTGCCTCAGTTTCCTCATCTGTAAAACGAGCTAGATAGAGAAGGAAATGGCAAACCACTCCAGGATCTTTGCCAAGAAAACCCCAAATCAAGCCCCAAGAGTCCAAAATGGCTAAACCACAACAACTGTGTGCCAAGCACTGTGATAAGTGCTTTACAAATATTACCTCATTTGAGCCTCAGAACAACCGTGGGAGGGAGGTGCTATTATTATCTTCATTTTACGGTTGAAGAAATTGAGACAGACAGAAGTTTAGTTACTTGCCCAGGATCACACGGCTAGTAAGTACTGAGGCCAATTATGAACTGAGGTCTTCCTGACTCTAGGCCCAGTATTCTATCTACTGCACCATACAGCTGCCTTATAGATCCATTACAGTAGGAAAGCACTAAAATGTTTTTATATAAATAGATAATAGAATGACCAAGTAATGTAATTAGGTAAATAATTGATATAGGAGGAAAGCCTAGAATTTATCATGGAAAATCCAACAAGTAAACTAATATGATAAAAATAAAGAGAGTTATTTATATATTCTTATTCTTTTTTTGTTTCTGTTTTTGGGAGCAATGGGGGTTAAGTGACTTGCACAGGGTCACACAACTAGCTAGTTGTGTCTAAGGCTCAATTTGAACTCAGGTCCTCCTGATTCCAGGGCTGGTGCTCTATGCATTGTGTCACCTAGCTACCCCTATATATTTTTATTCTGAAAAAAAAAATAAGATGAGAGTTAACAGGACAAAAGATCAAAATATGTAAGAAACCATTGGCTATGACACATTTTGATACACTCATGTTATCCTCTAATTATTTTATGCATCTAGGTCTTATTTCCATAATGAGATTTTAAACACATTGAGAAAAAGGTCTATATCTTGTGCTTCTTTTAAATCACAGGTAGGATTAACAATCTAGGCCCATAGAGTGTGCTCAGTAAAATACCTGTTCAATTGAATTACACTTGTTGAAATACCTAGGCCAGCTGGGAACCGGGAAAGCTCCACCTTGATGATTAAAAATGAATTGGGCAATGAGAAGCTGTCAAAGGAAATTGTGTGTTAGCAATCACTGAAGATATTCAAGATGAAAGAAGAAACCAGTTTCTTATGTGTGATTTAGGAGATAGTGACTCATCAAAGAGCATCCTGAAATGGTGCCATTAAGAGGCATTTACAAGACACTCAGGACCTTAAAACGTAACTTTCTGAAATGAAAGCTATATATACACATTTGACAACATGCCACTCTTAGGATGATGAAGGTGAGTTTTATCCACAATATGCATTGTATATTCTTCTATTTTTGCACTGTCATCCCCATCAGATCAGGAATATAATAAGAATGTGAAGTGACATTACCTAAACAAGAGGGAAAAATTCAGAAGCAAAATTATGTTTTAAGTTATCCAGATAATAGCTCAACAATTCACTTCACTTTGCTAGAGTAAGCTGGATTTTAGAATGTCTAAAAATACAATAAACTCTTTTGACCTAAAACGTCATATAAGATCTCTTTTGACAAAAATAACTGATTCACATTGGCAAAAGGATATAAAAAAGTAATAAAAAAGGCTTTTTACTAGCAATAGTTGCTGTTAGTAGACCTCTTTGGAAAAAAAATATTCTAACTAAAATACAGCGTTTAGAATCCATGTTCTAATTTTCTGAAAAGAAATGTTTCATTGAAATGAGGCTATTTTTTCATGTGCTGAAAGCATTTGCATAATAGTACCTTGGAGAAATTTTCTTTCCCTACATAGATTAAGCAACAGCAATTTCTTGTGTAGACCAGAATAAAACCTATTAAAATCAATACTGTTATCCACCCTTTCTTGTACAAGGAAGAGAAATTTACCCAAACCCTCTTTGGTCATATATGACACCCAATCTGAACATATTTCATGTTTCTACTTCCTCATGCATTTCTCACACATCCGATATTTCTAGGAAAAGAAAATATCATGAACTAAATCCTAAATATCTTAGATAAATAACTTCTTTATTTATTAAAGCTGTGCTATAATTAAATGCAAATATTCAAAAGGAGGAATGGAACTCTGAATGAAATGCAAGGTCAAGTATATTTGCTCCTTTAAGAATTAAATTCTAGTAATTTTCTGTTGTGATTTGTGGCTATCAGCACGTTTTTTCCCCTAGTAGATTAAATATGTGTTGTTCATGAGTCAATATTATGCTTGTAATTATAGACCTATGTTTCAGTTTATTCAGGCAGGTGAAGTAGATGTTTTCGCACTTTAATTGAAGGGTTCAATACATATTGATAGCTTAAAGAACGTTCCCACAGCCTACTTCATGTACAAAGTGAAAAAAAAAAAGCATAAAAAGTAGAATACAAATACTTAATGTAGCCAGATTTTCATTATTTTGGGAACTAAGAAATCAAATAACCTAGTTTTATAATAGACTGAAATTCTTACACCGCATACTGAATAAGACTTACTGGATTTCCATAACCATTAGAAACCTTCATTTGGATTTTTAAGCTTTGTTCTTAATACCTCACTTACATCCCCAAATTGTGGAGCTGTGGAATTGTTTTTAAAGAGGAAAAAGCACAATTGGATATTCAGGCCGGAGCAATGTCTGACTGATCTATCAGGTTTGATTTTTGGCTGCAAATTATTATTTTTTTGTGTGGAGGGGGATGAAATGTAATCGTAATTCAAGAGTGCATACGATTAAACTATTTTAATTGCTTAATTCCAAAAATTCCAAATTTAACACTTGATTTCAGCATATCTGGGAGTGTGCCGGATATTGTTAACTTTTGAATTGCTCCGTTTTAGCGCGAGCATTTACACTTCAGAAACTGGCAAATGCTACAAATCAGGCATTGATTTATGATTTTGTTCATTGTATAGATTTAAGAAAGTGACAGGGAAAATGTTAATGATGAAGATTAACCTTTAAAAAGTGTGTTGTGTTTACATTTTTTTTTCGGCAGGAAGGGAGAACTGGCTGTTAAACATTTTCTGGAATGCCCTTAAGTATATCTCATAGATTTAATTTAATTATTTTGCAGAGAAAGTTAAAGGCATGGGTTAACTTCCAGCATTTGGTTGATTTCATTTAATTTGGTCAGTGTCATCCGGCTGACTGTGCTTAAAGCTAGAAAAGACCTTCAACATTGAGTCCAAATAATTTGTTTTACAGATGAAGAAACTGAGGCCCGTATCTTCCAAAACATTACTTTTGTCCTGATTGACATTATTTTAAGTGTTCTAAAGCTTTCTGAGTTTGCTATAATTTTCTTGGTGACTTTGTGCTCTATTGAGGGAAGAAGGAATACTCATTTATCATCTAACTTCCCCAAACCAGGTAGTCCAAATAATTTGTTTTACAGATGAAGAAACTGAGGCCCGTATCTTCCAAAACATTACTTTTGTCCTGATTGACATTATTTTAAGTGTTCTAAAGCTTTCTGAGTTTGCTATAATTTTCTTGGTGACTTTGTGCTCTATTGAGGGAAGAAGGAATACTCATTTATCATCTAACTTCCCCAAACCAGGTAGTCCTTCATTTCTGAATATGCTGCTAAATTCAGGCACATGAAATTCAACACATTTATTTTTATAGCAGTTTCTTCTCTAAACCACTGAATCTTAAAATAAGTTGCACAAAGAAATCATTCTAAGCTCTACTCAGATTTGGGCAGCTAAACCAGTTGTCACACCAACCAGAAACAAAGGAATCAGATTCCTTTTCTAGACTGCAGAAAAATAGACCTCTCTCTTCTCCTACATTACCATATACTGAGCTGAGAGTGATATTTCTGCATAATGAAAAATTAATGCAATTAAAACTAGTCACTGTTCCTTATCCCATCCCCCATTTGAGGGGAAGAGATGTTTTTTTTTTCTTATGCAACATAATTTCCATGCAAGTTATCTGTGCTGCCACAGAGATATCACAAATGATAGTAACTAAAACATTTAAGAGAATACAAAGCAGTGCATGTTTTTACAGATAATTGGTACATGAATATCAACTACGGGTGTCATGTTACCTACTGTATATAGCTTCGCTGTTAAGGCACATTTAATGAAAATATGCATGTAAGAGGAAATTTAGACAGATGGTACATGTGACTTAATGAGAAAGAGTACCTGAAAGCAAGAAAGATGATAAAACCACCCACTAAGATATATTATTTATTACCCTGCAGCATTTTGGTATAAATTGCCACTTTTGTTGCCTAGCACCATTCTAAAATGTTTTCTCAGTAAAGGTGTTGGGGTAGGGAGACTACATGGCTTTTGGTCTTTCTTTGTACCTTAATATATCAAATGTCCAATTTTACCAGTAATGTAAAAAGGCAAATTAATACACAATGACCACAAACACAAGGCATATGAATACACAACGATTACAAAATTTAAGAGAAAATAACTTTTGAAAGAACTCTAACATGTGACCAGTCATGACTTCCTGGACTGATACTTCCTGTCTCTTGGAAGAGAGAGTTGATGGATTAGAAGTACAAAATTAAACAAACATTTTCAGTCTCTGCCAATGGGCAGATTTGTTTTCTGTGACTGTGGTTATTTGTTAGAAGGCAAGGACTTCTATAGAGGGGTAGGGGTAGGGGTAGGGGTAAGTTAGTAGGTAGTAAGAATATTTTTTTTAAAGGAAAGAAAATAGCATCACTAAAACATTTTAAATAAACAGAAAAAATGTCAGTGTTCAGAAGAAGATACAAAAAAAAATCATTTTGTTACTATCACAAATAAATTTAATATACCACCAGAACTCATTCTTTTTCCCTGCCACTGTCTCTTCATGTCTTTCAGGCCATACCATCAGCCCTTTCTCTATGATTTTCATTGCCCTAGTATAGTCATCTGACCACTTCACATGTGTTGCTCAGCCTAATTTCAATAGCAGGAAAAAAAACACCCCTCCCAGGTTATGCTCATGACCTCTGATGCTATCACAGTGCAGCTGTCATGGTTGTTTGTCCTTCCTTCTGGAAGAGGATCAATGCAGCTAACTCAAGTCTTGACTGATACCATCTCCCTCAGCCTCCTCTCCCCTCTGACTGGAGGACTGGAGAGTAGAGCACCAAACTTCTCCAAATGCTTTCCCTTATCAAGGGCAGAACCCAGACTTTTCAGCTTATTCCACTCTACATCTGTGGCTCTACTTGGTTTCAACTACATAGAACAAGATGTCCCCACACCAGTACCCTCTTGCCTCCCTCCTGCAATTTCTTGCTTTCACCTGTGTTTGCTCTCTCCCATTAGATTGTAAGCTCCTAGAGGTTAGGGACTATCTTCTTTTATATTAAGTGTATCCCCAGTGCTTAGCACTATACCTGGCACATAGTCATCATTTAATAAATGTTGACTGGATTGGACTGATGTAACTGAAAAATTCTTGCACTGTGGATCTGCTCCTCAACTGAACACTTTGGAATTCTAGGTCTTTCCATGTGTCCTGCAGAAAAATTTTCTTTTGTATATTGCCTCCTTAAGATCTGGAACTGTATCAGTTTTTCTGTTTGTACGACTAGAGCTTAATGCAGTTCTGAGTATAGAGTAAGCATTTAATAAAGCACTTTTCATTTATTTATTCATTTTCTTTTTTTAAAAAATGTATGGAGCAGTTATTTACAGTTCTATGTAAGTCCTCTTTTGTTTTTCTTTGTATACTGAGATGTTTATGCTTGTTGATAATTACATTCATAACAAAAAAAGAAAATTCAGAAAAGGCAAATTAAAACAAAGTTACAGAGTTATGGGGTGGTTATGGGGCCACGAGGCAACATTTTTGCTAATACACTGTTCATGGCATGGTCATCTGGTTTACTTTTTCTGAAGAGTAATCCAATGCCATGTAAACAAGAACTACAAATCTGAATATACATTTTGACCTAGTAACAACACTCTAGGGAACATACTGTGTGGAAATAGGTTAGAAAGGGGGAAGAAAGGGTATTTGTACAAAAATGATTATTGCAGCACTAAAGCTAAGATTGCTAATGATGCAAATACCCTACAATAGGAGGTTTAAGTCTTTTTTTTAGTCATTTCCAACACTTCTTTACTCCATTTAGGGTTTTCTTGGCAAAAACACTGAGTGCTTTGCTATTTCCTTCTCCAGATCATTTTACAAACTGAGAACTGAAATAGGATTAAGTGACTTGAGCAGGGTCACACAGTATCTGAGTAAGTATCTGAGGCCAGATTTGAATTCATGAAGTCTTTCTGGTTCCAGATCCAGTACTCTTTCTACTGCACCACCTAGCTACACATATAAAAGAAAGACAGGGGGAGCCAAGATGGCAGAGCAGAAAGATGCATACACTCTAGTGCTTCTCCCACAGACCACAAAATACCTGTAAAAAATGACTCTTAACAAATTCTAGAGCAGCAGAAGCCACAGAACAATAGAGCGAAAGAGGTTTCCAGCTAAAGGTAACCTGGAAGGCCAACAGAAAGGGTCTGTCTCACAGGACCTGAACTGAGCAGAACCCAGTCCTGGCCACGTGGCACTGGGAGGAACAGGACCTGAACAGACCTCTGGGGCAGAGTTCCCAGCAGGAAGAGACCCAGATCCCTCACCCACAAGTGACAAAGAAAGCTCCAAAGGTCAGTGTGGGAGGGCTTTCCCAGTTGGGCGAGAGGGGAACAGGAACAGCAACAGCAGCAACAGACTGCAGGCAGCTACAGGGGCCGGGAAGCAACCTGGGTCCATTGTCCAGATAGCTCAGCTTAAAGTCTCTGGTGGCAGTAAGCAGCTGATCTAAACCTCAGCCCTAAGGGACAGCCCATCCAAAAGCCCTGAAGAATTCAGCAGCTGAGTCCAGTCTCAGCCTGGGGGAGAGGAGGGGCAATAGGACCACTCTCTTGACAAAGGATTCAGAAGTCAAGTAACTGGCTGGGAAAATGTCCAAAAAAGGGGAAAAAAAATAAGACCATAGAAGGTTACGTTCTTGGTGAACAGGTGTATCCTCCCATCCTTTCAGAAGAGGAACAACAAGTCCTTCTGTCACTGGAAGTCAAGGCCCCTGCCTCCAGTGCCTCCAAAGGGAACTTAAATTGGGCTCAGGCAATAGAGGACCTTAAAAAGCGAGTTAGCAGCTTACTAAAGGAGAATTAAAAAAAAATGCTGAGGAAAATAACAGCTTTAAAAAGAGGCTAACTCAACTGGAAAAAGAGGTCCAAAAATCCAATGAGGAGAAGGAGACTTTAAAAAGAAGAATTAGCCAAATGGAATAGAAGGTTCAAAAGCTCACTGAACAAAATAGTTTGTTGAAAAAGAGAATTGAGTTCAGGGAAATAAATGACTGTGAGATAAACCAAGCAGTTAAAAAACAAACCAAAAGTTTGAAAAAGTAGAAGATAATTTGGAACATCTCTGGAAAAACAACTGACTTGGAAAATAGATCCAGGAGAGACAATTTAAAAATTATGGGACTACCTGAAAGCCATGATCAAAAAAAAAGCCTACACATTATCTTTCATGAAATTATTAAGGAAAACTGTCCTAATAATCTAGAACCAGAGGGCAAAATAAATACTGAAAGAATCCACAGATCACCTCCTGAAAGAGACCCAAAATGAGAAACTCCTAGGAATACTGTGGCCAAATTTCAGAGTTCCCAGGTCAAGGACAAAATACTGCAAGTAGCTAGAAAAAAACAATTTGAGTGTTGTGGAAATACAATCAGGATAACACAGGATCTGGCAGCTTCTACATTAAGGGATCAAAGGGCTTGGAATAGGATATTCCAAAAGTCAAAGGAACTGGAATTAAAACCAAGAATCACCTACCCAGCAAAACTGAGTATAATACTTCAAGGGAAAAAATGGTCATTCAATGATAAAGAGGACTTTCAAGCATTCACGATGAAAAGACCAAAACTGAAGAGAAAATTCGACTTTCAAACACAAGAATCAAGAGAAGCATGAAAAGGTAAATAGGAAAGAGAAATCATACAAGACTTTCTAAAGCTGAACTGTTTACATTCCTACATGGAAAGAAAATATTTATAACCCTTGGGACTTTTCTCAGTATTTGGGTAGGTGGAGGGATTGTACACATACACACACACACACACACACACACAGAGTACAAGTTGTGTTGAATCAGAAGAGATGATATTCACAAAAAAAATAAAATAAAAATTAAGGGGTAAGGGAGGAAAATACTGGGAGGAGAAAAAGAGAAAGGGAATGGGGCAAGCTATAACTCATAAAAGAGATAAGAAAAATCTTGTTCAATAGAGGAGAAAAGGGAAAAGGGGAGAGGGGAAAAGTGAAACTTACCCTCTTCACATATGGCTTAAAGAGGGAATAACACGCTCACTAAATTTGGTATGAAAATCTATCTTACTCTACAGGAAAGTAGGGAAGGAGGCAACAAGTGGGGCAAGAGGAATGGTAGAAGGGAGGGCAAACAGGAGAAGGGAGTAACTAGAAATAAACACTTTTGGGAGGGGACAAGGTCAAATGAGGGAATAAAAAAATAAGGGGGGATAGAATAGAATAGATGGCAATATAGTTAGTATTACACAACATGATTATTATGGAAGTCTTTTGCAAAGCATAGTTAGTCTGTATTGAATTGCTGGCCTTCTCAGTGTGGATGGTTAGGGAGGGAGGGAGGGAGAGAAATTGGAATTCAAAGTATTAGAAATGAATGTTGAGAATTATTATTGCATATAGCTGGGAAATAAGAAAAACAGGAAATGGGGTATAGAAATCTATCTTGCTCTTCAAGAAATGAGAGAAGATAGGGATAGAGGAAGGGTGGGATGTGATAGAAGGGAGGGTACATTGAGGGAAGGGGCAATCAGAATGCAAGGTATTAGGGAGTGGGGGGAGGGGAGAGATGGGCAGAAAAATTGGACATGTCACAAAGTGATGTAAAAGCAATTAGTATTAAAACAACTGACTACATTAATTACTGAGACTAAATCAGAAACATCTTTAGTTTGGGGAAAAGAATTTTAGTCTAAGTTTCCTAGAGGCAGGTAACCTTGGGTAAAATTTGGCATTGATGGAGAAGTTAAGGTTTTAATGGTAAATTTGATTTTATGATTGTTATTTAATCAGGAACTAGAACATGTATAGAAAGGCATGTAAGCCACTTAAGACTTGTCTCAAAAGATGTTCCTTAGTCAATGTGAAATTATAGTCATATCTGAAACCTGGTTATTGGAACTTACTATTTTAAGATCCTATGGGACTATTAACTGACTGTTCTTCTGAGTGTAACTCCAGGTATGGATAGCAAGAAAGGTGGTCTGGGCCTCCAATTCATGATGCCAGTAAGCCTGTGAAATGCTGGTATGAACTGCAAAAGGTGATCTCATGGGAAGGGTGGGAGAGCAGCTGTTCAGCCTGGGCTGAGGTAGGATTCTCCTGACTCAATTTCCCCACTGACACCTGGCAGACTTTAAGACTGACTGAATGCCAGTTGAAAATCTACTCCTGCCTGGAATGGACATGAAGCTGGGGAGATAATGTTTCCATGCAATGTCCCTACTCTTAGTGGCAATTTCCTATAGTCAAAAAGGTTTGTAAGCTTAATACCAGATCTATTAAATTAAAGATTGTTGGTAGGAGAACATCCGAGGTAAAGTCTAAAATTAAGCTATTAGGCTTAAGAATTTAGAGCAACAATAATAAGATAGGGTCATTTAATTCTTAGTAATAAGGTGGAGACAATTAGGTCAAGGGCTTGTGAAGTTAGCACACGTAGTTATTATTTGTGTCTCAGGTGGTTAATGTTAAAAAAATTTGTTTGTGGTCTATATTGTAAATGCTTTAAAAGAAGTATCACCTAACCAAAATTTAGAATTATTTTATGTGATATGAACTGTGTAAAAAATGAAAAATAAAAATAAAATAAAAAGAACTAAGCAAACTTGGTATATTTTTTAGAAGTAATAGTACATAGTTATTAAGATGGCATTTTAAATTATTGTTATTAAGATGGCATATTAAATGGAATATTAAAATACAGAGATGCTTTTTATAAAATAATATTATTAAGTAAAAATTTTAAAAGGACATAAGTATGTACTGATGGATTATGGGAATATCAAAATGCATATTATCATGAGAAAGATCAAAAGGGAATCTCAAATGTCCTACACAGTCTAATGTTTACATGGCTATTTAATCTTTAGAAAAATTAACTCCTAATGAAAATAAAGACCAAACTGTCCAGAGCCTCAGCCCAAACACTACATTACCTTTTTGAGGATTCCAGGCTCTGTGGCCAAAGGAGCCTGTACTTCGGGGGAGATCTCAGTGGGCTGGAGTTCCCTGTAATGTCTTGTATGTTCTAGGGTTTCTTGAGAATCTTCATTGTTTCCAGTAGGTGGATCCAAAACACTATAGGGATTAAAAATGGAATTATGAATAAGATGTGAATCTTTCTATGAGTCAATTATGTTCCTGAAGCCTACATTAAGAAGAGGCAAAACAGAGAAGGAAAATTATAGACCAAAATAAAAAAATTTTAAAATAGAGTTTTTAGCAAGGAGACTATCACAACAAAGATGAAATGTTATGATCAGAAATGCAAGGCAGGTTCAATATTAGGAAAACTGCCATCTACCATAGTAATGGTAATAACAAAAATCATATGAATATATCAATGGATGCAGAAAAAGCTTTTGACAAGATACAACACTCAATCCTGTTGGATTAAAAATACTAGGCAGCATTGGAAAAATCAATCTTACCTTGATATGATAAGCACTATCTATCTAATGGGCAGTGAGGTGGCACTATGGACAGAGTGTCAGGTGTGGAGTCAGGAAGATCTGAGCTTAAATTCAGCCTCAGATCCTTACTAGTTGTGTGACCCTGAGCAAGTTAACCCCTGTTTGCCTCAGTTTCTTCATTTGTAAAATGAGCTGGAGAAGGAAACTCTAGTATCTTTGTCAGGAAAATCCCAAATGGGGTCAAGAAAAGTTGGACACAACTGAAATGATGAAAAAACAAAAAGAATCTAACTAAAACCAAGAAGTTGCAGGATACTAAAAAAAAAAAACTCTCACAATCATAAGCAATTCTATATATTAACAAAACCAAATAAGATTTTTTCAACAGTTAAAATAACTATAAAAATACAAAATAATGGGGAGTCTATCTGCCAAGACACCCACAGGAACCATCTGAATACAATGCAAAAAAAAAACCACTCTTTACACAAACACAGAGCAAAATATTTGGATAAATATTAATTGTTCAAAGATAGGCTGAGCCAATATGACAAAAATAACAATTCTATCTAAATCAACTTACTTATTTAATACCATACCAATCAAACTACTAAAGAATCCATCTCCGCCTTTGCATATCCCCTACACACATTCTTTGTCATCTCTGAGACAGTCCCCCAGTCATCGGGGCCAAATCAAAGACATTTAGGTGATACAGTGGATAGAACATTAGACTTAAGAGTCTTCCTGATCTCAGGAAGACCTGAGTTCAAAAGTGGCCTCAGACTCTTACTAGCTGTGTGGTACCCTAAATCACTTAAACTCTTTCTCCCCATTTGTAATATGGGGATGCCTCATAGGGTTGTTGTGGAGATAAAATTACAAAATATTTATAAAGTGGTTCTTAAAGTAAAAATCTATTTAAATGCTTTATATTGTTATTATTATCATGAGTTTTGCATTGCTGAGATAACACAGGCTACTCCTGTTTGAGCCCCAACAACTGAGAATTATCTCAAATATTAATGATGCCTGAGAGTTGGGGAAAAGCGCTATATATTCCTATAAAGATTCTCTGTCCAGCATACCAGAGGTTCCCATCATCATCCCGTTAAATATCCAAAGGTAAAGAAGGGTAAATTGCTGTTATGAACCCTATATATAAACCACAGTATTAACACTCTGCTTTTATTCACAACCAAACCAAGAACTACAAAATAGATGGAAATGTGGTCATTTCAGCTTCTATAGTTTTATGAATAGAAAATATCAATAAAATTATATTGTGTATAAACTTTCTTAAAAATTAAGGGTTTTTTTAAGGGGAGGAGAGTCCAACTTCTTTTTGATTTAAGAAAGCATAAAAGTCAAAATAGATATTTTCTGTACTTCACAAGATTTTTATGGAGAGAGGCATCTGTGAAAAGAAGGTGCTACTTTTTAGATGATTTAAATGGGACTGAGACTAGGGGAACTTTATGAAATTTTTATTGGGAGTTCTGAATAAAAACAGAGTATACTGGCATACACTTCTATAAAACCAAGATCATACCAAACCAGAGCATTATTATGGCTTTGGAATCATAATGAATTGAAGAGAAAGAACTCCATCTCAGGGAAATACGAATCTCTTTTTTAAAAAAAAAGTGATGAAGTTATGCTAGCCAATTAATTGTATTTAATTACAGGTATTACTATTTTGATTAGCAACATATGCCACTAATTATTTTCCCTACTGTGAGATTAGCAAGCATACAATCTTTAGAAATAAGATATATTAAAGATAAAGTCACTAGGATCTAGTGACTGGATTGAGTTGTTTGGAGATATAAACAGTATAGCTAATGACTTAAGGTCAAATTTTTACTCAAGAAGGGCAGAACTGAGCTCAGGTAATTTAACCAAGCAAACCAATTTTCACTAGAGAAAGAACAATTTTGGGGAGCTCATATCAATTGATTCTGTTCCCTGTCTATTCTAAACTTTCATTCTTTGATCCATGATCTTCATAACCCTTTATTTAGTCTCTTTGTGGCCCTCATGGAATCGAACCTTTTAACATACCAAATTTGAGTTCCCTTTTCTACTCAGTTTCTATGTTATTGCCTTGTAGATTCCTGCAGGGGGTAGTGAGGACAGAAATACGACCCTATGCATTTCTGATTTCCATGCATTGCTGATTGTACAATTAAATTCTATCCTCTGTCTTCTTCATAATCATTTTCTTTCCCATTTTACATGGCATTTCCCGAGTTCATGCCCTTCTACCCTTCTGGACAGCAAGAACCCCCGCAGAATTTCTAATAGTCCTTCTAATGAGGCCGAATATTGTCTATAGATGCCAAGACTGTCAGGAGAAGTGGTTTCCTTTGCAAAAATCCTTGAAGATAACTATCATAAGGTTTTCATCTCCCACTGTAAAATTTCTCTCTCCCTCAGGGGAGTGTTCTTCAGTGGAACCCCTTCCCACCACCAAGCCAAGATCTCTCTCTCTTTCCTCCTGCTTCAATCTCTCCCTTTGCCAATTCACTCATTTTCCTCTAGCTCCTCTTCTTGCTAAGAGACCACAGCAGTTATCCCCCTTTGATTGTTTACCACTGACTTAATTAGGAGCATCAGACATTCCCCCTCCAACTTCTACCTGCCCTCTAACTCATTGAGGTATTCTCCCATTCTGCAGTTTAGTCCCACAAAATACACTGATTCATGAGTAGGGTGGGGTTGGAGATTTAATCCATTATGTTTCAGGTCTGCTCCTCCACTATCACTTATTTCTCTAAGTTTCACTTTCCTATAGTTTTAGGAATATATCTCTTAATAGAATCTCTGTTGTTATTTCTCCTTTTTTTAACCCCATAGATGTCTTTTTCTAGCTTCCCCCCTTCTAATAGTCTCTAGAAACGGGGTAACATTTCCTTACTTACACTTTACTTGGTAGTTGAATTTCATTACCTTTCTTGTTTTTCTGTTGTCTGGGTTGTTTGCATATCAAATTATTTGCTCACATTTTCTTTTGATATGAATGCTTTAAATGCCTCTATCATATTGAAATCCACGTCTTCATTGAAGATTAGGCTTGGATTTTTGTTATTTTCGGTTGCATCTTGATCTTCGCTTTTCTAAATATATTATTCCATTTTCTTCTTTAAGTTTCTGGAGAGTCTAGAATAATCTTGTATTATTTAAATTTCTTTTCTTTGATGTTTGAAGGGCTTTCTCTTGGTTGTTTTCAGAACTTGTTGTTTGTTATTGGAATTACTCAATTTAACCACTAAGTTTCTTGCAGTTTGAAGTTTTAGGCTTTTTGTTGTTTTTTTTTCTCTAAAGTCAACATGAGAATTTTTTCTATTGGTACTCCATTTTCTGCATTCAGAAGTTATGGTCTGAATCTTCTCATGTTCTTCTGGGAGGCATACGATCCTTAAATTGTCTCTATGCATCTTGTCTTTAAGATCAATGAGTTTTGTTTATAATATATAGAGATTTGTTGAGTATAGAAATCATGTGTTTATTTAACCTTTATCCTTTTTTGCTCCCAGCTTGCCCTTTACTTCAGTATGTTTGTACTCCCAATCAGTTGTTCTCTTTTTCATTTCTTTGGAGAGACTTGGCATCGTGAATTCAAATTCTTCTATTCTGTTAATTATTTCTTCTATGCCATACCTTCTGGTGATTTGTCCCCTTTTAATTTCTTCTTTCCAAAATTATGATTTCTATCTTGAACTATTTAGGCACATCCTGCTGTGGTTTCATGCTCTTGTGAGAATCCGCAAGATTCTCTGTTTCAGCAGTTGTTCATTTGATTTCCTTTGTCTTGCCATAATTTATTTACAGATGTTTGTGGTAATCTAGATGTTTTTTGGAAACCATCTTTTCATCTTTTTTAAAGTCTTCCCTGCTGATTTATCCACTTGAGTGCTAGGATTTTAACAGGTTTTTTTTTCCTCTGGGAGCTTTGATTGTTTTAGCCTTTTCTTCTTGTATTCCTCTTTTGCTCCCTTTATGACTCCCTTCCCTTTGATAACATGTTTACTCTAGGGGCTAGTCTTCAAGGACGGCTCAGCCTTCTCTTACAGGGGTGAGATAAATTTTAATCAACCTCATTTCTTGTCCCAAGTGACTTCTGTGGTGACAAGACTGACACCAGGTAGAGTCTGTTCTCTTATCCTTTGGACCTGGTATGGCCCTTCACACATGGTGGTATCCTGTCTTTGTTCCATCATTTCTTTAGTTCTCTGGTTGAACATGGCAGCTCCCAGTCGGACTCGCAGACTCTTCTGTGAGTGGGTAGGTAGAGTTGACGTGTGCTGCTTATTGCCATAAAATGGGGGATGGCCAAGGCAGGGTATGCTGACAGAGATTGTAGCAGTACCAAGAAAATTGCTGAGTAGATCTCAGAGCAGAAGTCAATGGATAGAGTTTGTATACCCTGTCAGAGCATGAGGGATGGGAAGTTGTAGGTGGTACTGAGTGGGCACGTTAGAGATTAATATTAATTCATGACACATAACCTGTGTAGCATTCTTGGTACCTTGACCTGTGAAGGCAGCTATAACTCTTCTATATTTAGCATATAATTCCTCTTTTGGGTTCTTTGAGAATTAGTAGAAACTGGAGAAAATATTTAGACCCACGGCTTGTTCTATCACTATCTTTCTCGTTTACCCAGATTGAATGATCAGAGAGCTTGAGTCTATTCTAGTCCCAAACTATTAGGATCCCAGAAGGAGGAGATGGTGGCCAACAAAGCCAGTAGCATCAATAACTAATTGCTAATCCTCCAATCCATTCTCCATTTCCTTGTCCTTGCTCCACTTCATTCAAATCCTGTGCTGAACATGTGTTCCCTCAAAACAGCAGCAACAAGTTTCGATGCCACAGTGGTTCTTTGCCCAGAACTTGAAATAATATCAGTATCTTCCAGAGTAAGGAGAAATAAAATCATTTATCTGGACTACTGCTTTCAGAGGCTCACAAAACTCAGTCTTTGGAAACCTCTCTTTTCTTGCAGAGATATGCTTCCAAAAATCTGTTAAAATAACTAAAGGGGAAGTCAAGTTCAAGGTAGGGGTTAAAGACAGAAGAGATCAAAGCATGTTTATAGGTAACAGGAAAGGAACTAGTAGAAATTGAAGTCAAAAGAAAGAAAATAATGGCAGCTAGGTGGCACAATGACTTAAGAACTGGACTTGGAAGTCAAAAAGACCTAGAATCAAATCCAGCCTCAGATACTACCTGGGAGGTCCTGGGTAAATCACTTGAACTCTGTCTGCCTCAGTTTCCTTATCTTTAAACTGAAAATAATATCATCTACTTCCCAGGATTGTTGTAAGGATAAAATGATAATGCTTGTAATGTACTTTTGCAAACTTTAAATAGTTATGGGTGGCAAAATGGAGACAGTGCCGTACTTGAAGTCAGGGAAACTAATTTTCCTGAATGAAAAATCTGGCCTGAGACACTTACTAGCTGTATGATCTTGAGCAAGGCATTTAACCTTGTCTGTCTCAGTTTTCATATCTGTAAAATGAGCTGAATGAGGAAATGACAAACCACTCCAGTATTTTTGCCAAGAAAACATTAAATGGGTTCACAAAGAGTTGAACATGACTGAAACAAATGAATAACAATAACTGGATGATGATGAGGCAAACAAGTTCCCAAAGAAGACACAAGGTCATGGTACTAAGTAGAAAGGTTAGCCTTGGCCACAAGGTAGCTTAACTCCTCCTCTCAGAGAAATGCTAAGGAGTAGAAGATGAACGAAAGTTTTTTCAAGTATAGTTTAGGGGAGATGAGGAAAATTGCTACCAATAGATTAGACTTTTTTCAGTCGAATGAGCTACCAGTTATCTGCTGAGACGGGGGGTGGGGTAGGGGACTTGAGGAGAAAGGATATGGTTGGAGAAGTTTCTCTGGGAAGTCTGACAAAACTGGTACAAAACTGGAAGTCAGGAATGGGAATGGATTAGGTAGGTAATGGGGGTGACCCATTGCTGGGAATTGGTGGAGCACAAACTGCAAAGACAAAGAAGATATTAAAAGATGGCAGGCAGGCAATGTTGTTGAACTGGTTAACTAAAGAGTCAAGACTCAGAAGAAATGAAACTCCCACAAGGATGCTGGAAAGTCCTAGTGATTCTTCTTCTTAAATAATATAGGAAACAAACAAAAAGATTTGATATTTTTTCATATCTCCCAATACAATATAGTTAAGCACTGAGTAAAAGCATCTGGTGATATATTACCCTCAAACCCTCCTGTGGTCAATAATTTCACATGGACACAAATGCTTATAACATAGACTTTGTATTATTAGTACTTTTTACCAAAAATCTCCCAGTAATTATAAAAAGTAAACAAGTTAAGAAAAAGGGAAAAAAGAATTTTCATAGAAATTAATTTTCTGTAAACTAAAAGCAGGAGAGAAAACCCTTTTATTTACAATGCTCAGAAACTATGGTCAAAGCAGGAAATGGTTGTGATGTTGAGATGTGTTGCCCAAAACAATATTGTGCTAGCCTCTGGATAATTCAAATGGTTTTTGAAAAGTAACTGGTCCAGTGGTCCAGTGTGAGAATGATGATGATAGGATCCAGGTCTCTAAGAAATACTTGCCGGGCATGGCCATGGGCTACTTACTCCAGCCTGAAGCTGACCTTGCACGTTGGAGATGGATTTGAATTCATGCAGCAGAACCCGGATGCCTTTGATGCCATCATCACTGACTCCTTGGACCCCATGAGTCCTGCCAAGAGTTTGTTCAAAGAGTCTTATTACCAGCTGATGAAGACAGCACTGAAAGATGATAGGATCCTCTGCTGTCAGGGTGAGTGCCAGAGGTTGCATCTGGACCTCATCAAGGATATGTGTCACTTCTGCAAGTCTCTGTTCCTTGTTGTGGAATATGCCTACTGTGCCATCCCCATGTACCCCAGTGGCCAGATTGGCTTCATGCTCTCAGGCAAGACCCCAAGTACTAACTTCTGGCAACTAATGCAGCGGCTGAACCAGGAGCAAGTAGAGAAAACGAATCTCAAATACTTCAACTTGGACCTCCACCACACCGCCTTTGTGCTGCCTGAGTTTGCCTGCAAGGCTCTGAGTGATGTGTGAGGAGACCAGTATGCCCACCAAGGCCTCTCCCAGGGACTTCAAGCCACAAGTGCCCATTCCAGGATATCCCTCTGCCTCTTCTGAGAGTATTGATTGGCACTCAACACCTTCTCCTGACTGAGGACCACCCCTAGCCAGCCACCCAGCCTGTTGACCAAGTGTTACCAACCCCAGGACATGATCAAGGGGCTCCCCGTGCCATGCTCTGCTGGGCAGATGGGAAGAAAGTACAAGATGTCTGTCTCTGTCCAGTCTGGTCAATTAATGTCTCTTAATATTGATCATCTGTGTACAGAATGATGCTTCTCACCTCTAGCAAGCCCCTTTACCAAACAGTGTATTTATAACTTAAAAAAAAAGTAGCTGCTACACAGGAAAGAAAGAATTATGTTCACATCAGACAGAAATCCCCTGAAGAAATTAATCTTTGCTCACACCTGAGCACACAATAGACTTTCGGGCAGTGGTATCTTCATTTTGTAGACACAGAACTGGATAAGTATTTACATTCCATCTAAAGATCAAATGCTAGCAAACTCCCTAAGCATCAATGAAGATTCATTCATTCAACAAGCATTTATCAAGTGCCAACTAAGTGTAAGACTGGATGCTAGAAATACAAAGACAAAAGCAAAAACCCCTTGCCTCAAGTAGCTTACATTCATTATACTGAAGGGAAACAAAGTGTGTACAGATAAGTTAATGTTAAATATATACATATCAGGTTAATATATGCTTCTTGACTGACTGTATAATTTGAGGGATTAAAGAGACATTAACATTTAGGAGCATAAGAAAAGGATTTATATAGAGTAAGTCTTGAAGGGAGCTAAGAATTTCAACAGGCAGAGGAGAAGAGGGAGTGAATTCTTTGTGCAAATTCTGTCAACTATCTTATTGTTTGTACTTCATTTCCAAAACTAAATATTGGTCTAAGTACAAATGAGTGAGTTAGAAGCAGTTACATAGCAAAAGCCGGGATAGATTCAAGGGATAGGAAATTAAACACTTACAAAATGTAAACATACTTGTGAGATGTAAACCTAGCTTTATTTGTGAATGGCCACTAATGCCCTCCAATCAAGTTCAATATGTTGAGTTAAAAATAATAACTGTGAAACAGTTGAAATACTATGGTAAAAGTGAAAAGTGATCTTGTACAAGCTCCTCATTTTACAGATGAGGAAACTGAGGCTCGGAGAGGTGGGATGATTTGTCCAAAGTCACAAAGGCAGTTAATGACACTGTCCATACTACAACTCAGGCATAGTAATGTTCTATCATAGAGGGGAAAAAAGATTATGCATACATTTGCTCATTTTCTGCATTCTTCATTAACACAAATGCATTTCTTGAAAGTTTTGCTTATCTTATCCAAGACTTATAAATAAGTTTTGGTCATTTGGTCATTTCAGTCATGTCCAACTCTACAGAACCCCATTTGGGGTTTTCTTGGCAAAGATGCTGGAGTGGTTCACCATTTTCTTCTCCAATGGATTAAGGCAAATCGAGTTTAAGTGACTTGCTCAGTTATTAAGCTAAGCTATTACATGACTTCCTCAGCTATAAATTTGAACTTTCCTGACTCCAGGTCCAGATGTTCTATTCAATGCACCACCTAGATGCCCCTTTATAAATAAGTACAGAATATTTATATACAGAATATGTGTGTGTGTGTGTGTGTGTGTGTATACAAAATATTTAACAGATTCACAGTCTTACCTCTCTTTATTTTATAAAACCAAACTTTCCTCCTCCATGGACATTGCCTTCTTAGAAAGATTAATGAATCCAGCATTCATATCTACTTTCTGGTATCAGTAGGCTATTTTCCCCAGACCACTAGATTGTTTTCAAGGTGTAGTAGCTCCAATTCATTTCAAATTTTCCTTTTGCCAATCTCCTTCCCTCACCCTCCCCTTTCTGGGGCAGCTAAACAGGAAGCATTTTTATAACAAATACAAAGCTAAATGAATTTAGACAGCTATTCTTGCCTTTAAGGTACTGTATACCAAAGTGTTTTGAAAATCAGAAGTGTTAAAAATAAATATTGTTAACTGTTGGATATTAATACCATACTACCACCTAGTGTTTACTTGCTAAATATGTGAAGAAAAAGGGGGAGAGGAAGAATTCTTTTGGCCCCTTTTTTTTACACAAATTCTTCCCTCTCACAAATATTAGGGAAAAGAGAAGGATGATTTAAGGATTGTCCTCTTCTGTCCCTCCCCCCACCATATAGTCTCCCTTGTGCCTACATTTTCCACCATTAGCGCCTGTCTTTTGGGTGTAAATACTATCTTCATAAGCAGTTGTTTAGCTAAAGGGCCATTCCCACCTACACGTATCTCAATGATTTCATACTTCTTTCTCTCTGAAGATGAAGAGATATGAGTAAAGAAGGAGAAAAGGGGATGGAACAGAATGCCCAAGTTAGAGAATTCAAGCTAAGAATTTCAAGGCAGGAGGAGCAAGGAGGGGACAAAAGAACAAAGTAAAAAGTACATAGCAGAGAACAAAAGAAGACATAAGGAAACAAAGAAAAGATGGACAGCTCTCAAGGCTGCTTTCTTGGTGTGACAGTTTGTTGCTATATATTTTGAATCTTCTCTTATGTTCTGCTGTGCACACGATAGGCTTTTTTTTCATTTTCTTACTTTGTATTTAAGTTTATGATGTGTTTATTTTCATTTTCTCTATTTTGTATTTGAGTTCTGGTGTTCCAGTTTAGAACAAAAAAAATAATTTCAACGGAGCTCTGAAGTTGCTAGTTCAACTCACAACCATAAATCCTATCTATAACATCACTGACAAATTTTCATTCTCATTTCATGTGAATGTATCCACCAAGGATGAATTCATTAGTGCTCTGGGTCATCCTTTCCATTTCTGAACAGTGCTAATTAAGCAGCTAAGTGGCACAGCACATAGTATGCTGGACTTGAAGTCAGAAAGACTTGAGTTCAAGTCTGGCCTCAGATACCAGCTGTGTGACCCTTAGTATGTCACTTAACATCTGTCTTCCTTAGTTTCCTCATCTGTAACATAGGAATAACAGTGACACTGCACCTACCTTTCAGATTGTTGTGAGGATAAAATAACATTTGTAAAATTAACCTTAACCTTGTTTGCCTCAGTTTCCTCATTTGTAAAATGAACTGGAGAAGGAAATAGCAGACCACTCCAGAATCTTTGCCGAGAAAACCCCAAATGGGGTCATGAACAGTCAGATACCACTAAAATGACTGAACAAAAAGTGCTTTGCAAAACTTAAAGCACTAAATAAATGCTAGCTAGTATTTATTATTATTGCTGTTAACTGTCACTAGGAAGTTTTTTCCTGATGTCGAGCAAAAGTTGGCCTTCCTAAAACTTCTACTCATGAATACTGGGTTCTCTGAGGCCAAGTAGAATGAATCTAATCCTTCTTCCACATGAGAACTCAGAAAACAGAAAAGAGATATGGGCAGAAGTTGCAGTAGAAGATACATCAGATCAATTTTCCTCAAGTGCTGAAGTTAAATGAAAACCCTCTGTCCAAGGACCCAGACTTTGTTCTACTGGTTTTCATCCTGTCTCAGACTCTGGCAAAGAGACATTTGTATTCAGTCTTGATATCGGGGATGCTTTGGTTCTCAAGGACAGCTTGTTAAAGAATCAAATAAAGAATGCTTGGTTCAAGAGACCTTGAAACTAGAAAAACTTGCTCAGAAGTCAGTACAAAGAACCAAGACACCTACCGACGGTGGATGTGGTTTTATAAATGCCTTTATAAATAAAGGCTGTCCTTAAGTGTCACTGAGGGAAAACACATGTCAGGGGCAGCAACAACAAAATACTAAAAACAACAAAGGATGGAACCAACTTATTTTAATACCATAATGTTGTCTTTTCCTTTTCTTTGAAAGAATCGTGGAATGATGTGCTTTAACACTTCAGTTATTTCATTTTTTAGAAAAGATTTATTAACACAATGTTTTTTTGTGGTCTAGTTTTCAAGCATCTTCCCCAAAACATGAGCTTCTGCCCTGACTCATTGCAATGGGAGCTGGCGTCAGTCCAAAGGTGATGCTAGCTGCCCTTAGGACCCTTAAATGTCCATATCACAGCCTCTCTAGATCCTAGATTCTTACTTGAATTTCTAAATACCAAGTCTGGAAAAGCTTCAGTAAAGCATAGCAATTTCTTCTGCTCCTCCTTCATTCGTAGATCTGTTTATTTAAGATATTTTTGACTGCCACTAGCACCCTACTTTCTTCCCAGAACAAGTCTATGATGCAGGAGGGCAGGAAGGGTGGGGGGGCAGGGACAGGGAAGGAGATGAGCTTGGTCAAGAAATTCTAGGCGAGGCTATAGTTCTCTTATGTTCAGCAGGAAATTCCTAGAGCAAAAACAGCACGGCCATTCAGGTGACTAAAGGACTGACTTATAAAACAGTTGAAAATACATAGGCTAGTACATAGGCACAAGTTATTGCTGTTCAGTTGTTTTGAGTCATATCAGACTCTTCCTGACATTTTTTGGGGGTTTCCTTGAAAAGACACAGGAGTGGTTTCTCATTTCCATCTCCAACTCATTTTACAGATGAGGAAATATGGCAAATGGGGTAAAAGTGACTTGCCCAGGGTCACACAGCTAGTAAGTTTCGGAGGTCAGATTTGAATTATTATTATTATTTTAAGGATGAAAAGTTTGTTTTGCTGCTTGCCTAGAAGCAAAACTGTTAAAATTATTATGAGTGCAAACATAAATGTAATTTAAATTAATGGAAATTCTACTAAAAAATTTATAAAAACTGAATAAAAATAATATTCCTAAATAAAAACCCATCAAAAGCACAAAAAAAGCTATCCCAGTACATGGAAATTAAAATTTGTAGATGACAGTAGTGTAACACACAAACTTTCTAACATTAAAAGATAATCAAGGTTTTCAGCTTTATTCTACCACTACTTAAGTTTCTCTAAAACATTGCTCATCTTGAAGCTTATCTCGTTCTTTAAAACATACTGCTTATCCAGGTAGACATCTTCCTGACTCCAGGGCCAGCACTCTATCCACAGCGCCACCTAGCTGCCTCTTAACATCAATTTAAGAAAAATATATAAAGGAAAATATATAACAGAAAAATACCTTCCCCAACACACAAACACACACACAAATTATATATTCCCAAACCACAGACCTATTGAAAAAAAATTTGAGATGGCTTTTCAGAAGTGAGAATGGATTTATATTAATTCATCCACACTCCCTCCTCTGACTATTTTAGGAGCTCCATTAAATACTTAACTTCTTAGGGCCAATTTCTTTATCTGAAAGGATTAGCCTAGATTACCTATGTGATCTCGGGCTCTAAAACTGAGTGATTTTAAGAATATATGTTGCCAGTCTACGAATACGATTTCAGTTGCAGACATTTATAACTTCAACTGGTATAGAACATGGAATTATACTAAAAATAAATGTAAACAATATAAATAAATAAAAATTTAAAAAATTTGAAAGTAAGTGTAAGCATGAGACTTCAGGGTTTTAGGTGGTAAGAAATTCACCTGGACTACATATTGGAGAAACCATCAGAAGGTTAGCAATTCCTATCTGAGGGTTATCTCCTACTCCCTATGAGCTCTAGAGAGTAGGGACTGTTTTTCATTTACTTTTAGTTTTGATTTGTTTTGCCTCTCTTTGTATCCCAGCATTTAGCACAGTGCTTGGTGTTATCTTTCTCCCTAAAAACCCTTTGCTATTACTATAAATGGCAATGAGCATCCTCCTGGTCCTCAAGCTCATAACCCCAGGAGTCTTCCTAGACTCCTCGCTATCTGTTACCTCTCATATTTAATATGTTGCCAAGGCCTGTCAATTTCACCTTCTTGATGTCTCTCAAATACACCCCCATCTTTTCTTCTAACCTTTTACCACCACTCTGATGCAGGCCCTCACCATCTCACCCCTGGACTATGCAATATCCTGCTGCCTCAAGTCTTTCCCCATTCCAATCCAACCTCTATTTCAGCCACTGAAGTGATTCTCCCTAAAGCATAGGTGCAATCATGTTACTTTCCTTCTCAAAACTCCAGTAGCTCCCTACTGTCTCCAGGACCAAATGCAAAATGCTTTTAGCATTCAAGGTCCATTATAACCAATTCTCCTCCAACCTTTCTAGTTGTCTTACTCCTTATACCTTGATATATATTCTTTGATCCACTGATACTGACCTCCTGACTGTTCACAAACAAGACAATTCCATCTCTTAGCTCTGGGCATTTTCTCTGGCTGTCCCCTCATGCCTGGAACACTCTCTCTCCTTTGTTCCACCTACTGATCTATTTGACCTCCTTTAACTCCCAATTAAAATCAACAGAAAACCTTCCTAAACCCCTCTTAATTTCTAGTGTTTTTGCTCCATTCATTATTTCCTGTTTATTCTGCACATAGCCTACTCTGTATATATTTGGTGTCTCCCCCATTAGATTGTAAGCTCCTTGAAGATAAGAATTCTCTTTTGCAAGGGGCAGAGCCAAGATGGTGGAGTAGAAAGATGTATATACTTTAGTTCTTCCTCCACAACCCATAAAATACCTGTAAAGAAAGACTCTCAACAAATTCAACAGCAGCAAAAGCCACAGAAAGACAGAGTGGAAGAGATTTCTAACCCAGGATGACCTGGAAGGCCAACAGGAAAGGTTTGTCGCACTGGACATGGAGTGGAGCCCAGCTGAGCCTTGGCCAGGTGACTCTGGGAGGAACAGGACCAGAGAAGACTTTGGGGACAAAATCCCCAGAAGCAGCCGTGGTTCACAGATCCCTCAACCAACAGGTGCCAAAGGTCAGTGAGAGGTTCAGGTTTTTCAACCTGAACAAGAAGGGAGCAGAGTCCACCCCTGGCCCTGGCCAAAGGCTGCAGCAGAGGCTGGGCAGTAGAGGCTTCTGGAGGCCGTGGTGGGCAGGCAGCTGGAATCCATTGTTCCATTATTGGAGCACTGAGCATAAAGCCTCTGGGGGAATTGAGCAGCTAATCTGAATCTCAGCCCTGAGCATGGTCCTGGGGTAAGCAGGAGCACTAGGACCCTCCTCTCGACAAAGGACAAGTAACTGGCTGGGAAAATGCCCCAAAAAGGGGAAAAAAACAAGACTACAGAAGGTTACTTTCTTGGTGAATAGGTATTTCCTTCCATCCCTTCAGATGAGGAAGAACAAAGCATACTGTCAGAGGAAGTCAAGGCTTCTGCATCCAGTACCTCCAAAATGAATATACAATGGTCCCAGGCCATGGAAGAGCTTGAAAAGTGAGTCAACAGCTTGCTAAAGGAGAACCAAAAAAATGCTGAAGAAAATAACACCTTTAAAAAGAGGCAAACTCAATTGGAAAAAGAGGTCCAAAAAGCCAATGAGGAGAAGAATACTTTAAAAAGCAGAATTAGCCAAATGGAAAAGGAGGTTCAAAAGCTCATTGAAGAAAACAGTTCTTTAAAAATTAGAATGGAGCAGATAGAAGCTAATGACTATGACGAACCAAAAAATTACAAAACAAAGCCAAAAGAATGAAAAAATAGAAGATAATGTGAAATATCTCACTGGAAAAACAACTGACCTGGAAAATAGATCCAGGAGAGACAATTTAAAAATTTAAATATTATGGGACTATCTGAAAGGCTAGACATTATCTTTCATGAAATAATCAAGGAAAACTACCCTGATATTCTAGAACCAGGGGGCAAAATAAATATTGAAAGAATCCACCAATCACCTCCTGAAAGAGATCCAAAAAGAGAAACTCCTAGGAATATTGTAGTCAAATTGCAGAGTTCCCAGGTCAAGGAGAAAATATTGCAAGCAGCTAAAAAGAAACAATTCCAGTATTGTGGAAATACAAACACAAAAATCAAGAGAAGCATGAAGAGGTAAATAGGAAAGAGAAATCATAAAGGACTTTCTAAAACTGAACTGTTTACATTCCTATATGGAAAGATAATATGTGTAACTCTTGAGACTTTTCTCAGTATTTGAGTAGGTGGATGAATTATACACACACACACACACACACACACACACACACAGAGAGAACAGGTTGAGTTGAATCAGAAGGAATGATGTCTATAAAAAATAAAATTAAGGGGTGAGAAAGGAATATATTGGGAAGAGAAAGGTAGAAATGGAATGGGGCAAACTATCACTCATAAAAGAGATAAGAAAAATCTTTTTCAATGGAGGAGAAAAGGAAGGACGTGAGAGGGGAAAAATGAAGCTTATTCTCATCACATATGGCTGAAGGAGGGAATTACATGCTCGCTCAATTTGGTATGAAAATCTAGCTTACAGGAAAGTAGGGAAGAAGGGGACAAGTGAGGTGAGGGGGATGATAGAAGGGAGGGTAAATGGGAGAATGGAGTAATTTGAAGTAAACACATTGGGAAAAGGACAAGGTCAAATGAGAGAATACAATAAATGGGGGACAGGGTAGGATAGAGGGAAATATAGTCTTACATAACATGGTTATTATGGAAGTCTTTTGCAAAACAACGCATATATAGCCTGTATTGAATTGCTTGCCTTCTCAGTGGGGATGGGTGGGGAGGGAGGAAAGGAGAGAAGTTGCAATTCAAAGTATTAGAAACGAATATTGAGAATTATTATTGCCTATAATGGGAAAATAAGAAATACAGGTAATGGGGTATAGAAATCTATCTTGCCCGTCAAGGAAAGAGAGAAGATGGGGATAAGGGAAGGGTGGGGTGTGATAGAAGGGAGGGCACGGGAAGGGATAATCATAATTCAAGGTGTTAAAGGATGGGAGGAGAGGAGAGATGGGGAGAAAAATAGAACTCAAAATTTTGTGGAAATGAATGTCAAAATCTAAAAATAATTAAATAAAACTATAAAAAAAAAAAGGATTTCTCTTTTGCCTCTTTTTGTATGCCCAGTGTGAGCACAGACCCTGGCCCATACTAGGCACTTATTAAATATCTATTGATCGACTAGCACATAATAGTTACCTAACAACTGCTAGCTGACTGGTTACTGAAGCTTGAGTTTTGACTTCACAGAAAACTCACCATGAAGCACTACTGCCCAGAAACGCTGTCAGGGTTTTATATCTTTGGACGCTAAGGATTCTATAAATAATAGACACCTGAAGGCAAAGAAAGTTACTTAGAAGCTATTGTCAAGAACACAGTCATTTATGTCTTGATCACACAGAGTCACTGTGCCCAAAACCTTCTTTGTTCTCTGCACGCAAAACTTTGGGCAGCCCAACACACAAGCTTTCCTGTTGGATGCATAGAGGGAGCACCATCCACAAAAGTCCTCCCCATTCATACTGACTGGCCTAAGAGTTATACCTTGTTCTCCCTCATTCTTTCTTCCTTCTTACCTCCTACCCTCTTTCAAGGATAACAAACTCCACAGCCCCTATCTAGTTAGCCTGCCTCCAGCCAATATCAACTAAAAGGCTCATGCCTGCTTGTTCTTTATGTAGCCCCGGCATAAAACAGAAACTGATGCTTTCACTAGCTGCTGCCTTCATACATGATCCCCACAGCTCAATTTCCCTGCCTTCCTTATTGTGGTAAGACATTAAACTAACAATTAAAGTAATGCCAAGTTGACCAGGGGCATCTGGTCAAATGCAGGATTGAGAGTTGCCCAATCCAAAAGATAGGCAATTAAAAGTCAATTAAAATGATAAATTATGATAAAACCATAGCATTTCCCCACTAAGACTAAACTGTAGGTAACTTATCTTACTTGTCTTTATGCATCCACTGCCTGACCCCTAAGGGAAAAAAACAAGTAGTTGCTAAGGGTAACTTCTGGTAAATCCTATTCCCCTCACCCCCCCATTATACAATTTCCAGACTTATGGTACTACCAAGGATTTGAGATTTATCATCCCATAGGGGAAAGTGTTCAGGGTTAAGGGTCAGCCATCTTCCCCCAGACTTGCAGAGCCTATATCAATGAAAGCATTATTGAAGATGGTGGATAAGGTCATGAGGTACATAATAGACTATAAGCTCCTTGAGAGGAGGGATGGTTTTATTCTTGTCTTTGTATTTCTAATGCCTAGGCTAGAGCCTTATACAAAGAAAGTGCTTCCTCAATGCCAATGGATAAACCTGACAGTTTAGCATCCCATACAAATGTGAGGATGAGGAACAACATGGAAGAAATGAAAACCAGACTCAAAGGTGTCCTTCCTCAGAATCAAAGTGAGATCAGAGGGAGATCACAGAACTCACTGACAGTGGAGACACACTTTCTAGTAACAGTCAAGAAGATTGTATATTCCTTTTGAGAGGGAGTTAACAAGCAGCAGTCTCTTCTATCCTAAAATCTTAAAGGATTTCTTATTTTGTGAACCTGGAACCCAATATTAGCCCTTCTCCTGGGATATGAGGTTTTGTGGGATACCACATTTTAATTTGAGCTGATAAGAGAGGAAACTACTTTATTAAGCTCAGGTTTCAAAATAATTAGTAGGGTTGACAGCTGGGGGTTGGGGGGAACAGTCAATACAGCAATAGACTTGGAATCAAGAAAAAGTTTAAATCAGACCACAGACACTTACTGGGAGACCCTTCTGTCTGCCTCAGTTTTCTCAACTGTAAAATGGGAATAAACTAATAGCATCTATTTTCCAGAGTGGTTGTGAATCAAGTGAAATGATATTTGTCATGACTAGCATAGCACCTGTAATATAACATGCACTTAATAAATGGGTATTACCTTATCCTTTACCTTTTTTAGGCTATATCTCTTTTCAAGAGAACAGGTACTAGAGTCAACCCCACTGTGAATCCAGGATGGCTTGAACCAACAACTTCTCTTCCCCACCAATTAGGTATGGAGAGACAGAGTATAGGGTTCAAATGTACTTGTAAAGCAATCATCCATGGTAAATGGAGGTTTGGAGAAAGGAATGAAGTTGGTGGCAGAAGGCAATGGAGTTCCCTACCTTCAGGGAGCACCTCATGTAGCCTTTAGCTGGGGACAGCAATTCTATGTGTAGCTTTTTAGAGAGAAGCTTGAAAAGCTAAATAGACATATTTATATCCAGAAAGAATATGAGGGCAGATGGTTCCAGAGGGTAAATGATGAAGCATGCTATCTACCTCCTGACAGAGACGTAATGGACTCAGAGGAAAGGATAAAACAAAAATTTTTTGGACTTGACCAACATAGGAAATTATGGATGTCCCCAAAGTTTAAAGATAGTTTTAAGCTTTAATAACTTCAAAAACATAGATATTACAAACTTACAAAAAATCAGAGAGGATTAAGATTTTTTAAATATTGATGTTACTTATGAAAATTTAATGTAACTACTGTCTTGTGCTAGAGTCATATAGACTCTACTGGATTTTTGAACTTTATAAAAACTTTCATTAGGGGCCACTCTGGACCTGAAAGGATTGCATTTGTAGTCTTAGCCTTAAGATCATCCAAATAATGAGATTTTGATGAGCACATGACAATTTGACATGATTCCACAAGAAAAAATCTAATGACCAAATTGGCAAGCAAAAGAATCTCCTCTATGGATCCACCAGTCTGAGAAAGTGTCATTGAGAAAGCGTCATATACATAGTGCATAATGACAAGGTGTGTTGTTTTATTAAAACTTAAAATTTATTATTTAAAAATAATAAAATATAAAAAATTATTTTTAATAATAAAAATAATTAAAACAATATAATATTGTTTATAAAAATAATTTAAAATGGGAAAGGGTTTCACATGTACAAAAACATTTATAGCAGCACTCTTTGTGGTGGCCAAAACCTGGAAATCAAGGGGATACCCATCAATTGGGAAATGGTTGAATAAATTGTGGTATGTGAATATAATGGAATACTATTGTGCTATAAGAAATAATGAACAGGAAAGACCTCAGAAAGGCCTGGAAAGACTTATATGAACTGATGTTGAGTGAAAGGAGCAGAACCAGGAAAACTTTGTACACAGCAACAACCACAATGTGTGAGGATTTTTTCTGGCAGACTTAGAACTTCATTGCAATGCAAGGACTAAAAATATTTCCAATGGTCTCAAGGCAAAATGCCTTCTACATCCAGAGAAAGAACTATGGAATTTCATCACAGAATGTAGCAGATCATTTTCTTTTGTATTACGTTTTGGTCTGCTTTATGATTTCTTCCATTCATTTTAATTCTTCTATGAAATATGATTAAGGTGAAAATGTATTTAATAGGAACATATGTGTAGAACCTATTTAAAATTGTATACTGTCTCAGGGAAGGAGGGGAGGGAGGGGTGAAGAAGGGGGAAGGAGGGGGAAAAAAATCTAAGTTATATGGAAGTGACTGTAGAACACTGAAAACAAATAAAATAATAATTTTTTTTAAAAAAGCCACAAAATTAAATGAGTGTAAAAAAAATTTACATAATTAAGTTTTCAAATTATTTTTTCTAAGTTTATAGAATTGATACATTTGAAGTTAATAAAGCTTAAAACTACACTAACATTTTGGGGACAACTTATGTGTTACAAAGGCTTTTCTTTTTTTCCCCAATTGGGAGGGTGGGGACTGGGTGAAAGGAAGAGAAAACGGATTTTTTGTTGTTTATAATTTAATTTAATTTTTAAAAAAAGAACTAGAGATAGAAACCATAATTTTCATGAAAGGGGATGTTCTAGGTTGGTATTAATTGTAACAAAACTAATTCATCAGGAATAAAGGGGTCTGCCTTGGCTGTCATACCCTGAACATACCCAATCTCAGCTGATCTAGGAGAAGGGTGACTGAACTATCCTGGGGGAGGAGGGGCTTAGAAAAACAAAGAAAGTTAGTTTTTGGCCTTTAACACAGGGAACAGGAAATTCCCCTAAATGAAAGAAGAACCTGAGTCTATGATCTGAAATAAAGTACATGTCAAACTGTGGACCTGGAAGAAATGTCCTTAAGAGAAAGAAAAGTGACTATGCTAGAGTTGGAATGGTACCAGGTTTGGGGTAAAGGATTGAAATTCAAGGGGCTGAGATAAATAGGGCAACCAGCTTTCAGATCTGAAATTTAGGCCAGCAAGATCAAGGGTCAGGACGCAGGATGTGCCAGGGAGGCTAAACTGTGCCTTGATATGACAGTGACCACTTGCCTTTCCTGCCTCGGCCCTGAGCCTATGTGCTGGCATGATCACTGGCAGGGTCTCCTGCCTCTTCTTGACTCAAGCTCCAACCATCAAGACATGGGCTCATAGAGCAAAAGCTTTCCATTTGCAAATAGCATTGATCTGCTAAGCATCTATCCAAATGCCCTGTGCTGGGGCCTAGAAACTACCCTCTGCTAATCTGATTGGTTCAGTTCCATGAAGAGGCACAAGAGATGAGAGGAAAGTTCTAGGGAGCTGTCTTCAAAAAGAAATGATAAACCCCACTCTCCAAGATGTGAAATAGGGAGTCCATGAAGCTTAAAAAGGAATACTGTAGGCTGAATACTAACAGCCAAATTTAAATCTTAGACATTTTCTCACGAATCTAAGAAATGAGTTTATAAATCATCTAATCCAATTCTCCCGTTTTACAAACGAGCAAACCGAGGCCTGGAGAGGATTTATCTGTACAAAGTTACTCTGCTGGTAAATATCAGAACTGCGATTTGAACCCAGGTCTCCTGACTTCAAATTCAGTGCCCTTTTCATCTACATCATATGAAATATAATGTTTACTAAAATAGTAACATATTAGTAAAACATACAATGTATAGCATATAATACATAAAACACGCAATATTCACTAAAATAGTAATATATAATAGTAAAACATAATATTAACTAAAATCAATGCCTCAAAATCTCTAAGACAATAAAAAGGTATCAAAATAATTTTTGAATTAAAAATAATTGACATGACAATAAACTGAGGTAGAGACACCTTTACCATTTGTGTGACATTGGAAAAAGTATGTATTCTCTTTAGGTCTCAGTTTTCTTAATTGTTTAGACTAGCTTCTCCTTAAATCCCTTATTCTATTATGTTAATTCAATCACACTGTTTCAACATATCCTTAAGATATGTTATGAAAAGTCTTCCCTCTAGTGGCTGCATGCAAAATATATAGATCTAACTGTGGAGGTTTTTTGTTTTTTTTTTTTTAAAGATCAACTGAAAACATAGTACACTGGGTCCTCAGGAGGTCACTGCACCCCCTCTCTTGGCCCCAGTTTCCAACTCTGTAAATTGTGGAAGTTGAACTAGAAGACCTAAGGGCTCTTCCAGTCCTGACACAACTCTGAGATCAAATACAGGCCAGGAACCACAACCACACCCCTCTCCCCAGGGCTCATTGCATTTCAGATGAGACTCCAGACAAGAGCAGGACTTCAGAAACATCGCCATTGTACTCCCCAGCCTCCCAGTGACTGAGAAGGCATTTTGTAAAGTTCCAGAATCTGAGAGTCAGAAGGGGCCGCAGAGCTGACTGCCTAAGGAGTAGAAGGGTGAGTGTCTCAAATACACCAAGCCCAGGTCAATATGACGTGCTATGCCCTCCATCCCCAGCAGTTGTTTGCCACCCCCCACCCCAAAGGCTGCTGTTCCATACAAGTCCAGGCACTGTTTGAAACTGTGCTTCCTAACTGTGCCTCTTTGTAACAGCAGTACTTACCACAATGCCTGGAACACAGTAGGCACTCAATAAATGTTTATTGATTGATTGATGCCCGAGGCAAGATTTGAACACAGGTCTTCCTGGCTCCAGGCACAGTGCTCTCTCTACCAGCTGCTTAGTTGGTGAGTGGGTGGTAATTAATAGAGAGTAAGCAATAATTAGTAATGGACAGCCAGGTGGTAAAGTGGATATAGTGCTGGGTTTGGAATCAGGAAGATTCATCTTCGACCTTACTAGCTGTGTGACTCTGGGCAAGTCACTTAACCATGTTTGCCTTAGTTTCCTCATCTATAAAATGAGCTGAAAAAGTTAAATGACAAACCACTCCAATTGCTTGTCACTGCTGTTTGTCCTTTGTTCTCAAAGAGGATCATGACATGCAAATGAACTGGATTTAAGTGAGGGAGGCCTGCACAAAGTCACCAGCCTCACTTTCACCTCCAGAGTCATTTGGTCCCAGTGGCCAGACATTCATCAGGACAACTGCTGATGGCCCTGGATGCAGTGGGAGACCTTGGCCTTTGCAAGCTAAGGTCTTTAACAGGTCTCAGTTCGACTGAGGCAATGCCCATTCGGTGATTAAGACAATAAGAAATGAGGCAAAGAATGGCCTTTTGAGAGGACATTCTAAACCACTCCAGTAACTTTACCAAGAAAATCCTAAATGGATTTATGAAAAGTCAGAAACAGCTCAAACAAATGATTAACAACAGCAAATGTGTTAGTAAACAATTGCCTGAATCCCATCCCCGTCCTCATACCTTTACCTGTACTATGTGAGAAAGTTTTACAAGAGGTCAGAGACTGAATTTATAGAATAAATTGTTAGCTTACATTCTAGATAAATGCTGATGAATAGGCCTATTACCGTATATACAATGAGCCTGTAAAATCAACATTTTAAATTAATATTTGTCATTACAGAAAATTTAATTAAAAATCATTTTTAATAAGAATAAGTGAGGACATATAAGTGACAGGCCAAGAACAAAGATTTCCTGACAGAAATCAACAGAAAAGCTAGGAAGCTGAAGATAGAACCATATCACAACAGGCATCCACTTAAAAATGCTGAAGGCCATCCCTGAAACAAGTTCACATCAAAACAGAATGGCCAAGAACACTCAAGCCCTAACCTGTATTCTGCCCATTATAATCATCTATCATAACCCATCATAATAATTTAGGACTAGGCACTGTAGTGGATAGAGTGCTGGGCCTGGAGTTAGAAAGACATATCTTCCAGAGTTCAAAGCTGGTCTCAGACACTTACTAGCTATGTGACCCTGGGCAAGTCACTTAACCTTGTTTGTCTCAGTTTCCTCATCTCTATAATGTATTAGAGAAGGAAATAGCAAACCACTCCAGTATCTTTGCCAAGGAAACCTCAAATGGGAGTAGGACATGAATGAAACAACTCAGCAGCAAAAGTGTGGGGTAGCAGAAAGTGTTGAATGTAGTCAGAGGACTTGGTTCTACCACTTACTATCTGTGACTGTCACAAACTCTCTGTACCTCCATTTCCTCCTCTATGAAATAAAAGGATATTTCTAGAAGATTCCTAAGGGTCTTTCTGGCCTTTAATCTACATTCCTATGTTTAACAGCCTGTCACTTGTGTCTGAAAACTACAGTTGAAAATCAAGTTTAAATTCCTAGCATTTTAGCATAACAAATGACTGCCCCAGTATTTATTTCTCTCACTGCATCATTATTATTCCCCAGGTCAGCCTCTCTAATCTATTTTCTGTTCATTTATATCACTCACGTCTTCACAGGCGTGATCAAATCCCACCTAAGATGGCAGCCCTTTTCTTCCCTACCAGTCTTCAACATTCGCTCAACAAGCCTGTATTAAGCACCTAATACATGCTCTCTTCAAGACACAATGAAGAACGTAAATCCCTGACCTCAAGAACTTGTATTCCGTTGGAGGGAAATCACATTCACAGATAGACGGAAAATATAGACAAAATAATTTTTTGTGTGGGGAAGGTTGTATGAGGAGGACACAGCAATTTGTGGGGTACATGGGGTGAGGGATGGGAAAGGTCAGGATAGGTCAAATGAAAGGAGTGCCATTTGAGTTAACCTTGAAGGACACTAGGGGTTCTAAGAGATGGAAGTGAGGATGGAGTGAATTCCAGGCAATGGCAGAAAGCCTGGGCAAGGCCTAAAGAGGGAAGATAGAATGTGACGTCTGGCCAATTACAAATAGACCAATTTGACTGGACATAGAAAGGGCGATAAGCTTGGAAAGATGAGCTAGAACCAGACTTCGAAGGCTCTAAATGTCAAACAGAGGAGTTTGGTTTTTTTCTTAGATGCAATTAGGAGCCCTGGGCCATCTCCAGTCATCCTGATCTACATCTGGCCACTGGATCCAGACGACTCTGGAGGAAAAAGTGAGGCTGGTGACTTTGCACAGTCCTTCCTCACTTAAGTCTAATTCATTTGCAAGTCATGGCATCACCTTCCTGATGTCTTGTTCCTTTTCAAGAAAAAAGGACAAACAAAAATAAATCACAGCCACTAGAACTTCAGCAGGGGAATGACATGATCAGACTATTAAAGAGGGGAGAGAGAGGACAGGAAGAAAAGAGAGAAAGAGGAGGAGAAAGAGAGGAGGAAGAAGAGAGATTTTATTTGGGGAGGGTGATGATAAGGCAAGAATCGAAAGGGTAGGAAGAAAGACATTATGTCCATGCTCTAGAGAAAAGGATTGCCTCAGATTGAATTACTGGAGTTGAGAGTGGGATGGGTAATGGGATGGAGAGAGCTTGGTCCCTGCACTAAGCCACTGCAGGGGAAGGAAAAGCTATTGTTGAGTCAGTTTCTACAGGTCAGCAAATGTTGGTGTCAGATGAGGACACCTTTAATACTGTTTGGATGGGGATGGGTGGCTGGGAGAATTTGAGGACATGTAGGTCACTTGTATTATAACAGATACAAGTCCAGGACTTGGTATCTCAGAGGAGTTTGAGGATCAAAGATTTAGAGCTGGCAGAGACCAAAGATCTTATCCAATCCAATTCTCTCATTTTATACATGACAAAACTGAGTCCTAAAGCTATAAAATGGCTTGGTTGAATTTGCACCTAGGACCTTTGTCTCTAGAGCCAGAGCTCTTTGCACAGGACCACACTGTACATATAAGTGGGTGTGCTTACATATATATACACATATATGTATGTCTGTATATACCTATACATACACATACATGTGTGTGTATACATGCACATATACATATGCATGTATTACTATTTTCAATAGTATTTTGTTTTTTTCCCACTTATATGTAAAGACCATTTTAAACTCTCATTGTTTTAGAAAATTTGGAGTTCCAAATTCTCTCCTTTCTTCCTTCCTAAGATGGTAAGCAATTTGATATAGGCTATATATGTGCAATCTATATACATACTGTTACACATATACATATGTGATTGTTCCTATAATGTTTCATGTGCACTTCATTTTCTTAGTGCACTTGCTATAAACTTACTGTGGGCAAAAACATTAAATACAGTGTTTTTGACCCACAATTCTATTGATATAGAAGACTCCCAGGTGAGAAAACTCCCTGTATCACTGCAGGCTAGCACCTTCACTAGTAAGACCTAGCAGTCTTAGACAGTTGCCTAAAGCACTGAGAAGTTAAAGTGACTTCCCCACACTACCAAGATACATCAGAGGCAAGATCTGAACCCAGGTCTTCCTGACTCCAGGACTAACAGTCTATCATCTCCAATACCACAATGGTTTGCTTTCCTTTTGATTGTCAGAATCTACCCAAAAGTAGAGGTGAGGGTAGGATGGATAAGAAGTACCCATTTGAAAGCTCTTTGTACTGGGCAAAACAGCAATCTTGGCACATATAAGCCATGAAATAAAGGCTTCTTAACTAACCTAGGAATCGAGTGGGCTGAATCAAACTGTTGTTCTTTTGTGGGAGGCAGATGGATGGAGGAGAGGGTACCAAGCAGTTCTTTAGAAGTCAGGTTTCAGGTGCTAGGAGCTGAGTCACTAAACCACTAAGATATTTTGCCCCAAGAAAATAGTTTGTGTAACAGGGTTTTAGAGTAGGGAGTGTTATCTTGCCAAGTAGAGTGGGAATTTGTGAGTCAACAAGCTGCACGTACACAAGAGGTCTTTATTTTTATTCTCAAGATAGAGGAAGCATCCTCTTCAATTTATGGCCTGGGAAAACTAGGCACAGTCTAATGGTGTGAGGAAAAAAAGTTACATTTTAAATGACTCATAGAATAGAAATAAAATGAATTAAAAATGAAGACAAAGTAATTTGGATGACAGCTGTCTATATCACATCATTTCTGAAGAAAATAGGCAGTTGGCAGGATTCAGCATTACCCCTGAGATACGTAGATTGCTCTCTGCTCTCAAAAGGCTTTCCACTTAGCAAGGATGACAATGTTCTTATACAAATAACTCCAACGCAAAATGGAATAAATGCACAAGATAAAGAAAAAGGTGTCACTAAATTTTGGAGGAAGGAGAATTCATTAATTTTTAACAGCATTGTAAGATACATTAGAATTCTGCATTTGGTATATGACCTAAAAAAAGCATCTTCCCAGTTTGGGCAGCTCTCTATTGTGGAAGAGAAACCAAGGAAACTGAGTTTCAAAATCTTTCATCTTTCCTTGCTCTTTAAACAAACGGCCCTTAGGGTTACTTTCATTTTGTAAGTATTGGAATGAAGGTATTTCTTTTTGCTCTTGCTTGGATTTAATAGTTCCATGTTATATCAACTTCATTTCAAGTATTAATCAGTAGCATAACGGCATTCACTTCAGATTTGCACAATTTCAATTTGAATCAAGAGCAATGAATTTGGAGGCAGAGGGACCTAAGTTTCCAACTCTACTGGTTACTGTGTGACCGAGGCAAAATTACCTCACCCCTCTGGACTTGTTTCTTCATCTTTACAGTGAGTAGATGGAAATAAATTACCTTAAGTTCCCCTTACCCCTAAATCTATGATCTTAACAACTGAAAAAAAACAAAACGTTATTTGATGGCGAAATCACAGGTTGCTGAGGATGTGCTGGAGCCAGCTCTAACCAGCTTGCTACAGATCATTATTAAATTTTCTTTGTGAGAATTTGGTACAAATCAGGGCTTGATTTATTGTTTTGTTGATTTCCTAGACTGAAAAAAAGAGTGTTAATAAAGCAGAATGAACTCAAAAGTGTGTATGTTCCCTCCCCAACCCCCAAGCCTGGTTGTTATAAACATTACCAGCACACCTCTATAAATATTGCCTGAGCCAAGCAGGAGTACAATAGAAAGCTTAAGATAAAAAAACATTACTAGACTGGAGAATAATGGTTATAACAACCATAACAAAGCACTTTGCATAACGTTAATTATACAGCACTTTAAAGTTTGCAGAGCCTTTAAATCCATTATCTCATTTGAGCTCAACACCACTGGCTACAACCAACCTACTCTCCCTAACTTGCTGTGACTCTTGACCTCAGCAGGTGCAAATCCTCCAAAGGCCTTCGTCCAGAAACTAGGTCAGTGTTTTCTCAAACTGCTGCAGGGAACCCCAACAGACATTGATTTAAAAAAAATACAAATCTTTTATGGTTTGTTAATATTAGAGGGTTTTGCTACAAGAGTTTTAGCAACGACTACCTTTTTAGTCTTCTCATACAATACTCTTTAGCATGTACTCTATGATCTACTCATATCGGCCTACTTCATATTACATCTCTTACCTCCTCATCTTTGCATTGATTGTCTCTTCCTTACCTTACCTGCACTTTTTGGGATCCATGGTTTCCTTCAAGACTCAGTTTAAGGATCCACCTTCTACATTTACTTGCCCAGCTATTAGTGCCCTTCTTCTATAAATGGGGCACCTTGGTGGTGCAGTGGATAGAGTGCCAGCCCTGGAATCAGGAGGACCTAAGTTCAAATCTAGTCTTGACACTTATTAGTTGCATGACCCTGGGCAAGTCATTTAACCCTGTTGGCCTCAGTTTCCTCATCTGTAAAATGATCTGGAGAAGACAATGGCAAATCACTCCAATATTTCTACCAAGAAAATGTCAAATGCGGTCATGAAGAAAAGGATATATCTGAAATGACTCAACAACTTTTTATTTATCTTTTACACATCTTTTGGATATCTTTATACAGGGACAAGTTTTCCTCCTCCTTTATAATTAAGCTTCTAGAAATCAGTTTTGCCTTTTTATTCCTCTGACAGCTTTCAAGATTTCAGAGAGCGGACAAAGCTTAACACAAAGTAGTGAATTAGTGTAGGCCAGAAAGAGAGATTCTTGGATTCCTTTCCAGTGGTCCTTCAGTGCCATTGTGTTGGCGAATATTTATGCTGCATATGTGTATATAAGAAGGACGTCCCACATGGCATGTTCAGAGTTTCCCTTTCTGGTTTCAATTTACCACAAGAGAACTTTGGAGCGTACTTGCAAGCACAAGGTGACCAAGAATGAAATGCAGCAGGGCCTAGGAAGCTTCATCAGTTAAAAGAAAAGTTAGATTCCAGTCTAAACTCTACATGGGCTGTGACTCTTCCATGTGCCATGTAAGTTGTACACTCTGTCTCTAGGCTCCCTGATGGGGTGGGGAGAGGGCTGTGGCTCATTCTCGCCACTCCTCCCCCCTCACCACTCCTATGCCATTCCAACATGGGGCATGGGCTGAACCAGGTGATTTTGCATCTACATCCATGGGTACTTTTTCTGCTTTATGGTTTCTTTCCTGAGTAGATGACAGAGTAGGAGATTGAATGCGGTTCTCAGGGTGGATATGACCAAGCTTCGAGGCAACCGTGTGTATTCAAGAGGTCCAGAAGTCATAGGCCAAACTCATGGCAAGGGAAGCTGTTGCATCAGAGAGGATAACTGCCAACAAGAGAACTGTCCAAGCCAGCAAAGACCAAGATTTATTTGGACAGTGCCAAATTGAAGTAAAATGTAAAATGCCCAGTTAAGAATCTTACAAACTGAATATTCTGATGAGGTTAAGTATTAACCCTGCCCCTGCAGATTGTAACAGTTATTATAGGGTAACTTACTGAATCTCATTTCAAGTTTGTTTTGATACTTGGGAGACTTTTTTTTAGCATTTATTTTACATATAAGAATAAATTGCTTGTCTTATGCCTGATTCACATTATACACATTGTTGAAATCTAGCCCAAGACATTTGCTAGTTATGTGACATGGAGTGAGTCACTTAACCTCTGCTTCTAAAATGGGAATAATGAAGTACCTTTATTCCAGAGTTTGTTATAAGAATAAAATGAAATCATATTTGTAAAGTGGTTTGCAGATCTGTTATATAAATTCTAGGCATCATCATCTTCATTATTAGGGTGGTCTAAGATGGAAGTCATAAATAAAATTATTCCTAAGGCATTAGGGTAAATGTATTAAGTAACTAAAGAATGTGGGAGCATAGCTCTTGCCCTCAAAGCAAACGTCTGGGTAAAGATCAGGGAACAGGTTCAACTGCTATGGGCCCAGCAGCAATTCTTCAAGATTAAAAATATAAGTGTCTCTGTGAAATGTTCTAGAGAAACCAGACCAAAAATGTACCTACGCACTCTCTAGGTCCCACTGACTTCAAGTATCCTAAGAAGCTGGGTGTCTCAGGTAATGAGAAAGCGAGGGTAGACTCAGTCACAAAGGGAAGAACTTCCTGCTAGGAAGAGACTTCTCAGTCCTCATAACACAACACTTAATAATCCTTTCAATAAAATGCCACTTTGGCAATAGTTCAGGATATGACAGAGAGAAAAAAACTTCAATGGGCACACCCTTAACTAGATATTAATGTACTTACTTCGCACCTCTAGCTCTCAATGACTTTTCCCTAATTCCTTAGGCCAGTTCACAAACTTAGTTTTACATCACCCCAGGTGTCACCAAATATCTCACCAATATCTTAAATATCCCGGAAGTTTTCCTTGGCTAGTTTCCAAGACAATATTTGTTTTTAAAACTGCAACGGACTTCATTCAACTGAGACAACGATTTGGTATCTGTGATAGAGTCCTTCAACAGAAGAATTGAAAATTCACAAGTCAGTCCAGGGAGGTGACAGCATCAGGGCTGGACTTGGTGGGAGGGAAGGGGAGAGAGAAGCTTTCTTTTGTTTAATTTCTGATACTACATGCTTCACTTCCAGGTCTCACTTTATTTTCCCTAGTTAGGCTAATGTATAGCAGGATGAATGTGTGGTTTTAGTCAGACTTGGCTGTTGTAGTTCAGTCATTTTTATCTCACTCTTCAGGATGAAATATATTTTGTCAAAAATACCAAAGTGGTTTGTCATTTCCTTCTCTAGTTCATCGTAGAGATGAGGAAACTGAGGCAAACTGGATTAAGTGACTTGCCCAGGGGCACACAGCTAGAGTCTGAGGCTAGATTTGAACTCAGGAAGAGGAGCATTTCTGACTCTAGGCCTGCCACTCCATCCACTGTACCACCTAGCTACTCATTCTAGAGACAGAGAACCTGGGTTCAAATCCCACTCCTGACCCTTGCTACCTTTGTGATGTTGGGAAAATCACTTATTACTGATTCCTTATCTATAAGAGATGAAGGGGATGGACAAGAGCTGAAGTATCAAACTTCATGCTTGCAAAACTCCTGAGTGTGACCTGAACTAGATTAAAATGCAATTGGAAAATGTTTAGCAAAGTAAAAATGCAAAGCAACAAAGATAATGTTAATTTGTGGTTTTCTAAGTCAATAAGCAACCTGCAAGGATTCATTTTTACAGTTTTCCCTTCCACAATGTGACTTTCCCCACTGGAGTTTAATGTATCTTGTATTGGCATAAGAAATTAGATGGGAATTTTGGAAGAATTTTGCGGAAGCAACGGATGACATACGAAGGCTAGCAGACAACACGGAAAAAGTTTAGAAGCTCAAAAATGCATAAAGTATATTTATATATAATATTGTATAATATTAACCCAAATTTTATAATAAGGTCCTGTCAACACCCCATAAAAGTAAAAGAAAAATCCAAACTTCTTCTCTGGCATGAAGGGAGGACCAAAAAATTTTACACAAATTTTCCAGATCACAGGGGCACCGCATCCCTAACCCCTTCATGTGGAAAGGATAGTCATCCCTTCTGTATTTAAGTTTGACACTTTTGAACTAGATGATCTTTGATGTTCCTTCTAGCCCTAAATCTTTATATAATTTCAGGCTACTTTATTCTGTTCAAATATTTTTGTACTACTTCTTGTAAACTCAGTTGTTTTTAGTTGTGTCCAACTCTCTGTGATCTTAATTGGGGTTTTCTTGGCAAAGATAGTGGAATAGTTAGTCATTTTCTTCTCCAGTGTGTCCCCATTTTACAGATAAGGAACTGAGGCAAACAGAGTTAAGTGACTTGCCCAGGGTCACACAGCTAGTACGTGTCTGAGGTCACATTAGAACTCAGATCTCCCTGACTCCATATTCTATTCACTGCACCACCTAGCTGCCCCCAGATACACACATAAAACAAAAGCAATACATTTAGGTTACCTTTTTCATAGAAATGCTTTCCCTTTAATAAAATGACAGGCTCTGTTAAAAAAGAGCAAATATGATAGACTTGGAGTTAGATGTGGATTTGAGTATCACCTCCATTAAATACTAGCTCAATGACCAATAGGCAAGTTGTTTTATTTATCTGAGTCTCACTCTCTTCTTTTTTTAATTTAATTTTTATTCATTTTGAATTTAAGACAAAAAGACAAAAAAAAATTCCTATCTACACAGCACAACACAAAAAGAGGATTTAATATAAAACCATGAATTTCCATTTCACAATTTACTTTTTCTGAAAAACTATGCACTTCCATATTGTGGAGGATGGGGCACAGCAGCCCCACAATTTTGGCCAACACTTGGTACCAGAGAAACCTAATTTTTTTTCTTTTTCTTTTATGGGGTGTACCTTGCTGTAAGATTTGAGTTAAGTATTCGACACTGTGTGATCTGCTGGCCTTCACATCATCTGTGGTTTCTGAAAACTCCCCCCAAATTCCCATTTAATTTCTTTTGCCTACCCACAATATATTGGAGCTGCAATGGGGAAAGTCCTGATGTAGAAGAGATAACTGTAGCAAACAGAACACATCATTTAGTGAAGCAGCCCTACTTTTTGATGCTTCCTTCTAAGTTTTCTTTTGTCTGCTGGGCAATTTTTTCTCCCTCTCTCCCCACCCAGCTCTAGAGAAGGTTACCATTTGACCTAGATAAGCATATATATGTAAAACTACACTATTGAACAGTTTTTTCTCTGGATAGGGATAGCATCTTCCTTCACAGGTCCATTGAAGTTGATGTGAGTATTTAGAATACTCAAAATGACTTAGTTGTTGAAAGTTGTTCTTTGAATAATACTGCCGTTACTGGGTACAACACTCTCTTTTAACTTTTCATTATTTCATACTCAATTTCCTCTTACATAAAGTAGGTATTATAACATTTGTTTTCCTTAGTTCATAGTGTTACCAAAAAACAACAACAAAAGCTGCTTTGTACACCCTTGAAGTGTTACATAAATGTAAGTCATCCCTCTTTGTTTAGATTGGAAACTCAGAGTAGACATGAATAAGCATTTATACGCCATACCTGGAAGAGCTATTTGTCCTTGGGCATCTGATCAATATAATTTGATGGTTATAATGTACTAGGGTGATGAATAAGCTGGTATGTCAGTACAAGCACAGAAGCTTAAGTCATAGGGCCTGGTTTCAAACCCTGAGTCTGTCTGTTTCTAGCTCTGTGACTCAGTTAGCTCAATTTTCTGAGACTTAGCGTCCTCAACTTTAAAGTAAAGGGGTAGACCAGGGATGGGGAAACTGCACCCTCATGGGTGAAGCCTTTTAATTAAGTCCAGGTTTTACAGAACAAATCCTTCTACTAAGGGTATTTGATCTGTGATGTTTAGATTCAGTCAAAGGGCCGCCCTTGAGGACCTAGAGGGCCACATGTGGCCTTGAAGTTGCAGGTTCCCCACCCCTGGGTTGAACACTAAGGGAATGATGATGAAGTATACTACCCACCTCCTACTGCGGGGTTAATGGACTCAGGTTATAACATGAACCAGACATTTTCACATCTGGCAAATGATAATAATAATGATAGCTAGCATTTATATAGGGGCAAGTGAATGGCATGATGGATAGAGTGCCATACCTAGAATCAGAAAGACTCCTCTTCCTGAGTTTGAATCTGGCTTCAGACCCTTACTAGCTGTGTGACTTTGGACAAGTCACCACTTAACCATTTCTTCATCTGTCAAATGAGCTAGAGAAGGAGATGGCAAACCATTCCAGTGTCTTTGCCAAGAAAACCCCAAATGGCACCATGGAGAGTCAGACATGACTAAAAAATCACTGCACAACAACAGAAATATTTATATAGTGTTTTAAGGTTTACAAAAATTTTTTTACAAACATTATCTCATTGAATCCTGACAACAAGGCATCAATTTAAAAAATATTTTCCCACAGGCCTGAATTTCTTATCATGAGAGCCACTTAGATGAATTGTGTTTCAGTTTCTTTTAAGGAAACAGAATCACATCCATTTCCAAAGTGACCCACTGAAATTCTTAATTTCCTCTTCCCTCCACCACCTCTCCCAATGCCAGGGCTGGGCAACAGTTGGCTTGAAATTCAACTCCTCAACAGCCCCACTCCTCTTTCACAGGCTGGCCCCTACCTTTTACTTCAGTACCACAAAGGAGTCTTCCACAACCTTCCATATGTCTGGAAGATGTTCAAGTTGGGGGAAGTTACTTAGAGGCTGCTCCTGCTCTAGACTATCCTTATGGTATGTCTAGGTTATCTTGAGATCAGGGGACTAGGTTTTCATCTTTGCATCCTCCACAGCACTTAACACAGTGCTTTTGTACTCTGAAGGCAGTTAGCAAATATATATTGATGAATCAATGAATGATTAAATGAATGAATGAATGAAAATGAAGAATGAACCATCTCTACCTATTCCTAGCATCTGAAGGTAGACAGCACAGTGGAGAGGGTCCTGAACTTGGAGTCAGAAAGACTTAAGTTCAAATTCAGCCTTGGATATTTAATTGCTGTGGGACCCTGGGCAAGTCACTTCTCTGTGCCTCAGTTTCCCTGTTTGTAAAAGGACAATAATCCTAATAATAGCTCCTACTTCATTGGGCTGGTGTGAGAACCAAATGGGATAACATAGAAAGCCCTTTGCAAATCTCAGGGTATTTATATAAGTGCTAGCTACTATTATTATTTACTTATTTGTTTTTAGGTGCTGTTTCCCTAAAAAGATATTCAAATCTAATGCTTGTTTTACCTGAGGGGAGGGAGGGCAAAGGGGAAACCTGGTCTGTGATTTCACTGGGGCAGGGAACCTCCAGGGATGAAACACCTTTCAACCAGGCAGATCTGTACCTGCTTTGCCAGCCACAGTCGTTGTTGCCTGAGGGCACTCTGAGGTTAATCTAATGCATTTAAAAACTGAGTTCTGAGATCTTCTCTAAATTTCTCCCAATTTCTCTTCCTATTTATACTTTTTCAAAGCCAGCAGGAAGCCATGCAAAAGATATTAATGAAGGCACAAAGCAGGGCAACAAATATGATTCAATCCTTGAAGAATCTAGGTTATAATAATAATTGAGTGTGTTTATTTCAATTTTATTGTCAGAAAGCTTCATGAAACAAAATGCATTTTGCGATAATGATACAAAATCCTTATTCAGTAATGTCATTATGAGGGTCATCAGCCATAATACACATTAAATATGGTCTCAGCCCTCAGATCCTTACAATTTAATCCACAAAACAAACAACCAAAAGAAACCTCTCCCAGTCACAGCATGTGGGAGTACAGTCCTGTGGGTGGTACCAACATCCTATAGCTTCCACCCATTGATAACAATTGGTTCTAGGGAAGTTTGGGTGGACCTTACAGCAGGTCTTAATCTCCTGATGGAATTCCTAATTAATCGGATTGCTACAGTATATTGGGCTTACATTCCACACCATAGAAATCGTGCAGAAGGCACTATTTAATAGGCAAGAATGACCATTTCACAGACAATTTAACAGGAAGAATTTAATACCCAAACATATTAAGACACAATAAACCACAAAACATAATAGTTATTATTGGAACATATTTACCCCCACCACCACCACCACTCCCCTGCACTTATACTCATGCCTTAAATATTTGTGGATTTCATCCATATGGATGGGTATTTGCTCTCTGCATGACTTGCTGTGTCCATATAAAAAAATCATTATAAATCTTTTGATGAGACCCCTTGCTGGGCCATAATAACAAGTTTGGTTTTTTTCCCATTTTTTGTAAGGTCTGCCAAAACCTATGGTCTGTTGGCATAGGTCCCAAAGTTATCTCCATCATCATTATCACCACCAACAACAACAAGCATTTATTAAGCACAGACTATATAACAGAGACTATACTAAGTGCTGGAAATACAAAGAAAGGCAAAAACAATCATTGCTTTCAAGGAACTCACTTTTAATGGAGGAGTCAACATGCAAACAATGATGTATGTAAAAGATAGAAAGAGTACTAAAGGAAGACAATCCAGAGGAAGACACTAGCAGTAGAAGGAACTCGGAAAGGTCTTTTGCAAAAGAAATTTAAACTGAGTTTTAAAAGAAGTCAGAGAATTTGGAAGACAGAGGCAAGAAGGGATAGCATCCCATGTATTGGGGATGGCCAGTGAAAAGATACAGAGAGTGACATGTGTAAGGACCGGCATGAAGGCCCATATTGCTGGATCACTCAGTACATGGAAGGGAGGAAAGTGTAAGAAGAGTGGAAAGTTAGGAAAGGGACAGGCTGAAAATGCCAGACAGAGGAATCTATATTTGATCTTGGAAGTAATAGGAAACCACTAGAGTTTGTACCATTTATTGAGGGTGACATGTTCAGACCTGTGTTTTAGGAATATTACTTTAGTAGCTCAGTGGAAAGTTGGAAGGCTACAAAAATAAATGACTAATATGTTGACATCCATTGACTCAGATATTTCCCTAGTAAGCATACACTCTCAATAAGGCTACTGATAAGAAGAAAGTGTCCATACACACCAAAATATGTATAAGCAGCACTTTTTTGTAATAGCAAAGAACTGAGAAGAAAAAAATATCCATTGATTGGGGAATGGCTAAGCAAATTGTGTTAGATGCATGTAAGCAAATTGTGTTAGACACATGTAATGTAATGTGTGTTCATCCTTTGTTGCCAAAGAAGACCATGCCATCAGAGAAATGATGACATGACTTGCACTTGACTTTGTTGTGAGTGAGGGAGGGCTGTGCAGGTCACCAGCCTCACTTCTCCTCCAGAGCCATCTGAATCCAGTGACAAGATATTCATCAGGATGACTGGAGATGACCCAGGATGAGGCAATTGGGGTTAAGTGACTTGCCCAAGGTCACAAAGCTAGTGAGAGTCAAGTGTCTGAGGTGAGATTTGAACTCAGATCCTCCCGACTCCTGCACTGGTACTCTATCCACTGCATCATCTAGCTGCCCCTATGTAATGTAATACTACTGTGATGTAAGAAATGATGAAGAGAAGCATGGAAAGACTTACATGATCTGATGCAAAATGACATAAGCAGAGCCAAGAAAACAATGTTCCCACTGACTTCAACAATATGAGTGGAAATCAACAACCACACACACCCCAAAAAAATAAAATAAATTTAAAAACCCCAAATGCTGCAAAATTATAAAGAATAAGCATGACCTCAAAGAAAAGATTATGAGAAGGCATACCAGTTCTATTCCTTTGAAGAGGTAGGGGATCAGGGCAGGGGGAGGCCTAGGATGTGAGACAGTATATATTTTCAGGTGTTTTTAATGTACTGATTAGTTTTGCTGATTTCTTTTTTCTTTTTTTCATTTTCTTTTAGAAACATTATTTGTTATAAGAGATGACTCTCTGGAAGGGGAAAGAAGAGAAAAGATTCCAGGATAAATTCTGGTGTATAAAAAGCAAAAGATACATACATACATACATACATACACACATATATATGTGTCTATATATGTCTATATATATATATATATATATATATTTTTTTTTTTTAAAGAAGCCTAGTGTAGTAGCCCAGGCAAGAGATGATGAAGGACTTCATCAAATATAATGGCTGTGTGAGTAGAGAGAAAAGGTCATATAGGAAAGATGTTGTGAGGATAGAAATGATGAGACTTAGTGACATTAAATAGTGGAATAAGTGTGACTGAAGGGGCAAAGAGGATGCAAACATTTCGAGCTGGGAAAATGCAAAGATTGTGGTTTCCTTAACAGTAATGGAAGGTTGGGAAGAAGAACACCTTTAGTATAAAAGATAAATAGGACTATTTTGGACATGTGTTTTAGATATCTAAGGAACATCCAGTTCAAGATGCCCATGAGGAAATGCAGGAGGACTTAGATACTTATATACGAAGTGAGAGACAAATTCATCAGTCCAGTGTAGCTGCCATACTGCTGATATGTGTTGTGTATATATAAGATGTGCTACTTTGATTTTTGAAGAAAAATAAGATGAGATCTTGAATTATGGCTTGACATGTGATCTCTATCCTGGTTGGTTTTTTTTTAAAGTTTTTTTTCTGTGTCGTTGTATTTCTGAAGTTTGAAAATTTCTTCTTGCTGGAATTCAGTAGATTTTCTTTCTCTTTGCAGAGTAGAATACTGGTTGCTTTTGACAATTATGGGAAATTTTCTTGCACAGATTTTTAAAATGGAATAATCAAATTTTTTTCTTCTTTAATGTCTGGGATCTCAAAAATTCTGAGAGGTTCCATCTTTTATCCATATTCTAAGTCTAACATTTTAATTTGCATTGCTTTAATATTTTTTGTCAGAGGAGTTATTTGTTTTTTCAGTTCCTTCAACTATCTTATGTGTTGTTGCTCCTTTTTTTCATTTTATAATCCAGTTTTGGTTGTGTCTACTGACAAATTTTCAAATTCGTAATACTGATAAGTTTTACTATTGTCTTTCCTCAATATTATAAAATGGCATTCATTTAATTCCTTGTAATTGGAAACAATGATAATTCTTTCTTTGGTTCTTTGAATGTGTTATGCTTTTTATTTGATTATTTCTCAGCATTTTTGTGTTATTTTTAGATACAACTTCAGATACTTTTATGTGTTGAAACAATTAGGTAGCATTGTGGATAAAGTGCTGAACTTAGAGTCAAGAAGAATTAAGTTCAAATTTGGCCATAGGCACTTGCTAGCAGGATTCTGGGTAAACTACTTAACCTCTATCTCAGTTGCCTCATCTACACAATGGAAATAATAATAGCATCTACAACCCAGGGTTGTCGGGAGGATAAAATGAAATACGTATAAAGGGCCTTGCAAATCTTAACACTCAAAATAAATGCTATCCCAGTACTTTTTTCCTGGTACATTTATTTATTTATTTTTTGGATAAGATGCTGATTTGCTTAGTGTCTTTTTGATAAATCTTCATTTTCTTGTAAAATTTTCTAGCAATTTTGCTTTTCATAAGCATTTCTAATGCTATTTTTGAGAGAAATTAAATCATAAGATCTTGGTTCCAGCTTCAGGTATCCAACTCCAATACTTTTCCTTACTGATATTTATTTTATTTTTATTTTTTAATGTGTAATTAACATTGCTTGCCTTGTTAATGGCAACTAATGGAGGGAGAGAATTCAGAACTCAAAAATTTTAAAATAAATGTTATAAATATATAAGTAAAATAATAAATAAATATTATATAACTAGAAATAAAAATTTATAAATTTTTAAAAACAGGGGAAAAAATTGTAGTCATTTAGAACTTCTACCACAGTGATATTTACAGGAAGTTATTGACAAGAGTACTATAAGATAATCAAGAATAAACGAATTACAATCCACATTGTTGGACCTCTGTTGGACCTCCATCGATGAGATCATAAATCCACAAAAGTATAGAGGCATATTGGTATGGAAGCCTATAGTAAACTATGAGGAAAAATGAATACTCAAAGCAATGATTAATGAGAACACCAAATGACAATGTGGGACAGTGGAAAGAGATTTGGCTCTGGACTCAGATGACCTGGGTTCAAAATGCTTACTGCCTCTGTGTAACCTTAGGAAGCAAGTCGCTTAGCTTCCCTAGGCTTCAGTTTCATTTGTAAAATGAAGGCATTGGAATTGGTGGACTCTGAGATCCCTTCCAGTTCTACATCTATGGTCCCATACTCACCTACAGAGCAGCAACATGTATAAATAACAAACTGGCACTGATCTTAGGGTAGACCTGATTCTGATACCTACTAAGCTGAATGATCCTGGGCAAGTCACTTGACTTCTCAGTGCCTCAGAGGAAACTTTCTAAGACTAGAAACTACCAATCTGCATGGGTGGAGGGTGTTTATACATTAAAAGTTCTTGACACTGAAATAATCACAGGACTGTACTAAAAATAAGCAGTGACAAATATGTGCCTCTTTATTTTATCAAGATAAAATGTAATATGCAGATATCTTTCATATTGTTTATGTTGCTAAAAAATTGACTGTGAATTATATTTTAAATGAATGAAAGAACCTTAATACTGAAAGAAATTAGTTAAAGAATATTTTAAATTGAAGAATCTTTTTAAAAATATAAATATATTCATTCCTTAGTTGTTTTGCACATTTAATTTTTTTTTAAATGTTGGGCTTTCCCAAAATAATGTCTTTTATGGCATTTACCAAATCCTGCAAATAACTGGAGTAGTTCAGTGGTGGTAAAAGCCTGTTTGGATGTCTCTGTGTCTCATGTCTCTCCTGAATCATATGAATACGAACAAAGAGATTCATTCTACACAAAAGCTTCTCAGCAGCAGCCTTTCCACAACACAGCCTTTCTGCTAGAGAGTAAGTCCCAAGAAAGACAAACAAAGGATATGGAAAGGGACATATAGTCAAATGGCAACAAAATGTTATTGGTCATAAAGATTCCCAGTTCATAAAAATATTCAACTCTAATATTTTGCTTGGAGATCTAGAACTGAACTGAATCTCATAGTCTGATCACAGGAAATGACTTCTATTGCTTTAAAGCTATCTACCCATTGTTAATAACCTTTATTTTAAAACTATGGAAAAAGTCATATGCTTTTCATTTCAGTTACCATCATTTATAATATCACTATTCCAAAAGGAAGCCACTGAAGAGATAAAAGGAGGTAGAAGGCCAGTGTCAAAGAAGAAGCAATAAAACATACACTCTTGATTCCTGAAGACTCTAAGTGATACAGTCTTGACCCCACTGCCATCCACAGAAAGTTTGTTTTCAGATGCAGACACTTCCTAAATAAACACTTAACATACTCATCAAACCAACAACTGGTACATAATACAATGGAATAGTAAACTTCAGAACTTTGAAAAATTAATTTAAAAAATAGAGATGCCAGATGCATGGCCAGGATTTTTTATTGTATGTTGCTCTAGTTCATTTGTACTTTTTTAGGAGGCCATATAGAAGAAATTTTTTAAAAAGATTTAATCCTCTTGGTGATCCGTAGGTGATATTATACTTTTAATCCAGTCTACTACTTAACCCAATCTGTGACTCAAGGATAACTCAGTTTTTTAGGACATAAGGAAATAGTAGCAGCACTGAATTACCAAATGGAACCCTTGTAACCTCCAGTAATTTGTTGAGCTGATTCATGGGAGTAATTTACTTCCTGAGTATGTGTCATGAAGTCCAGCAATAATATCTTATGAGTGTTTACAAAGCACATATCTCTCTCTGAAAACTTTAGAGAGAAAAAGTCATATGCTTTTCATTTCAGTTACCATTATTTATAATATCACTATGCCAAAAGGAAGCCACTGAGGAGATAAAAGGAGGTAGAAGGCCAGTGTCAAAGAAGAAGCAATAAAACATACACTCTTGATTCCTGAAGACTCTAAGTGATACAGTCTTGACCCCACTGCCATCCACAGAAAATTTGTTTTCAGATGCAGACACTTCCTAAATAAACACTTAACATACTCATCAAACCAACAACTGGTACATAATAAAATGGAATAGTAAACTTCAGAACTTTGAAAAATTAATTTAAAAAATCAAAAATAAAATAGCTCACACACATGCAAGAAAGCAAGTGAGTAGGAAAGAAAGAGATGATTTTTTTTTAACAGTCATTGCTATTTTAGCCATCGGGGCTAGACCTATGAATTTCATTGGTTGTCCTCATTTGAGGAGAGTCCTTTTGTTCAATGTGAGTTGGGACACCACCTCTATAAATTAGAATTTTAGAGAATTTCCTGGGGCTTTGGGCAGTTAAACAACTTGTCTAGGGTCTCACAGATGATCTGTGTAAGAAGCAGGACTTTAAACCAGTTCTTCCTGACTCTGAAACCAGTTCCCTAACCACTGAACCATTCTGCTATTTCAGACTTCTATAAAATATACTCTGTAGTTGGAAGCACTGTTAGCAGACTGAACTGAGAGTTAAACAACAAAGCCAGCTGCCAAGATCTACAGAAAGCTCTAAATCAAATTCAAAAGGAGGGATCAGATTACTTAAGAAATGTTAACAGTGATGAATTCAGGTAACTGGCAGAAATGAATATGGAGATAAAATAAGATTAAAAATGTAATGCTTCAAGCAGTTCTCTTGTAGCTCTAAAGCCTACAAAAGTTCTTGTTGTTAGTGTTTGATTTCTTTTTTTTTTTTTTTAAGCATGGCTCTAGATGGTTTAAATTATGCATTTTTATAGTCCCATCCTAACGTCATCCTGAGAGCATTTTAGCTACAAAAGCCCATTAACCATCAGAATGGTAACACGACTTTTTCTCTTCTTCCTTTCATTGCCAGCCTTGGATTTTCTACCCACTAAATCTATGTCCCCATCTCCCATTCACAACTGAATTCTCAATAATCTTGCCAACAACTTAACTACTTTATAATTTCTCTCCCAATGACCATCTTAACTACAAAATTTTCATTCAAGATCTCTCTTTGATACTGAGCACTGTTGGCCACATCTTCTTCCTTGAGATTCTATTTCCCTTTTGTCTTCATGTCATTACTGTATCTTAGTCCTTCACCTACTCATCCTATTAATTCTTCTATGTTTCATTATTGTCTTCTATGAGATAATAACTTTAATTCTTCAGATATCCTATTTCATGACTCACTACCATTAGTAGATTATCAGTATCAAGAAGATGGGCCTTTGTTGTCATTAAGAAAGTCCCGATTTCTTGAAGATAATCTAGGCCTCTTACTCTCCTTGTCCCATTTAATTCTAAGCCTAATACTGTTGACTTGTTCATACTGTCTATCTCAGGCATACATATTAGTAGACAAACTCTACTGGTTATTTATCCAACTACAGATAGTAATATGGGCAGCTGTTAGGCCAAACTCAAAATTCTGAGTAGTTATAGATCTCTTCTGGAGGTTCAGTGGTATTCTAGGGCTTGATGCAACCAGCAAAAGGCTATCTACAGAGACTCTCATCATCTACAAGGAAATACTCTTCCACGTAGATCCTGTCTATCACAGCGATGAAAACCGTTAAAAATACACAGCATGTTTCATTGCAGTATGAATCCAAAGGGAGTTATTTATTTCCTAAAGGTGACCATTTATTGATTATTTCATCATAAAGGATGTTATTTTTATTTATAAATTTAAAGAAATATCAATTTAACAATTTAGCTTTTTAAATTGGTCATTAAACTTTACTTAAAAATACAAACTTAGCAAAAATTTCCTTTCAATCATACCCTTTTTCTTCCCCTTAAATATAAAATAACCTTTTTAGCCTTATCTTCTTGACTAAAAAAGGAGAATTCTAGTTGAACTCTTATTATCTCTAGCCCTATACTTTTTCATGAAGATGATCTGAGAAGCATCCTTTAAAAATTTAAACTTTTTTGTCTTCCTTGATGGAAAGTACCGCTGCCCTCAAGACAAATACCTGTAGAATGAAACAAAGTGTCCAGAAGAGTCAAAAGGGGAAAACAAGTCCAACAGTTGGCATTCCCAAGGCAGGAGTGGAAGGAAAAGGATGAGATTTCCTGGGGTGGAACGGAAGAGGAAAAGAAAAGGGTCCCACTAAAGAGGTCAAAATAGTACACTGAAAGAGTAGAAGGTCAAGAGCACAGAATGACCTAAATTGGAGGCCTAAGAAGATATCAGAATATGCCTTTCTTCATCCTGTACATGATCCTGTTGTAAATAGTCAACGGAAAGTGATTAGGAACCAGAGGAAGGAATGGCAACATCTACAGAAAGGATAGTTGAGGAGACAAAGACTGGGAAAGTCAGCTCCTGGTAAATACCAGACCCCAAGTGACTCCACTAGGGTAAGAAGGCTCTAGACATATGAGAGTGTGCCAGTACCCACCTAGTATACTTGTACAACATCTTTGGTGTTCACTTTTGTTGAAGATAATGTCTCCTTGTTTTATGTCTCACCAAATATTTATGATCACACATTTTTTCTACATCTTTCAAGGAATATTGGATAATTTTGATGTATGGATTGGAAATACATTATTAGAAAAGATAACTATCTATAAATACCTGAAGGATCTTCATATGGAAGAGGGATAAGGCTTATCTTGCTTGCATCCAGAAGAAAGATGGGAAAGAAATTTCATGGAGGCAGATTTTAATTTAACATAAGGAAAAACTTCATAACAATGAAAGCTGCCTGCAGATGCCCAATAAGGGACATTTGGATGTCTTCAGATGTTGTCTGGATGATCATTTAATGGAGATGTTTTTGAATGGATTTATATCCCAGATTGGGGTTTGTCTAACATAACCTTTGAGTTCTCTTTTAATTCTATCATTCTATGTGACTTATCATTGACTAATACTGAGCTAGAAGAAGTGTTAAATTCAGAGATTAATATTATCAAGGAACAAGGAGTTTCCAGTGAATAAACCTTGATGATTTGCTAGATATAAATGATGGCCTTTCATTCACCCCCAGCAATTAGTCCTAGCTCAAACATAGTACTGTACTACTGCCTTTCCCACAATATCAAACTTGAACTCTGTGTTCCTTAATCACTCCCTTCTTTAACAAAGATTAGAAAGCTCAGGATTGCAAAAAGATTTTGTCAGTGGCAATGAACCAAAGCCAAGATCCAGAAGAGTGACCAAACCAGTAGTGTCCTTTGTAGCCAGTCTGAAATGGGTTGTTGCTAGTGACAACTTTATAACCCCAAATTCTGAATTTTCCCCAAGCCTATCATTGTTCATAAATATAAAACTGATCAGATACTCAGAAAAAATATTAGGGACATGAAATGTTGTATCACGTATTATAAACAATACTAATGACCTGAGCAATTTTATATATTCATTTTAGAAATATTTATTAAGCTCTTGCTATGTCATTGTAATCCTAGGCACATACTTTGATGTAATCCATCAAGTGTCATGGCTTAAAGAGTGGGTGTTGCCATAAAGTCATGTTTTTCTGGCAGAACAGGGTGCCAATGAGTTCATATTTTGTGCATTTGGTGAAGAGGAACATACCCCTTGAGTTGACTCTCTTATTCCCTTTCAGCTCTTTTGCATTAAAAATTTTTCTCTTCTAAATTTTGCGATAAAGCCATAAGTAAAAGGTTTCTGTCCTTCTTAAACTATCAGAAAGTACATAACATTCCTCAGGGATTTTTCTCTCCCTAGCTTTGCTGGTGGAAGAAGGACAACCACTATTTTAACAAGCACTTTACTATGCGCAAGGATCTTTGTAAATATTCTCTTGATTGATCCCCCCACAACTCTGGAAGGTAGGTGCTAATATTTCTTCCATTTTACAAGTGAAAACATAGAAGCAGAAAAAGTGAAGGTTAAATTACTTGCCCATTGTCACACAAGTAGAAAGTGTCTAAGGCTAGGGTTTAACTCAGGTCTTCCTTATTCCCACCTCCTTGTTGTGGCAAAGGGGCTTGTGTAGTTCAATGAGACTATGAGCTATGCCATGCAAGGTTAGCTAAGATGGACAGGTCATTGTGGACAGTTCAGACAAAAGATAATCCACCAGAGAAGGAAATGGCAAAGTGCTTCAAAATCTTTGCCAAGAAAATTCCATGGACAGTATTAAAATTACAAAAGATATGACACCCAGAAGATGAACCCCTCAAGTGAAGAAGGTGTCCAATATAATTAATTACTGAGAAAGAGTGGAGAACAGCTACAAATATCTCCAGAAAGAATGGAGTAAAAACAAAACCAAAAACAAAAAACAATGAAGCAGCTGGGCCAAAGCTGAAAGAAAGTTCAGCTGTGGATGTGTCTGGTGATGAAAGGGAAGTCCATTGCTGCAAAGATCAATATTCTATAGGAATCTGAGTTCTTTGAAGCTGAATGTGGTCAAACAGAAGACGGAAAGTCTAAATATCAGCATCTTGGGTGTCAGTGAACATAAAAGGACAGGAATAAATGGATTTAATTCAGGTGAGCATTTCATATACTACTGTGGGCAAGAATCCCTTAGAAGAAATGATGTAGCTCTCATAGTTAATAAAAGGGTGAGAAGAGCAGTACTGGTCATAATCTCAAAAATGACAGAATGATAGATGTTTGAATCCAAGGCAAACCAACATGACAGTAATATAAGTCTATGCTCCAACTACTGATGCTGAAGAGACCGAAGCTGCTCAACTCTACAAAGACCTATAACATCTAGAAATAAAATCAAAACAAGATGTCGCATTCATCACAGGGGATTGGAATGCTAAAATAGGAAATCAAAAGATAATTGGAAAAATAGGCAAACTTGGTCTTGGAGAATAAAATGAAGCAGGGCAGAGACTAATAGAGTTTTGTCAAAATAACTCACTGGTTATAGCAAATATTTGTTTTCAACAATACAAAAGGTAATTTTATACATGGACATCAACAGATGGTCAGTGAAATCAGATTGATTATATACTTTGCAAACAAAGGTGGAGAAACTCTATACATTTAGTTAAAACAAGACCTGGAACTGATTGTGGCTTAGATTATAAGCTTCTTATTGCAAAATTTCAACCTAAATTGAAGAAAGGGAACACCATCAGATCATATAGGCATGACCTAAATAACAAAAGCATAAGTGATGAATAGATTTAAGGGATTAGTTCTGATAGAGGGCCTGAAGAACTAGGGAGAGAGGTTTGCAATACTGCATAGGAGCACACAACAAAAAAATATCCCAAAGGAAAAGATCAAGAAAGAAAAATCTGGTGAGGTTTTACAAATAGCTAAAGAAAGAAGGAAAGTGAAAAGAAAAGATGAAAGAAAAAGATACACCCAAACTGAATGCAAAATTCCAAAGAATAGCGAGGAGAGATTAAAAAGATAAAAAAAATAGAAGAAAACAATGGAATGGAAAAGAAGAAAAATGTTCAAGAAAATTAGAGATATCAAGGGAAGTTTTCATGCAAAAATGGGCATGATAAAAGAAAAAAATGGCAAGGACTTAACAGAAGCAGAAGAGCTTAAGAAGGTCATGAGACTATACAGAAGATTATACCAGAAAGATCTTAACTTACTGATAACCAAAATGGTGTAGTTATTGATCTAGAGTCAGACATGTAGAGAATGAAGTTATGTGGACCATAGGAAGCAGTCCTAACAGTAAAGTTCATGGAAGTGAAGGAATTCTAGATGAGCTATTTAAAAGATGATGCTATTAAAATGCTACACTCAATACAACACTAAGTTTGGAAAACTCAACAGTGGCCACTGGATTGGAAAAGATCAGTTTATGTTCTAATTGTAAAGAAGGGCAATACTAAAGAATGTTCAAATTATTGAATAATTCCATTCATTCCAACACCAGTAAGGTTATATTTGAGATTCTGCAAGATAGACCAGCAGTATGTGAACTGGGAACTACCAGAAGGGCAAACTGGTTTTCAAAGAGGCAGAGGAACTAGAGACCAAATTGCCAACATTCACTGGATTATGGGGAAAGCAAAGGAGCTCCAGAAAAGTAATTGCTTATGCTTCACTGACCACACTAAAGTCTTTGATTGTGTGGATTACAAGAATATGTGGCAAGTTCTCAAAGAGAGGGGATTACCAGATCACCTTGTTTCCTGAGGAACTTGAATGTGGGTCAAGAAGCAACAGTTAGAATAGAACATGGAACAACTAACTGGTTTAAGACTGGAAAAGGAGTACAACAAGGCTATAGATTGTCACTTCATTTAACTTATCTACAGAGCACATCATGAAAAATGCTGCACTGGATGAATCCAAGGCCAGAAATAAGGCTACTAGGAGAAATATCAACAATCTCAGATATGCATATGACACCACTCCGATAGCAAAAAGTGAAGAATTAAACTTCTTGATGAGAGTGAAAGAGAAGAGTGTAAAAGATGTCCTGAAGCAAAAGATTAAAGAAAAAAAACTAAGATCATGACAACTGGTCCCATTATTTCCTGACAAAAAGGAGAAGAAATGTAATCAGTGTCAGATTTTATATTCTTAGGTTCAAAAATCACCGCAAATGGTGAATAAAGCCACGAAAGCTATGGCAATCTGAACAGTATACTAAAAAGGCAGAGACATCATCTTGCTGACAAAGGTCTATACAGTCAAAGCTATGGTTTTTCCAGTGGTAATATGTCTCTGAGAGATGGATTATAAGGAAAGCTAAGAACCACAGAATTGATATTTTCAAATTGTGGTGCTGGGGACTTTTGAGAGTCCCTTAGATAGCAAAGAGATCAAATCAGTCAATACTTTAAAAAATTAATTTAGACTATTCACTGGAGGGACAAATACTTAAAGCTGAAGCTTAAATACTTTGGCCACATAATGAGAAGACATGAACCCATTGGAAAGATCCATTTGAAGGCAAAAGGAGAAGGGGATGGAAGAGGATGAGATAGATATCATTATGGAAGCAAAAAAAATGAACTTGGACAGACTTCAGGAGATAATGAAAGGTAAAAGAGCCAGACAAGCTATGGTCCACGGGGTCATAGTGAGTTGGACATAACTGAACGACTGAACAACAACAAATTCTTTACTTCAGGCCCAGAGCTCTACACACTGCATCACCTAGCTACCACTTTAGCTATGATTTTTAGAATCCAGATGAACATGCTAATGATAACCGCACAGAAATTTCCTAGGAGTTTAATAGAGAAAAGTCACAAAGTTCTCTTTGGTTACAATAGTTAACTGAATTTAATCTGTTTAAGAATTTATTATTGTTCACTATTTCAATTTCACAAAGTTAAAATTCCTTTTCTTCATTACTTTCTACATGAGGCCTTTCCTTATCTTAAAGGCTAGTGTCTTCCCCTTAAGATTATCTTGTATTTATTTGAAATACGCTTTTTACATACTTATTCAGCTATGTGTTATTCTCCCTGTTAACGTAAGCTCTTTGAAAGCAGGGAATGCTTTTTGTCTTGAATTTAAGGACTTGATTTTTACCTTTGTCTCCCCATAGACTAGCACAATGATAGTACATGGTACATACTTAATACTTGAGCAAGTAACTACCCTTCCAAAATTTGTTTAGCTCCTTTCTTTTTCATTTTGGTACCTATTTTCCAATTAACTGGAGTTATACTGAGTGCCTGCACTTAATTTTCTGGGCACTAACTCAGTCTTGTATAAGATAGAGAATTAGCTTGGCAGATTCCAAAATGCTTTGAGAAAAGACTTCTTGAAAATGAAGTCTGTAGATTCAACATATGGAAAACAGTGAGAAATTATACTAAAAAGACAGTACACTTTGCATAACCTTAGACCCAGCAATATTAATACTTGGATCTCAGGAGCAAAAAGGCCAAAAAAAAGGTGCCATATATACCAAAATATTTGTAGCACTTTTGGGGAATAACAAAGAAATGGAAACAAAAAGGCTGCCTATCAATTGTGAAATAGCACAAGAAGTTATAGCATATGACTGAAATAAAGTATTATCATACCACAAGAAATGACAAATATAAAGAATTCAGGGGATCTGGTGAAGACTTGTATGAAATGATACAGACTGAGGCAGGCAGAGCCAGGAGAACAATGAACATAACGACTACAATAAAGGTAAAGGATGACAATGTTAGAGGACATTAGAACTCTGATAATGGCAGTGAACAACTGTGACTTTAAAGAACTGATGGTGAAATATGCCTCTCTTCAGGCAAAAGGTAGGAGAGCATAGGAATGGAATGTTGCATACATCATCAGACATGTGCAATTATTTGTTTTGCTCAATTGAACTTTGTTCAAAGAAAGAGCTGTATTGGGAAAGGGTTGGTAAAAGAGCAATTTGGAAATGAAAGTGATGTTTTTAAAAATCAATGATGCATTAGGATAATGCAACAATGCATTACCAGTTTTGCATTTTATATCCAGGACACTGCTAGAGTCAGAGGATCAGTTAATCCATTCAATTATGCCTTGGACTTTTCTTTAGAAAGATTAAGTCTGCATCATATTTTTTTTCCAATGCAGTATTTGTTTACTTAACTTAAAGTTCTTAAGTAGCAATTAAATGGCTCAGTTCAGATGAATGCACTATATCGTGAGAAACTAAAATTTCAAGTTTAGAAAGTGACTTCCTTTCAAAAAAGAATAACTCAGGCTTTTATTTGGAAACCTTTTTAAAAATTACTTTAATTCAATTTTGTAACACAGGGCGTATCCCTGCACAATAGATGGAAAACAAGGTGTCATGATGCCAATTCCACAGATCTTGGCATGCATGAAAGGGAGGGAAGCAAACAAAGGGAGAAATGAATTATTGGTAGGTAGACAGAAAGGAAGAAATGGAAGAAAATACATCTCAATGAGATAGCCCCAGACACAGAAATTAATTTTCATGGAAGAAAGGACCAAAGATGATGAAATAACTTCACCTCATATGAGCAAAATGGAATTTGGAGTTCAAAAGAAGGAAGTTTTCCAATAACCTCAATGATCTCTGTTAATGGGACAGAATGTATAGTACAGATAAATGCAGTCATACAGCAGACATTTACTGAGCATTCATGAGAAGAGAATATTGTGGGGAGGGAGAGGAAGAAATAAAATTCTATTCCCTCTCTCCATAAGCTAATAATGGCTTTAAAATATGGAAGACAAACCCAAAGAGAGAAAATGTAGGAGCATGTTTAAAAACAAAATAAAACATAGCATAAACTCAGTAAAGGATTCAGTTCTATTCAACGAAAATTTATAAAGTTACTCCAAAGACATCATGTTAGGTTCTAGAGATACAATGAGTTTACATTTTCCTAGAGTTATATCAACTTGAGCAGAGATAAGCAAAAATAAGGGTAATTGAAGCAGAAGGTTCATTCACAATTCGAGGGGAAAATGGATCAAGGAAATCTTTACCAAAGATGAGGCACCTGAAACAAGCCTTTAAGAAAGATGAGGATTCTGACAATAACAGATAAGGAGATAAACATTGCTTGCTGGGATGGAGCCAGAAAAAATACATGGGGTCAGGAGATGGCACATTAAGCTCAGGGAAAAACTAGCAGTCCAATTGGGTTGGAACATAGCCTAGAGGCAACAGAGAGCCAGCAGATAGATGATTCTGAAGTGAATGGGATGTGGAGCAATATTATCCAATCTTTGCCTTAGGAAGAATACTTAGACTGCTATGTGCAAGAAGGACTGGAGAGAGAAGAAAGTGAATGCAGAAGGACAAAATTACTATGGAAATGTGCCTAATGGAATAATTTAGGCTACATGGTGAGGTTTTCATGGAACTTACCAAGTTTTGTAGAAAGGAGACTTGTAGATTGGGAATTATACCCAAACCTCATAGTAGCTACCTTTACCTCCAAACTCGTCCCCCATACATTGCACAATGTTTCCCTTTTTTCTTTTTTTGCCTTTATTCCATTTCCTATATAAGTATTTACAATCAATAAAATGGTTGAAAAACAAGGGGAGTGGGGAAAAAGAGGCAGCAGGACATTTATAACCTACCAATTATATAATTTGTCTCCAAAAGATCACATCAGAATATTAGAGTTGGAAGGCATCTTAGAGATCATCCAACCACCTTATTTTACAGAAGGAAAACAATTCAGACTCAGAGACATTAAGTGACTTGACCAATGTCACACAACTAAGCTAGAGGTCTCTAGATTAGTCTAGAACCCAGGTTTCTTCACTCTCAAGACAATGATCTTTCTAACACATCATGTTGCTTCCTACACTCCTACTTCCACCCTTGTCAATGCTTTATTTTTCGAAAAAGGTACTGTAATTCATTCTCACAACTCTTAGTAAATTCTACTGGCATGTTCTAAGAATTGAAAAAGAAACACCGTGAATAACCAGAAGTTGATTATGACAACTCTCTTTTGTTCTATATTTTGTGTGGCCTAAACATTTAAATGAATTTAAAATCAAGGAAATATTGATTTCACTTTATAAAAATATCAAGCAAACAACACTTTAGTAATAATAGCCATTCAAAGAAATCTAGATTGACATCGAGGAAAGTAAAATGTAGCTTCTCTCATTGGGATATGTACAAACACTTTTAAAAACTTTCCCAGAGACACAACAAAACCACCTATTCAAATACTTGAAAAGTAAACAAATTGTGAGATTTTGATATAATGGAATATTGTGTCCTAAGAAATAACAAATAGAAGGAATTTGGAGAATCGTGGGAAGATCTGTATCAAATGATGTTGAATTAGGTAAATAGAACTAGAAGAAAATACATATACGATTATTATAGTAATGCAAATGAAAACAAGCAACGCAACAGAAATCTGATTAATCACAGTGACCAATACTGGCCCCAGACAACAGGTGATGATAACACGTATTTCTCTTGGGAAAGATGGAGGAACAACAATTAGACCAGAATGGCTAGACCAGAGTACATTGAGGGGAGTGATGTGAAGAAAGATTGGAAAGGTAAGCAGAGTCAGGCTGCAAAGAGCTTTAAATGTCAAACAAAGGAATTTATATTTGAAGTTATAGGGAACAATTAAACTTTACTGAGCATGGGGGTGGGGATAATCTGGCCAGATCTACTCCTTAAGAAAATCATGCTGGCAGTTGGGTAGGGTGAAACTCAAGGTAGAGAGCCATATCAGAAGACTATTGCAACACTCCAGGTAAGAGGTGAGGAGGCTCTGAACTGGTGGGGTGACTCTGAGTGAAGAGAAGGGGACACACATGAAAGATGTGAAGGTAGAAATGACAAGAGCTGACTACTGATTGGATGCAAGTTGTAGATGACACAAAAGTTGTGAATCTAGATGACCAGTAACCTTGACAGTAACAGAGCAGTCTGAAAGAGAGGTGAGTTTAAAGAACGTTGTTTCTGAGAGGCTTATGTCCATCCAGTTTGAAACATGCAATAAGCAGTAGGTGATTCCATTAGAATTTCTCTTTCATTAGAATTTAAGTTCTTTGAAGGCAAGATGTGCTTTTCCCTCATTTTTGTATCCCTAGAGCTTAGCAGAGAGCCTGTGCTCTGTGACTTTATTTGGGATTGGAACTTGTGGAGAGATTAAAGGTAGATGCATAAATCTGGGAATCATCAGCATAGAGATAACAACTGAGAGTTAATGAGAATTGATAAGATTTGATGTGAGAGTTGCTGAGATTGCCAAGGAGTAGATGCTTGGAGGGTGGGGTGGGCTGGGGAGGAGAAAGGAATGTTAGCTTGATGTGGATAAAGATTCAGCAAAGACAATTTAGAAGGATGATTTATCAATCAGGGAATGGTTCTTATTTCTTTTTTTATAAATTTGACTCAGTTTCCCATACATATGATAAATGAAGCCCTTATCAGAGAAATTTTCTGTAAATATATTTGATATTACTTCATTGTCTATGGTATCTTGTACCAAAATGTAGTTTCCCTGATTATTTCTTTCAATTAAGCCTAATTTTGCTTTCAATTTGTCCGAGATCATGATTGCCACCCCTGTGCTCTTCACTTTAACTGAAGTATAATAATCTCTATTCCAACCTTCATTTCAATTCTGTCTTTCTCAAGCTTGCCTCTTATGTACAGTAGATTGTTGGATCCTGGTTTCCAATCCATTCTGCTATAGGTTTCCTTTCTTTGAGTTGGCTCATCCCATCCATATTCAGAGTCATGATCGCTAACTGTGCATTTCCCTCTATCTTATTTTCCTATGTTTAGTCTCCTCTTTCTCTTTTTATCCTCTTCCTCCGCAAAAGTCTATTTTGCTTCCAACCACTGCCTCCCCCTTCTCATCTATCCCATATTTCTTATCTTCTTCCTTCCCTACCTCCCTATTGGGTAAGATAGATTTCTATACCCAACTGTGTGTGTGTATATATCCTTCCCTTTTTGAACCAATTCTAATGAGTGAGGTTCAAGCATTACCCCCCCATTTCCCCATCCACTACAAAAACTCTTACTTGTGTACCACATTTATGTGAGAAAATCTTCCCCATTCTATCTCTCCCTTCTCCCAATGCAGCCCTCTTTCTCACCCTCACATTTTTTTTTTTTGGCAATCATCTCAGCATAATCAACTCACACCTGTGCCCTATGCCTATCTCCCTTAATAATGATAAAGTTCTTAGGAGTTGCATGTATCATCTTCCAATATAAGAAAATAAATACTTTAACTTCATTGAGTCCCTTATGATAACTCTTTCATGTTTGTGTTTTTATGCTTCTCCTGAGTCTTCCGTTTAAACATCAGATTTTCTATTCAGCTCTGGTCTTTTCATCAGGAATGTTTGAAAGTTCCCTATTTCATCAAATATTCATTTTTTCTCCGGAGGATTATATTCAATTTTACTGGACAGATGATTCTTGATTGTAACCCAAGCTCCTTTGTCCTCTGGAATATCATATTCCAAACCCTGAAACTCCTTTAATTTGGAAGCTTTTAAGTCTTGTGTGATCCTGACTGTGGCTCCACAATATCTGAATTGTTTCTTTCTGTCTCCTTGAAGTGTTTTCTCTTTGACCAAGCTGTGAATTCTCTTTTCATAATTTTCTTGCACCATTTCTTTTCTCATTTCTTTTCCCAATTTTTTTCTACCACTTTTATTTTTCTTTAATTCTTCCAGAATTGTTGCTGGCCTTAGATCCATTTAACGTTTTTCTTTGAGGTTTTGCTTTTAGCTGTTTTCAAATTGCTTCCTTATTCTAAGTTTATTCTTTGGGCCACCATAATAGCTTTCTATGCTCAAGTTCTTTTTTTTATTGTTCGCTCATTTTTCCAATCTATTTCTTCTTAAATAAAGTGAGGTTCCACTCACATGAGGGTGGGGAAGCATTGTCCCAAGCTTTGTGCTTTTATGAGCTGCTGTTTTCTTTCGTGCTACTGTTTTCAGAGCTAGTTCTGGGGTCTGCAAGTTTTCAGTGCTTCCAAGAGGGTGTTATCCTGAGACAGGTATGTTCACTGCTCTGCTGTTCTTTACCCAGGAAAGACCCTTGCTTCCCCTGCAGCCACTAGTAGTAGTACTCTTCCTGTTCCTGGAACTGTGACCAGGGCCCTGCTCCCTTGTGACAGACCACAAGTACTCCTCTCCCCCTGGACCTGCTCCCCAGAACTGCCAAGGGGCAACTAAATTGCCAATCAGCACCAGCTACATGCAGTGCCATCAAAGGGTCCACTGCAATCTTTTTCTGACTCCTTTACCAACTGGCCTTCTTATCATCTCTGGGTTGAGAGCTCCCAAAACTGTTGCTGTTGTGGATTCTTCCAGGATCCACGCTCAATCATGGTTAACTTTGGAAAGGACAGTTTCAATGTGCTGATAAGGTTAAACAACAGAAAACATGTTTTTAACAATAGTTTTAACTTTGACAAAATTCTTTTTTTTACAATTCTTCAAGGTAAGTATTACTAAGTATTATTCACATTTTACAAATAAAGGAACAGAAGTGAGAGAGGTGAGGTAACTTGTCAATAATCACACGGTTAGTTACTATGTCAGGTAACCAAGTATCCTGATGCCAAGTTCAATCCTCCTTCTGTTGTAGCATGCTGTGGGGTTTATTCCTTTAAATTCCAGAACTTTGGGGCCAGACTGTTGGGGTCAAATGGAAATCTTTCTTAGTATACTATTTAATGGTTTTCTTAAGTAGGGTTTTTAATAATTCAGAACCATTAAGTACACCAATTATTATACAGTCTTGCCTTCTCCAGTTCTATTGAGGTACATAAAGCTATTCATTCATTAACTGCTCCTAGACTACCGTACTTTTTAGATTTGTGGTTCTCTTTTTAATTAACTTTTTTCTGTCTCTTCCCTTGCCATAAGTATACCACTTTCCACTTCTCACTGTAGCCAGTGTGCTTGACTGAGGTTTATCCTGTTTTATAATTTGCAAGTTGTGACTTGTTATAGACTTAGAAACAAAATAACCAAGCTTATTATAATTTACTATGAAGTAAAAGAAAGTTTTGGAAAAACATTTATGGTTGTTGAATTGTTTTGGTTGGGGTTTTCTTGACAAAGATACTAGAGTGTTTTGCCATTTCCATCTTCAGTTCTTTTTACAGATGAAGAAACTAAGGCAAGTATCTTTAAGTGATTCGCTCAGTCACATAGTTAGCAAGTATCTGAGGCAGGATTTGAACTCAGGAAGATGTCTTCCTGACTCCAGGCCCAGCACTCTATCCACTGGCCCACCTAACAGTCCCAAGCATTTATTAAGCTTCTACTAGGTTCCAGACACTGGGCTAAACACTTCACAGATATTATCTCATTTGATTCTCCCTAGGTGGTAGGTTCTATTATTATACCATTTTACAGTTGAGGAAACTGAGGCCAATAGATAAATGACTTATCCAGGGTCATATAGTTATTAAATGTCTGTAACTGATTTTGATTTCAGGTCTTTTTGTCTTCAGGACCAGTTCACTTTGCTACCGAGCTGCCTCTAAAATAAACTAGGTTCTAAATAATAGTTTGAGGACATCTCCTACAAATGAAGTTCATGAACTTCAGTGTGTGAACTCTGATATCTATTTTGGCTACTCAGAGGCACTTCTTCACTCCTTTTTTTTTTTTTTGCTTACTTCTTGGGGTCTTCAGCTCTATTGAAGATAGATAAGGTTGCCAGACATAGATTTGACCAGATGTAGCATTGCCTAAACCAGGGATTTTTAAACATTTTCCAGTGGTAACCCCTTTTCACAGTTCTGCAGTATTAATTTGCTATTGCATAGCCTGAGGGGATGTGGAGTGCAAGGTGTGCACACTTTGTTTTCAGAACCAAGGATGCAGTGAGGTTGCCCAATGCAATATGAGCAGGTACTGCCAAAAACACCTCGGATTCATCACATGTTTGATTTTTAATTAATTTTTGGTCATTGCACATTCAGAAACCTTTTACTGTTTGCTAAATTTTTAGTGATTCCATGAGGGGTTACAATCTACAGTTTAAGAAATGCTGGCCTAAACTACCAATGTAAAAAACTGAAGGTGACGGTAATAGCTTAAATAATACTCTCAAGCACACAATGTGATATAGCAAAATGAATTGAGTTTGGATTTAGAAGACCTGGGTTTGGGGGAGTAAAGGCAAGAGTTTGTCTGAGCCCCCCAAGTTCCCCTCCAAACAACTTTTTTAAATGCCTCAAAATGAATTCTGAAGCAGCAGAACCAACAAAAGGATGAGGAGAAACAATTTTCCAGTCCAAGATAACTTAGAAGGTTGATAAGAGAGGTTGACCTCACTGGAATAAGAGTGGAGCACACTCCAGTGAAGGCCTGACATTGGCAAGTCAGTTAGCAGCAGGTCTTGGGGGCAACTGAATCAGCAGCTTGGCTTCTGAAGTTCTCAGCTTACAGATGATAAGGGAGTTAAACAACTGGTCAGAAGGAGATTATAGGGCACTCTTTTCTGGCATTCATTATAAGGTTGTTTCATTGCCCATATACAGTTGTGAGTCACAGTTCTAGGGTAAGAAGGAGTACTAGAACACTAGAACCTACAGTTGCAGGAGAGCTGGGACCTTGGTCACAGTTCCAGGGCAGAAAAGTTAGTGGCTGCTCACAGACCAAAGCACAGCGACCACACCTCTCCTTAGATTATACCACTTTGGAAGAACTAAAGACCTATAGACCCCCTTAGAAGAACTAAAAACTTATAGAACTCCAGAACCAGCTCTGAAAGTAGCTGTGCAAAAACCTGAAGCTTGGGACAGTGGCACCTCCACCTCACAAGCAGAGCCGAACTTTAACATAAAGTTAAAAGTCAAGAAATAGGCTGGAAAAATGAGCAAACAAAAGCAGAAGAACCTGACCATAGAAAGTTATTATGGTGACAGGGAAGACTGAAACCTAAACACAGAAAAAGACCACAAAGTTATTCAGTCATGTCCACCTCTTTGTGACCTCATTTGAGGTTTTCTTGGCAAAAGTACTGGCAAGGTCTGCCATTTCCTCCTCCAGCTCATTTTATAGGTGAGGAAACCCAGGCAGACAGGGTTAAGTGACTTTTCCAGAGTCACAGAGCTAGTAACTGTCTGAAGCCAGATTTGAATTTGAGTCTTCCTGACTCCAGATTCAGGGCTTTAGGCACTCTGCTACCTAGCTGCCCACTGTACATTGTGACACCCAACTACAATGGGTGAAAGCCCTATGCCTCTAGCAGTAGCAGTAATAGCAATTACTGTGATAGCAGCTAACATCTACATAGTGCTTTAAAATTTGCAAAGCACTTTATAAACATTATCTCATTTGATTCTCTCCAAGCAACCTTATGAAATAGGTACAATTTATATCCATTTTGCAGATGAGGAAATTGAGGAAGAGAAGGTTAAGTGATGTGCCCAGGGTCACAAATTAGTATTTGAGGTCAGACTGGAACTCAAGTCTTCTTGACTCTAGGTCCAGTGTTGTATCCACTGCTCCACCTAGTAAAATATCATATTGAAAACAGACCAGATACAGCTTTGTTAACGGGTCTTTATTCATCTAAAACTAAGGTGTACAAAACCAGAAAAATGAAGACATTAGTCAGGGTGTGTTTTCACCAAAAAATACTTCAGTCACTTTTTTTTCCATAAAGTCAATGACCTATTATATTTGTCTTGCATTTGGCACTGTTACTAGAAAAATCACTGGACTAGGAGTTACTAGATTTGGCTTCTAATTATGCCTCCGCAACTTATTGGCTTTGTGACGTTGATCAAGTTACCTATTTCTGAGCCTCATATGTAAAATGAGAATAAGAATATTTGCTTTGCCTACCTCACAGGCCTTTTGTGAAGTTAAAATAAAAGGAGGTATAGTTTATAAACTGCAAAGCAGTATATAAATATGGTTGTGATTTTTAAAAAGAATTTAAATGGTACCCTAAAAATGCAAGAAAAAATGAGACAGACCTGAAAATAATATTTAATGCCAAAAATGCAGGGGATTTAAAATGTATTTGGAAAGGAAAATGTGGAAACAAATTTAAAAAGGAAATATCTATCACTCTGTTTCCTTGTAACTAACTACATAATAAAAACAGGCTAGATAAAGGTGAAATATGTTCCAGATAGTGTTTGGACATTCTTAAGATGGAGAGTGATTGCAGAGAAATAATGCTGAGTACAGAGGCTATTCCCCTTTTTGTCCTTCACTCAAACCCATGAATTGTCATCAAAGGTAGATCTAGGACCTAAAAATTGATATGGTACATAACCCAAGGGTGAGATCACAATACTCTGATTACCTGATAAGGCTGCAGGCTGTGGCACATTTATACCAATTAGAACATGCACTACATATAAAACAACTCAGGGTAATTTGATATCATCTAAATAAATTTTATCTATACAAAGACCAACTAAACTCTTATCACTGAATAGTCACACCAAGAAGGTGAGTCAGTTCTCATTAGGAATGAGTTTGTGTTTATCTCATTAGCAAGGAGCCTGTACCTACTTTCCGTTTCTCATGAGACAAAAAAAAAAAAAATTCCAGTGATAGAATAACATCAGCTTATGTATGATAGCTCTTCACAGTTTTCTAAGCAATTAATAAATATAACCCCATTTCTACCCATAATGTCCCTGTAAATAATTAATGATAATAACAATAACAGCCAGCATTTATATAGTGTTTTAAGGTTTGCGAAGGGTTTCACAAATAATACCTTGTTTTATCCTCAGCAACTCTGGGAAGTAATCAATCAAGTCAGTCAATAAATGTGGAATGCTTGATGTGTCACTCCAGTCACTATGGATATCCAAAAATTATTTGGTGGAGGGGAAAATAGACTGCTCAGTTGGGTTGGGTTTATTTTGGTCTAGATCTATGATTTCATTGAAGTATTGAGCTCCCCATGAAGAAACTCTCTTTACTAGTGCTGATAAAGTACGTAAATCCTCATCTGAAGTCTCATTAAAACGACTATCTCCAGAAATGGAGCCAAGATGGTGAAGGAACAGGAAGAAACACAAGGATCTGTGTCCTGCTTCTCCCCCCGCCCCAACTTTTCTAAACAAATTTAGGAAATGCACTAGACTAGGGGTGGGGAACATGCGCTTTCGAGGCCATAGTTGGCCCTCTAGGTCCTACACACTTTTGACTGAGTCCAAGTTTTAAAGAACAAATCCTTTCATTAAGGGGTCAAACGATAGTAGGCACCTTGAGGTGTTTTTGGGTCATGGTGGGTCAGATAGTCCAATGATCCTAAACTTTTTTTCTCCTCAATCTATTTTCCAGGTCAGTTGTTTTTTACTATGAGATATCTTCCATTTTCTTCTCCTTTTTTGTCTTTAGACTTTGACTTGAACAAATGCAAGGAAGTGAGTGAAAGTATGACAAAATGGAGGAGTAGTCTAATAATTTTGGTTTGTATGGAATATATTAATGGAATATATTCTTATATATTATAAAATATACATATGTAGAGTGGTAATATAGATCTTTCATGATATGTCATGGATTTTTATGTAAAGGGAAAATGCTACTATACAAAATATAGTTAAAAGTTAGACCAACTAAAATAATATAAAAATCTAGGAGCAAAATTCTTGCTGTTTATAGATGGAGGTGAAAGGGTGAATGGAAGCACATCACTATCCCTAACAGGATCTCAGACAGAAACAGTTCAGTCCTACTTGTCAGGGGGATTCTTTTCAATAGACTGAGCAGGGGAAGCTGCAGCAACATAAATGCTCCCCATCAGTCCCCAGCTCAAAGTCTTCCATTGTTTCTTGTTCCTTGTTTCTGTTACAGCTCAGTCACAGACTCTTAGAGGTTCCCACTTCCCTTAGACTCACTCTGCTCTCTTAAAGAGCTGTTTCAAAGCTCCCACCACCATGATAATACCATTCCCTCTCCCCTAAAAGATCACTGCAGCCTTTTATTTCCTCAAAGAATATCAAGACCACAACTCTTGAAATCCCCAGCAAGAACCCAAATCTTTACTCCATCCAGAGCAACCCATGTGAGCCATGGTTACAACTGTAAAACTGTTGTTGTCCCTGTTTTATTGAAAAGGAAACTGAAAACACAATGTCCCCAAGCAATGGAACTTTTGTTCTCACAGAAGTCTGGTCAGAGTGCACCTCTCATGCACAGTTCAAGTGCCAAATGATTCACATGAAATACCTGTTCTTGAAAAACCACAGACTTCACACGAACAACTCCCTCAAATGTGTTTATCCAAGGAATAGTCTTTTAAAAATAAGAATACTCAAAGCAGAAAATAGAAAAATATTTTCTTAAAAAGGATCTTCAGAAATTTTTCCCCAATAAAACAGGAAAGATGAGTCATCAAAATGATTTTCAAAACTATTATAGCATAAGTTATAGCTAAAGGGAAAAGAAAAGAAAATATTTCACCTAAGCACACTACACAAAAGAACAGTGGCCAAATGAACAAACAATACAAGTATTCATTTGGACTTAATATGTATTCATAGGAGTATCAAAAATACCAAATTACTACAAAAATAATAACTAGTCATTGACACATATATTACACAAATAATTCTCCTTTCTGTTCAAAGTAAGAAGTTCTACAATGAATATAATAATAATAGCATTTTAATGGTGCTTATTGTATGCCACATTGAGATAGAAGAAAAGATTTATCTCCCCTTAAAATCTCTGCTTATCTCCCTGCCATCGAGGTGACACAATGGATAGAATATGGGACTTAGAATCAGGAAGACTCATCTTGAGTTCAAATCTAGACTCAGACACTTAACTAGCTATGTGACATGGGACAAGTCACTTAACTCTATCTGCCTGGGTTTCCTCATCTATAAAATGAGTTGGAGAAGGATGCAGCAAACCACTCTGATATCTTTGTCAAGAAAACCCAAAAAGGGACACAAGTGAACAACAACAAATTGACCAAAGTGAGCTTTCTTTCTCAATGAGATCAGTGGACATTTTAAGTTTACTTAATGCTAACTTTTTTTAAATATTCAATTAATTAATTGATTTAACTTTTAACATTCATTTTCACAAAATTTTGGGTTCCAAATTTTCTTCCCATTTGTCCTCCCCCCACCCTAAAATGCCAAGCATTCCAATTGCCCCTATCACCAATCTGCCCTCTCTTCTATCATCCCTCCCTTCCCTTGTCCCCATCTTCTCTTTTGTCCTGTAGGGCCAGATGACTTTCTATTCCCCATTACCTGTATTTCATATTTCCTAGTAGTAAGAACAATACTCAACAGTTGTTCCTAAAACTTTGAGTTCCAACTTCTCTTCATCCCTCCCTCCCATTCCCTTTGGGAAGGCAAATAATTCAACATAGGCCATATCTGTGTGGTTTTGCAAATGACTTCCATAATAGTCATGTTGTGTAAGACTAACTGTATTTCCCTCCATCCTATCCTGCTCCCCATTGCTTCTCTTCTCTCTTTTGATCCTGTCCCTCCCCAAGAGTGTTGACTTCTAATTGCTCCCTCCTCCCACTGCCTTCCCTTCCATTATCCCCTCCCCTGCTTATCCCCTTCTCCCCCACTTTCCTGTATTGTAAGATAGGTTTTCATACCAAAATGAGTGTGCATTTTATTCTTTCCTTGAGTTGAATGTGATGAGAGTAAGCTTCATGTTTTTTTCTCTTACCTCCCCTCTTTTTCCCTCCACTGAAAAGTACTTGCCTCTTTTATGAGAGATAATTTGCCCCATTCCATTTCTCCCTTTCTCCTCCCAATATATTTCTCTCTCACTGCTTAATTTCAATTTTTTTAAGATATGATCCCATCCTATTCAATTTACTTTGTGCTGTGTGTGTGTAATCCCATCAACTACCCAGATACTGAAAAAAGTTTCAAGAGTTACAAATATTGTCTTTCCATGTAGGAATGTAAACAGTTCAACTTTAGTAAGTCCCTTATGACTTCTCTTTGCTGTTTACCTTTTCATGCTTCTCTTCATTCTTGTGTTGGAAAGTCAAATTTTCTTTTCAGCTCTGGTCTTTTCATCAAGAATGCTTGAAAGTCCTCTATTTCATTGAAACACCATTTTTTCTCTTGAAGTGTTATACTCAGTTTTGCTGGATAGGTGATTCTTGGTTTTAGTCCTAGTTCCTTTGACTTCTGGAATATCCTATTCCACACCCTTCAATCCCTTAATGTAGAAGCTGCTAGATCTTGTGTTATCCTGATAGTATTTCCACAATACTGGAATTGTTTCTTTCTAGCTGCTTGCAATATTTTGTCCTGGACCTGGGAACTCTGGAATTTGACCACAATGTTCCTAGGAGTTTCTCTTTTTGGATCTCTTTCAGGAGGTGATTGGTGGATTCTTTCAATATTTATTTTGCCCTCTGGTTCTAGAATATCAGGGCAGTTTTCCTTGATAATTTCATGTAAGATGATGTCAGTTGTTTTTCTAATGACGTGTTTCACATTATCTTCTATTTTTTCATTCTTTTGGTTTTGTTTTGTAATTTATTGGTTTCTCATAAAATCATTAGCCTCCATCTGTTCCATTCTAATTTTTAAAGAACTATTTTCTTCAGTGAGCTTTTGAACCTCTTTTTCCATTTGGCTAATTCTGCTTTTGAAAGCATTCTTCTCCTCATTGGCTTTTTGAATCTCTTTTGCCAATTGAGTTAGCCTATTTTTAAAGGTGTTGTTTTCTTCAGCATTTTTTTGGGTCTTCTTTAGCAAGGTATTGACCCTCTTTTCAAGCATCTCTCTCATTTCTCTTCCCAGGTTTTCCTCCACCTCTCTTATTTGATTTTCAAAATCCTTTTTGAGCTCTTCTATGGCCTGAGACCACTGAATATTTCTTTTGAATGTTTGAGATACAGAAACCTTGACTTTTATGTCTTTCCCTGATGGTAAGCATTGTTCTTCCTCATCTGAAAGGATGGGAGAAGATATCTGTTCACCAAGAAAGTAACCTTCTATGGTCTTATTTTTTTTCCCCTTTTTTGGGCATTTTCCCAACCACTTCCTTGACTTTTGGGTCCTTTGTTAAGAGTAGGGTATACTCTGGGAATCTGTAAGATCTCAGTTCCTCCAAGGTGACACAATCAAGCGTGTACTGGTCTGGACACAGAGAGGGATTTTTGTGCCCAGAATTTCAGCAGTTACCTCTCCACAGTCACCTGGCCTTCAGTTCCACCAAGTTAGCACTGGGGGCTGATTTTCAGATAAGCTGGATGGGCAGGGCCACCATTCAGTGTAAGACAAAGACCAGTTTACCCAGGGCCTCCACACAGGGCCAAGGTAAGACTCAGCTCCTCAGTGCCCCCACGGTTTTTTATGATCCTACAATGGCCTTGGGCTGCCGTGAAAACTGCTGCTGCCTGCCTGATGTGTCCTCTGTAGCCGCTGCCTGAGGCCAGAGGTATGGAAAGGCCCTCCTCCCAGAGTCTTGTTGTGCTATGCTGCATGGCCAAGGCTGGGCTGAGCTCTGCTCCACGTCTGGTGCAACGGACGTTTCTCGTGAGCCTTTCAGGTCACCCTGGGCTGGAAATCTCCTCCACTCTGTTGTACTCCACTTCTGTTGCTCCAGAATTTTTTGAGAGTCCCTCTCTACAGGTATTTTATGGGCTGTGTGGGGAGACCCTCAGTCTTTCTAGCCTGTCATCTTGACTCTGCCCCCCTTAATGATAACTTTTGAAGGAGTTGAGTAGCTTTTAACAAAGCTTAGTACCCTAATACATTAAATTCAATCTGTGGTTTCGAAGGCCACATTGAAATGGTACCAAATGGACATATCTGCTATAAAAATGATTATAGAGAAGATATAATAGAAATAGGATAGGCTTTGGAGTCAGAGGACCAAGTTTCAAATCCTAACTTTGCCACTGACTGTGAGACTTTGGTGAAGTCCTTAACATCACTGGGCTTCTAGTTTCCTCTGCTCTAAAATGATAGGGTTGGATGACATAGGATCTGAGGTCCTTTCAGTTGTAAATCTCTGATCCTTCTCTGATATAGTTTAATACTTGACTTCTACAATTGAGCAGGCATATTACATATAACACTTGAACTAAATTAAAATTACCCTCCAACTTAAATTGACTCAACACTTGATACCCGAATTCTAGTTATTTCTTTAGTAATGCAATGACAGGTCTTCTAGGTATGGAAAAGGAGAAAAGGCAGTTCTCCTCTGGTCTTACACTGGTACCACACTACCTTATAAAAGTCTCGCATAGTTTAATTAAAATTATAAGCTCACACTGCAACTAGAATTAGAAGTGGGTGGGGTGGTCACTTAAAAGAATTCTGTTTCAAACAAATATGAAAGGGAAACTATTATTGTACAAAATATGTCTTCTACTTTCCATTCCCTCCATTATCACCCTCATTCAGGCCATGCTTTCACCTGGAGTGTATGGGGTACAGGGAGAACTACCATCTCTGGTGCAAGGGCTTGCTGAGCATTTTCAGGGCTGCTTATCCAATCATCCACCTTTGGCATCCACTTGATTCACCCAACTCAACCCCCTACTCCACAAAGCTATCACATATGCAATGGTCTTATTCTAGTAGATGAGTATCCTAGGAAAACGAGGCTAAACCAGGTTGAGGTCTCAAACCTGTTGATGACTTAAAGTGGATGTCTACTCCAACTATGTGAAGACTTTCCCTGGTAGAATGGGCAGATGAGAACAATTTGTTCCAACAGCCATGAAGGCAGATGAAGCAGGTGCTATGGAGTTCTTAGAACCTGGTCAGGCATCAAAGACGCCAAGGTCATCCACACTGCCATTCATTTTGACTTTTGTCCTGCCATTGGACCTCAATGACTCAGGAAGAAAGTGAGGCTGGTGACTTTATGCAACTCTGCCTCACTTCAATCCAATTCACACACAAGTCAAGGCATCATCCATGATGCTGGTCCTCTTCAAAAACAAAGCAAAAACAACAATAAGGCCCCTAGAGCAATGGGATAGCCTCCTAATGCAGCATCCCTCTTCCTTTTCATCCCGAACTTACACATCCTCCACATGACCACCACATTAATTTTCATGAAACAAGACTCTCATAAAGCACTAGTTCTGGAGTTGGGAAGGTCTTCCTGGAAACAAGGCCTATTTTCTCTATCCACTACTACATGCCAACTGTCTTTACCTACTGAATACATTCTTTGACATGGCATTCAAGGCCTTCCATAAATTCATTTTCCAGAATTATTTTGGGTTATTCTTCTCCATACTTCCTTATACCTTACTTTCTAGTCAGATTAAACCACTCATCATCATGCCTAAAACATCTCCCACTTTTCCACCTTCATGATTCTACTTATCGTATCTTCATCTTCTTTTTCCTCCCCATTGGCATAAATGATATCTATCCTTCAAGTCCAGTTCTAATGCCAACTCCTACATGAACTTTTTCCTACTCAACCTAAACAGAAGTTCTCTTCTTTCTGCTAATTCCTATTTTCCCCTTTTCTTCCATACAAACACTGATCACCTTATTTTTATCTGCATTATATTTAACTCATAGAGAACACTCAATAATGTTCACATCGAAAAACAGTAAGGAAATGAACCAATCTGTTTTAAAACTTTATGACATTTTTATTCAAGAATACTGTTCAGACTGGAATGTTGCCAGTCTAAATGCCTTTGCACCAGCTGTCTCCCTGCCCCACCTCTTGCCAATGCCTGGAATGCACTGCCTGAATTCCTTCAAGGCTCAGTGCTCCTGTCACCTCCTGATCCAACTTTGCCCCTTCAGCACTCCAGGACTTACTTCTACTGGTGCCTATTCTCTCCACCAATAGAATATAAGTTCCCTGAGGACAGAGAACACTTTCTTCTTGTCTTTCTATTCCCACTACCTAAAAAAGGGATTGCCACATAGTTGGTGCTTGATAAATGCTTTCTTGATTCTAAATGTCTGTTTTGAAGAGAGCTCTGAGGTTCTTCTTACCCCTCCAATAGCCTCTTTTCCAGGACAAACAACCCTCGTTCCTTCAACCTGGCCTGAAATGGCATAGACTATAGTCCCTTCAACATGCTGGTGCCTTCCACCGGATACTCTAGGCTACAAGTTGGAAACTTTTGGCCTGTGAAGTTTGGATTCAGTCAAAGGTTCACACTTAGAGGACCACATGTGACCTCGAGGCGGCAGGTTTCCCACCCCTGCTCTAGACAGTTAATGTTTTTCCTAAAATGTCATTCCCAGACCTGAGTACAATGTTCTAAATGTGGTCTGACCAAGGTTAAATACAATGAGACTGTTGTTACTTCCTGATGTCTGGAATCTATTTCTACCTTCATTTTTGTTTCTGTATCCCTAGCACAGTACCTAGCACAATTTTATTGGTTGACACAAAGAATCACTGAATACTTCAAATTTCCATTTGTGTACTATCCTGTAAATATCTCTATTTAACCCTTTTGTTTTAACTTTGGCATCAACATCAAATAAATGACAAAATATTACAATAAGAATCAAAAAACAACTTATATTTCTAGATGAGAAGGTACATATTTTCTACTTCATAATCTATATTATTGAGGCTAATTGTAGAAAAGGTAAATTTTTAAAGATCAGTTTAATCTGCAGGGAAGAACATTCCTATAAAACTTTAGGTATTGTTGAAGGATGAGAAATTAAATGTATATTTTTACTTCAACTGTCAATTTGCTTTGTAACCTTAAGTAAATTGTTTAACCCTCTCTGAACTCAAATTTATAAGCTTAAAAATGAAAGTGTAAGCTGAGCTGATTTTTAAGGACTCTTCCAACTTTAAAATTCTCTGGCTCCATGAAATATATTGTCTCAAAGTCCAGATGCGTAAAAGACTAGAAATTAATTTGATTCTCCATGTAATCTGATGACTTCCACTAAAAACCTGTTCTAATACCTCAATAGCATGGAAGCAGAGGTATGCTGGTAAATGTTTAACAACCAACTGAAGGAAGGAAGGAAGGAAGAAAGGGAGGTACACATGGCACACTTTTAAGTTTAATATGCTTTATTAACATTGTCTTCCATCACTTTTTAAGTCTAAACAGCCAACAAAACAAAAACCAAGCGTTGATCTGTAGCATTTGCAAATTTCCAAGGTATAATGCTGACACAAGAAATTTAAGAATCAGTTTTTGTGAGCTGGTACTAACTGCAGCATAACCCTACATGAAGATGTACTAGAGTCTTATGAAGGCTGACCTTAGAGGACAAATATGGCAGTCTTACTGAGCTGGAAAGACTCCAAGTATAACATCTGTTATTCAAAGACCACCCTAAGTTTCCTAAGATAGTTGCAAGGTATTGAATTTTTCCATCATGGGGCCATTTCCAGCAATTCTGATCTGTATCTTGCCACTGGACCCAGATGGCTCCAGAAGAAAAAGTGAAGCTGGTGACCTTTCACAGCCCTCCTTCCTTTAAATCTATTTCACTTGCAAGCCATGGAAATCATCTTTCTGATGTCATGGTCCCCTTCAAGAACTAAGGTCAAATAATAACAACAATTTTTCCATCACAGCAACTCTCAAAATCCATTTCAAGTGGTTTAGGGTCTGCATTGGTGCAAACACCACTCAGATCATAGATCCTAGAAGGACTGAAATGTGATCTGACAAAGGAGTTCGCATCTCTTACATTTTCTTTTGTACCTCAATGCTTTGTTTTTCTCACTGTTGTTCAAGTTTTTACAAAATGAGTCATCTTCCCAATGTAGTTTGGTAAAGAAATTATATCATCATCTTTTGCAACACAAAGGCAACATGTCTGCTACTTCCTTGAAAAGCAGGTGTGTCTAAATAGCTCATCTGTGACTTGAACCTTCCACCACAGTGACTCCATGGATCCCAGCATGGTGCCTTCCTTCAATGCCCACTGCCTTTGACCTGCAGGGCCTATTGCTCCAGAGAGCCTGCCCATCCCTGAATGCTGCATGTCAACACAATTGAAGGCAGCTTGGAAGCCAAGGTGACTGGGAAGAAATGATTCAGTGCTTAGAGTAGAGCTTAAAGCCATGTATCTGTATGGAATTTCCATTTCCTTTTATATGAATATTTCCCTGGCTACCTTTATTCAGTTCACCCTGAAGCACCAGTTTCTAGTATTCCATTATGGGTCTGCCTCAGCATAGCTGATGTGTTCTGTTTTTTTCTTCTTGTATTTTTAAAGGTTAACCATTGTCTTTTACTTTTACACTATTATTTCCCTTCAACTTTTGACTCTCCTCTGTGCCACTGAATCCTTCCTTGTAAGAAAGAAAAAATTTTAGCTGAAGGGTGGGGAACCTGCAGCCTCAAGGCCACACATGGCCCTCTAAATCTTCAAGTTCAGCCCTTTGACTGAATCCAAACTTTACAGAACAAAGTTTGGATTCAGTCAAAGGGCCACACTTGAGGACCTAGAGGACCACATGAGGCCTCAAGGCCACAGGTTCCCCATCCCTGACCTAAGCAACTGGCATGGTAACTGAATCTGACAGCATATTCATACCACATTCTATATCTGGACCCCCATATAGATTTACTGAGAAAGGAAGTATATTTCATCATCAGTTCTCCAGGCTAATACTGTTCCTTAAAATTCAGAAGTTAAACTGCCACTTAGACTATTGTAATCATTCTGCATATTGTTCACTTGGTTCTGCCTTTTTATTTTTTAACTCTATCACTCAATGTTTTCCCATGCTTTTCTGAATCCCCAAACCCATAATTTCTTATGACAAAATTATATTCCATTATATTCACTTAACACAATTAACTAATCATTTCCTAATCAATGGGCATCCATTTTGCTTTCAGTTTTTGCTACCAAGAGGGTGCCACTATGGATCTTTTGTTATCCACAAGACCTTTATCTGGTCATTGATGTCTTTGGGGTATATATCCAGTAACAGAATCACTAGAGGAAAGGTATGTACAGTTTAGTGAGGGTTTTATTTTTTTAGTATAATTCTAAATTGTTCTTCCAGAACAGCTGGATCAACTCTTATCTTCCAACAGCTGTGTCTTTCCTTTAACAACTCTGCTGAAGTTTATGCTTTTTGCTATCTTTGCAGATTGGCAGATTTAAGGTAAAACCTGGAAGTAGTTTTATTTTACATTTCCCTCATTACTAATGATTCTAGGTATTTTTCATATGATTATTAGTTATATGCATTTCTTATAAAAATTATTTGTTCATATCCAAAGCTGACCTTCATTGAATATGATTTTAATATGGAAGTACTTTCATACATCTAAGTGTTATATACAGTATTTGTCCTATTTTTATTTTATAATTGAAGAATTTCATTAACATGCTTAGCACAGTGCCTGGCATATAGTAGGCACTTAATAAATGTTTATTGACAGAGTGATATATATTGAATATCCTCCATATATGAATATGGTACCTTACATCTTTATATTCAGCAACACATCTTTTTTTTAGCTCTGAAGTTGAGCTATGAATCTACAACACTACTATTACTACTCTATCTTCTCCCTCTAAAATGCAAAGATTCTAAAATACCTTCTACTCTGGCTTTTATGCATTTGATGCCTCCTTTAAAGTTCTATTCTGATATCTTATCTTGGTGGGGAGGTAACCTTGAGCACTCAAAGACTGTGCCAAAAGACATAGAGACCTCCTTCCATGCTAACAACAAAAAAAGAAACCTTGAATACAGTCGAGTACATGTGTATCCTATTCATGTACCAGATTCAATAAATTTGGTGAGGTTAAAAGCTTGGCTACCAAGTAATTCAACCAATTAACACTTAAAAAAATGAAATACCATCTCTGCAGGTAACTACAAAGTTCAGGTAACAAATGGTTCCCTTATGGAGCTTACAATCTGGTAGGTAAGAATGGCAAAAAACCAGATTACACTCAATACATGAGTGTAAAACACTCAAAACAGACAAAACAGACATCACCATCTGGATGTCCTTTTGGCTTTTTAAGATCCGCATTTCCAAAATGAGAACAATTTTCACCCAGATTCATCTCTCCTCTGAACTTCCTTATTTCTTTTCCTTCCACTCACCATGTTTCTCAGCTTCAGACCCTGACTCTCCCATCCTTCTCCCCCACAGATCCAATTAGTTGCCAAGTCTTGTTGATTCTACCCCCACATCTCTTGCATCAGTCCCCTTTTCTCCACTCACACATCCTTTGCTCTAGGTCTGGCCCTCTTTTCCATCCTAAGATCATTGTGTTAGCCTCCTAATTAGTCTAAGCAAAGGGCCTGCTTCCAGTCTTACCCTTTACTGATCTACCCTCTACGCAGCTGCCAAATTGATAGTCCTAAGAATGCCACTCCCTACTCAAAAATTCAAGGGCTCCCTATTGTCTCTAGAATAAAATACAAATCTTATTGGTATTTCAAACTTTTCAAAATCAATCAAGAAATAAATATCTTTTATTAAGTATCTGTTATGTGCCAGGCATTATAGTAGGGTAATAGGGGTAGGTAGTATACAAAAGTCAAGCAATTCCTGCCCTCAAACAGCTTATATTCCATTGGGGGAAAGCTGGACAATGTAACAAGCTCAGAGATAAGTAAATAAAGGATATAAACAAATAAACACAATCTCTTTTGGTGGATGCATTAATTACTTGAGGGAAGCAGGAATGGTTTCCAGAAAAAGATGACCCTTGAGCTGAGTATTGATGATAGCTAGGGGTTTAAGAGGCAGAAGTTGGGAGGGAGGACATTTCAGACAGAAATGTGGACAAGGGCCCTAAAACACTTTGGTTTGAAAAAACTGAGTTTGATACTGGGGGCTAACCCCAAGCTAGGCCATTATCTCTATTTGGATTATAACGAATTTTTCCATTTTATTACATATTATTAATATTATATATTATTACATGGCCCTTTACTCATCCTCATACTGACCTTTCAGTTATTTTGTGTACACACCATTTCACCTCTTCCCTGTGTACCTTTGTAAAGGATGTCCCCTACGTCTGGAATGTACTTCCTCCTCACCTTAACCTCTTAGAATTGTTAGCTTTCAAAGGACAGCTCAGGTACCATTTACTACTACTAGCCTGAGTGTCAACTTCTCTTCTAGACATGGGATTGTATATTCTTTAAGCCCTAGGCTTCTGGACTAATTCATGCATCAATTCTTCTCTTGTTTCTCTACCAACTACTCAGGCATCACAATCCCCAGTGTCCTGCTTTTTTTTTTTTTTACTAGACCTTTGTTGATTTTACCCCTCCCCATTTTTTCGCATTCTTTACTTTTAGAAATGACATTGTATTTCTTCCAGTGTGTGTGGTATGTGTGTGTGTGTGTTTATCTGTGTAAATATGGAATCTTACTCAAAGGAATATAAACTCCTTTAGGGTAGTGATTAATTCATTTTGGTCTGTCTTTCCACTATCTGGCACAGAGCCTTGAAGATAATAGGCATGAAATAAATTTGAATCAAACAAACAAGAGAGATAGAAGTAAAGTGATGTTCAAGGGAGGAAAGACCATTAACAAACAGGAAATTAGGGAAGGATTTCGGAGGAGGTAATGTTTCAATCAGGATTTAAAAGATTGGTGGGAATTCAAGGGCTAGGGGACAGAGAGCTCCAGACATAGGCAGTTAAGGTGGCACCTTGGAGTCAGAAAGACCCAAGTTCAAATCTAGCTTCCAACAATTTCTAGTTGTGCGACCCTGAAAAAATAACAACTTCTGCCTCAGTTTCCTCATCTGCAAAGTAGGGAAAATAGCAGCACCTACTATAGAGCTGTAGTAAGGATCAAAGGAGATAATAGTTCTAAAGCACTTAGCACAATGCCTGGCATGCAGTGAGTGCTGTATAAATGCAAGTTATTATTATCATCATTAGGTAGTAGCACAATCAAAAGCAGAGTGGGAAAGTGTACACCTTTTTATAGTGTTCAGAGTCTGCAGTGAGCAAGATCTGTATAAGAGCTGGCCTAGGTCCAGAAGTGTGAAATACATGGTCTCTCAATGGTACACGCAATAACTGTGTTAACTTTATTTCAAGACTATAATACAATGCCTCAGAGACGTGGGGGAAGAGCAGACTATTCTTGATTAAATGTAAAGGAGCAGCAGTAACCATGGGGGGAAAAGGGGTAATTGGAGAATGGCTCTTCATTATCGCAGGCAGCAAGACATATTCTTACACATATTAATGACATTAGAATGAAGGTTAGTTACCAAAAAAAAAAAAAAAAAAGCGGGACACTGAGGATTGTGATGCCTGAGCAGCTGGTAGAGAAACAAGAGAAGAATTGATGCATGAATTAGTCCAGAAGCCTAGGGCTTAAAGAATATACAATCCCATGTCTAGAAGAGAAGTTGACACTCAGGCTAATCATGTAGCACTTGTTGCTCATGACTTTGAGGTAAAGCCATGCAAGCTTGAATAAACTTCTGAGATAATCCCAAATATCCATATATCATTCTATGATCCTGGTGACAAGAAAGAAGGGTGGATCCAGGATGTAACAATATCCAGTTTGGTTAGGGCTTACAGGAGATGAAGGGGAGAAGTATGAGATAAAGCTAGGAGGTCAGTTGGTGCCATATTGTGGTGGGCTTCAAGTGCCTAGCCAAATAAATTGAACTTTATTCAGTAGGCAACGGGGAACCACTGGAAGACTTTGAATCAAGTGACATGATCAGAACTATACAGAAGGAAGATAAAGTCTGGCAGCAGTGGGGGAAAATGGTTTGGAGAATGGGATAGAGTGGAAGCCAGGAATCTATGTGGAAGCTTTTGCAAAAGTCAAAGTAGGTACTAATTAGTTTTACTGGAGTAGGGGCTCTGAGAAATTTCCTTTTTTCATCTGCTCTGTATATATTGGGTATATGTATAGTTACTTATATGTTGTATATAAGTATAAGATTAGACAGGAGATCATAAGGAGATAGAATCAATAGGATTTGTTAACTCAATTTGTTAATTTGTATGAGAAATGAATTTGAGGTAAGAGTCAAAGATAACATTAAAATAATGAGCACGGGAAATTGGATAAATGGCAGTTTTGTAGACAGAAACAGCAAAAAGAGATGGAAGAGGTAAAAACCATAAATTCAGTTTTTAACATGTTGGATTTGTGGTCCCAGTGGGACTTGCAGACAGAGATATCCTATAGGTAATTAGAGAAACTGATGTACAGATTTGGGAATTACCGCAAAGAAACAAGGTGAAGCCATGGGAATGGATAGGACCACCTAGGGGGAAGAATGACTGACCCTTTGGTCATATGAACTCATTAAGGATGAAGTTATTGTGGTCTACACTAGGTAGATGAAATCGTGGCTTTTTCAAAGTTTCAAAATAAAATGTATCAATGAAAGTTTTTAGACTATGAACAAGATTTGTCTGGCACAACAGTAACTCAACTTTTTTTTTCCAGAATTATGGCTGACTAATAAAGTAATTTTTTACTATATTGGTGGTAATTTTTTATAGACCTTTACAGTTACAAATTTCTTTATACACATGGTGGAGGGGTAGTGGGAATGATCAGGGGAGTGACCTGATCAATTTTATAAGTTCCCCAATTATTTTTATCTCCTCAATAATCTGATAATAATTTGCCCTTTGTCTGGGATCCGGAAAGCACCTGTCTATAGAGACTGACAGTGGCAGAAGGAAGAGACAAAGCCAGAGAGAAACAAAAAGAGACCATGTGAGAGACAGAAACAGAGACTATATACATTTATCAAGCATTTACATGTGCCAGGTGCTCTACTAAGGACTAGGGATACAAATCAAAGCAAACAAGACTGTCCCTGCCCTGAAGAAGTTTATGTTCTAGTAGGAGAAATAGAACCCATAAACTCATACTAGAAAGTAGGGGGAGAAGGGAGAGTACACGAAGAACTCTTGATCTCTTTTCAGTGACTATATCTACCCTAAATATACTTGGGTGGCAGAAGAATAGACTGGTCTTAGGAACCACTGATCTGTGCCTGACTAGAAAAGAGACAGACCACTCGAATGGCTTTTCCATCCTCTTTCTACTCTCTTCAACTTCTCTCTGTTTGACAGATTGAACCCAGTACAGTAAAGAAGGCCTGGTGCTGGGAGAGAGGATAAGCTGTGCCTGTGCCCAGTCTCCAGTCTCTCCCTCCAAAGAAGTAAGAATGGATGTCTTGGTTCAGATGCTAATGGCAGTCATGGCATTTACACTTGGTGTTAGAAAAAAAATCCCAAGAGTAGACTTTGTTAGCCTATGCTAAGGCAGCAGCAGTGACACTGATAGAATGACAGAAAAAAACAGATATGTGCAATGTCTACTTGGCATTTAAAGCCTCTGTCTTGCTTTTTCCTCTGCTACTATGGCCTTCTCTATGAGATTATCTTTCATCTATTTGTTGTAGTTGTTTTCGTTTTCAGTTGTGTCCAACTCTTTGTGATCACATTTGGAGTTTTCTTAGCAAAGAATCTAGAGTGTTTTGCCATTTCCTTTTCCCATCTGCTCAGTATATATTGGGTATATGTATAGTTACTTGCATGTTGCCTCCCCAACAGAATTTGAGCTCCATGAGGCCAGGGACCACATTTCTGCTCTTGTTTCTATGACCAGGAATTAGTACAATGCCTAAGAAATTAGTACTTAATAAATTCTTGCTGACTGATTCTCAAGAAGAGTGATTTCCTGGGCAGTGCCACCATTGTGGAATGATTTACAGGTAATCCCTGAATGTGAGAGGTCAAAAGGTTCAGAGGCATTCTATAGGGATAAGATTTACTGCACATCATTCGTCCTTAGAGAAAAAAGATTGCCCCTGTGCTGTCTGAATGCAGACAGCAAAGCCACAACAGCATTGGAGGTAAGGGCAGTGAAGAAGTATAGCTCCAAGTCTTACTATCCTCCAATTTTACAGAGAGTTATTCAGAGAGTGTAGGTCCAATGGGACCTACATTTAGCAACCCTCAAAATATGTTTATCTTCTGGGAAGGTTCTAAACCATAGGATGGTAGTAGGATTCTTAGGGGAACTGCGTGGGACCCTATGAGGAAAGTCTAAGTACTCCAATAGCCACCCTAAGGTCAGCTCTCTCCCAAAAAAAGGAGCTTTTGGGCTATCTGAGTGTTTGTGTGGTTGCTCTATGGGCTCCTATGAATCCTTTGTATCTTCTGAATTTTCTTTGAGAGGAAATAAAGCCTGTCCTGCTTGATATGCATTGACAAGTGCTTATAGGGGACCCAGGAACTCCTTTTGCTAATATTTGGGGAAACCTAGATATGAGCTATGCCTAAATGTTAAAGATTTCACTTGAGAAAATTCTTGAAGTGGGGACATAAGTTTAACAGAAAAAACTATCTATTGGGTCAGGTTTCACAATATCATACCCAGGTTGTGGGCTCTCTGGTATTAGGAGACCCTGGACCACAATTATACCTACATTGTCTGAGCACTGAAAGTTTAAGTTCATGAAGCTAGTATGGCAGATAGTAGAGGCATTATTATTACCACTGTATAGTTACTACTATTTTATATGTGATTCTCAAATTGACTTACTCTGCCCCAACTTTTTTGCTGAATGCCAATCTCTCAAGGCATCTTGAGATGCCTTTCAGATATCTCAAACTGAATATCCAGTAGACATCTCAAAGTCAATATATCTAAAACACAATTCATTATCTTTCCCCCTGGATCCTCCCCCTCCCCGCATATATTTTCTACAGTATCATCCTCCCAGTACCTCAGATACACAACCTAGGTGTCATTTTTGATTCCTATGTAAAAATCAATCTTTCATGCTGAGTCATTCTGAAGTGACCCCCATGTTCTAACCTTGCTTTGACTTTGGCTACATGCAAAAGAGAGCAGTCTTGCAGGAGAGAGTAACTAATCCTATATCTTTAGCACTAATCTCATCTCCTCATAATGAGTACCTGGCAGCTAGCAGCTGCCATGCATGCTCACTTACTACCCACATTTTCTCATTTGAAATTCAGGCCTATCAAAATACTTAGGGAGTAGCAGAGGCAGCACTGATGCCCACCTCCTCATCACTGCATGATCCAATCAAAATAATTTTGCTATTATATGGAAGATACTTATTCAGGCCTATAAAAGTCACACTGCCAGGTTTGGATTCTGGGTTGGCTCAGCAGCCAGTCTACCAATACTTTTTGTCTTGGTGGCTTAAAAATCTTTTTAATTTTTTCTTCCTGAGTTTTTTCTTCTTTAATCAGGATGAAGGTCCAAACATAGAATTTTCCTTTTAGCATCACTATCTCTTACCCCCCCATAACCAATCTGTTATCAAGGCCTGTCAATTTCACCTTTGCACTATCTCTTCATCACCTCACACCTGCATTATTATAATAGCCTGGTAGATCTGCATACCTCAAGTCTTTCCACACTCTAATCCATCCTCCATTCAGCCACCAAAGTAATTTAATTTTTCTATTTCAAAATGTTTGCTTCTCAACGAGGGGGAGAATGGATGAAGGGAAGGAGAGAATTTGAAACTCAAAATTTACAAAAAGAAAAGTTAAAATTTGCTTTTACATATAATTGGAAAATTTTTAAAATAAAAAATGTTAAAAAAAAAAAAAGAAAAGAAAGTAATTTTCCTTAAGCTCAGGCCCAACCAAGTTATTCCTATCCCTCCTCAGCCCCTACTCAAATTCCAGATACTCCCTATGACCTCCAGGGTCAACTATGAAACTCTGTTCAGCAAAACCTAATCCCTTACTGCCTTTCCAGTTTCCTTATATATTCCTCTCCTACATGTACTCTTTCATCGACAATGGCCTCTTGACTATTCTAGTAAGACACTCCATCTCTCATCTCCTGGCATTTTCTCTGGTTGTTTCCCATCTTCACCTACTGGCCTGCCTAGCTTTCTTTAAATTCCAACTAAAATCCCATATTTTACAGCAGGCTTGCACAACCTGTACATTTTTCACAGGCCGCCTGAAATCCTTTGGCGTGCCCACAGGCTGCAGGTTGTGCAGGCCTATTCTACAGGAAGCCTTCCCCAACCCTTTTATTTCTAGCATTTTCCCTCAATTATTTCCACCTGTCCTGTAGGTAGCTCATTTGCCATGTATTTGTTTGCTCATTGTCTCCCCCCTCAGATTGTGAGCTCCTTGAGGACAGCGACTGTCTTTTGCTTCTCCTTGTGTCCCTAACATGGGACTTAGCACATAGTAGGCACTTAATAAATGTTTTTGACTACTGATAGTTAAGACAGTTGAGGTTTAAAAATATTAACTTATTTGCCCAAGATCACAAAGTTACCAAGCTGAAGCACTGGACACAAACAGGTCTGTGATTGCAAATTCAATATTGTTTCTACTACACGATGGGGTTGAACATTTTAAAATAGTAATTACTTCCCAAAGGCTTCTTTGGAAGGCCAAGTAGGGGAGGGGGGCCATTTCTGTGTCAAGCTTCCATAGGCACATAATGTTAATGGTTGCACACCTGTGACTATGAAGTCTCAAAAAAATCAAGTTGTTATTTATTATTGAGATTACATACATAAATTTAACCACATAATAGCAGAATTAAGCATCAGCAACAAAACACAGAGAAAACTTATTTTTATGGACAGCCCATCAAATTTTATTTTGGATCTCCTTAAGAAACTAATAACAAAAGGGAATTCATCATGGTAATAGATTATCATTTCTATCATTCTCAGCATTTCCTTCTCACTAATCTTACGTATTCATACATATCCTTCACGATATGGTTCATATGGTCTTCTCCACTCACAGGGCCACATGCTACTCCAGGCCTTCATCACATTCTGCCTGGGCAACAGCTTCTTACTTGGTCTCCCTGCCTTATTTCCTCCCACTCTAATCTATTCTGCACACAATTGACAAAGTGATTTTTCCTAATAAACAAGTCTGGTCATGTCCCTCCTACTCAATAAATTCCACTATCCCTCCTATTATGTGAAAGATTGAACATAAACTCCTCCACTTGACATGTAAATCTCTCCACAACCTGACCTCATTCTACCTTTCTAGCCATATACACACATACATATTACTCCTATCTACACTCTCTTTGGTCTAGTCAAACTGGCCTTCTTGCATTTGCTCAAACAAGACACCCCATCTACCATCTCCATACCTTTTCAGCAGCTGTACCCCATTCCAGGAACTCACCCTCTTCCCCATCGTCATGTCTTAGCATCAATCCAGTGCCTGCATATAGGACAGTAGACTGAGAACTAGAAAGGGCCTTGGAGACTAAATTGCCCAGCACCCTCATTTTACAGATAATGACACCGATGCCCAGAGAGGTTAAGAGACAGCCAAAATCATATATAAAGCAAGTGTCAGAGCCAGCACTTGAACTCAGGTTCTCTCATTATAGATTTAGGATCTTTTCCACAAGGAATAGAGTAGAAGCTTAATAAATCCTTGTTGATGGATATTGAAATATATCAATATATATTGAAATTCCTGGTTTCCTTCAAGACTACATTCTTCTTCATGAGGTCTTACCTGATGTCCCAACTATGAGTGTCTTCCCGCACCATGGTTACCTTGTCTGTCTTACGAATTTTTTTATATACCTATACATGTACACATTTTCCCCCCTTAGGAATATATGATTCTTAAAGGCAGGGGTTCCTTTTTGGTTACTTTTACATAGTAATGCTTGTTGATTGAGCTCTTTTGAATAAAATATCTTGAGATACTCATGCAAACGTATCTGAAATTAGCAAAGCATTATTTGAAAACTAATTGGTTTAATTCTCACTGTAGTTAGTAAGAAATGAGTTTGTTTTTTAAAATGGTGTGAAGAATGTACTATTCAAATTTCTAAGATGTCTTTCTTCCCCATAGCTCTCTTCTCCTTTTCCTATTTCTACCATTGGCCTTTCTTCAGATGTTAATAGTGAACTTGGCAGGAATATACACACATTTTCTGTTTGAAACAAGGTACCAAAAAAAAAATTGAGACACTGAAGAATGATAGAAAGTGTTCCTAATGAGAAGCATTATGATCCCATATTTAAGAATCAAAATTTGAAAAATTGAGGTAAGATTCTAAAGTTACACAAGAAAGTAAAACATGGATCCGAAAGAGAAACATTAGAAATGATTCAAAGCATACAGTTGCACTTTTTCCTCTGCCACAGAATATCAGTCGCAAGGGACAGTAGAGGTCATTTAGTCCATTCCCTATTTAAACAGGCATCCGTTCTTTAATATTTCTAACAAAGGGTGGTCCAGATTACAAAGGGTGGTCCAGACTCTTACCTCTTGAAGCAACTCCTTTCACTTTTGACAGCTCTGATGGTTAGGAAATTGTTCCTCATATCAGACTGAAAACCTATCACTCCTCTTCCACACCCTCCCTCCTCAGTCAGGTGGAACAAATCTAATCTCTCATCCCATCCTTCCCCTTTCCACCTCTTTGTCTGAGTATTGTCAAGGCATCACCACTACCGTTGCCCTGGAAAGAGTATGTTAATGAACTGCTCTATCACTTAACCTACCATCTTTATGATTTTGGGGGCCATAATCTCCCTTGCCAGGCCACCACGCCCCTACAGGTGTCCCATTAGAACGTAAGTTTCTTAACATTAGGGACTACCATGATTGTTTTTAAACTTTTTTCCTTTTTAGTTTTTTTTTTCTTTTACTGTGACAATTTTGTATTTTTATCCCTAATACTTAGCACACAACCAGGCACATAGTAAGCACTCAATAAATGTTTTTCATCCTTCTCTACAATATTTAAAAACAGTGATCGTGTCTCCAGATTAAACATCTCTAGTTCTTTCAACTTATCCTGGTGCAGCTTGATCTTGAGATAGCTTACCATCTTAGTAACCTCCTCTGGAGGCTCTCCAACTAGTCAATATATTTCTTAAAATATGGCGCCTTAGAGTCAATACAATATTCCAAATGTGGTCTGACCAGAGTCAGTTGGATTATCAACTTCTTTTCAGATACCATGCTTCTATTAATACTGTCTAGAGATGGGTTAGTGGGTTTCCCCCACTACCATGTCACAAAATTAACATATACTGAGTTTGCTATCCATTTAATTAGCAAGAACCTTTTTCACACAAACTTCTTCTAGCCAAGCTTTTCTACTCTTTATGTATGCTGTGGATTTTTTTAACCCAATTGTAGGACTTTATGTCTTTCTCCACTAAATTTTACTTTATTATATTTGATCCATTACCTTACCCTATTTGAAATCTTTCTGGATCCTGATTCAATTGTTCAATGTGTTAGCTATTCCTCTCAGCTCTATGATAATTACAAATTGATAAACATGTCATCTACAATTTTTTAAACTAATGTCATCTACATTTTTATTTAACTCATTGATAAGAGTGTTGAGCAGAATGGGGCTGAGAGCCCAAGATCCTTAGAGCATTTCACTAGAGACCAGGTTAAATGGAGTTCAGTTCTGAACCTTCCTCCCTATTATTATCTAATATCCACCTTTCCATGTTGTCCACAAGGATATCATGAGAAATTATGCCATAGAGATTGCTAAAATGTGGATACATGACATACATGGCAATATGCTAATCTATAGTTTAGTAACCTGGTTAAGAAAAACTATTTTAAAAAAATGAAAGGGTAGTTAGTCTATTTAATTTCTTAGACCTTAAGGCTCCCAGGAAATGTGGGGCCAGCTCTTGATGAAGCTATGATAACTCTTAATAATCATCATTATCTTTTCTAAATGCTCATAAACCATCACTTTAATAACAAATATCTTGCAGCAGAAGCCTTTCCAATCCAGCTCTCTCAGGGCCTCTGATCCGAGGTTTGTTCCTACCTAGCAACTTCTCCCATTTGACAGGTGGCTCAGAGCTGGGTTCCCTCAATGAGGGACACCACCCTAATTTATGGTAACCCTCTGGTGACATTTCCCAGACATTCTTGCCAGGTCTAATCCTGAGACAGTCTACATACCCTGCTAACCTTTTCATTTTCAACTGAGTTACTCAAAACCTCAGAATCCCTACTAAGCTTCATTTATGCACGAAAGAGCCTCACCCTTACATTTCATTATCTCTATCTTTGCTCATTAAAACCTTTAATTTTTCTTAAGTCATATCTTTACATTTCAAACCATCTGTTTAAAAAACAACAACACTAAAAACCAAAAACCATTGTGGGTATCTGAGTCTTGTCACCTTTAACTTCCCATTTTAACCTTCTACTACAAGTTGTTTAAACAAAGCACAGACATCTTACACCTTCCTTTGAAATTCTCTATTTGAGAACTCCTAAGAGTACTTTTCCTAAGGTACTAAGTCTCCACTGAAGGGAAATGTCTTATAGATCTCCTTATCCCTTGTAATACAAATATCCATATTTTAGCATATTAATAATAATATATCCACATATTAGCAAATCAAATGGCATAATATCTCATGTTATCCTTGTGGACAAAATAGAAAGGTGGAGTCCAGCTAATACATAATAAGAGGGAAGGTTCAGCACTGAACCCAAAGAGTAGTAATTGGATCTTTTCAACCTGGGAGGAAGGGGTGGTCTCTGGTGGAATGTTCCAGGGATCTGGAGTTCTTGGCCCCATTCTGTTTGATAGTTTCATCAATGACTTGAATAAAAATGTAGATGACATTTTTATATTATATGTTGTGGACAAATAAATATGGAATAAATGATCAAATGAAAGAATGAACAGACCAGATTGATGGAATGCCAACAATATACACAATCCCTTAAGCAAAAAAGGTAGTAACAGAGAGTTATACCATACTTCCCTACAGTTACACCTCAGTCATACTGAATTTTAAAAATTATTAACCTATCAAATCAAACTCACTGGGACAATGAGTACTAAACCAATTGGTTTTCAAATCAAAGAAGCAAACCTGCTGCTGAAAGTATTTGCATTACTACTGAGTTTTTTTTTTTTAATTAGTGATAATTCCATGTACCAAAAATTCTGGAATAAACACAGCTAAACAGGCAATTTAGTTTTAAGATTCAGAAAAGGATATCAAGCTGTGCTTCAGGTAAGAAACAATGACATCAACTATAGATTGTTTACTTTTTTAAGTATTTAGATATGAATACAAATGCTAAATATTATAGCAGATATTTTTTAAAAAATACTATAATATAAAATATAAACTTATTTCTAAGAACCTAAATCAACTTGACAAATACCTCTGGGCACTTGTAATATTGTTAGGTTCTTATAGATTTTAAACATGCAATATATGATAGTGAGTTAATATGCTCAGTGATCTTCACATAACTTGATTTATTAAGTGTACTCTAGCGATAGAGACTGCATCAGCTTTTTTTATTCAGGAAGCACCCCTCTAGCAATGCAGTTCAGTAACTTCTCTGCCAATTATATTCTTTGAGAGATGTGTGGAGCACTGACTGAGAGATTAAGTGACTTTCCCAGGGTCACACAGTCAGGCTGAGTCAGAGTCCCAGGCTTTCTTTCGTTCCTACATTGGCTCTACCCACTATACCAAGCTGTCTCTTGTTAATTCAAACAGTCTTAAAAACTCAAGTAATATTGAAATATCTGTGATTTCCCAGGGATCTCACACAGATCCCAACCTCTCTATGACGTATTTAGGTAAGGATAACCCTGAGAGTGGCAGGACTTGAATCCAGGCCTTTCTGATTCTAAGTCTAGCATTCTAACCATTATGTGAAGCTGCCTGTTCTTCAGTACAGAATATCAATACAGAAAATGATTGGGGATTTTCAGTTTGGTTTTTTGTTTTTAGCTTATCCCTAAAAAGTGAAAATAAATGGCATTTCTTAGAAGAAGAAGTACAGGGATAAGACAGTGAGACTTGTTCATACTCATTTTTTGATGCCAAATTCTTCATGGACCATTTTTTAAAGTCATTCACATTCTATCAGCAAGCATTAATTAAGTGCCTACTATGTGCCAAACACTATATTAAGAACTAGGGATAAGAAGATAAATTTTTAAAAGTTCTTCACCTCAAGGAGCTTACCTCCTATTGTGGAAGACAAAATGTAAAAATATCTAGACAAAATACATTCAAAATTAATAATAATTAATACAAAATAACATATGTGGTACAGCATATAGAGTACTGGACCATGAGTCAGGAAGACCTGAGTTCAAATGTGGCCTCAGACACTCAGAGACTGTGTCACCCTGGCCACGTCAGGATGACACACCTTAGTTTTCTCATCTGTAAAATGAGATGGAGAAGAGAATGGCAAACCACTCCAGTATCTGTGCCAAGAAAACCCCTCAGTCAGAAAGTTAGACATGATTGAAAACAAATAAACAACAGCCAAATAGATGGAGAGGAAGACACTAGCAACTAAAAAGAACCCGAAAGTCTTAATGTAGGAGAGGCGAGACAGAGAGAGAAAAGCAAGAGACGGAGAACATGAGACTCTGGGAACTTAACATACTACACTGATATGTTATATTCTTCTCCCAAATTTTTATATGAAATTGAAAAGTTCCCCAAACCTTCCATGTTAGCTTTCATTACAGCTGTTTGTAGATCACCGTCAGGGAAGAAAGGGCGAGCAAACCAGTAATACTTACCAGGCTTTTCTACAGAAAGAGAAATATAACACTACAAGTTTTATGAACACTTTAGCTACAGATTCATTGTCATTGTGCAGTCGAGTCTGACTTTTTAGGACCCTACTTGGAGGTTTCTTGGCAAAGATACTGGAGTGGTTTGCAGTTTCCTCCTTCAGCTCATTTTACAGATGAGCAAACTGAGATAAACAGGGTTAAGTGACTTGCTCAGGGTTGCACAGCTAGTAAATGCCTGAAGTCACATTTGAACTCAGGTTTTTCTGACTCCATGCCTGATGCTCAACCTACTATGCCACTCAGCTGCCCTATTGGGCACTGGTTCCATTTATTCTCTGTATAGAGCAGTGCCATGAGCTCAGAGCACTTGGAGCAGAAACTATAGCATGGTAGCTTTCCATAATCCATAGTCTTTCACACCTGAAAGTTTCCTACACCAAACTGGTTGAGGGTAACCAAATAAAGGGAAAACTTTCCTTCCTTCTCCTTCACTTTCCTTTTTTTAAAAATTTATTTATTTAACTTTTTACATTCATTTTCACAAAATTTTGGGTTCCAAATTTTCTCACCATTTGTCCCCTCTCCCCACCCCAATACACCGAGCATTCTAATTTCCCTATCACCAATCTGCCCTCTCTTCTATCCTCCCTTCCTTCTCTTGTCCCCATCTTCTCTTTTGTCCTGTAGGGCCAGATGACTGTCTATTCCCCATTGACTGTATTTCTTATTTCCTAGTAGCAACAACAATAATACTCCACAGTTGTTCCTAAAACTTTGAGTTCCAAAATCTCCCCATCCTCTCTCTCCCCACCCAGTCCCTTTGGGAAGGAAGGCAATTCAATATAAGCCATATCTGTGTAGTTTTGCAAATGACTTCCATAATAGTCGTGTTGTGTAAGACTAACTATATTTCCCTCCATCCTATCCTGCCCCCCATTGTTTCTATTCTGTCTTTTGATCCTGTCCCTCCCCAAGAGTGTTGACTTCTAATTGCTCCCTCCTCCCACTGCCCTCCCTTCCATCATCCTCCCCACCCTGCTTATCTCCTTCTCCCCCACTTTCCTGTATTGTAAAATAGGTTTTCATACCAAAGTGAGTGTGCGTTTTATTCCTTCCTTTAGTCGAATGTGATGAGGGTAAACTCCATGTTTTTTTCTCAGCTCTCCTCTTTTTCCCTCCACTAAAAAGTCTCCTGCTTGCCTCTTGAATGAGATATAATTTACTCCATTCCATTTCACCCTCTTTCCTCCCACTACATTTCTCTCTCACTATTTACCTTAATTTCTTTTAAGATATGGTCCCATCCTATTCAATTCACTTTGTGCTCTCTGTCTCTGTGTGTGCGTGTATGTGTGTATGTGTGTGTGTGCGTGTGTGTGTGTGTACATCTGTGTGTGGTCCCACCAACTACCCAGATACTGAAAAGTTTTAAGAGTTACAAATATTGTCTTTCCATGTAGAAATGTAAACAGTTCACCTTTGGTAAGTCCCTTATGACTTCTCTTTGCTGTTTACTTTTTCATGCTTCTTCTCCTTCTTGAGTTTGAAAGTCAAATTTACTTTTCAGCTCTGGTCTTTTCATCAAGAATGCTTGAAAGTCCTCTGTTTCATTGAAAGACCATATTTTCCCCTAAAGTATTCTACTCAGTTTTGCTGGGTAGGTGATTCTTGGTTTGAGTCCTAGTTCCTTTGACTTCTGGAATATCCTATTCCACGCCCTTCAATCCCTTAATGTAGAAGCTGCTAGATCTTGAGTTATCCTGATAGTATTTCCACAATACTGGAATTGTTTCTTTCTAGCTGCTTGCAAGATTTTCTCCTTGACCTGGGAATTCTGGAATTTGGCCACAATGTTCCTAGGAGTTTCTCTTTTTGGATCTCTTTCAGGCGGTGATCGATGGATTCCTTCAATACTTATTTTGCCCTCTGGTTCTAGAATCTCAGGGCAGTTTTCCTTGATAATTTCATGAAAGATGATGTCTAGGCTCTTTTTTTGATCATGGCTTTCAGGTAGTCCCATAATTTTTAAATTGTCTCTCCTGGATCTATTTTCCAGGTCAGTTGTTTTTCCAATGAGATATTTCACATTCTCTTCCATTTTTTCATTCTTTTGGTTTTGTTTTATGATTTCTTGGTTTCTCAGAAAGTCATTAGCCTCGATCTGTTCCATTCTAATCTTGAGAGAACTATTCTCTTCAGTGAGCTTTTGAACCTCTTTTTCCATTTGACTAATTCTGCTTTTGAAAGCATTCTTCTCCTCATTGGCTTTTTGAACCTCTTTTGCCAATTGAGTGAGCCTATTTTTCAAGGTGTTATTTTCTTCAGCATTTTTTTGGGTCTCCTTTACCAAGGTATTGACCCGTTTTTCATGCTTTTCTTGCATCTCTCTCATTTCTCTTCCCAGTTTTTCCTCCACCTGTCTAACTTGATTTTCAAAATCCTTTTTGAGCTCTTCCATGGCCTAAGCCCACCGGACATCCACGTTGGATGTCTGGGATAGAGAGGCCCCGACCTCCACATCTTTCCCCAATGGCAAGCATTGTACTTCCTCGTCAGAAATGAAGGGAGGAAGAAACATCTCTTCCCCAGGAAAGTAGCTCTCTATGGTCTTATTTTGCTTCCTTTTTCTGGGCATTTTTCCAGCCAGTTACTTGACTTCTGAGATTCCTCTCCACCCCCACCTAGATCTGCCCAGCTAGTGCTTGGGGTCTGAGATTCAAATGCTGCTTCCCAGCCTCAGGGCTTTCTGCGGCAGGGAGCAGCTGCTATTCAATGTGAGCTTAAGTTCTGGTGCTTGGGTGGGGGCAGGGCCGCCTCCCAGGTTCAGTTCCCTCAGGGGGTTTATGCAGAGACCTTCAGTAATGGCCCTGAGCTCCTGCCTGCTGCTCCAGGAGTCCCAGACCGCTGCTGCCTCCGCTGCTCCCTCTGCCGCTGCCTCCTGAGGGGGCCCGAGCCACGGAGACACCCTGCTCCCCTCTCAGCCAGCTCAGACGTCTCTCTCACTGACCTGTAGCACCTGTGGGTAGAGGGACCTTCGCGGCTGCTGGAGGTTCCGTCCTTGAAGCCTGCTCAGATCTGCTCCTCTGGGGCCAGGCGGCCAGGGCAGCGCAGGGGTGGGCTCCGCTGTCCGCAGCATGACGGACCCCTGGGGACGGCTTTCCAGGGCTCTCTGGAACGGAAATCTCCTCAACTGTGTTGGTGTGCACTTGCTCTGCTCCAGAATTTGTGGGGAGTTCTTTTTACAGGAAATTTCTGGGCTGTGGATTCGGAGCTAGCATATGTGAGTCTTTCTACTCCACCATCTTGGCTCCTCCCCCTCTCTCCTTCACTTTCAACTTGCCCAGTACTTTGAGGCAGTTATATCCTGTCAGTAAATGGAGATATATACACATTTCCCCTTAGACAGCTTTATCTATATAGCTCAGGGCCCCTCAGCCCCATTGAACTTAACAACCAGAGGCCAGTAACTGGGTGGGTAAATATCACTCCTTCCACCCAAATACTACTCATTTGGGGGATCCCAGTTCTATCATCTGTGAAAAAGAAAACATTCTTCCTTATACTTGTGTAACTCCCTCTGATGGTAGAGGAAGTGTGAATAAACTAGTTGTCATTGCTTTATGTTTATCTCTGCATGCCACAAAAATACAAATACATCCTTTGTTAAATTTCTAGCAGCTTCTTCTGATGCCAATTCTTGAAGATATTCCTCTTTAAAAATAAGAAATATACATGTAAGACAATCTTTCTTCCTCTACTGAAGAATGAAGACAGTGAAAAAATGCTTGAAGAGTTTCCCAGGGAGAATGAACAAGGAACACAACAACCCACCTTGCAGTGCATTTTACAACTGTCAGCTACATCTGGGACTGGCTGCCACTGGTAGGACAGGATTGGAACTTTTACCAATGAAAGCCAAGTAATATGTAGCAATATGATATGTTCTGACAGTAGACTAAATCTGTCAAGTTTTCCCATTCTTAGTACACAATTTGTCATCCTAGCATTGGGATCAACCTAATCACCAAGTGGTTAAAGTCAAGACTGTTAGAGAATGCCAGACATTCAGACATACTTTGCTTTTCCTTTGAAACTCATCCAGAATCCTGTAGCTTGTCCAAACAGGTTTTACTGACATACAGGACCATTACAAAGGCAGTTTCGGTTCACCAAGAATACTCTACTCAAGGTCTTTTGATTAGTAAGTAAGTCAATTTCCCTCTCTTTCCTCCCACCAAACAAAACTGTTTGGGGCATTCACCAGGGCAAGTGAACAGACTTGGCAGCTTGTTGACAAAAGCAATCCCCCGCTTTTCCTGTTCGACAGTTTTTCTGTTGCTCAGTCATTTTTCAGTCACGTCCAACCCTTCGTGACCCCATCCGGGGTTTTCTTGGCAAAGATATCTGCCATTTCCTTTTCCAGTTCATTGTACAGATGAGGAAACTGAGGCAAACAGGGTTAAAGTAACTTGCCCAGTGTCACACACTTGTAAATGTCTCAGGCCAGATTTGAAGATGAGTTCTGATTCCAAGTCCAGTGTTCTACCCACTGTGCCATCTAGCTGCCCCTCAACAGACAGTAATAAATACCCAAGCCTTAAGAGTTAAACAAGAGGTGACAACATAGCACAGGAGAAAGAATGCTTGACTTGGAGCCAAAAGAACTGAATTCAAATTCTGACCATGTCAATTACTATCTCTATGATCCTGAGGAAGTAACTTAACATTTCTGGGCATAATAATGACAACTAGCATTTTAGCCTGGCAAAACATCATGCATTATGTTATCTTGTTTGATTTTCATGACAACCTTACCTTATAAGTTAAGTTATATTATTATCCCCATTTTACAGATGAAGAAACTAAGACTGGCCACTTCCCCAGAATCACACAGCCAGCAATATTCTAAAGCAAGATTCAAACTCAGGGTTTTTTTGGCTCCAACTGTACTGTTTAAGCTGTCCCTTCACCTTTTTCATCCATTAAAATTGGGAGTTGGACTAAATGATTTCTCAGGTCTTTTTCAGCTCTAGATCTAAAAAGATATGACATGAACAAGTGAACCCTGTGCAGTTAGGTATGGCATTCAGTGCTACAGGTGAGTGCTTTTACCTTTTCCCCCTGCTTTCAGGAAGGATTATTAAAAAAAAAAATAAAAAAACCACTTCTTAAAGTTGGAATGTCATCAAGTTGATAGAGCTATCCAGGTAAGTGTCAGCAGTGTGTATAAAAGTACTTGTAAATACTCCAAAGTGAAACAGCTATCAACTCTTTTGATGATGGCTCTTTGAACAGTAGATACAAAAAAGAAAATACAGCTGAACTTTCATGGGATATTTATGAATAAAACATCATTATAAATAATGTTAAATGACAAACTATAAATAAAATATACTGTTTGTCACAATAGCGTAATTAACTCAAATTCCCAAAGGAAGATTCTTGCAGAGAAACAGTGTGATTTATATACTCTGTGATGACAAATGGTGTTTTTATCATTGTCTAGTATGGGTCACCCAAGTTCTTCTAATCGTTTTAAAAATTTGAACATGTCATTCTCAGCCTTCTCTGAGAGGATACATCATTTAACTTATCAGTAATTTCAAAATTTCCCAACATGTCAATAATTAGATCAGTGGATCAGAAGGGCTAACATGGGATCAAATAGTCTCTGGGCCACTTCTCTGAGGGATTATGAGGTAGCAAAGTAGCAAGCAAACGCAGAGGAAAAGCAGCTTAAAGCAGTGGCCAAGGGCCACTATGGGGCAATACTATGAAATAAGGCCAAAGGGTAAAGGCAGCAAGACTTGCAGAGTCCTGTGACTGTAGTAGCGCAAAAAGATCTTTTTTCACAGATGCTGTGATTGACATCAGTGAAGAGATCCATTGCCTTTCCCCTCTCAGAAAAGATCAGGCCTGCCTACTTACTCTTGCCTTAGCTGACCAACAGATAATAATTAGAAGGTTCTGCAATTGCTTCATACTACACACTCTCACTGGCTATAGTAGATGGTAAGTCCTTGTCTTCAATATGACTGAGGAGTCCGTAGAGACCTACTAACTATCTGGGCAAGGGATCTTAAACTGAATAGATTTCAGGTCTGAGAAGCTGGATGGAAAAAAAATGAAACTTTTATTTTCACCAATCTCTAAATGAAATGCGGCATTTCTTCCAATCATGAAAGGAGGCAAGAAACCATCATAGAATTAGGCTTCCCAAGATTACAAAGAGGCCCATGACACAAAAAGGTTTTAGAATCATGTTTAGTCCCATGTCTCTTCACCAGTGTGGTTAACATTGGTGACCTGGGCAGAGGTTCTGACTCAAGGGATCCTGACACAAATATTTTTATCTTACATTGTGTTAGTGTGTTTATGGTTCATGAATTTGTATTTATTCTCTACAAAAATTTTCAGAGAGAATTTCCAGATATTACTAAAACGAGATCAACTATTAAAAACCTGATCAATATAATGGCTCGGTTGCTGGGCCTGGAGTAAAATAGACCTGAGTTCAAATCCAGTCTGACACTTACTAGCTGTGTGACCCTAGACAAGTCATTTGACTTCTGTTTGCCTGAGTTTCCTCATCAATAAAATGGGGATCATAACAATATTAACATTTCAGGGTTGGTGCAATGATCAAATGAAACAACAATTGTAAAGTGCTTAGTATAGTGCCTGTCACTTGGTAAGCACTATATATATGTTATCTATCATTACATTTCCTACATAATTTCCTTCCCCTGGTCATTTGTACATGAAAGTTCTAGAGTTGAACTAGGACTTGGGTATATAAGAATCATCCCTTCCATATCGCAAACCCTTTTAGGAGACATCAGGAACATACTGACATAGTATCATATTAGTGATATCAACTTTATCAGGAGAAAAGTCAGGAGCTATTTAAAAATAGAAGACACCCCCCACCCTATCTCTTCCAGATGGTGATAGGTCAATAAGTATGGTACATTGTAGACATTTTTAGACTTTTCAGTTTTTCTGATTCTCATTCTCTCTCTCTCTCTGTCTCTCTCTCTCTCTGTCTCTCTGTCTCTCTCTCTCTGTCTTTGTCTCTCTCTGTCTCTCTCTCTCTGTGTCTCTCTCTCTGTCTGTCTGTCTGTCTGTCTCTCTCTCTGTCTCCCTTCTCTGCTCCCTCCTCTCTCTTCAACCCTTTCTCCCCCTTTTACTCTCTCTCTCTCTCTCTCTCTCTCTCTCTCTCTCTCTCTCTCTCTCTCTGTCTTTACTTGTTATATAGTCTGACTTTCTAAGGGAGGAAGGGATATTGGGGAAATTTTTGGTGATATTAAAAAAGAGGTAGCAAAAAAGTTACTTTAAAAAATGTTATACTATGTGATTAAAACTTCCTTTACATATTTTGGCACAAGGAAATAAATGCTTGGAAGCATCTTGGCCCAAACCAGCAAGAATGGAGCAATGCAACCAGATAACATGCAGAGGTTACCCAACTCATTCTACTGCTTAGGTATTTAATGAGCACTGGTTAAAAGGAAATGCACACATTTTTTTCTTTCTGTGCAGCTTCCCAGCAAAACTCTTATATGAATCAATGCTATTTCTAACATTATAGTTCCACCTCCTAATGAATAAACTCAGGTTCCAAATGTTCAGCCTAAAATGTAATGACAGTAATGTAGTCAGAAGCCATCCATGTATATTTTACCAAACCTGGCAGCAACTTTTTTCGTCAGTCATTGAAATGTCACCTGATAATTAGGTGAAGACAAAATGCAGGTGTTAGCAGTCTGTTTCACTTCTTGTATTTGGCTTCATTAAGTCCTGTTTCCATTTGTAGGATCACACATTTAAAGCTGGTTGGGATCTTAAAAACTATGTAGTTCAAAGCCTCAAAGTTCAGCTTCAGAACTTTCATATACAAATTACCAGAGGAAATTATGTAGAAAATTTAATAATAATGATGACAATAGTTAACATTTATATAATGCTTACTAATGACCATTTTCAGATGAAGAAACTGAGGATATGTAACTAGTAGGCTAGAGGATAGATTTAACTCCAGGTTCCCTGACCCCAGAACTAGCCTGCTCTTCATTGCACCCCACTGTCAATCTGTCAACACAACTTTATTAACCACTTTCTGTGTTCCAGGCACCGTGCTAAGCACTAGGGATACAAAGAAAAATACAACACCCAAAAAATAATATAAAATTAATGTTGCAAAATTACAAACTAACATGGTTCCAAAGAAGATATAAAAAAAAAAATCTTCCCCATAACTCCTTTGCAGAAGTAAGAGTAGGACAATCCAAGGATGTGGAATATTGTATGTGTTGTCAGATTTGTTTTTCCAATGTACTTATCAGTTTTGCTGATGTCTCTTTTCTCTTTTTTGAAAAAAAAAAAAACCCTTTATTTTAATGGATGGTAAGTGGGAAGAACCTGGGGGGACTTTATATAATGTAAAATCAAAAGACACCAAATAATTGTATTTAAAAATTACTTAAAGGGGGGGTGGAGCAGAGAAATGGACCTGCTCTACCTTTACTAAAAATTGCCCATAAAATACCTGTAAAAAATAACTCTAAACAAATTCTAGAGCAGCAGAAAACACAAAACAACAGAGTGAAAGAGATTTCCAGTCCAAGACAGCCTGGAAGGCCAATAGGAAAGGTCTATTGCACCAGGCTCAGAGCAGAGTGCAGCCTAGCTTTGGCTGTGCAGCCACATACAGGACTGGAGTAGCCTTCAGGGCACAGAATCACAGGTAGAAGCTGTGGTTCCCAGATTTCTCAACCCACAAACACCAAAGATAGCTTCAAAGGTCAGTGAGAAAGCTCTTTCACCTCGGTGAGAGGCTAGCAAGGTCTGGCCCCAGGTCAACAGCAGCCACTGTGGCAGCAATGTCCACTTTTGGACTCCTCAGCCTAAAGACCCTGGGGGAACTGAGCAGCCAATCTGGGTCTCAGTCCTGAGTGGTAGGCCTGAAGTGAGGTGCACTAGTACACTGGTATGATGGAGCTGGTGGAGGCTCTGGAGAGGTAATCCTACTCACAGATACTGGGCAGAAAAGAGTGCCTGTGGTTGCTCTCAGACCAGAGCATAGGCTTAATTGTGCCACCTTGGAGGAACTGAGAATTTACAGGTCCCTAGAGCATACCCTCCATTTAACAAAGGATTCAAAAGTCAAGTAACTGGCTGGGAAAATGCCAAAAAAAGGGGGAGAAAAATAAGACAATAGAAGGTTACCTTCTTGGTGAAAAGGTATTTTCTTCCATCCTTTCAGATGAGGATACCATCAGAGGAAGACATTAAAGTCAAGACTTCTACATCCAAAACCTCCAAAAAAAATGCAATGATCTCAGGCCATGGAAGAGCTCAGAAAGAATTCTGAAAATAAAGTAAGGGAGGTGGAAGAAAACTTGGCAAGAGAAATGAGAGCAATGCAAGAAAATCATGAAAAGTGAGTCAACAGCTTGGTAAAGGAGACCCAGAGAAATGCTGAGGAAAGTAACACCTTTAAAAATAGACTAACCCAAATGACAAAAGAGGTCCAAAAAGCCAATGAGGAAAAGAATGCCTTAAAAAGCAGAATGGGTCAAATGGAAAAGGAGGTTCAAAAGCTTACTGAAGAAAATAGTTCTTTAAAAATTAGAATAGAGCAGATGGAAGGTAATGACTTTATAAAAATTATTTAAAGTCCATGATATCACCCCCCCAAAAAAAAATTTTTAAAAATCACCATGGCAGCTGAGTGGATGGATTGGAGTAGACAGAGACTTGAGGCAGGGAGGCAAATTAGAAAACTAGTGCAGTAGTTCAAGTAGGAGGTCATGTGGACCTAAACAGTAAAGGTGGCTCTGTGACTGGAAAGAAAAGGATGTATATGACAGGTGGTGAAAGTAGAGATGACAAGATCTGATAATGGATTAGCTCTATGGGGTGAATGAGAGTAAGTAGTTGAGGATGACACCAAGAGTGTGGGTCTGGGTGACCAGGAATGTGGTGGTGACCTTGAAAGTAATAGGGAAGTATGGAAGAAGAGAGGATTTGGGAGGAAAGATAATGAATTCTGTTTTGGTCAAGTTGAACTCAAGATGCTTATAAGACATCCAATCCAAGATGTGCAAAAGGCAGTGAGAGACTAGTGACTATCCCAGGAGAGAGACTATTGCTGGATATATAGATCTGGGGATTATGTGCATAGAGATCATAATTGTACCCACCAAAGCTGACGAGATCACCAAGTGAGACAGTAGACCATAGAGCCAAAGAAGAAGATGACCAAGGACAGTGTCACAAAAACTAGGGAGGAACTTACATCCAAGAGCAGGAAAATACCAACACTGCCAAATGCTGGAGAGGTGAAGAAAGATGAGGACTGTCAAATGGACATTAGGTTTGATAGTTAAAAAAAAAAACACTGATGACTTTGGAAGGGCAATTTCAGTTGAACTGATGATGTCTAAAAGCCAGATTACAGAGGATTTAAAAGCAAGCCAGACGAAAGGAAACAGGGGCATCAAATGCAATTATCTTTCCCAAATAGTTTAGATAAGAATGGGGAAGACAGATAAAGACAAGAAGAAGAAATAGTAGGATCTAGTAGTCTTTTTTAAAGAGAAGGAAGAGTGTTTAGAGGCAGCAGGGAAACAGCCAGTAGATAGGAAGATTCTGAAGATGACAGAGAGCAGGGATGGTGATAGAGGAGGAAATCTGGGAGTATATGAGACTGAGGATACATGGAGTCGCCTTTGGCAAAGAAGAGGACAAACTTTTCATCCCAGATCAGACTAAAGAACAAGATAGTAGGAGATATCTAAAAGATTTGAGATGAAAGAAAGGGAATAAAAAAGGGTTTCTTGTTGAATGATCTCAATTTTTTGAGTGAATTATGAAATTAAGTTTTCAACTGAAAGCAGAGGGGACGTGTGTTGTGGGAATCTTGAAGAGAGATGAATATGGTTTGGAAGAGTCAATGTGGAAGGTGAAATAACAAACTGATTAGGGAAGAGTAGATTGCCTTGCTTCAATGAGGGCCCAGTTAAGGTTAGATGATATGTGTGTTCATCCAAAGAAGACCATGCCATCAGAGAAATAATGACATGACTTGCACTTGACTTTGTTCTGAGTGAGGGAGGGCTTTCATCTGAATCCAATGACCAGACCAGGATGAGGCAGTTTGGGTTAAGTGACTTGCCCAAGGTCACACAGCTAGTGAGTGTCAAGTATCTGAGGTGAGATTTGAACTCATATCCTCCTGATTCCTGCATTCTATCCACTTACCACCTAGCTGCCCCAGGTTAGATGATATAAATGTTTAATGGACCCAGTCAGTATAGCTTCATGATTTCTTCCAGATCCATTTGACAACACGTGAATGGGAGAGAATAAGGGAAGGGAATAAAAGAATAAGCATTTATAACTCATCTACTAGTGCCCATCACTGTGCTAAGTATTTTTACAAGTTTTATCTCATTTGATCCTCATTATTCCCATCTTGCAGTTGAGGAAAACTGCAGCAGAGGCCATGATTTGCCCAAGGCTACACATCTAGAAAAGGTCTGGGTCTTCCTGACTCTATGTCTGGTATTTTATCCATTGTGCCACCAGCCGTCTGGTGATGTTATCAGAGAAAGAGGATAGGTGATTCACCAAGGGACCAGGATAAGAGAGGACAGTATTATCCAATGCAGTGATGATGACTTTGGAAAGAACAAAGAGGCAGAAAAAAGAAGGGGAAAAGAACAGGGTTATTAGTTATTATAAGGCAAATAGAAAAAGGAAATGATAGAAGACTATCAGATAAAGGAATTTTACAGTTCACAAACAAGGAAATGTCAAGACAGCAAGGTCAAGGATATGACCAATCTGTATGCATAGCTACAGTGCAGTGGAAAAGTAGGTCATGAAAACTGAACAGTTTTATGTTGAAGTCTCTAGTATGAGGGCAGAAGTTGGGACTGGGACCTGAAATCATTAGAGGAAGGAGAAGGTCCTGGAAATTGGTAGAAAACTTCCAGAAGAATATGAATTGAGTGATAAATTTGGATACTGTGAACCTTAAAAGCAGAGAGGTTGCTTAGGGAAGGTAATAGTCTGGAAATGACACAGAGTATTCTGACTGCCCTACTATGATCAGTGAGTTGGGGGTATGATAGTATAGCCAATATTAGAAAGAGGAGGAGGAGTGGTCATCAAGGGTTCTAGGTCTCTGTGAAATCCAGAAGATAGAGTAGGGGGATAAAACAGAGTAAGATGGAACTTGGTTTATTATGGATTGAGCAGGCATTCCAAAGGACACAGTACAAGGAGCAGACAGAAATTGGAGGTTTAGGGTGGTTAGGAATAAGAGATTGGATAATTGGGTATAGGAGACAGAGCTTGTACATCACCAGCTTTATGTATCACTAAGATGGAGCAGACATAAGGTTGGGAGTATGCAGCATATCAGTGGTTGGAGGTAGATCAAGAAATCACCTAATTATGAGTATTCAAAGTTGTCTCCTGAGGTTCAACCTTTTGGCATGAGGATATTTTGCAGAAAGCTTGCTTCCCAACAACAACAACCACCAAACAAACAAACCAGGAGTTATGGGAGCCCAGTTAGGTGACAAGGGTACCAAAGCTGGAAGAGGTCCCTTCCGGGAATGGATTCAGGTACACCCCATCGGAAGACAGCCTTGGAGCAAAGCCCAAGGGAAGAAAGCATAAGAGCAGTCAAGTTTTCCGTTTCATCTTGTTCAGATATGGCACTTAGCATAGCATCTGCACATAATATGAAGGTGTTTGATCTTTATACATTTCCCTAAATAACTTTCAATTGAACACTCTCCTCCCTCCCCACCCGCTCAGCAGAAGCTTCAAACCTAATCTTCTCTACTCAAGCCTCTCATACCCTTTCCTTTCCATTTCCTTTACCTTGTCTCATATTCCATCAATTTCTTTGTCTCCTCCATTCTACATCCCAACACCCTTGCCATCATATCCCATCTCCCTTACTCTACTTTAATCTAGGATGAGGAGGCCACTCCTCTCATCAAGGCCAACTCCTCTTTGTATTCTTGTTATCCCCTCCTAGAAATGGGCCCAGAAATCAATCATTTTTCTTTCTCTCTTCTCGCCCCCTCCTCTCCCTCTAATTCACAGGCTCTCCCTCTCTAGTAGCTTCTTTTCTCCTTCCTACAAACATACCCAGGTGAGCCTTGACTTGATCTTACTATCCCTTCAATCTATTCTCCTATACCTCTTTCCTTTTACTACCAAGCTCCCAGAAAAGTCTGGCCACACACTGCTCATATTTCTCTCACTTCTCAAGTCCTTGCAATTTGATTTTCAACCTTATCTTTCAATTGAAAACTGCTCTCCAAAGTCACCAATGTCCTCTTAATTGCTAAATCCTCTTCTCTGTCCTCTCTGTAACAAGCGATTCTACTAATGACCCTCTCCTCCTAGATATTTTCTCATCTCTGGGTTTTTGTGACATTACTCTGTCCCTGTCCTGCTCCCTGTTGCCACTTCGTTCTAATCTTCTTTGTTTCATCATTATCTATGTCCCTTTTCCAGTTAGTATATACCTCAAGTTTCTGTCCTGGGTCCTCTTCTCTTTCTACACTGTCTCTCTTGATGAGCTTATCAGCTGCCATGAATTCAATTATCATTGCTGTATAAGAACTCCCGGATGTATATATTCAACCCTAGTCTCAACCCTATTGACTATCAGCCATTTCCCTGATGTCTTATAAGCATCTCAAATGTAACCTGCCAAAAATACAACTCGTATCTTTTCCACAAAACTCACTCGTCTTCTTAACTTCTCTATTTCTATCAAAGACTATCAATAGTAACCCAGGTTCACATTCTGAGAACAGCCCTTCATTCTCCTTTACTCTTCACCCCTCTAGCCTCAGTTAGTAGTCGCGTTTTGTCAATTCTACCTGCACAACATCTCTTGCATCTGCCCCACACCCCCTCCACTCTCTCAGCCTCCACTCCAGTTCAGACGCTTAACACCTCTTACCTGGACCACTACACAGGCCTCCTAATGGGTTGCCCTGCACTTAGCGCCTAGACAAACTCCGGGAGCTCAATACTGCCTTTAGAAAACAATACGAACTCCTCTGTTTCACAATCAAAGCCCTTCACAATCTGACTCCAGTCTACTTTATTTCTTCTCTAAAGTCCTGGCATATCTGATTATCACTACATTTTAAAACCTGTTCTGGAATCCATCCAATCCACCCATGCAGAACTTAAGTCTTTTCTTAGTTCTAGAGTTTTCCTCATGGCGTTTTTGTTTTATTTTTATTCTTACCAAGAATACAGCACCAGGAATGCATTGCTGTCCTTCACATACTCTGCTAACCCAGTTAAATTGGCCTACTTCTGTTCCTTGTACACAGCATTCCACCTCTTTCTTATCTCCCCGTCCTTTGTACAGGCTATTACCCATGCCAGGAAGGCACAACCTCTTTTCCTTCACATCATAACCATAGAATGCCCAACTCCCTTCAAAGCACAGTTCAAGCATCACCTCCTAACAAGAGGCTTTCCTTAACCTTTCCCAGCTCTTAGTGCCTCCCCAGTTAATGTAGGTATGTGTGTGTGTACACACACACATGTATACACATATACATAGTGTATATATGCATAGTTTATAAATATATGTGTATGTACATATATACATACATATGTGTATATATATTTATATATTTTCTTTCTATTTACTTTTCTGTTTTTCTGTTGCTTCCCCAAATAGAATGCAAGTTCCATGAAGGGGCTATTTCATTACTGTCTACACTTTAAGTGCCCGGTGAAATGCCAGGCACACAGCTGGTGCTTAATAAATGCTTGTTGATTGCAAGTGGGATTTGTTTCAAGGGAAGGAACATTTCTTTTACTTCAACCACAAAATAAAAGAACCACCTCCAACCATGAAATGCAAAAAGGCAGAGTTGAGGCAGTTTTCATAATCTAAGAAAACTGCCACTTCTGAAGCATCATATCCGTTCTGATGCCTTAAGTGAGCCCAAATAAAGATTTTTAATACAAATGGGCCAACCCACTGGTCCCGGTTCTGCCTTCTGGGGACCCTAAAAATGAACACAACCCTTCTTCCACAGGACAGTCTTTCAAACGTTTGAGGAAACTATCATGCCCACAGCCTTCTTCAATCAAGTCGTTTCTTCCTCGGGCTAACCACCTCTAGTTCCTTCAAATGATTCCTGAAGGATATTACCTCATATTTCCTAACCATCCTGGCTGTCCTCTGGATATGCCTGTCACTGTTTTTCCTAAAACAAAATATCAAGAATTGAGCACAACACTCTAGACATAGTGTGACTAGGTTAGAAATGTGAATGTAATCCCTGCTCCTCTCATACATAATACAGACCGAGATTAAGGCTCATGTACATTAGGCATCTGACAAAAACACAAAATGCATGGCAAATACAAACATTGAAACTCAAGATAAACAAGATATTGAATTTAAATTCTAACCTTCTCCAAGTCAAACCTGGGACTCATTTTCCCCAAAGTGAAGCGCTGAAATGAATCCATTGGATTGACTATGAAACTGTGAAGGAAAATAAAGGTAGGAGATATCTGAGGAGGAGTGCCTTGCTTCTTACTCTTACCTGCCATGTGACCCTGGGCAACTCACTTAACTTTGTTGGTCTCAGTTTCCTCATTTGTAAAATGAGCTGGAGAAGGAAATGGCAAACTGTACCAGTATTTTTGCCAAGAAAACCCCAAATGGGGCCATGGAGAGTCAAATACAATCAAAACAACTGAACAACAGCCTTACTTTGACAAGACAATTATTTTACTAGATCAGATCAATTGCCTACACAATTCAATATTCTAGTCTAACAGAAGTACCAAAGGATATTTTGAGGGGAAACATGTTAATTATCCTATCTCATTGTAAAGGTTAGGAATATATCCTGAGCATCTTTGACTGTCACTTAATAATCAGCTATGAATCTACCAGTAATAAATTTATTTAAATTCTTCCTTGACGAGTTTTATTTATATTTTCAGCCTATAAAACTAATATGGAAAGATCATTCTTCCATTTAATTTTAATCATACACACCATGAGATCATTACTATTTAAAAATCATCCTTTTACAATATGTTGTATTTATAACTTAATCTATATGCCTCAGGGTTCAAAATAACAAATTATACGACCTGTTCTGGAATAATTCATCAAAAAACAACTAGCTGGAAACCAAGTAGCTTAATGATTTAACAAGAATATGAGAAATTTAAAGCACAGGTAACAAAAAGATTCATAGCTTTAAACTTCCACCAAAACACCTGAGCAGGTAAGGTCTTGGAACTTTGATGTTAAAGTCTATGTTTTATTTCCTAGGCAACATATGTGTTACTTTTATGTCACTGAGTGCCTAAGGATAGTTCTTTCTCTCACAGTATAACATTAACTTCAGTATACTGAAGTTGGAACCAATTCAGGTTACAACTTGTTTCTGGGCTTCTGAAGTTCTCTGTCTCTTTCTCTAGGGTCAAAAAGATGTTTATTCATTACCAGCTCCTTTCAAAAACTAAAACATCAAGATAAGCAAAAGTTAATCAGATTTTGATTACTGTGTACTTTATACTTAGCAAACAATGCTTTACTAGATTGAAAAGGAGTTCAAATAAGACAAATATAAACATAAACTCTATGCCACATGAAAATGTGATTTATTCAATACAATTTTTGAGCTTGTTGTTGTTTCAATTATATCCATCTCGCTGTGACCCCATTTGGGGTTTTCTTGGCAAAGATATTGGAGTGGTTTCTCATTTCCTTCTCTAGTTCATTTTACACATGAGAAACTGAGGCAATGTTAAGTGACTTGACCAGAGTCACACAATCATTAGTATCTCAGCCTAGATTTGAACTCATGAGAATGAGTCTTCCTGATTCCACCACTGACCTGTCCAATTTTTGAGCACTGAGCAATAAAAGGGCAAGAGGGGCCTAAATGATACAATCTATGTGAAGTGGGGCTCATCAGTACTGGGCAGTACTAAGATACTAAACCATATGGTGTTCTCAAGAGAGCCTCAGAATTAGGAAGACCTAGTTTAGGCAAGTCACTTTACTCAGGGTCCAGAGAAATTATAGTCTCTAAGATTATAAAGTGCAAAAATTACTGTGTCTGCATTGGTATCGGGAGTTTACTCTTTGGAATTTCCTGCCCTGGACCTATAGATCTGGGCAAACCATAAACAGTTTAATTGATGTATTTCCTTTTTCTGGAAAAAGAAAAAATGCATAGACAATTCATTATTCCTCATAACATCCTAGTAAGGTACATAGGGGATGTTATTTTTCTACTATCTTAAGAAAGACCCATAGAGAACCAGAAAAGCTGAATGGTGTCTCACAGTCACTACGATAAAATCCAGGTGAAGCTGAAATCTAAACCAATGTGTCCTGATTGCCGTTCCATTGAAGATGCTCCGGAACTCTGTCCCACTTTTGGCCTAATTGAAACTAGGTCTACAGATTTTCAGGATCATATAAGGCCTACCAGGCAAATTCAGCTTTTTCCACCCAAAAGAGCCCTTCCCTTCCTTGCTTTTGTGGATAATTTTATTGGACTTAGCACAGCTTAATTATGGTCATTTTAATTAGCATCATCAATCTTTAGATCATGAGTTTATTTCTAATTAATACTTGAAATTATACTTCCTTGGCTGGGAAAAAAAGGGTTTCTTCCTTTATATTTCATATGATAACCTTATGGAAATATACCAGGCAGAAAATATATATGGACTTTCAAAGGGAGCATGTTTGGAGATATTTATGAATGACAGAGCCACAAATAGTTAGTAAAAGAAGCTAGGATATCTGAGATCTGGTCACTAGGAAGGACAAATATACCCTCCTGCTGTAAATCCCTTGGGGTCACCTCTTGGCAGGAGCTAGATTTGGCCTAGTGTAGAGATGCCTCTATTCTTAGGAATAAAAGCACAACAATATGTACCATCCAGTCATTCTGAAAAACACTTTGGAGAAATGAACTTCAGAAAAAGGGGTAAATGTGTTTCAATTTCTTTATGAAATGAGGTAGCCTGGGATAGTGGATAGAGCACTGTTTGGGCTTGAGGTTTGCCACATATTAGCTGGTTGACCTGGGACAAATCACTTAATTTGCTATCTTTGTTGGTGGAGGCAGATCTCAAGCTGAGGAGGGCATTGATCCTTCATCAACTCAATCTGACAAATGCTTATTAAGGACCAACTACATACCAGGTACTGTGCCAGATAGTGCAGGTGGACAACACCTATGATTTTACTGGTGATGGAAAATCCCTCTACCAATACATATCTGCACCTACTCTGGGACTTAAAGCAGTAAATCAGGGGATTCTTAACCTGGGCTCCGTGAACTTAAAAAAAAACAAAACAAACACCCAATTTTGATAACTATACTTCAATATAATTGGTTTCCTTCATAATCCTCTTTATTTTATGCATTTAAAAATATTATTCTGAGAAGAGGTCTCCAGGATTCACCAGTCTGGCATAGGGGTTCATAACACAGATAAAATTAAGAACCAGACTTAAGAGTGTTTCCTTGGGAAACTTAGAAGTTCATTCACAAGCCCAAGGATCACAGAGCTAACTAACATGTACAAAAGCAAGTCTTGAGTTTGGATCTTCCAGAATCTGGAACTCCATCTCCTCTCCATCCACAACCCCATGTTACCTCCCTAGTAGTGTTCTGAGTACCAAGACAGAAATGAAAAAAGACATTTTTTGAGCCACCCTCAAGAAACTTACATTCTTTCATTCACATGTCAAATGAAAGAAAGAAGTTCAGGCTCTTAAAATATCCTACTAAATCCTACCACTTTGAAGACAGATTCAACCCTTTAGAATTTTGATTTCAATGAACTTTGAAAAAAATTTAATGAATTTTTATTGATTTTTTACATCACCATAATTTCCTCCGGTATTCCTACCCCTCCCAAAGAGCTATTCCATACAACAAATCATTTTTTTTAACTTTAAAATTATTAAATGGTGACCTTCTTTATGGTAAGGAATGTATCTTTTCTCTCTCCCTTTGCCCTCCTCCCACCTTTTAAAAAATCATCATATCTAATACAAGACTACTACATAGAAAATTAAGTGCTGCTGGTTGCCTAACTTTCCTAGCACAGAAGCAAAGACCACAAATGAGTGGATTTAAATTTTTCCAAGGTTTTACAGCCTAAAATGCTAGTCCAAGGTAAATAAACACAACCAGGCAACTCGAGGGAAGAACACTGTCTCCCACTGACCATTTACTGCTAAATGTATTTTAGCAGATATCTTTAGAGAAATATGTAAACTCAGCAGAAAAAGGTCTACTGTAAAAAAAAAAAAAAGACCTAACTGGAAAAACATCAGTAAGACAGACCAGTAAATTCAGTTTCAAAAATATTCTGTTTGCATAATGTTCATCATAGTTCAGAAGAAAAAAAAATAGTTTAAAAATCATGAGAAGTCTGAAGGTCCAAAGGCAAGAGGTAAAGATTCAAAACATAAAGTACTTTAGCAAATTCATTTGAAAACTAATACTGTCAAGCAAATTGATATCAGTGTTATCTGTAGTTGTGATCACATTTGAAATTTCATAAGATTTATTCACATAAATATAACACTTAATGAACTATACATCATTATTAAATAGTGCAATTTGTTACAAATGTCAGCCCATAATTATGCACAACAAGCCTCTGGGTAGCTGAAAAGATTCTCCCTCCCAATTGATTCTTACTGTGAAAGAAAAAAATATATTGTTACATACATTTTTCCTAGAAATATGAAGAAAACAGTTGTAAGTTTAAATGCAAATACTGCTTAAACACAATTTGCTCTTACACTATGTTTGTTTATAACCATTATATGCACCCCTGTGACACAACCCAGTTTTCATTTTCTCCAGTCAGATTTGATGTTTTCTAAACGTTGAAAGGAACCCACGGAGACTTCTGGGGGAGAAGGAGGCAGCATAGGAGTCTGGGGGTATTCTTTTGGATAGCCGCAGTAGGATTTAATTCCACTCTCAACAAGGTCACTGTTGATTGTCCCTTCTTACAGACTCTATTCCTATCACAGCAAGTCCATGTTAGATTTATTCTTACTCAACATACAAATCATAACTGTACATATAAATGAACTATACTATTGAAAGCCCAGTGGTGGGTGTCCGGTCCATGAGAACGGAATCACCACAAAAATCACCATAAATATAAAAGTCAAACAGGATTTTAGTACTGGTTCTGCGACTGACAAACCAAAAAACTTTGGACAATTTACTTCGCCCCATCTGTGCCTCAGTTTCTCCACCCATGAAATGGGCATGATAAACCTGCCACTACCCACCTCACTAGAATCTCGTGAAGATAAAAGGAGATAGAGTAGTTGGAAACGTGTTCTGAGCTCTTGCGGAGAAAGGTGCTATTATCTAAGGTATTATAGAATTCCAAGGCACTCTACCTATTAGCATGATTAATTATAATACCATCCCGACCCTTCACTGCTATTCTTTTCACATGGGCTGTTTGACAGGTCAAGACTTTAATCTGGTCTATCAAATTCCTCTTCCTGTGCAGTCAAAACGAAGCGAGATCGTCAATGGGGAACAAGATGTGGGGGCGCACACACACATACACACACGTCCGGCGCAGGGGCTGGTACACCTTTCACAGCTGGAAGTTGTGGGAATTACTGTAAGGCAAGAATAAATAGCTCCAGAGCTTTCTTCCTTCTCCGTCTTTTGGCTCAGAACCTGTGGTGAAAGGAGCCATTCAAGATCCAGGTGTTTCGCATCCGTTTTGTCCCCGCTCAAGAAGAATAAACCAAGAGAGAAAAGGAGTCTGCCAAAATAACAGCAAGTAGGGTGGCCCGGCTGGCAAGCGGTCCCCAGCCAGGGTCAGAAAGTAAGGAAGTAGGGGCCTCCCGGGGCAGGATGGGGCTTACCTGGGGGCAGGTGTCTCGGCTTCCTGAGAGACGGCCGGAGGCGGAGGATGGGGAACGAAGACTGCATAGTCCGCAGGCTGCTGCTGCTGCTTCCTCTTGATCCGCCAGATGTTAAAGCCGGTGTGTTTCTTGGGCGCCCTGGCGGGGCTGACCTCCCGCTGTCCTCCGAGCTCCGACATCTCGGCACCCTGCTTCTCCCGCCGCTGCTCAGGAGCCGCAGTCTCAGCCGGTCTGCTACTGGGGAAGAACCTGCCGGGGCTTCCACTGCACCACCTCCTCCGAGCTGGCCCCGCCCCCTCCTCCCTCGGTCTCGGTAGCCGCGGGGAGGGGTAAGCGGAGGTGGACCGAGCCGAGCACGAGCAACACGGCAGCCCGAGCCCTCCTTGGGGCAGAAACCGGGGAGGGGGAGGCGGAGCAGGACCGCCCGGGGCGCGGCGCCCCTCTCCGTGGTGCCTGCGAGGGGCAGGAGCCGAGAACCCTCAGGTAGCACCCACCGGCACCGTCTAAAGTCTCCAGGTGTCGCTCAGATGAGAGCCAGCGACGCCTGCTGGCTGATCTCCTAGGTGCCCTAAGAGAAGCGGCTGCTGGGGGGCAGCATGCATTCACAGCCCGGCGGCTGACCTGCAGACGGAACCCCTGGCCAATTTAGACAGCTCCTCACGTGCGGGAGCCCTAGCGCGTTGGGTGGCATATGCCAGGCGGGGTGAGAGGCATACCAGTGATTTGGCCACTCTTTGTCAAGAGAAGTAAGGGAGAAGTGCAGCCTGGTACGTCCCGTATCCCCAGTGTAATTACCAGGCATGATTTTATCATTTGGATAATAACGTGTTGAGTGACTTCCTGCCCTACATTTAAAGATAGTTGCCAAATCTTTCCTCCCCCCAAGAAGTCTAAATAATTAATTTTCACTTTGTAAATCATAAAACACCATAAGGTGGACAACAAGGGAATTAACGACACTCCTAAGCTTCTGGAGGACTAACTAACAAATGCTTACGATGAATTAAACGTTAGTCTCACAGAGCACTATAGACTGAGTTCAAGGATTGCCCTCTAATTCTTTTGAAGAACAGAGGTACTTAAACCTTGCAATCAAGTCACATAATTTTCTTTTACTGTTAATGATTTTTCTGTTCATAACCTCTGTATATACCAAGTACAGAATGCAACAAATATTTAAAAGAACATTAGTAGTTACCTTGTGTATCAGCGGCTCTAAAAAGTTGAAAACTACACACCTTTTTGCAAATTCCATACTGTGGAGTCATATATTAGTGATCTTTTTTTTGCCTTCAGTTTTCTGATTATTTTAGTCACAGTTCTACATTTCATTACAAACGTAATCTAATGTAAACCATCTGCTGCTATATTGTGTGATTTCTCAATTACCACTGAATTCTCTGTAGTGGATTTTCCTCCTTTGGTCTCAGATTTCTTCTTTGGATTCAGTCTTATCCTCTCATAAACATCTTCTATTTCAGAAATCCTTTCCAGCTTTAGCTTTCTATGATTCAGTATTTCTAGATTGCGTCTGAAATGCTGTCAGATTTACTTTGTGTCCTGAAAAGACCAAGGTTCAAAAGACTGTGAAATTTACAGTACAGTATTCAAGCAGCTTACTCACTGAATCTTTTTCAGAAAACCTGTAACAATTTTTTATCTTGGGTTAGAATTTAACAGCCCATTCCCTTTGATCTCTTCCACAAGGTGGATGCTAGTACAATAATACAGATGTCATAGTAGAAATCTTTGTCTTTAGATTCTCAGATGAAGTTAAGAAGGGCAAGTCTGTTGTCTTTAAGTTTCTAATTTGCTTAAATTATAAATAAAACAACTCAAAACCAATATGCAAATTAAAAAGATAATCCGCACCTTAGGGAGTATTATATTATAAAATTATTAAATTATATATAAAATTTATATAATAATTTTGAAAGTCACTTCTTCCTGGGACTTACCATAATGGTGAAATTTTGTATCTGAAAATGTTTCATTTCACGTTTTACACTTAGAAGCATATGTTTGCAAGTCCAACAGTATAATCTAAATTATATAATTAAATACTGACAAACCACTAACATTACTACAGAATACCCATTAAGGAAACTTGACAAGAGATTGTTTTAGGACTTTGTGTCCCCCTTCCTGATCCCAGCTTGTAAATCTAATGATAATAATAACAATAAACATAATATTAACAACCCCTCAAAGCCCAAAATACTGTCCTTGGGGTTGGGGGTCGGGGGAAGCAATGGCAAAGTAAGGGAATGCCAGTCAAGCTGTTGTACATTAAGGATTCTCTGTGTTCTGAAGCTGCTGGAGAAGCTAGATTATTTAACAGATGGTCCTTGTTGATATCACCGATTGCTACCCAGTCAGCATAATAAAACAGCTTCCATGAATCTAGAAAATGGATTGTGGCAATATAGAATCCAGAGTGGCCCTAGGAGATTTCATTGTGATTGTCAACAACACAAAGGATATTAAAGCTAGTGTGCTAATTCCTATTCTGATATCATAATAACAAAAAAGTAAGAAATATGAATATCCCACCTTTTGCAAATATTTTAGTGAAGCTAGGAGTGACCACCAAAGAGGGAAAACTATGAATGCATGTGAAATGGATGCTATTTATAAACTCTGTATATGCCAAGTACAGAATGCAATAAATATCTAATTAAAAGAACATTAGTAATTATCTTGTGCAGCAGTCACTTGAAAAAGCTTTTCTTATATGTGCCATTACTATGTTGTAGCAAAATTGGAAACATCTTACCAGCTCTAGGCAAGGATTTCATATATTTTTTATCAATGAGGACACAACTTCAAATTACACAGCAATGTAAAGCATATCAGTGAAGGAAAACTAAGAAATTATTCCATTCCTAAGCCCAGATTAGATGAAATAAGTGAAAAATTGAGAAGCTATTTAAATCTGAAAAACCTAAACTTGTTGAAAATCTACACATGCAACTCCAGAAGCCCTATTTAATTTTTAAAAAGTGGCAAAAATAATGCCAATGTCTTGAATGATTTTCAAAAGATGGGCTTAACTTATTGGAATTTTGAAAAAGTCCTCTTTTTGGTTTGATGGCACAAATCCTACAAATACCCAAACAGAGTAATTTTTTTTAAAAGCTGTTATATAACCATCAAGAATGATAGCATTTCAAGGCGGAGCCAAGATGGCGGAGTAGAAGGACGCACGTTTACGAGCTACGAAACCAAAGCCCATAGAATTAATGTAAAAAGAGACCCCCATAACTTCTGGGTCAATACAAGGTGTGCAGTAACGGAGTGGAAGAGATTTCCGTGCCAGAGAGCCCTGAAGAGCCGTCCCCGGGGTCTGTCACACCCCGGAAAGAGGACCCCACCCCAACGCTGCCCTGGCCTTGGCCCCAGAGAAGCTGACTGAGCAGGCTTCAGGGACTGAAGCTCCGGCAGCTGGGAAAGTCCCTCCGCCCACAAAAGCTACAGGTCAGTGAGAAAGAAGGCTGGGCTAGAGGAGGGGAGCGGAGCGTCTCCGTGACTCAGGCTCCCTCTGGAGGAAGCGACGGCGGCAGAGACGGGGGCAGGAAGCGGCAGAGGCAGAGGGGTGGTCGGCGGCTGAGGCGGCAGCGGCCCGGGACTCAGGAATCCCCCAGCAGCAGGCAGGATCTTCATTACGGAAGATCTCTGCATGAACGGCCTGAGGGGGCTGAGCCTGGGAGACGGCCCTGCCCCCACCCCGCTCTATTACTGAAGGCCTCGGCATAAAGCCCCTGAGGGAACTGAGCCTGGGAGGCGGGCCCCCCACCCTGCCTCCACCTGCTCCATTCCTGAAAGTCTCTGCATAAAGCCCCTGAGGGAACTGAGCCTGGGAGGCGGCCCTGCCTCCACCCCAGCGCCAGAACTAAAGCTTGCCGCGGAAAGCCCATTTGAATCTCAGAGGCCAAGCACTAGCTAGGCGGATCCAGGCGGGGGTGGAAAGGAATCTCAGAAGTCAAGTAACTGGCTGGGAAAATGCCTAGAAAAGGGAAGAAAAATAAGACTATAGAGAGTTTTCTCCAACAAATGCAAATGATCCCGACCTTTGGATCTGATGACGAGGACGTATTCTTGCCATCAGGGAAAGATGTGGAGGGCGGGGCCTCAGTACCCCAGACACCCTAGGGGGGTGGCAGGTGGGCTCAGGCCTTGGAAGAGCTCAAAAAGGATTTTGAAAAGCAAGTTAGACAGGTGGAGGAAAAACTGGGAAGAGAAATGACAGAGATGCAAGAAAAGTATGAAAAACGGGTCAATACCTTGGTAAAGGAGACCCAAAAAAATGCTGAGGAAATTAACACCTTGAAAAATAGGCTCACTCAATTGGCAAAGGAGGTTCAAAAAGCCAATGAGGAGAAGAATGCTTTCAAAAGCAGAATGAGCCAAATGGAAAAAGAGGCTCAAAAGCTCACTGAATTTAATAGTTCTCTCAAAATTAGAATGGAACAGATGGAGTCTAATGACTTTACGAGAAACCAAGAAATCACCAAACAAAACCAAAAGAACGAAAAAATGGAAGAGAATGTGAAATATCTCATGGGAAAAACAACTGACCTGGAAAATAGATCCAGGAGAGACAATTTAAAAATTATGGGACTACCTGAAACTCATGATCAAAAAAAGAGCCTAGACATCATCTTCCATGAAATTATCAAGGAAAACTGCCCTGACATTCTAGAACTAGAGGGCAAAATCAGTATTGAAAGAATCCATCGATCACCACCTGAAAGAGATCCAAAAAGAGAAACTCCTAGGAACATTGTGGCCAAATTCCAGAACTCCCAGCTCAAGGAAAAAATCTTGCAAGCAGCTAGAAAGAAACAATTCCAGTACTGTGGAAATACAATCAGGATAACTCAAGATCTAGCAGCTTCTACATTAAGGGATCGAAGGGCGTGGAATAGGATATTCCAGAAGGCAAAGGAACTAGGACTCAAACCAAGAATCACCTACCCAGCTAAACTGAGTATAATACTTCAAGGGAAAATATGGTCTTTCAATGAAACAGAGGACTTTCAATCATTCTTAATGAAAAGACCAGAGCTGAAAAGAAAATTTGACTTTCAAACACAAGAATGAGAAGAAGCATGAAAAAGGAAACAGCAAAGAGAAGTCTTAAGGGACTTACCAGAAGTGAACTGTTTACATTCATATAGGGAAAGACAATATTTCTAACTCTTAAAACTTTTCAGTATCTGGGTAGTTGGTGGGACCACACATACACATGTACACGCATGCACACACATACACACATGCACACACATACAGAGATAGAGAGCACAGGTTGAACTGAATAGGATGGGACCATACCTTAAAAGAAATTAAGATAAATGGTGAGAGAGAAATGTAGTGGGAGGAAAGAGGGGGAAATGGAAGGGGCTAACTATATGTCATTTAAGAGGCAGGTAGGAGTTTTTTTTAGTGGAGGGAAAAAGAGGAGAGCTGAGAAAAAAAACAAAAAAAAACCAAAAAACAAGAAGTTTACCCTCATCACATTTGACTAAACGAAGGAGTGAAATGCACACTCATTTTGGTATGAAAACCTATCTTACAGTATAAGAAAGTGGGGGAGAAGGAGATATTGCAAGGGGGGGGATGATGGAAGGGAGGGCAAAGGGAGGAGAGAGCAATTTGAAGTCAACACTTGGGGAGGGACAGGATCAAGAGACAGAAGAGAAACAATGAGGGGCAGGTTAGGAGGGATGGTAATCCAGTTAGTCTTACACAACACGACTATCAGGGAGGTCATTTGCAAAACTACACAGATATGGCCTATATTGAATTGCCTGCCATCCCAAAGGGAATGCGTGGGGAGGGAGGAATGGGGAGAATTTGGAACTCAAAGTTTTAGGAACAACTGTTTAGTATTGTTGTTGCAACTAGGAAAGAAGACATACAGTTAAGGAGGAATAGAAAGTCATCTGGCCCTACAGGAGAAAAGAGAAGATGGAGACAAGAGAAGGGAGGGATGACAGAAGAGAGGGCAGATGGGAGATAGGGAAAATTAGATTGCTTGGGGTATTGGGGTGGGGGGAGGGGATAAAAGGGGAGAAAATTTGGAACCCAAAAATTTGTGAAAATGAATGTAAAAAGTTAAATAAATAAATAAATTTAAAAAAAAAAAGAATGATAGCATTTCCCCACAATATTTGACAGTATAAGAAAAAAAAATCAGGCCCATCACACAATAGCATATTCTGTGGCTATCGTCCCAGGAGGAGCCATGGGAGGAAAGGTAGAGTCAACTAGGAATATGCTAAGGATGGGCATACACGTCAATAAAAATGAAAGAAAAGTCTTAATAAAAATATTGAAGACACTGCAGAAAAAAATGGTAGAAGACAGCAGATGGAAAACCTGAACACCATACCTCCTGATTCAAGAAGGGAATCCAGAAAACCAAAGGGCATCAGAAATACTTGATACCACAATCAACAATTAAAGTGAAAGTCAAAAGATTAAGATATTCTAAGAAATCAAATCATCCCAAAGAACAAAACTAACAAGTCATCATTAGTCAAAATCTACAATAGAGATCTGGGAAGCAGAGAGACACCCCCCTACCCCAAAATAAAGGACATTGAAAACTTTGATCATCTATGTACTCAAAGGAAGTCCAACATAATGAAAGCTCAAATTGGTTGAAACACAAAAGAAAAACTTGATTATCATTAACAGACCACCTCACCACTTGGGCTCTGGTTCCAAATCCCACAAGCATTGATTGGCATGCCATGTTCCCCAAGGGTGGAAACTTATTCTTCTCTTAAGGGTACTAGGGGAAACCTTAAGGAGTTGGGGAGAAGTTCTAGTACTATAGTTCATAGAACTCCACCCTTGTGGCTCCTCACTGATATCAGTTTAGCCAGTGTGCCTTTTCAGAACAGGTATTTACTAAAGTGGTGCAATAAGAACAATTAATATAAACATTCCTCCCCAACCCAGGGGCACATGCTCCTACAAATATATACAGAGTCCTGGGGAAGTAGGCTCATGGGCGCAAGTGGCAAAGGAGTGATTCACAGCTCCTGATTGCTAGAAGTCATTTTGCCCCTGTCGCTGGGTCTTCATGAAGTTCCCCTTAGGCATGAGACTTTCTGCTGGACTGCTTGCAGAGTCCTCAAGCTGGCTTTCCTCAGTCTATCTAGTTTGTCCTTGGCTCACAAATAGACATTACTGAAAGATCCATTACTCTTCTGGGAATACTACTAAGATGACAATAATGAGAAGTCCAAAAAAGTTCCCAATGGCATCCTCAGGTTTGCAACTCTACCCCTCTTCCCCCACTCCCCCAAATCAGTTCCTTCCCAGGGGCTTGATTAGACTTGCATCTACCAGTGGATTGAGCCACTCCCAGAATCACTAGCATCTGAATAAAATGCCTTACTAATTTATCCAAGGTCCATGGGTCTGACTGAGTCTCTTCAATCAATTCCAATACCCTTCCTGTGTAGCATGATTTAATTTCATTCAATGACTTTCAATTCTTTCAAATTGATTAAGAACACTTCCGTTCTTAATTTAATGTTATTAATCAATTGATTCAGTAGAGGTGTTCTTACCTGATAGAAAGAGTTGGGCATGGGGCATATCAGTTGCTTTGTGAAGTATATGCACACTAATAATAGAATAAATGATAAACCATAGGATGACTAGGTACCCTTTAAAGGAGGTGACTAAAGCTAGTTTCTCTGCAAAACTAGAAAACAATAGGTCTGCATAAGATCCTCACAACAACCTTGGGAGGTAAGTGGTATTTATCTGCTTTATAAAGATCAGGAAAATTAAGAAAACTGATTAAGTGACTTGCCCAAGGTCACACACAAGTAGTAAGTATCTGAGGCTGAATTTGAACTTGGGTCTCTGACTCCAGACTAAGCATTCTATCCATTGAGCCACCTAGCTGCCTCTTATGTAAATGGCAGCTATGTAAATAACCAGCACTTATATAATGCTTTAAGCTTTGCAAAGCATATTTTATACATTATTTTATCCTTATAAACACCCTGTGAAGCCAGAAAGAATTAAATTTTATTCCTTTCTTTAACATGTACTGTTTATGTGAAGACAAGTCTAGGATAGAAGTCACTGGACAGAAGACTAAGAGAAATCAGGTTTAGACCTACACCTCACACCATAAACAAAGATAAGCTCCAAATGGATACATGACCTAGAAATAAAAGGGATGTATGTGTGTGTGTGTCACACATTATAAAAATAAAGTAACCCAATGACAATCATGTGAACATGCCTTCAAACCTAGCTCATGGTTGCTCTATTTTTCCATCTCTCTCTTAGGGAACTTTTCAAACTGGCTTCAAATTGCAAAGCTTTAAGTCTCAACTTCCTAGAAAATTTGCTCTTTTTAAAATGTCTGTCAATGTGTATTTTTGGTGTTTAGCATTTCTTTTGTATGGAGGAAATAAATAGCTGTCCCATACCTGATTGACACTGTGCACTGAGTACCTTTCTAGTCTCCCTCTTTGGGGGAGACTCTAGATATGAGCCAAACCAAAGTAAGTCTTTAAGTCTTCAGGGGTAGGGGGGTGGGGGGCCGGGGGGAACTAGGGTGGGAATGTAATAAACCAAAGAATTTGAGAAAAGGAGCTAATACCTCTCATACTTATGTTGGTCACCACCTGTGTGGGTACAGAGTGGAGGGACATTAGTGTAGAGGAAAGGATGCAGCCCCCTGGCCCTGAGTAGCAGTTTTTATTGTTAGACATGGAAAAATGAATGAAGAAATGATAGATTTAGAGATGGAGGTGATTTCTGAATTGAAAGGATCTTAAATGGAAGGAAATACTACATTTCAGTTAGTGAAAATAAATTTCAGGTTAGTAAGAATAATTTTATATATGTATGTGTGTATGTATATGTATATATATAATATAGATATGAGAGAGAGAGAGAGAGAGAGAGAGAGAGAGAGAGAGAGAGAGAGAGAGAGAGAGAGAGAGAGAGAGAATGTCTTTCCCCATGCAAGTCCATGGACCTTCTCAAATTTGTGGACAGACCCCAAGTTAAGAACTTCTGCTCTAGGTGAATATGAACTACTTCATTAAAGATAACATGAAGCTGATATTTTCATGGTGCAGGTGGAATTGGAGATGGGGATAGTGTCTCAAACCCTGCTTAGGGCACATAGACACCTTGCCCTGCTCCTGGAGGGAGACATCTCTCCCCACCAAACCAAAATGAAGTGAACATTTCCCATTTTTTATCTTCACCATACTGAGTCATTTAGAAGCATTGTTCAGTTTGGGGGCTCTGAGCCGAAAATCCCTTCAACCCTCTTGCTAAGGTGGCTTTCAATGTTCCCTGCTGCTCCTGTGTTTCCAAAATAGCAAAGGACATTTGGTAGCCTTAGATTACTGCTTGGGGCCCATTTTGCTGAGAATTCTTCATAGATTGAATGATGATAAAAATAATGACAGCCAGAATCTTTATAGGGCTTTAAAATTTGCATGAGACTTTCTATATGTTATTTTATTTGAATCAATGGAAGTAAGAGGAAGACCCGTTTCTTGCCTCTATCAGTAGCTGATTAACCAGCACAGAATAATCATTCATTCAATAAACTTCCATGAAATACCTACTGTGTGAAGTCCTATGCTAAATTCTGGGAAAGATAGTTTTTTTAAAACCATTTTATCTCACATTTATCTGGTTGTTGTCCTTCGTTCTTGAAGAGGACCAAAATGCCATCACTATGTTGCGGTCAAGGCAGAGTGTGTCAGACTGTGGCTGATAAGACCAATATGAGCTTGAAAGTCTCTATCACAGGTTGGGCACAAATAGTCCATGTGAATATTTGTAATGGAGATGTCTTGAAATTTCTTTTGAAATTTCATTTTGAGCTACTCCAATTCTGCTTTGCTCCTAGAGCACAGTGCCTTCTTTAATGCAGGCATGTTATGCTGAGCAGTCCTGTGCCAGTGACTTCCATGTCTCACAACTGATTCCAAAGTTCCTCAGAGACACCTTGATAATGTTCTTGTATTGCTTCTTCTGACCTCTGTATGAGCTTTGTCTTGTATGAGTTGTCCATAAAATAGTCTTTTAGGCAAATGTTCATTTGGCATTCCAACAACATGACCAGCTCATTAGAATGGTACTCTCTGTGGTAGTTTGAATGCTTGGTAGTTCAGCTCAAGAAAGGACCTCAGTTTCCCACACCCTATCTTGTCAGGTGACCTTGAGAATCTAGAAGTTGAATAATTCAAATGGAATTGATTCAGTTTCCTAGAATGATGCTAGTATTCTATCCAGGTTTCAGAAGCATGTGACAATGAAGTCAGCACAACAGTTCTGTAGACCTTCAGTTTGGTAGGCAGTCTATAACCTCTTCTCTTCCACACTTTCCTTCAGAGCCTCCCAAACACTGAGCTAGCTCTGGCAATGTGTGTACCAACTTCATCATGTGTGTGTATGTATGAACTTATCCACAGCATTCAAAAATTCTCCATCTACTGTAACAGACAGCTCCATATATGAGTGGTATGGTACTGGCTTGTGGAGAACCTCAATTTTTTTTTTTTTTTGGTGTTAATTGTCAGACAAAAATTAGCACAAGAAGCAGAGAATCAATCCATACTTTGCTGCATCTCAGGCTCAGAGGCCATACCGAGTGAGTGCACAATCATCTACAAACAAAAAGCCACACACCAACTCTTCTTCCACTTTAGTTAAATAACTGAATATCAGTGTGGTAGCTCATCTTGATGCCATTTTTTCCCTTGTTGAAAGCATCTGACAACATCTCTGGAAAAATCATGCTGAAAAGCTTGGGAACAAGCATAGCATCCTACTTCACTGCATTGGTGACTGAGAAAGCATGAGAGCATTATCCATTATCCAGAACTTTTGGAAACATGCCATCACGGAACTGACAAAATACTGACGAACTTCTCTGGGCAACCAGATTTTGCCATGATCTTCCACAAGCCCTCACAATCAACAGCATCAAAGGCCTTGGTCAGATCACATACAGACTTCTGTTCTACCAAATCTCCTAGAAACACCATATTGACTATTCCTTAGCCTTTTCTGAAGCCACAGTGGTTCTAAGGTAGATCACCATCTTGCAGATGAAGGATCAGCCTATCAACCGAGGACTCTAGCAAGAATCTTGCTGGCAATGACAAAGAGAGAGATGCCCTCCCACCCCATTATTGTCATGAGGCAACCTATTTCCTTGTCCAGAGGAGAAGTGGGTGTCATGTGCCCAAACAGTAATCATTACTTGCATTAAAAGCAATTTATTGTGTACTGATATAAGGGGAAAATCCTAGATAAATTCCTAAACTGAGATGAAGGGTGGTCTTTTGCAGGACTGCTCAGCATAACATGCCTGCATTAAAGAAGGCACTGTGCTCTAGGAGCAAAGCAGAATTGGAGTAGCTCAAAATGAAATTTCAAAAGAAATTTCAAGACATCTCCATTACAAATATTCACATGGACTATTTGTGCCCAACCTGTGATAGAGACTTTCAAGCTCATATTGGTCTTATCAGCCACAGTCTGACACACTCTGCCTTCACCGCAACATAGTGATGGCATTTTGGTCCTCTTCAAGAACGAAGGACAACAACCAGATAAATGTGAGATAAAATGGTTTAAAAAAACTATCTTCCCCAGACAAATTAAATTTCTCACTAGTAGCAAAAGGAGAAAAAAAAACCTAAAGTAAAAAGTACTTGAAGTCTACAAAACTTGATTTATTATTGGGAGGTTTTTTGGACTATAAGAAAATGGTTAACTCTGAAGATGTTTACACATAAAATGAGAACTATTTTCTTTATGACTAACCAAAGAGATAAAATAAAGATATTAGATGTGCTTATCTCTTAAAAAATCCACTTTCATAATTAGCCTACTAAAAAGAAAAAACTAAAAAAAAAGAGCTGATTTTAAAAGGGTAAACAGTAATGGATACATGGAAGAATAATATCTTTCAATCAAAGCCATTTTCTTGTGATATATGGCAGACATGAGACCAATTATTATGTATCCAGGGAGACAAGTCATTAAGAAACAGATTATGTATGTAAAAATGCTTTAAAAACTTTGAAGTGCCAAATAAATCAGTTATTATTGAATGTAAATACTACATTTATTAGAAACAGCAATCAGTTGAAACAAAATTCTAGTTCAGCAGTCAGTTAATACACAAATTGACTTAACATATTATATAAGAGGCAGCAGAGTATGGTGGAAAAACATGTAAGTCTTGGAATTCCACTGAGGTATTGTACTACCAATTTCACAAGATGGTTGCATATGAAAGCTGTTATTATAACAGGGGTCTCCAACATCTTTCATAGATGGAAACCTACTTTTTATTTGCCTGAAAGCAGTGAAATTACCAAAAGCAAGGAGAGGTATTTCCTGACATAAGTCAATTGACTGTGGTTTGATGACCTGTTATATCCTATGTCAATTAGATCAGTTTCAAGATTTACCAGCCAACTATGATTGACTATTTGGAGTGTCCTTTGTTATATCCATATATGTTGTAGCAATGATTTAAGACTTAGCATTTCTTCATTGTTTTAAGGATCAGTGTTTACACTGGTGTGAGTATTCCTTCCACCAATACAGAGTAAAATTGTATTATATTTTAATAGATGGTTTCTTCAGTCTATTAAGGAAGACTGACATGAATCTTGCCAACAATAACTAACAGAAAGAACCTTCTGTGATTGTCATAGGACAACTTATTTCTTTTTTCTTTATAAAGATGGACAATGGAGTTATGTATCTTTGAACTCCTTGGGGATAACCTCCTTTTGCCATATAACCTGAAAAATTTCAGTCAGCTTTGGTGTGAGCAGTAGACATACCCACCTTGTATATCTCAGCTGGAATGAAATCAGCAACAGGTGCCACAGAAGAGGAGCTGAATAGCATTCAAAACCTCTTCTTTGCTGGAAGTTTGGCTAGAGTGGAATTGACTTCACCCTGAAGTATATGGTCAGGGGCTTCAGCATTGGTTGATGAAGGTCTATGAAGAACACTATGGAAGGGTTTAGCCCATCTCTCCAGCATCATATCCTTATCACTAATCAATGTGACTCCATCAGCACTGAGTAATTAAGATTCACTTTAAGTCTTCGGTTCATAAAAAGCCTTCGAGGCATAATAAAAGTGCTTTAGAATGCTACTATCAACATAAAACTAATTTCATCTGCCATCTTATTGAGCCAAGAATGTCTCTAAGCTTTGTTTGCACTGTATTTTGATAGAGTTAAATGCTGCCTTCTTAGAGATGGATTAAGTGTTCTGCTGGTAAACTCTGTTGAGTTCTCGTTTTTTTGTTTAGCAATTTCTGAATTTCCCCATCATTTTTGTCATTTTTTTGTTAAAGTGTTCTGGCTCAGATGAAGAAATGCAGTGCTATACAACAAATCTCTGAAAGCTGCCCACTCCTTTTCTGCTCTACTGTTGTCAGTCATGTGTTGGTTCAACTTTCCCTCCAAGTTAGCAACAAACCCTTCATGCAAGGAAAACTCTAACTATTGACATTGTCTTCTGGTAGTCATCATGTCATGGGGCCACTTCTGTTGAATTTGAATATTTAGTTTAAAGAGGATAAGTCAACGATCAGTCCAGCACTCTGTGCCATATGTTGCCTTTTCACTCCCACATGTCTCTTTTACTTACAATGACAAAGCATATTAAATGCCCATATTTGCTGTGAGGGTACATCCATTAAGTTTTATTGCTTTTAGGTAAGCAGAAGACAGTGTTGATGATAAGAAGGTCATGAGACATATGTCTTCAGTAGTAGGTGACTATTGCTAATGCTGATTTCAATTCCATTCCTCGCAAGTATGCCCTGCCATGTCTAATAGTCTGTACCTACTCTGGCATTAAAGTCACCCAGAATTACAAGCCTGTCCTCTTCTAACATATTGATGATGAAGGTCTCCAGGGCATCATAAAATTTTTCTTTGACCTCACCAGGGTTCATCACGGTGGGAACATACACACTGATGATGGTATGATACTTTCCTGCAAGTGGCAATTGAATTGTCATGAACCTATCATTCACTCCTTTTGGGAGGCATACCAGCTTGTTGACTAGATTAGTTTTGATTGCAAAACCTATGTCAGCTTCACGGTATTCCCTGTCACTGCAGCCACTCCAGAAAACTATATTTCGAGTTCTGACTTTGCTAATCCATCTTCATTTGCCAACCTTGCTACACTTGGGGGTGTTATTTGGATGTGATACCTGCTGGGTTCACAATTTACAACAGTTGTTCACCTTCCAGATCTACTGAAATTATGTTGTCCATAAACATGCACACATTTCATGTGCTGATGATGAGTGGAATCATCTTTGCAAAAGTTTTTGTACGTATTTTTGTGTTTTGACTACAGGATAGGATCTCTGCCTGCCATAGTAAGCAGATCAGGGTTGGGCAAAGCACGAATTCTTCATTTATTTATTTTGAGTATATAATTTATTTTCAGTTCTTATCATTCACTTCCACAAGAATTTGAACTCAAAATTTTCTTCCCATCTCTCCCCACCTCACCCCAGGAGAGCATGCATCCCATCCACCCCTTCCTTCAGTCTGTCCTCCCTTCAATTACCCTACTTCCATCCCCTTTCCCCTCTATTTTTCTGTAGGGTAAAATAGATTTCTATACTCCATTGCTTGTATAGCTCAATTTTCAGTTGCATGCTGAAACCATTTTTAACATTCATTCTTAGAGCTTTGAGTTCCATATTCTCTCCCTCCTTCCCCACACACCCTCATTAAGAAAACAAGCAATTCAACATGTCATACATATGTAACAATGCAAAGCACTTCCATAATAGTTATGTTGAAAAAGACTAGACACATTTCCCTCTGCCCTATCCTGCCCTTCATTTATTCCATGGTCTCCCTTGACCTATCCTCCCACAATAGTGCTGGCTTCTTATTATCCCTTTCCCCAATTTGCTGTCCCTTCCATTATTTTCCCTCTCCTATCCCCTTTCCCCTTGCCTTCCTGCAGGGTAAAACAGATTTCCATATCCAATTGCACGTGTTATTTCCTCCTTAAGTCAAATCCCATGAGAGTAAGCCTCGATTACTTACTTTCCTCTCCTCCTTCTTCCCCTCCATTGTAAAAGCTCTTTCTTCCCTTTTTTATGTAAGATGATTTGCTACATTCTACTTCTTCCTTTCTCTTACTCCTAGCACATTCCATTCTACAGTAAATTTTATTTTTTTATTAGGTATTCTCCCTTCATATTCAGCTCACCCTGTGCTCTCTATGTGTGTGTGTGTATGTATAGATACAGATATTGATAGATTGATAGATAGATAGATGATAGATAGATAGATAGATAGAAAGATATCCCTCTAACTTCCCTAATACTGAGAAAGGTGTCATGAATTACAAATATCACCTTTCCATGTAGGAAAGTAAACAGTTCAACTTTAATGAGTTCCTTATGTCGTCTCTTTCCTATTTACCTTATCATGTTTCTCTTGATTCTTGTACTTGAAAATCAAATTTTCTATTCAGCTCTGGTCTTTTCAACAAGCATGCTTGGAAGTTCTCTATTTCACTGAAATTCCATTTTTCCCCCTGAAGTAGTATACTCAGTTTTGCTGGGTAGGTGATTCTTGGTTTAATCCTATCTCTTTTTACCTCTGGAATATCATATTCCAAGCCCTTCAATCCTTCAGTGTAGAAGCTGTTAAATCCTGTATTATCCTGATTGTATTTCCACAATACTTGAATTGTTTCTTTCTAGTTGCTTGTAATATTTTCTCCTTGACCTAGGAACTCTGGAATTTGACTACATTATTCCTAGGAGTTTTCCTTTTGGGATCTCTTTCAGGAGGTGATTGGTGAGTTCTTTCCATTTCTGTTTTGCCCTCAGGTTCTAGAATATCAGGGTAGTTTTCCTTGATAATTTCTTGAAAGATGATACCTAGGCTCTTTTTTTTTTATCATGGTTTTCAGGTAGACCAATAATTTTTAAATTATCTCTCCTGGATCTATTTTCCAGATCAGTTGTCTTTCCAATGAGATATTTCACATTGTCTTCCATTTTTTCATTCTCTTGGTTTTGTTTTATAATTTCTTGGTTTCTCATAAAGTCCTTAGCTTCTATCTGCTCCATTCTAATTTTTAAAGAACTATTTTCTTTAGTGAGCTTTTGAAAGTCATTTTCTATGTGGCCAATTCTGCTTTTTAAAGCATTTTTCTCCCCATTGGCTTTTTGGACCTCTTTTGCCATTTGGGTTAGTCTATTTTTAAGTGCAATTTTCTTCAGCATTTTTTTGGATATCCTTTAGCAAGCTGTTAACTTGTTTTTCATGATTTTCTTGCATCACTCTCATTTCTTTTCCCAAGTTTTCCTCCACTTCTCTTACTTGATTTTCAAAATCCTTTTTGAGCTCTTCCATGGTGTGAGACTATTGCATATTTTTTTGTAGGTTTTGGATATCCTCCTCTGACAGTATGCTTTGTTCCTACTCATCTGAAAGGAAGAAAATACCTTTTCACCAAGAAAGTAACCTTCTATAGTCTTATTTCTTTTTTCCTTTCTTTGGGCATTTTCCTAATCAGTTACTTGACTTTTGAGTCCTTTATCAATTGGAGGGTATACTCTAGGGACCTATAAGTTCTCAGTTCCTCCAAGGTGGCACAATCAAGGAAGAGTTTACTCCTCTCCTGGCCTGTACTCTTATCTGTAAACAATCACAAGCACTCTTTTCTGCTCAGGATATACGAGTAGGGTTCCTCTCCACAGTTACCACCAGCTCCACCGAGCCAGGACTCCTCCTCACCCCAGCCACTCAGGGCTGAGATCTAGATCAGCTGCTTGAGTCCCCCAGGATTTTTAGGCTGAGGGCTCCAAAAGTGGCTGCTGCAGCTCTGAAGCAGAGACTGGGGCTGTACCCATGCCCCCTTTCACCCAGGTGAAAGTGCTTTCTTACTGACCTTTCAAGCTGTCTTTGGTGTTTGTGGGTTGAGAAATCTGGGAACCGCAGCTACTATCCATGATTCTGCACCCTGAAGCCTGCTCCTGTCCTGTTCATGCTGCATTGCCAAGGCTGGGCTGCGCTCTGCTCTGAGCCTGGTGTGATAGACCTTTTCTGTCAGCCTTCCAGGCTGTCTTGAATTGGAAATCTCTTTCCTCTCTCATTTTGTGGCTCTTGCTGTCCTAGAATTTGTTTAGTCATTTTTTACAGGTATTTTATGGGTTATGGGGGGAGAGTTAGAGCAAGTCGGTCCTTCTGCTCTGCCCTCGGCTCCTAAAGCAGAAAATTTTACAGCATCTTTTCTAGCCCCTTCCTCATACCAGGTGAGCAGTGTAGTCTTTAAAAGGCTGTTCAGACACTGAGGGGGTTGCCAAATTCCACTGCTGCTTCAGTCAATAAGAAGATGACCCTACGGCCTGGGTTACCTGTGTGCAGGTTGTGACTACAGCCTCATAGTGCACCTGCTGCTTTGTCAGTTGCCCATTGCCACAGGACTTCAAGACAGATAAAAATGAAAAAATATGTTTGATGTTTTTTGACTTGTGTATAAATTTGATTTAAATGAGGCAGAGTTGCTCAAAGTGGTTGGCCTCATTCTCTCTTCCAGAGTCATCAAAGTCCAGTGACAAGGCACAAATAAAGATAACTGACTGATGTCTTGGGATGCAGTGTATGTCCTTGATTTCTTTGATGTCTAACCTAGCTTTAAGCACTCCACATGCCTGCTTCCAAAACCTCCATGACCTATTGGAACAAACTGTTTACATCTACCTTTTCCTACTCGGGAAGTCTTCACATGCCCCTAACTTACATTGACAGGTCTAAGGCCTGTCAGTTACTCTCAACCTGGTTTAGCCCCTCTGCTGAAATAGTTTACCCTGGTGTAGCCTCTATGCATGCTACAGCTTCTTGGAGCCATAGGTGAGAGTTGCGTGGCAGGTGGACACCAAAGGTGAAAAACAGCCCTGAAAAGTGTTTGGTAGCCCTCACACCAGAGGTACTGGACACCCCAGTTAGATAAAAATTATTTATCTAAATATTTTTAATCTGTAAAATTTTATTTCAAGTTATAATAGTACATTTACTTTTTAAAAATGTTTATTTTTGAAAGTACTTATTATTTCTCCCTCCCAGTGTTTCCCTTATTGAACAATAAAAATAATAAAAAAATAAAATTCTCACAACAAATGTTCATATCCAGCAAAATAAATGATCACATTGGCCACCCAAAATTGTGCGTCTCATTCTGATAAAGTTTTTGTTGTTCAGTTGTTACAGTTGTGTCTGACTCTCTGTGACCTCATTTTGTTTTGGGGTTTTTTTTGGCAAAAGTATTAGAGTTGTTTGTCATTTCCTTCTCTGGGTCATTTTACAGAAGAGGAACTGGGTTAAGTGACTTGTCCAGGGTCACACAGCTAAAATTCAGAGTATAGATAAGCGTCCCTCTCTGCCTTCATCATGAAGCTTACTTCCTAGTAATAAGAGAAGACACAAATCCAAATAACTATGACACAGGGTACAAAGCATTATGAGGACATAGAATTCTCAGGAGGTGGGGGTGGGGCTGTCGAGAGAAGGCTTCTGGGAAGAGGTAAGGACAAAAGGAAATTGTACAGGGAAAACAGGAGGAGGGAAGACATTCCAGAAATAGCAACAGCATGAGGAAAACTTGGAAGGTATGGGAGTGTTGGATTTGTGTATTTTGCTTGGAGATCTCATCAGAACAGTCATTCCTGGAAAGGAGTCATTCAGTTGCCTTATGTCTCCAGTAATGATTTCCTCTGACTTCCCAATCCAGAGCACTCTTGCATCACCACCACTCCTCCATGTATCGTTCTCCCCTTTCAAAAAGCAAACTCCTCCATGGCAAGGACCATCTTGTCCACTTATATTTGTATCCTCAGTATTTAGCACAGTGCTTGACACGAAGGGAATTCATAAATACATGCTCTTTCATTGATTCATTCATATTTATTTTGCTCAGATGTAGGATTTCATCTGATTGGAGGACTACTTCCATGGATGTAGAACAGCAAGTTATCTGTAATTTATAGTCTTAGAGAGTTGACTGGGGGCACTGGGAAAGGGTGACTTGCCTGTTGTTATACAGCTATATGTTACGAATGCATGGCAGGTCTTAAGCCCAGCTCTTCCTGACTTCAGGGCTGACCCTCTATCTACTATGTCACACAGGTTCTCATAGAAATGTTTTTTTGTTTTCTTTTTTTTAAGGAGGGAGGTAATATGAGATAAAATTGAAAAAGTGTCAGACTGTGCTTTGAATGCCAAGTAAAGAAATACAAACACAGATTATCTCGATATGCAATAGGGAGCTACTGATGACTAAGAGGAGTGGTATGACCAGATACATGAAGCCCGACAACCAACTACTCAGCTAACTGGGTGAGTGACAGAAATTTTTTATATGCCCCATAATTATTTTGGAGATACAACTAGTGCAAAATTTCTGCATAAATCCAGTAATTTTTCACACTAAAAAGGAAATATTTATGATTTGGAGAATACTTCTTGCTTTCTAGAACTAAAAAGATAGTCACAAATGTGGCAGGTGCTTTATTAAGTGAGGGAATGGCTATGGTGTTTTTATATTCTCCTAAGTTCAATCAGAGAGCTATAGGTATATAATACTTAATAACAGTGGAGTAGTTACCTAATAAATTGATGATTGTGCTCTTTCCCTCTTGATTTGATGATATCCAGGCAAATGATTATTTCAACAATGAAAAGATCTAAAATTACTTTCTAAGAGCTGAACCTCAAAGCATAGAGAAACCTTGCTCTAGTCATCAGTGAACTCCCAAGGACCATGCAATAAGATCAAAGGATCACAACATTGATAAATACAGCTCTGGAAAACAGAAGAATGAACTTTTTCACAAACATGGATTTTCCTGCAGTTTTCTAGCATAGATTCATCTATCATTACAGTTAGAATAGTTAATAATTAAACTCTAAGCCAACCACTTTATTTTAGAGTTAAGGAACTAAAGTCCAGGGAAGATCTAACCACAGATCTATATTATTAAACTTTTATCTGTCTGGAATTCACAGCTACCTAGCATGCAAAAATATAGGGCTGGGGTTAGGAAGGCGTTGTCAGAAATGATTAATTTTTAATAAATCCACCAATTTTTAATACTTGGAAATTTCTACTCTCCAGGGCAACATATACTGTGATAGGTCAAGTTGCATGTATTAAAATAAAGCTTACTAGGAACAATAAAACACATTTGAAATGCATGGAGAAAAAATTTTTTTTTAATGAAAAACAATGCAGGGGAAGAGTGATACAACCAATCAAGTGTTGTCATTCCAAGTCTGGAAGGCAAAACACTTCTTTAATTAGTTGGCCATTCATTTAGGCATTCAATGGACATTTTTAAAGTGCCTATTATGTGAAAGATACTATTAGGCACTAGCGATACAAAGACAATGGGGCAGCCAGGTAGCACAGTGGATAGAGCACTACGTTGCATATCAGAAAGACTCATCGTTATGAGTTCAAATACAGTCTCAGATGCTTACTAGCTGTATGATCCTGCACAAGTAACTTTACCCTGTTTGCCTCAGTTTCCTCATCTGCAAAGTAAGCTGGGGAAGGAAATGGCAAACCATTCTAGTAGCTTTGCCAAGAAAATCCCCAATGGGGACACAAAGAATCGGATATGGCTGAACAACAACAAATAATGGAGTCTCTACTATGAGTTTACATTCTAATGGGGAAAATAACGTACACAGGAAGTAAGTAATGTGTATGTATACAAAATTAAAATGAAATCATTTTGGTAGGGGGTGAACACCAATAATTAGGGAACAAGAGATTAGGAAAGGCTTTATGTAGAAAGTAGCACCTGAGCTAAGCCTTGAAGAGAGCCTGCAATTCCAAAAAGTGAAAATAAGGAAGAATAGCATTCCAAACATGAGGTACATGGAAAAACGGACAGTGGGACACAATGAAATGCCACATCCAGGGGACACCACGTAGGCTACTTTAGCTAGACTATCAGTTGGTACTTCCAAAAGAAAAGCAGCATACTGACCCCTGGCCAGGACTAACACCTCCAAAAATAAGGAAGTGATATTTATGTGGTAATTTAATTTTTTTTAATCATCAGAGTTAAATGATTTGCCCAGGGTCACACAGTAAGTGTCTGAGGCTGCATTTGAACTCAGGCCCTCCTTATTCCAAAGCCAGTGTTCTATCCATTGTACCACTTACTACCCCTAGTAATTTTAGTTTTACAAAATGTTTTATGTAGACAAACTTGTCTGGTTGTAGAAGAATCGTGGTCTATGGGAGGCAGAACCAGCAGGCCAAACCACTGCTACTAAGATCCTGGCTCAGTAAGTTAGTCAGTAGACAAGCATTTATTAAGTGCCTACTATGTGCAAGGCTCTATGCTAATCACTGAGATACAAAGAAAGACTGTACTTGTCCTCAGGGAGCTCACAATCTACCGGGGGAGAAACAAAATGAAAACAAGCAGGATAAAACAAGCTCGAACTGCAGTTATAACAACTTTCAGTTGTTCAGCCATATTTCAGTCGTGTTTGACTCTTCATGACCCCTTTGGGATTTTCTTGGCAAAGATACTGGAGTGGTTTGGCATTTCCTTCTCTAGAACATTTCACAGACGAGGAACTGAGACAAACAGGGTTAAGTGACTTGCCCAGAATCACACAGCTATTAAGTGTCTGAGGCCAGATTTGAATTGAAGAAGATGAGGTGTGATCCTTTATCTACTGTGCCACCTAGCTGCCCCAATATATATTATACATGTATATACAAACATATATATGGATATATATAGGATAAATTGGAGCTAATCAACAGAGGAAGGGTACTAGCATTAATGGAGTTCAGCAATAATAGGACTGGTTCTGCTGTACTTGGAGTGATTTTGATGTACTACTAAGAAAAGTCAGTGAAATAAAAAATGGTCAGGAAAGTTGCTGATAAAATTATGATGCAGGCTCACTGGTTAATAGGAGACAAGTCAAGAACCATGACTATGCATATAAAATCTGAGAAGTGGGACAAAAGGGTAAAGAACAGTATTAGAAGAGTAACTTCTAAGTTAGTGATCTAAATAAAAACATGAATTTGTAGCATACAGATATTGAGAATCTTCTTTGCTGGGGAAGGGAAGTAGAACATGTATTTGGAGCAGGGGTTCTTAACCTAGTGTCTGTTAACTTACTGTATTTTAATATTTGGTTTCTTTTGTAATCCTACGTAGTTAATTTTATGAATTTAAAACCATTATTCTGAGAAAGAGTTCATAGGCTTCACCAGACTGCCAATGGGATCCATGACACAAAAAAAGTTTAAAAAAAAGTTTAAAAAGATATAGAGTATGCTATTGCTTCCATGATGCAGATGTGAAAAAACTCAACTTTCACAGAATTAGACTCTGAAAAGGAAATGAGAAAACCATATAATTTCACTGAGCTAGTTAACATAAAAAATAGAAAAAAGTTACAATACAGGCAGAATATGGGAAAAGACATCCAAAACACATTCACACAAGACAAAACCAAGAAAGAAGCCAGACAGTAATGAAACTAACTATCTTGGATGTCTACCCCAAATGTACAATCAATCATTTAATCTGTAAGAATTTAAGTGCTTACTATGATCCAGGCGCTGCAACAAGAAAAATAAAAATATTTCCTGCCGTCAAGGAGCCTACATTCTAATAGAAAGGCAATATATACAAATCAGTGCATGAAAGATAAATGCAGAGAAGAAGGAAGGCAGCTTTAAAAAGGAAGGCACTGTGATGGTGGTGAAGGGGGGGTAAAGCTTCCTGGGAAAAGCTGCCAAAGGTAGTGGTGCTCAACTGATTTTTAAACTAGGGATCCTAAGATCTAACTAAGAGTTGGCAGTGTAGGGGGACCATTCAAGGCATGGGAGTCATGAAGCGCAAAAGCATAGAGACAAGACACTGAGTCTTGTGTGTGTGGCAAGGAGGTTAGAGCTCGAACTGCAGTTATAAGCATTCACTTATTTGCCAAAACACTACATTCCCTAATAGAATGAAGGGCAAGGACCATCTTACTTTTTTGGTATGCATATAGTCCTAACATAATGACTTGTACATAGTAGGTGCTTAATAAATACTTATTGATTCATTTATTTTCAATAGTTTTAGCTGCAACACTGGAGATTTTGCATTATATCCTAGAGGCAAGAGGGAGTCCTAAATTTTTGAATAGAGAGGAGATATGGTAAGATTTCTGTTTTAGAAAAATTAATTTGGCAATTGGAGGACAGAGTGAAAGGAAGGAAGACTGGAAACCAGGAGACCAATTGGAAGACTTCTACAATAGTCCAAACAAGACACTATGAGGACCTGAATGAATCAGGCTAGTAGCCATGTGAGTGGAAAGAAGAAAGTGGACAAAATCAATGCTGAAAGAATCAGCTGAGAAAAATCTTTACATCAAACATTACTGATTATAAAGTCTGATATAAGAAGCATACATGTTATTGATATAAATATACAACAATTCTTCAACAGATAAGTGTTCAAAGGTTATGAACAATTTTCCAAAGGAGGAAGGTCATATACCAAGGACCATATAAAAGATTACTTTAGAGCACTAATAATAAGAGAAATACAGATTTACAAATCTCTTACATTTTACCTCATATCTAGCAAATGGGAAAATCTGGCAAAACAAAAAAAAGGAAACCGTAAGTGCTAGAGGGACTGTGGGAAGTCAGGCACACTAGAATACTGTAGATAGAGCTTTGTCAATTGGTTCAACATTCTGAAAAATGATCTGAAACAAAGCAAGAAAAGTGACTAAACTGCTGTTACCCTTTGATCTATCAATATACTGGGCATATACCCTAAAGAGATTCAAGACAGAAACAAAGGTCTAATACATCCCAAAATAGTCACTGCATCATTTTTTGTTGTAGTGAAGAACTAGAAACAAAGTAAGTGTTCTCAAACTGAGGAATGGCTGAACAAACTATGATACATTAATGCAATAGGACAGTATTGTGCAACAAAAAATGAAATATATGAGAAATTCAAAGAAACATGGAAAGGTTTGCTGAACTGCTGCCATGAGAAATAAGCAGAAGCATAACAACACCTACAATAACATTAATGAAAATAACTCTCAAAGGAAACCAAACTAAACAATTGTAATAACAAATCTTAATAAAGAGGATAATGAAAAATTCCTCCCTTCTTTCAGCTAAGAGGAAGGTTCACTTTCAAGAATATCCAGAAGTGGCATAGACATAAAAACAAAAGGAATCAACAACATTTATTTTTTTCAAATGATGTGAGATATGTTATAGAGTTGAATTGACAAGACGAATTTTAAAATTATTGGATATGGGAACTAAGGACAGAGAAGAATTAAAAATGATTCTGAGACTGTGAACTTGGACACCTTAAAATGACAATAACCTCAACAGAACTAGTGGAGTTTGAAGGGATAGATTGGGAAAAGGAGAATATAATGAGTGTTGTTTGAGGCACACCCTGAGTTGGGGCTATCCCACAGAGAGTCAATGACATAAACTGGAGTTTGAGAAATTAGGGTTAGATATATACATTTGGGCATTATCTGCATAGAAATGATTAACTGAGTTCATGATCGATGATGAAATTACAAAAGGAGAGAGTATGGAGAAAGAAGAGAAGAGGGCACATAATGGGCAGGAATCTGATAAAGACTTAGCAAAGTTGATTGAGAAGGTTGTGTTTGTCCTTCATTCTCCATGACATCAAGATGATGACATGATTTGCAGTTGACTCTGATTTGAGTGAGGGAGGGCTGTGCAAGGTCAGCAGCCTCACTTTCTTCCTCTTGGAGTAGCCTGATATTCCTCTGGATGACTAGAGATGACCCAGGTTGCAATGTGTGACCTTGGCCATTTTAGGCTAAGGTCTTATCAGAGTCTCACTGTGAGTGAGATATACCCATCCAATGAATGGATCTCTTTAAGTTGGTTGGTGGTTGTCCTTTGTCTTCGAAGAGGACCAAAATGATATCACCATGCTAAAGTGAAATTTCAGTGTGTCCAACTGTGGCTGATCAGACCAATACGAGCTCGGAATGCTCTACCACAGGTTGGGCACAGATAGTCCATGTGAATATTTGGGGTGGATATCCCAAATTTGTGCATCCTGTGTTTATTTTGTGCTGTCTCAATTCTACTTTGCTCAAAGAACTCAGAACCCTTTTTGACGTGGGCATGCCATGATGAGTGGTCCTGTGCCAGTGTCTCTCATGTAGCACAGTCAAATCCAAAGTTCTTGAGAGAGACCTTGAGAGTGTCCTTGTATCTCTTCTGATCACCATGTGATTGCCTGCCCTATGTGAGTCCTCCATAAAAGTCTTTTTGGCAAGTGTACATTTTTGCACTCGAACAACATGGCCAGCCCTTTGGAGTTGTGCTCTCTGAAGCATAGTTTGAATACTTGGCAGTTCAGCTTGAGCAAGGACGTCAGCGTCTGGTATCTTATCCTGCCAGGTGATCCTCAGAATCTTCCTAAAACAGTTCAAATGGAAGCAATTCAGTTTCCTGGCATGGCACCGGTAGATTGTCCATGTTTCACAAGCATATAACAATGAGGTCAGCACAATGCCTCTATAGACCTTCAGTTTGGCAGTCAGTCTAATACCTCTTCTCTCCCCAACTTTTCTTCAGAGCCTCCCAAACACTGAGCTAGCTGTGGCAATGCAACAACCTCATTGTCAACGTATATATCCCTGGAAAGTACACTACGAAGGTAAGTGAATTTATCCACAGCAATCAAACTTCTCCATTTGTTGTAACCAACGGTTCCACGTATGGATGGTGCGGTGGTGACTGATGGAGCACCTGCGTTTTCTTGGTGTTAATTATTAGGCCAAATTGACGCAGGCAGCAGAGTTGATCTATACTTTGTTGTATCTCAGCTTCAGAGGCTACACTGAGTGCACAATCATCTGCAAATAGAAAATCATGCACCAACATTGAAGCTCATCAATATTGTATGTCAATTTCATGATGGCATGTTTGCCTGGGTTCTAGATAATGGACAATGTTCTCATGCCTTCCCAGTCACCAGTGGAGTGAAGTAGGGTTGTGGGCTTGCTCCCATTTCTTTTAGCATGATTTTTTCAGCCACATTGACAAATGCTTTCAAAGAGGATGAACAGGTTATCAAGGTCAACTACCGCACTGATGGAAAGTTCTCCAATTTGGAAAGGCTACATGCCAAGACACCCATTCAATGAATGGGTCTCCTTAAGTAGCTACTCAAGGGATGACCTGTTTTAATAAAAGAAAAAAATAACAAAAAAAAAATCAAACTGGGAGAGGAAGACCCTCAGGGTTCCTGGGTAAAAGGGAAATAATTACTATTTAGTAATTACATTCACTCTGTGCTAGGTGGGCAGGGAAAATGAGAAGGAGTGGTTAGATAAGAAGACAACCTAAGAAAACTAGTGTCCCAGAAACCAAGGGAGGAGAGAATATTCAAGAGCAGAGAGGAGAGGGAGGGTCAAAAATGTCAAAAGCTACAGAGAGCTCAAAGAAGTTCTGAGAAGGACGACATCAACATTAATTTAGCAGCCAAGAGACTATCTGTATTCCTGGAGAAAAGTTTCAGGTGAGTGGAGGCATCAAAAGTACAGATTGAGATCAAACCACTTCAGGGATTAATAAAAGGGCACTCATGGAGCCTGGAGGCTAATCACTAATTATTAATGTCCTAAATAAGTACCTTATGTTCTTTGGAAGCTTTAGGCTGTTTGTAGGAATGTAGTCTAATATTGCTAGAGGTGAGTTAATAATAGTTAATTTTTTTCATAGATGCAAAGATAAGGGAAGGGCATGAGATAGGGAGATGAGTCCTTTTTGAGATGACCCAAGGCAGAAACCCAATGACTGCCAAGAATAGAAAAGTTTAGATCTTCACTTGACACACAGATATGTTATACTACTACTTTGGATTTAGATAACTGAAAAACTAGATCACAGAACAGTACTACAACTGCATTTTCTTAATAGCATTATCCACACAGCCCTCTTTTATTTCCATCTTTATGTTTATATCTTTTTATTAACTACACTAGACATGTTGTCACTTTGTGTTAGATTTATAAAGCAATTAGTAATTAAATTTGTGGATTGAAAACCACTCTCTCTAGAACTTGACTGAATAAAAGGATTCTGGATTTAGAGTTAATACCTGGATTCAAACCTTGGCTTTGCTTTGGGTAAGCCACTTAACTTACCTTTCTGGCTTTAGATTCTACATTTGTAAAATGAAGTTTTATTTAAATGTCCTCTAAGGTCCCTTTGGGATCAAAATTTATGTTCCTATGGTTTTAGCAATGATGCTGAAGAAGATGTATTGCCATCTGCCTATGATCCACTGGGCCTTACTCTCTGCCTAACAGCTGAATTCTCTGATGTCTTGCCTCCCTCACTGAAATTCCAGTGGGAATTCGAGCCCTTTAAGAGTCTAGAGTAGACTAATTTGTATCCTTTAGGCTTCTTAAAGATACTTAATAAGTGATTTTACATTCATTTGTTCATTTTTTCATTCATTCACTCAGGCATTTAATAATCTCATTTTTATCACTTAGAACAATGTTTCAGTCTACTATTGGTTATTCTCTTTTGGTCCTCTTCGAAGATGAAGGACAACAACCATTCTCTTTCCTTGAAAGAGCTTGGTCTAATTAACTTTGGACCAACACTCATCCCTGAATTACTAAAATATTCAAATTTTTTAGATGATGTGCTGTACTGAAACTGTGAGAGGTGACATTTACATGTCACATAGCTTAAGCATGGACTTATAAATTCAAAATAGTGACAAATAAGTATACAAGATACAATTTTCTTGCTGGCTGATAGGCCAAAGTAAATGATTTAATTGCTATGTGAAGAAATGAGAACACTAATCTTTCAAAATACCAGGCTAATTAGGTTGTGTAACTTACTCACAGGGTAAACATAAACAATATTGTGTCGATACCTCCTTTCCATGTTGCACAAATTCTTTTAGGACACTTAGACTGATCATTTAACTTACTACAACAATAACACAGTAAATGGTGCCTTTAGAAGTCAGCTTCGAAAGTCTAATTTATTACCTGGAAATAATTTATGCATGTTAGAATCTAGTTTATTATCACCTTTTGTATTTAGGATACTTAGATATTCAAGGTTATATCTACACAGGTCCCCTGACAGACTCTTTTTGATTGATTAAAGCAGTGGATTCAGTTCAGGATCTGATTTAAGGGTTTCTCCCCATTCCAAAAACATTGTTTTTGATGTTTTATAGACACTATCTAAAGAATAACTTAAGTTCAATCAATAAAATCAGAACTTGGACTGAATATCATTATGAGAAATACAGATCTCGCTTTACATAAATTTGCATAACACATTACACAGATTTGTCTTTATGTAAAAAGAATTCCGCAAGAAGTAACGCATTCCAAAAAAAACCCCACCTATTGTTAACTTTACTGTACCGTGTTCTCTCTCTGGGCTCCCTGCCCCACCCCCAACCCAAAAACAAAACAAACCCCACCAGAAACAACCCTTAAAGTGAAAGCAATGATCCACCCACAGGCCCAGTGTGCTGGTTTGTTGGCACTCAAGCACTATTGGTACTGCCATGTCTCACTTCAGGCCTGCATGTTGCTTGTACTCACTCTCCTGTCTGTGTCCATGCCCAGCCTTTACATGAATGACCTCCCAGAGTTCCACTCAGTTCTGGCCAGGCTCTTCCCCTGCCCCCCCACACTGACCCTGGACCCCTTTTTTCCTCCTCCTGCTCTCACTTCTCTGTCCCCTGCCCCCACATGTCCTTGATGGTCCACTGATGTAATACCAGAACTGTCTGTAGTGTTTTGGGTATAGATCTGGTAAATACCAGCTACTTATAGGACTGTAGCTCTAGAACAGGAAAGGACCTCAGAAGTCCATTTTTCTCATTTTACATATAAAGAAACAGAAACCTAAAGAGGTGAAATGTCTTCTCTAAGATCATAGAGGCTGTAATTATTAGATATGGGATTTGAACCCATGTTGTCTGACTCTAGGGCCAATGCTCTTTCCACTGTACTGCATTTACTGATGTACTGGGCAACAGACCTGACTTCATAGCTATTGTAATAGCTTTAACTTGAAGACTTCCAGTAAAAAATTTATTCCTCCTTCTTCTGTCCCCTCCTGCCCCAGACTTCCAAGCCCACTTCATTCCACTTTTAGACATCTCTTATCGTTATCAAGGTTATTAATTCCTCCTTCTTCTGTCCCCTCTTGCCCCAGACTTCCAAGCCCACTTCATTCCACTTTTAGACATCTCTTATTGTTTTCAAGGTTATTTATTCCTCCTTCTTCTGTCCCCTCTTGCCCCTGACCTCCAAGCCCAGTTCATTCCACTTTCAGACAGCTCTAACTGTTATCAAGGTTTTCTTGACATCAAAACTAGATCTCCCTCCCTGAAGCTTCCAAGCATTGTTCCTAGTTTTGGCACTAAATGGAACAACATTGAATTGAATTGGTTGGAATGTTATTAGTACTCAACTTCTACCTTTTTAGGTAGAAGCACTAATGTGGACCTGATCCAAGTATGTTCATACATAATGGAAAACTTTTTTGGTTGAGAATATATCTTGACAAAGTTGATTTTTTAAATGAGGCTCAATGTCAAGAAGTTACTGTTGGAGGCTGGATTTGAACTCAGGCCTTCCTGACTTGAAGTACAGTGTTGTGCCTCCTTTGTTCTGTCATGTCTGACCTTCTGGTTAGAGATACTGAAGTGGTTTGCCATTTCCTTCTCTAGATCATTTTACAGATAAGGAACTGAGGCAAACAGAGTTAAGTGACTTCCCCAGGGGCACACAGCTAGTAAGTATCTGAGGCCAGATTTGAAGTCAGGGACTCATCCTGAATACAACTCCTGGTCCAGCACTCTACCCGCTGTGCCACCTAGCTGCCCAGATCTGAGGCTCCATAGATAATCTCCAATATCCATGCTTTCTAAATGGTCCATGATTCATGTTCTATGTTTTCCTATTAAAAAGTATATCTACTAATTATAATGACAAACAAGGCCCTGAATAAGAGTTAAGAAAATGTCTCTCTTTCCCATGATTGCAAAGGTGCAAGCTGTGAGTACTGAATATATTATCATGGCATATATTGTCAGACATGGTTGACAGTTGGTTTTGCAGAATTGCTCTTTCTTGCTTGTTTTCATCTTTGTTATAAAAAAAAAAAGGTTCACTGGGGAGAGTAAAAGAGAGGAACATGAAGTCACATGACTGTAGGATCATAGATTTTAACTAGAAGGGAATTTTAACGTCATCTAGTTCAAATCTCATTTTACTGAAAAGGAAACTGAGACTTAGTGAGTTCAAGTTCTACCATGCCAGAGTCATATGTCCTCTGACTCTACATTCAGGACTTTTATATATTAAAAAAATAAATGTTTACATACACATATGTATATATGTATTTAAAAAGGCATCAACATAGAAATATTATAAGAAAAAGGAAATATATCCAAGTTATTTTGTTGTTAGTAAAAATAATAATTATCCTATAGGGTAACCCAAAAGCTTTAGTGCAGGTTTAAGCTATTAAGGCTTAAGCTCTTAAGCTTTTAAAACTTAAAACTGCAGTAAGGCTTTTGGAACATCCTGTAATTTTCTGTTATATGTACGTTATTCTTTCATTTCACTCTTTAACTCACTTACTCATATGCATTTCAAGCATGTCCTAACATTATTTTCTTCCACTGATGACAGTGAACTTCTATATTCTGAAAAGACAGTTATAAAAGCAAATTAATCTTTTTTCATAGCAACTTACTGAAATGATAATGTATCATTCTCTCCAAATAAGTCTATCTTCACGAGGAGGCATTTACTATAGATAGATGAATATTTCATTACTAAATACTGTAATTCTGCCTGGCTTTTTGTTGACTAAATTAAGCAGTGCAGGTACAGGGCAAAGCACCCTCATTTGTACATGGTTCTTTGCTTGCTGTCTCCCCCATTTGATGAGCTTCTTAAGGGTTCATCTTTTTCCTTTCTTCGTACACCCAGCACTTAGCAGGAACTTAATAAATGCTTATTGACTGACTTTCACTGTGGATTATTGAGGCCCTCTCTTCAGCTCAATCTAATTCCTTGTAGCAGACTATAATGGTTTCCTGACCCTCCCACTCCTGCTATTGGGAGCTTCACAGATAAACCTATAAGTGATGAATTACACCTGCATTCATTTTCCTCTAGATCTTAATCTGATACATTATTTGTAAAGCAGACAAGACTATATTCTCCTGACCTAATTTCTCCCTCCTGGACACTGACTACATGAGCTTCAGGTATCACTACTCATCACCTCCTACTCTATGCCCTTCTCCACTTTGAATGGCTCTCTTTTTCAGCTATGGGCCTATTTCCAAAACCAAGTTGCCATCTTATTCTTTTGTACTAGAGCATAATCTTTGCAGTGCCTGTCTTCCTACCCTTTGGCTTTGTCACTAGTTGTTTAATTTGGCAGCTAGATGGCCTAAAGGATAGAATGGGAGTCAGGGAAACTTCAGTCCAAATACAGCTTCAGACACTGACTAGCTGTGTGACCCTAGGCAAGTCACTTAATCTGTCTGCCTCAGTTGCCTCATCCCTAAAAGGGAGACAATAATAACCTACCTCCCAGGAGGATAAAATGAAATAATATATGTAAGACACTATATACATGCTAGCTACTTTGTTGTTGATGTTATTATTGTCACCATTATTAAATGGAGAGCCTCAGGAGGTAGTGAGACCTCAGTGAAAGTTTTCAAGCACAGGCTGGACAACTAGTTATCAAGGATATTGTAGAAGGGATACTCAGTCAGGTCCAGGTTGAAAAAGAGGTTTGTTCTAGTTCTTTGGCTTGGAGGTCATGATTCTGTGACCTTCAGAAAGCCCATGTTCCCAGTCTTCTAAGTCTCTGTAGGTTAGTTCTGCTGGCCTGTTTCCCCCCACCTTTCTTTTTTACTACTTTGTTATTAGGGAAGGCTTTGGGAAGGAGAGAAGAGGAATGGATACACTGGGAAATGTATTTTTTAAAAATAAGTTATCAATAGAATATATTTTTTAAAAAAAGAAATGTTATCAGCAGAAACAGAAATATGACATCCAAAACAAAGGCTTTGTTCTGTAAAACTTGGATTCAAAGGGTCATATCTGAGGACCAAGAGGGCCACATGTGACCTTGATTTCTACCCCCCCCCCCCATACATTTCACTTTTGGGAAGACTGTTTTTGCTTTTGAAATACTTACACCATTTTAAGTCAAACTGAATTGTGGTAACTACATTTCATTGTAAATTTTTGTCTGCTATCATTTTTCAACTAAAATTGTCTATGTCAATACTTTTGAAAATTTTAATACTTTATCTTCCTTCTAAAAATATGGATTTTTCAAATAAGAGTCAATTAAAATGAAATTTTTTTTCACAACTTAACAATACCAAAAACATAATCAGGGACACCATGTTGAGAATTACCTGTCTTCCTATTTTATCATTCCAAGCTATGTTAATAAGTGCTGTCACAGAGGACTTTCCAGTAGATGAGTTGTGACACCTAGTGGCAGCTAAGTATAATTACAAAAATCCTCTACTTCAGAATACTGTGGGGAATTCTGTATTTTAAGTTGGTAAGAATTTAGACTTATCAAACCCAACCAAACCCTTCATTTTATTGATGATGATATTAAGGTCCTAAGAGTCTATCTGATCTGTGCAAGGCCTAGGATCCAGGTGTCTTAACTCTTATCCCAGTGATTTTTCCTTTTCTCTAACATTTAAAAATGGGGCTTTAGAAACGTTATTAAAAGGAAAAGTACCTGACAAATCTCCAATGGTACATTTCTCAGATTCTTTTCTGTGCACACAAATAAAGTTATGTGAAAGTTTATGAGATGCTACCAAATTTTATATCTTATTTCAAAATTAGTTTTCTAAAATAGGAAATCAAACCACTTGCTGGGCTTTACCAAATCACTGCCTACTAACTCATTTTCAACAGGAATATTGATGTCCCTAAAATGTACATGGTAACTCAAGTTAGTGTTCTCTCACATACTGATAGTCACTGTAAAACCAGGTTTATTGCTGAATGTTTTGCATTTGTTTCTCCAGATGACTGCACTTTGTTTGAAAAGACCATCTTAGAGTTCTAGGAAAAACTTCACTAGCTGTAGAGAGATGAAAGCTTACAGCATTGAAAATTAACCTTGATAAAACAGAATGGATGAAAAATGAACATTGCACACAAGGGACCTTACCCACTTAGAAGATTGAGAAAAGAATGGAACGTACATACTTAGGTCATTGTGGACTCTGTCAGAATAACCACACTGGCAAGAAGAAACAAAGCTGCCCAGAAGAATTTTAGCTGCATCTATCTACTCAATGTTAGTGAGCAAGAAAGTGTCCATGAAGATTAGGGCAGAAACTGTTAAGTATTATAAAGTGCTTTCTAAACTGGTATCTGCACAATAAGGTTTAATCTGTGACAGAACAGAAAGTGCAAAACCTTATGGCCACCCAGCACACAAGTGAAACAGTAATGTGAAAACCTCTCTGGGGACCAGATGACAAATTAGGAGTCAAACATGTATTAGCCAATGAGGAGACTCCTGAAGGTCATGAAACCAAGATGACAGTTGACAGCATGCCACTGGACTGTAAAAGTCCAATGAGGAATTTCAGTCTTAAAACTGGGTAGAATGAGAGTGGTTCAGCTACATGGAAAAAGATGAAAGCAGTATTCTATTGTTTGGTAGACCTGTACTTGTATTATCATTGGACAGCTAGGTGGTGCAGTGGATAGAGCACCACTGCAGGAGTCAGGAGGACCTGAGTTCAAATCTCACCTCAGACACTTGACACCCACTAGCTGTGTGACCTCGGGCAAGTCACTTAACCCCAACTGCCTCATCCTGGGTCATCTCCAGTCATCCTGATGAATAATATCTGGTCACTGAATTCAGATGGCTCTGGAGGAGAAGTGAGGCTGGTGACCTGCACAGCCCTCCCTCACTCATAACAAAGTCAAGTGCAAGTTATGTCATCATTTCTCTGATGGCATCATCTTCTTTGGCAATGAAGGATGAACACACACATGTATTATCAGGGAGTAGAGAAGAGCCCTGGGTTTGAATCTAAGACACTTAATTATTGTGTGACTCAGGGCAAATCACTTAACCTTTTTGCTTAATGGTTTTCTTATCTGTAAAATGGAGATAATAAGAATACCTACTTCAAAGAGTTACTGAAAGTATCAAATGATATAATGTATATGAAGTGTTTTGCAAATCTCAGAGTGCTCTATAATTTTCAGCTATGATGATGATTAATGATTGATTTGAATATAAATAGAAATTTCTTGTGTTGACTATATACAGCGCACTAATGCAAAGCACCATTTAGCAGAGCCAGGAGCCAGACACTGAAAGTCTGAAAATGGCTCTCAGTATGTTACTGTCCATCTGAAACTTTGAGCCTTTCAAATAAGAAAGGCAACATGAGTCAGCACAAAATATATACCTACCTGTGTATTACAGAGAACAGAATTTTCTGGCATATACACTTTTGGAGCAGTAAAGAACTGAAACAAAGTCGATGCCCACTGACTGGAAAATGACTAAACAAATTCCGGTACATGAATGTAATAGAACATTACTGTGAGAAATAATGAATATGAAAAATTCAGAGAAATACAGAGATATGCATATGAAAGTATACTGAGTGAAGTAAAGCAAGCTAAGAAAAGAATATGCACAACGATTATAACTTAAATATAAAAATAATAATAAACTTATATCTAGAGAAGGATTGAGGAAATGTACCTCCTTCCCTTCCCTGCAGTGTTGTGGGGGCATTGTATTTACCACCAGAATTAGCTGATGTGTTGGTTAGTTCTACTGATCTGTTTTTTCCTCTTTCTTTCTTTTCTTTTTTTCCCTTCCTTCCTTCCTTCCTTCCTTCCTTCCTTCCTTCCTTCCTTCCTTCCTTCCGTCCGTCCGTCCTTCCCCCTTTGTTCTAAAGTGTAGCACTAAAGGCTTTGACTGTGTGGATCACAACAAAATATGGCAAGTCCTTGAATTGATGAGAATATCAGATCACCTTATTTGTCTCCTGAGGAACCTGTATGTGGGTCAAAAAGGAACAGTTAGAACAACATGGAACAACTGACTGGTTTAAGCCTGGGAAAGGAGTACAACAAGGCTATATACCATCACCTTATTTATTTAACTTACATGCAGAGTACATCATGTGAAATGCAACGATGGATGAATCAAAAGCTGCGATTAAGGTTGCCAGCAGAAATATCAGCAATCTCAGATACACAGACTGATGGCAGATGTCACTCTGATGGTAGAAAGTGAAGAATTAAGAAGCCTTTTAATGAGAGTAAAAGAGGAGAGTGCACAAGCTGGCTTAAAGCTTAACATCATGGCATCTGGTCCCACAACTTTCTGGCAAATGGAGAGAGATTAAAATTAAAATCAATTTAATTTTAAAAGGTTTACAAAGCAATTTATACATGTTATGCCCTTTCTTCTTCACGATGCTTTGAAGTAGCTATTATTTTTCCCTTTTTACAGATGAGAAAATTGAGGTTGAAAGAGGTTAAATGTGATGCAGGCTTAGGAAGAATGAGAGCAGTACTTTTATTAATGCCTGCTGCTTCTCTGATACGGGGATCAAACGCACTTGAAAGATAACCTCAAGAAACGATTTCACAAGGCGAAAAGACCTGGGATCAGATTGTGCCTCAGACACAACCAACATCTCAGAGGTGTGGCCAACTCTTCAGGAGTGGGAACTACCCAGTTCTTAGGTAGTGCTGGGGATACTTGGTGCCTTGTAGGGTCATTGTGAGGATCAAATGAAATTATGAATGCTAAGTATTTAATAAGTAGAATGCATGCTCCTGGAAAGCAGGGACTGTTAATCTTTTTTTTTTTTTAGTCTCTGTATATATGCATTTTGGGGGGTGTATCATTAAGCACCCTAACATACATGGTGGGGGGCTGCTATCTATGCTAGATCTGCATTCATAAAAGGTAAGGCAACTTTTGAGGGGTTAACAATCACTTTAATCAAGCACATGTATCAATCCTTTAACCAAGGATGTATATCATTCACCTAATTCAGGGGAGTCAGCACCCTGAACTTCAAAGAAAATATGGAGAAATTAAAAGTCAACAGACATGGCTTCCTCTGCCTGAATTCAACAGACAGGTACAACCCAGAGAGGGCTCAAAAGGGGTCTGGGGGGCTCCTAAAAGCAGCTTCCCAGAGTCCTTGTCTGGCACTCAAACCTTCTTATCAAAAACCAAGCCTCAAAGTAAAACCTCACCCTCATAGTATTTATACCTTTTTTTTTCTTTTCTTTTTTTTTTTAGAGCCAGAAGGCATCACAAGCCTTTGACCCAGTGCCTCAATAGAAAAAACAAAAGGGACCTGGGACCCTGTACAAAACAACTCCCCTAATCAAGCTTCTCACAGTGGGCAGGCCCATCAATGGGTGGGAAAGATCTTTAAATACATTAAAATAATTAGCAATACAAATACATACACTGTTTCTAGTTAAAGAAACTCTAATTTCTGTACTTCAACTCTCTGTAAAGACTCTTGATGGATAAAGGCAAGATTCAATCAGAGGCACTTGATTAAAACAAAAACAGCAAAAGATCCTATTTTGATTGCCCTCACAGGGGGCAGTGTGGTCTAGGCCTTAGACTTAGGAAGACCTAGTTTCTGGTTCTACTTTTGACACCTATTGGGAGTAGGAACCTGGGAAAATCCCATCTATGACAGACACCGGCTATATGATCACAGGCAAATCTCTGAGTTTCCTAGAAAACTATACAGACAATAATTTACAGGCATTTAACCTGTCAGGGCTTTAGGCCTCTCTCTAACACTAGAAAGTACAGACAAAGTACCAGTTAGCTTTGGTAGATAAGAGTTTTTCCTAAACTGGGAACTCAATTCTATCAATCAAGTTGAATTTCAATAAACATTTAATAAGTACCTCGTAAGTGCCAGACACTGGGGATACAAAAAGGGGCAAAAGACTGTCTTTGCCTTCAGAGAACCTGCAATCTACTGGGATACACAAGGTGCAAACAAAATATCCGAGTCAATTCAATTCAATAAACATATATTAAGCTCCTATTATGTGCCAGGCACTCCTGCTAAGGCAGGAGCAGTAAAACGAAGCAAAACACAGTCTCTGCCTTCAAAAAGTTTAAAATGAATGCAAACAAATATAAAGGAGGCACAGGTCTCCTTAATGATACAGGGTGGCTTCCAAATCTTAGTTTGGTTTTAAACTGTGAAAGCTTAAACGTACTTTTATAGCTGAAGGCAGCAGTAAGACTTGGGAGCCTTCCTGCGTATGGATGGATGGACAGAGACGTGTATATAGAGGGGTGTGTGTGTGTGTGTGTGTGTGTGTGTGTGTATACATATACATATATATGCCTAACCTCAAATAGATCCTTCAATACAGTTCATATTATGAATGTATGTATATCCAGTTCATAGTTTACATGTGTACATATTACATAGTTGTTTATCTACACGTGTACCTGCATGCAGAGACACAGACACAGGCATACACACACCTAACCTCCTTGGAGAAATATAATTCACATAAACTACGTGCACCACATGTAAGTGCACATGAGTATACGTGGTCACAGCCGGAGTCAGGAAGACTTATCTCCCCGGGTTCAACTCCGGGCCCAGACCCTCATTAGCTGTGTGGCCCTGGGCGAGTCCCTCCACCCTGTCTGCCTCAGTTTCCTCGAGTCTAAAACGAGCAGAAGGAAACAGCAAAGCAGTCCGGCATCTCCGCCGAAGAAAACCCCCAAGGGGTCCCGGGGGTCGGGCACGACGGGGCGCGTGCGTACGCGCACACACGCACACCTGGGCACATGTACGTACGTTTCTGTACACGCACACACGTCCCGGCCTCCTCGGCAGAGCCGAGCCTCCTTCGGCATGGAGCTCACTCCACACTTCCCTTTTTGGGAATTTCCTCCCTTTCACCCAGGAATGGGCCCTCGGGGTGGGGACGGAAGAGGTGGGTGGCACCGCGTGGCCGTCCCGTGGGCGTTTTCTCCACTCCGCAGCGGGCCAATCCGAGGGGTAAAAGGGCTTCCTTCGGTGGCCGAGCCGCACCGAGGCCCCGGACCGCGCTCCATCCCTCCATCCCTCGGGACCGTTCGCGCTTCTCCCTGAGCCCCGCCCCGTCCGGAGTGCCAAGCGCCGGCAGGCCACGTGGCCTGTTACGTCATCTCCCCGCGCCTCCGAGGACTGGAGCCGCAGTGGGGGCCTGACGGGGCCGGACGGTCGCCTTGCCGGTGTGAACCTCGGAGTTTCCGGGAGGGCCCAAATACGGAAGTGACCCCCCGGGTGGGGGTCCCCCTTACTTCGCCCTTCCCTCCCGCCCGCTCCTGTGTTCGCGGGTGCGCGAGCCCTCACCGGGCAGGGTCTCAGGTAACTGTCCCCGTTCTCTGCTCCTTCTGTACCCCCCTACCCCCACCTTCCGACCTGACCCGAGTTGTTCTCCACTTGGGGGGAGGGAAAGGGGAGGGGCGTAGGGAAGGGCCGCGGTGCCCCCGCCCTCCTCTCCGCTGTGAGGAGCGCGGAAATCGAGGCGAGGGGGGAGTGTCCCGGGGGGTGAGGCTCCGGGAGGGGATGTGGCCTCCGGAGCCGGGAGTTGTGGCCGCGAGGGTAGGGGTGGAGGTGCGGAGCTGTCTCTGGGGCTGGGAAGGTTGCGTCGAGGTGGGGCTGCCCCGGAGGCCGGGGTGAGTGTGGGTGGAGGTCACCCTCGTGGAGGGTGTGGCGGAGGCCGGCGAGTTGTCTGCCCCCGCGGCCTTTGGTGGCTGACTTCTGCGTCTTTGCCGCCCCAGAGTCCAGGGTCCCCTAGGTGCATCCCTAGATCCGGAGGGGATGCACGTACAGCTGGGCTCTCCATGCAGGTCTCGGTCCCTTCACTCCTCATGGAGGGTGGGGCCGCTCCCTGGAATTTTTTCTTGATTCTTTAGTGGTTCTAGAAATATTGGATCATCCCTGCGTACTGAGGACCATTGGGAAAATTAGGTGTTGGTTTTTTTCCTCCGGATCATTAGAATACCCCCGAAAGACCAAAGCAGGGCACATTTTGTCACCAGTGAGAAGTATTAGGGACTTTCAGAATTGGAAGGGACTTAAGCCAGGCAATTCTAGTTCAGGCCATTCCAGTCTATCCCATACCTAAGAAAAGTATCCCCATCCAACACATCTGTCAAATGGGCCATCCAGCCTTTTCTCCTTTGTTTGAAGAACCCTCATGAGGGGAAACCTATCAAGGCCCATTCCACTTTTGCATGGCTCTATTTAGGATTTAGAACTAGAAGGGAAAACCATGTGCTGCGTTGTATCAAGACATAAAATGAAAAAATGACTATCAAGTTTTGGTAATTTCTATAGTGGTAAAAAGTCAATTAAAGTCATATGTTAAGGGCTTGCTATACACTGGCACTGCTAAGTGCTGGAATTACAAAGAAAGGCAAAGAACAGCCCTTTTTCTTAAGGAGTTGAAAATCTACTGGTGGAGACAACATGCAAATCACATATATGCAGGATAAATTGGATGTAATCTTAGAGGACATGCATTAAGATTAAGGACTAAGAAGTCATCTTGTAGAAGATGGCATTTTACAGATAAGGAGACTGAGGCAAATAGGTTAAATGACTTGCCTAGGATCACTCTTCCTTTCTTTAGGACTTAGAAGAAGCCAGGAAAGCTAGGAGATAGAGATGAGGAGGTAGAGCTTTCCAGGCATGGGGGACAGCCAGTGAAAACACTTGGTGTTGGGAGATGGGATGTCTTGTTGGAAAAGCAGTTAGGAGGCCACTGTCACTAGATTGAAAAGTCTTTGGAAAACATTAAAGGATAAGAAGACTAGAAGGGTAAGAAGGGCCAAGTTTTGAAGGGTTTTAAAAGCCAAACAAATGACTTTATGTTCTGTCTTGTAAATGGTAGGGAGACAATGGAGTGTGTATGGGATAGGGGGATCACACCTTCAGTTTGACAGCTGAGTGGAAGATGGACTTGAGTGGAAAGATTTATTTCAGAGAGATGAACCAGCAGGCTGTCACAGTAATCCAGGGGTTAGATGTTGAGGTCCAGGGTGGTGTGGCAGTGTCAGAAGAGAGAAGAAGACATTTGTGAGAGATGTTATAAAAGTAAGATTGACAGGATTTGGCATTTTGTTGAATATGGGGGATGAGATTGAGGATTCAGTCATCTCTAGGTTTCAAGCTTAGGTGATTAGGAGGATGGTGGTACTCTTGACAGTAATAGGGAGATAGGAAGAGGAAAGAGGGCTTGGGGGGAAATATAATGAGTTAAATTTTGGATGTGTCTAAGGTGATCATAGACACACTTTGATTTGTGAGATTAGAGGTTGGGTGAGAGGTTGGGTAAATCTGAGAGTCATCTGCATAGATAGGAAAATTGACTCCATGGAGGCTGAGGAGCTCATCAAGTGAATTAGTATAGGAGAAAAGAGGGCCTAGAAACGAACCTCCAAGGACACCCATGGTTAGTGGAGGGAGCCTGGATGGCAATCCAGGAAAGAAGACAGTCAGTGATCACACAGGTAGGAAGGGAATCAGGAGCTCTGTATATAATATCCTGAAAACTTAGAAGATAATATGGAGGAGAAGAGGGGGTTGGTAAGTATCAAAGTCTGCAGAGAGGTCAAAAAGGATAGGGACTGAAAACAGGTCATTAGATTTGACAATTGAGAGATCATTAGTAACTTTGGAGAGAAAAGTTTCAGTTGCATTATAAAGTGAGAAGCCAGACTGCAAAGAATTAAAAAGAGGATGAGAGGAATGGAACTGGGGGCGTCAATTGTAGTTTGCCTTCTCATGGAGTTTAGCTGGATGGACTGATGGATCAAGTGACGGTTTTTGGAGGATGGAGGAGACACAGGCATGCTTTAGAGATATAGAGTGGAATAGGAACCCTTGTTCAGAAGGGTTAGTGTTGGCAATGAGAACCATCTCTTTGTGCGAGACAGATTAAGGAGATAGTGCCAGGAGGCATTTGAGTGAAGTAGAACAAAGAGGGAGCTTTCAACAGATGTGTCCTTCCCCCTCCCCCCCAGATACAATTCAGATAGATAGACAAAGCATTTATCAAGCACTTTCTGTGTGCCAGGCACTGTGCTAAGAGTTAGGAATGCAATACAAGCAGAAAAAAAAAGCCCTTATTCTCAGGGAACTTACATTCTAATGGAGAAGACAACAAATAAATGGAAGGTGGAGTCAGGAGGGGTGGTTCATGTGTTGGAGGTAATGTGCAAAAGTCTGGAGAGTCAAAAGTTTAGAGGGGAGAAGTGTGCATACATGGTCTGGTATTTTCTTACAGCGTGATTTCAGGCAGGAACACACCAATTAGAGGAAGGGGTAATAGCAACAGAGGTATAGCCAGATGTGAGCAGGCTACTGGGGTGGATTAGAGCTCGGGGAAGAGGATAGGACTGGATTACTGGATGTGTAATTGGAGAGTCATCTGCATAGAAACAGTAATTGAACATATGGGAACTTAGGAGATCATTGAGGGAATATAAAGAAAGTCAATAAGAAGTCTGAGATTCTCTGGCTCAGAACAGCCCTGTAGTACAGTGTGCTCAGAGGGTCAGTCATTAGGAATGGGTGATCAACAGTGCCTGGTTTCAGAGAGGTCAGGAAGGATGAGGCAGCTGGATGGTGTAGGGACTAGAACACCAGCCCTAGAGTAAGAAAGGCCTGAGTTCAGATACTGCGTTAGACACTTAACTAGCTCTGTGACCGCCCTGGACAAGTCACTTAACTTCTGTCTTCCTCAGTTTTTCTCCACTGTAAAAGAGGGATAACCACAGCACCTACCATGTAGCATTGCGAGGATCAAATGAAATATTTGTAAAGTGCTAGCATAGTGCCTGGAGCATAGTAGGCACTTAGAAATGCTTGTTCCCTTTCCTTTCCCTGAAAAAAAGACCATTGGATTTAGCAGTTTTAAGAGAGCATTAATTTAAAAGAAAAGAGGTCAATGGAAACCTTGGAGATACTATTGATTACCTAGTGCCAGTACTTCCACTCGGTCAGTTGTGTTCCATGGCTTGTAGGAGCAAGTGCTGTCCCCCACTCACTGGTGCTTCTACCAGTCTTCTGAACTTCTGCAAGTGGTGGAGCCTAGAATATGCTGGTGAATTAAGGCTCAAACTATTCTTGTGAGGAGGAATGAATGTTTCAAGTTCAGGCCTTCATTTTCCCTTAATATAAACTGTCTTTTCCTATACTTTCATTACTGCTAGCTTCTTTTAATAGTGAGTCGGCATGAATCAATAGCTAATTGGATCTTAGTGATGTGCTAAGTTGAGTTTTGTTTGAGATTTAGTTCAGTTTTGCATCTTAGACCTAGTAACTGTAAGATAACCCAATTCTCCCATCTTTCTCTGTTCCTAAGGTAATGTAAAGTAAATTATTTCAAAATTTCTTCATTTGCTATTAATATTTTCCCATTTTCATTTTAACTAGTGTACCATACAATGTTTTTAGGAGAAAAAAACATTGGTTATAAACCATCCCTGTTCTAAAATGAAAATAAATAACATCTATAGTTTTGCAACGAATTTTATATGTGAAACAATCTATAATCTAGGTCTCCTTAAACCTAGGTATAGTGTTGTTTCCATTAAAGCTTCTTGTTTGCATGACTTTATAAAGTCAAGAAATCATATACTGTAGTATTCCTAAACCATATGCTGCAGTCAAGACATGCAGGATAAGAATTAAGTTTAAAATTTAAATATTGCATTGCATTCAATAAACCTTAGTTGTCTTGTTATTTTTTCTATAACCACCTTTGAATTCTTTATTTGTTAAGAGAAAAAGTCTTCCCCCATAAAAGTTAAGCAATTTATGTAAGCTATACAAGTTAGTATAGTAAGTGACAGAACCCAGGTAATCTCATTCCCTATCCAGGACTCTTTCCACTGCATAGTTTTTTTAGAGGGAATAAAATCTAACATTCTGAATAAGACAAAGTTGATGTTACTTTTTAAATGTACCTTTTTGAATTTGATTTTTGGCTACTAAAAATTTCCCCAATGTCCCTAAAACTAAGTGTTTCAGAATATGGAAAGGTATAGCCTTCACTGTTGCCTCTTTGGTTATTTCTGGTGACTTGTGATCATTGTTAAATTGACATTTTATTATGTGTTTTCATCATAAACCAGTTATTCTCAGCTTATATATGAAGTAATTGAGAAGTTTGTAATGGCTGTGATTAGACCAACTATGGGTTTCATAGTTTAGGGCTTGATATACTATACCCAATTCCCTGTTCTGCCACTGTACTTAGAGTGGGCCTTCTTAAAATCTTCTTCCCTTTGACACTTTTCCCTATTAGATTTGATATGTTCCTTTTTTCTATTTGATCAGCTAAATTAATCAACACTTTTTTGTCCTGAGTGCTTACTTTTGTTTCAGGCACTGCAACAATACTAAGCAGTGTATAAGATGTGGTTCCTTTTCCCAAGGAAAGAAAAAAAAGACATAAATGCAGAAAATGTTATACAAATAAGGTGTGATTATAATGTGACTTTTAAAAATTAAAGATACCAGAAATTTTATTTATATATAAAATTCAGTTAGTATTGTCTCCTTGAAAGTAATTCCCTTAAACTTGTCAACCAATAGTAAATTATACGTTGAAGAAAGGTTAAGAGAATGGACTCTTATTTCACTTTTATTGTGATTTGTTATTTGTCTCATGTACATATGTTTTGATTATAGACAGTGTTGTAGATCATAGATTTAGAGCTGGAAAGGACCTTAGAAACCATTTACTCCAACATCATCAGTTTTATAGATGAAGAAGCTTGAGGTCCAGCTAAGTGCCTTTTTCAGCACACCTCTGGGTTATTTACTCTTTTTAGCTCTTTAAACAAAATCATAGCAGTTTCAGTGAGGAAAATTTCCTGTGCTATTTTTTTTTTTTACCTTTGTGTAAAAGTACGTTGATGTCCTTAGATTTTAGAAGAGAATAACTTCCATGCATTAATATTCTTCGTGTGAACTTTCTTCTTCACTGTTTGGTGTTTTTATGTAGCTTTGTAGGGATTTGACTGATTTACTCTCTTTACTCTGTTTTCAGTGTATCTTTGGTCAAAGAAACACTTTAGTCTATATGTGCTGCCTTATCCACTGGAAGAATGACAGATGACAAAGATGTGCTTCGAGATGTGTGGTTTGGACGAATACCAACCTGTTTTACACTCTATCAGGATGAGATAACCGAAAGAGAAGCAGAACCTTATTATGTAAGTGTTAGTGGTATTGTTATACACACACACACACACACACACACACACACACACACACACACACACACACACTGTACTCTGAATTTTAGGCATAACTTTTTTATTAATTTAAGATTATAAATTAAGCATTTTCTAGCCTAGAAAAAGAAATATCCAAACTGGAATAATAGCTACCTCCTCTCCATAGTCTCCCCTTCCCTGCCACCCATTGCTCCTGGACAACTCTGTATACCAAGACAATTTAAGATAACATTTAATAATAATATTGAACAAATACAAAATTTTATATTAAAATATACTTTTGGGTTGACACTACAGAACAGAAATCTCTAACAGTACTCACTTAGTTTTCAACTAGAACTATTCAGTTGCCTCCTTGACCCTCTAGGATTAAAAAGATTTCCTACTAGTCATCAGTATCTTTTTAAAAATAAGTTTTTATTGATGTCTCTTTTTGGGAGGTGAGCATAAGCCTAGTTTCCTTCATTGTCCCTCTCCTTCCCCCTACCAGAAAACCATCCCGTATAACATATAGAAGGAAAAATCTATACCTTTCCCTTTTCTCCTCCCCTTCTATTTCTGTTCCTTTCCCCAATAATTTACTAGGGTGCCTGTTTTCCCACAATTCCTCCAACTATTCACAGCTTTTTGTCAGCTCTTTCACTTTTCAGGGTATAACCAAGTTTATTTTGATTTTCATTCTCTTATTAGTGATTTGGAACATTCTTTCCTATGGTTGTTAATGCTCATATCTTTTCATCTTTTATTGGGGAGTGGTATTTGCATATATATATTTTACATATATACATATACATACATATACATTCATATACATACATACACATATATCTCCTAGTTGTTTATATAGCACTTATATATGCTAATTGTTTATGTATCTGCGCTACTAAATCATCATCTGAGAAATTGTGGTACAAAGAATCTTCCTGTTTGACTGCTTTACTTCTTGAAGTACATTAATCTTGTTTTTGTGGAAGTCTCATATAATCAGTTATCTGTTTTGTCTTTTGCCTTTATCCTTTCTATGAGAGGTCTGTACCCAGTTTCTTTTTTAAAGAAACCAGTAATAGAAATTTTGAATTATGACTAAATTGAAATTAGGTTTTGTTATTTTTATTTAGGTAACTTTATGAGTTCCCAGACTTTTTTTCTAAGTTACTTATTTTTCTAAGTTATTATTGACTGTAAGATTGTTACCCTTTGCTATTGGAAATATCATGTTCCAACCTCTGCTGTTTTATAGTGATAGATATTCAATTATGTGTGATCCTAACTGGCTCCTTGATACTTGAATTCTTTCTTTCTGGCTATTTACGCTATGTTTTCTTTGGAATCTCTGAATTTTGATTATAATGTTCCTAGGAGTTTTCATTGGGGGGATTTCAGGTGGTGACTGATAGATCCTTTCTATTTCCATTTGTTTTTAAGATTTCTTGAAATGAAACATCTAGGCTCATGGCTTTCAGGAAGTCCAGTGAGTCTTAGTTGTTTTTTTTTTTTCTCCTAGATCTTTTTTCCAGGTCCATTTATTTTTACTATATGATACCTTTCTTCCATTTTTTTTCAGTCAGTTGACTTTGTTTTAATATTTCTTGTTTCATGGAGTCATTGGTTTCTAGTTGGTCCATTCTAATTTTCAGGGAGTTTGTTGCTTGGGCTCTCATTTCTTTTCCATTTTTTCCCTCTAGCACTCATATTTAAATTATAAAAACATTTTTAGCTCCTAAAAAAACCCAAAACTCTTGCTTTTATCTGATTCAGGAATTCTAGTTGAATCTGTTCCCAAGCTTTGTTGTTTTTTTTTTTTCCTTTAAGGCTTTGTTTGTAGATGTTTGTGAGTCATTCCATTCTGGATTTGTGTCTTTCACCATGGTTATAATAGGGGTTCTTTTTTAAATTGTTCTTTAGTCCAGCATCCTTCCTGACTTTAGGTTAGGATTGGGTCATGTGTATTTCTGAACGGAAAGATCTAGGCTGAACCTGTAGCTTTCATGGGATGTTGAGTATTGTATTATTTCTTGGCTCTTGGGTGCATCTCAGGTTGGGAACCTGCAAGATTTCAGTGCTCCCCAAAGTCTTCTGATCCAGGGCAAAGTCTGATTGTTGCTGTGCTTTGGTCTGAACACTTTAAGTTCTTGACCTGAGCTTTGGTCTGAACAACAATAAATGGCGCCTGTACTTAGCTACTAACAAGCATCTGGGAATTGAGACTCCAGCTAATCTTTTTAGAGTTTGTTTATTCCTCATCACACATTCTGTAGTCTAACCTGACTGGTCTTCTTGTCTTAATATCCATTACTCCTCTTTATACCTCTGCACAAGGCTGTCACAGAGGACTTTCCAGTAGATGAGTTGTGACACCTAGTGGCAGCTAAGTATAATTACAAAATCCTCTACTTCAGAATACTGTGGGGAATTCTGTATTTTAAGTTGGTAAGAATTTAGACTTATCAAACCCAACCAAACCCTTCATTTTATTGATGATGATATTAAGGTCCTAAGAGTCTATCTGATCTGTGCAAGGCCTAGGATCCAGGTGTCTTAACTCTTATCCCAGTGATTTTTCCTTTTCTCTAACATTTAAAAATGGGGCTTTAGAAACGTTATTAAAAGGAAAAGTTCCTGACAAATCTCCAATGGTACATTTCTCAGATTCTTTTCTGTGCACACAAATAAAGTTATGTGAAAGTTTATGAGATGCTACCAAATTTTATATCTTATTTCAAAATTAGTTTTCTAAAATAGGAAATCAAACCACTTGCTGGGCTTTACCAAATCACTGCCTACTAACTCATTTTCAACAGGAATATTGATGTCCCTAAAATGTACATGGTAACTCAAGTTAGTGTTCTCTCACATACTGATAGTCACTGTAAAACCAGGTTTATTGCTGAATGTTTTGCATTTGTTTCTCCAGATGACTGCACTTTGTTTGAAAAGACCATCTTAGAGTTCTAAGAAAAACTTCACTAGCTGTAGAGAGATGAAAGCTTACAGCATTGAAAATTAACCTTGATAAAACAGAATGGATGAAAAATGAACATTGCACACAAGGGACCTTACCCACTTAGAAGATTGAGAAAAGAATGGAACGTACATACTTAGGTCATTGTGGACTCTGTCAGAATAACCACACTGGCAAGAAGAAACAAAGCTGCCCAGAAGAATTTTAGCTGCATCTATCTACTCAATGTTAGTGAGCAAGAAAGTGTCCATGAAGATTAGGGCAGAAACTGTTAAGTATTATAAAGTGCTTTCTAAACTGGTATCTGCACAATAAGGTTTAATCTGTGACAGAACAGAAAGTGCAAAACCTTATGGCCACCCAGCACACAAGTGAAACAGTAATGTGAAAACCTCTCTGGGGACCAGATGACAAATTAGGAGTCAAACATGTATTAGCCGATGAGGAGACTCCTGAAGGTCATGAAACCAAGATGACAGTTGACAGCATGCCACTGGACTGTAAAAGTCCAATGAGGAATTTCAGTCTTAAAACTGGGTAGAATGAGAGTGGTCCAGCTACATGGAAAAAGATGAAAGCAGTATTCTATTGTTTGGTAGACCTGTACTTGTATTATCATTGGACAGCTAGGTGGTGCAGTGGATAGAGTACCAGTGCAGGAGTCAGGAGGACCTGAGTTCAAATCTCACCTCAGACACTTGACACTCACTAGCTGTGTGACCTCGGGCAAGTCACTTAACCCCAACTGCCTCATCCTGGGTCACCTCCAGTCATCCTGATGACTATCTGGTCACTGGATTCAGATGGCTCTGGAGGAGAAGTGAGGCTGGTGACCTGCACAGCCCTCCCTCACTCATAACAAAGTCAAGTGCAAGTCATGTCATCATTTCTCTGATGCCATCATCTTCTTTGGCAATGAAGGATGAACACACACATGTATTATCAGGGAGTAGAGAAGAGCCCTGGGTTTGAATCTAAGACACTTAATTATTGTGTGACTCAGGGCAAATCACTTAACCTTTTTGCTTAATGGTTTTCTTATCTGTAAAATGGAGATAATAAGAATACCTACCTCAAAGAGTTACTGAAAGTATAAAATGATAAAATGTATATGAAGTGTTTTGCAAATCTCAGAGTGCTCTATAATTTTCAGCTAGGATGATGATTAATGATTGATTTGAATATAAATAGAAATTTCTTGTGTTGACTATATACAGCGCACTAATGCAAAGCACCATTTAGCAGAGCCAGGAGCCAGACACTGAAAGTCTGAAAATGGCTCTCAGTATGTTACTGTCCATCTGAAGCTTTGAGCCTTTCAAATAAGAAAGACAACATGAGTCAGCACAAAATATATACCTACCTGTGTATTACAGAGAACAGAATTTTCTGGCATATACACTTTTGGAGCAGTAAAGAACTGAAACAAAGTCGATGCCCACTGACTGGAAAATGACTAAACAAATTCCGGTACATGAATGTAATAGAACATTACTGTGAGAAATAATGAATATGAAAAATTCAGAGAAATACAGAGATATGCATATGAAAGTATACTGAGTGAAGTAAAGCAAGCTAAGAAAAGAATATGCACAACGATTATAACTTAAATATAAAAATAATAAACTTATATTTAGAGAAGGATTGAGGAAATGTACCTCCTTCCCTTCCCTGCAGTGTTGCGGGGGCATTGTATTTACCACCAGAATTAGCTGATGTGTTGGTTAGTTCTACTGATCTGTTTTTTCCTCTTTCTTTCTTTTCTTTCTTTCCCTCCCTCCCTTCCTCCCTTCCTTCCTTCCTTCCTTCCTTCCTTCCTTCCTTCCTTCCTTCCTTCCTTCCTTCCTTCCTTCCTTCCTTTCCCCTTTGTTCTAAAGTGTAGCACCAAAGGCTTTGACTGTGTGGATCACAACAAAATATGGCAAGTCCTTGAATTGATAAGAATACCAGATCACCTTATCTGTCTCCTGAGGAACCTGTATGTGGGTCAAAAAGGAACAGTTAGAACAACATGGAACAACTGACTGGTTTAAGCCTGGGAAAGGAGTACAACAAGGCTATATACCATCACCTTATTTATTTAACTTACATGCAGAGTACATCATGTGAAATGCAACGATGGATGAATCAAAAGCTGCGATTAAGGTTGCCAGCAGAAATATCAGCAATCTCAGATACACAGACTGATGGCAGATGTCACTCTGATGGTAAAAGTGAAGAATTAAGAAGCCTTTTAATGAGAGTAAAAGAGGAGAGTGCACAAGCTGGCTTAAAGCTTAACATCATGGCATCTGGTCCCATAACTTTCTGGCAAATGGAGAGAGATTAAAATTAAAATCAATTTAATTTTAAAAGGTTTACAAAGCAATTTATATATGTTATGCCCTTTCTTCTTCACGATGCTTTGAAGTAGCTATTATTTTTCCCTTTTTACAGATGAGAAAATTGAGGTTGAAAGAGGTTAAATGTGATGCAGGCTTAGGAAGAATGAGAGCAGTACTTTTATTAATGCCTGCTGCTTCTCTGATACAGGGATCAAATGCACTTGAAAGATAACCTCAAGAAACGATTTCACAAGGCAAAAAGACCTGGGATCAGATTGTGCCTCAGACACAACCAACATCTCAGAGGTGTGGCCAACTCTTCAGGAGTGGGAACTACCCAGTTCTTAGGTAGTGCTGGGGATACTTGGTGCCTTGTAGGGTCATTGTGAGGATCAAATGAAATTATGAATGCCAAGTAAGTATTTAATAAGTAGAATGCATGCTCCTGGAAAGCAGGGACTGTTAATCTTTTTTTTTTTTTAGTCTCTGTATATATGCATTTTGGGGGGTGTATCATTAAGCACCCTAACAAACATGGTGGGGGGGCTGCTATCTATGCTAGATCTGCATTCATAAAAGGTAAGGCAACTTTTGAGGGGTTAACAATCACTTTAATCAAGCACATGTATCAATCCTTTAACCAAGGATGTATATCATTCACCTAATTCAGGGGAGTCAGCACCCTGAACTTCAAAGAAAATATGGAGAAATTAAAAGTCAACAGACATGGCTTCCTCTGCCTGAATTCAACAGACAGGTACAACCCAGAGAGGGCTCAAAAGAGGTCTGGGGGGCTCCTAAAAGCAGCTTCCCAGAGTCCTTGTCTGGCACTCAAACCTTCTTATCAAAAACCAAGCCTCAAAGTAAAACCTCACCCTCATAGTATTTATACCTTTTTTTTTCTTTTCTTTTTTTTTTTTAGAGCCAGAAGGCATCACAAGCCTTTGACCCAGTGCCTCAATAGAAAAAACAAAAGGGACCTGGGACCCTGTACAAAACAACTCCCCTAATCAAGCTTCTCACAGTGGGCAGGCCCATCAATGGGTGGGAAAGATCTTTAAACACATTAAAATAATTAGCAATACAAATACATACACTGTTTCTAGTTAAAGAAACTCTAATTTCTGTACTTCAACTCTCTGTAAAGACTCTTGATGGATAAAGGCAAGATTCAATCAGAGGCACTTGATTAAAACAAAAACAGCAAAAGATCCTATTTTGATTGCCCTCACAGGGGGCAGTGTGGTCTAGGCCTTAGACTTAGGAAGACCTAGTTTCTGGTTCTACTTTTGACACCTATTGGGAGTAGGAACCTGGGAAAATCCCATCTATGACAGACACCGGCTATATGATCACAGGCAAATCTCTGAGTTTCCTAGAAAACTATACAGACAATAATTTACAAGCATTTAACCTGTCAGGGCTTTAGGCCTCTCTCTAACACTAGAAAGTACAGACAAAGTACCAGTTAGCTTTGGTAGATAAGAGTTTTTCCTAAACTGGGAACTCAATTCTATCAACCAAGTTGAATTTCAATAAACATTTTAATAAGTACCTCGTAAGTGCCAGACACTGGGGATACAAAAAGGGGCAAAAGACTGTCTTTGCCTTCAGAGAACCTGCAATCTACTGGGATACACAAAGTGCAAACAAAATATCCGAGCCAATTCAATTCAATAAACATATATTAAGCTCCTATTATGTGCCAGGCACTCCTGCTAAGGCAGGAGCAGTAAAACGAAGCAAAACACAGTCTCTGCCTTCAAAAAGTTTAAAATGAATGCAAACAAATATAAAGGAGGCACAGGTCTCCTTAGTAATACAGGGTGGCTTCCAAATCTTAGTTTGGTTTTAAACTGTGAAAGCTTAAACGTACTTTTATAGCTGAAGGCAGCAGTAAGACTTGGGAGCCTTCCTGCGGATGGATGGATGGATAGACAGAGACGTGTATATAGAGGGGTGTGTGTGTGTGTGTGTGTATACATATACATATATATGCCTAACCTCAAATAGATCCTTCAATACAGTTCATATTATGAATGTATGTATATCCAGTTCATAGTTTACATGTGTACATATTACATAGTTGTTTATCTACACGTGTACCTGCATGCAGAGACACAGACACAGGCATACACACACCTAACCTCCTTGAGAAATATAATTCACATAAACTACGTGCACCACATGTAAGTGCACATGAGTATACGTGGTCACAGCCGGAGTCAGGAAGACTTATCTCCCCGGGTTCAACTCCGGGCCCAGACCCTCATTAGCTGTGTGGCCCTGGGCGAGTCCCTCCACCCTGTCTGCCTCAGTTTCCTCGAGTCTAAAACGAGCAGAAGGAAACAGCAAAGCAGTCCGGCATCTCCGCCAAAGAAAACCCCCAAGGGGTCCCGGGGGTCGGGCACGACGGGGCGCGTGCGTACGCGCACACACGCACACCTGGGCACATGTACGTACGTTTCTGTACACGCACACACGTCCCGGCCTCCTCGGCAGAGCCGAGCCTCCTTCGGCATGGAGCTCACTCCACACTTCCCTTTTTGGGAATTTCCTCCCTTTCACCCAGGAATGGGCCCTCGGGGTGGGGACGGAAGAGGTGGGTGGCACCGCGTGGCCGTCCCGTGGGCGTTTTCTCCACTCCGCAGCGGGCCAATCCGAGGGGTAAAAGGGTTTCCTAGGGGTAAAAGGGTTTCCTTCGGTGGCCGAGCCGCACCGAGGCCCCGGACCGCGCTCCATCCCTCCATCCCTCGGGACCGTTCGCGCTTCTCCCTGAGCCCCGCCCCCTCCGGAGTGCCAAGCGCCGGCAGGCCACGTGGCCTGTTACGTCATCTCCCCGCGCCTCCGAGGACTGGAGCCGCAGTGGGGGCCTGACGGGGCCGGACGGTCGCCTTGCCGGTGTGAACCTCGGAGTTTCCGGGAGGGCCCAAATACGGAAGTGACCCCCCGGGTGGGGGGTCCCCCTTACTTCGTCCTTCCCTCCCGCCCGCTCCTGTGTTCGCGGGTGCGCGAGCCCTCACCGGGCAGGGTCTCAGGTAACTGTCCCCGTTGTCTGCTCCTTCTGTACCCCCCTACCCCCACCTTCCGACCTGACCCGAGTTGTTCTCCACTTGGGGGAGGGAAAGGGGAGGGGCGTAGGGAAGGGCCGCGGTGCCCCCGCCCTCCTCTCCGCTGTGAGGAGCGCGGAAATCGAGGCGAGGGGGGGAGTGTCCCGGGGGGTGAGGCTCCGGGAGGGGATGTGGCCTCCGGAGCCGGGAGTTGTGGCCGCGAGGGTAGGGGTGGAGGTGCGGAGCTGTCTCTGGGGCTGGGAAGGTTGCGTCGAGGTGGGGCTGCCCCGGAGGCCGGGGTGAGTGTGGGTGGAGGTCACCCTCGTGGAGGGTGTGGCGGAGGCCGGCGAGTTGTCTGCCCCCGCGGCCTTTGGTGGCTGACTTCCGCGTCTTTGCCGCCCCAGAGTCCAGGGTCCCCTAGGTGCATCCCTAGATCCGGAGGGGATGCACGTACAGCTGGGCTCTCCATGCAGGTCTCGGTCCCTTCACTCCTCATGGAGGGTGGGGCCGCTCCCTGGAATTTTTTCTTGATTCTTTAGTGGTTCTAGAAATATTGGATCATCCCTGCGTACTGAGGACCATTGGGAAAACTAGGTGTTGGTTTTTTTCCTCCGGATCATTAGAATACCCCCGAAAGACCAAAGCAGGGCACATTTTGTCACCAGTGAGAAGTATTAGGGACTTTTAGAATTGGAAGGGACTTAAGCCAGGCAATTCTAGTTCAGGCCATTCCGGTCTATCCCATACCTAAGAAAAGTATCCCCATCCAACACATCTGTCAAATGGGCCATCCAGCCTTTTCTCCTTTGTTTGAAGAACCCTCATGAGGGGAAACCTATCAAGGCCCATTCCACTTTTGCATGGCTCTATTTAGGATAATAGATTTAGAACTAGAAGGGAAAACCATGTGCTGCGTTGTATCAAGACATAAATGAAAAAATGACTATCAAGTTTTGGTAATTTCTATAGTGGTAAAAAGTCAATTAAAGTCATATGTTAAGGGCTTGCTATACACTGGCACTGCCAAGTGCTGAAATTACAAAGAAAGGCAAAGAACAGCCCTTTTTCTTAAGGAGTTGAAAATCTACTGGTGGAGACAACATGCAAATCACATATATGCAGGATAAATTGGATGTAAATCTTAGAGGACATGCATTAAGATTAAGGACTAAGAAGTCATCTTGTAGAAGATGGCATTTTACAGATAAGGAGACTGAGGCAAATAGGTTAAATGACTTGCCTAGGATCACTCTTCCTTTCTTTAGGACTTAGAAGAAGCCAGGAAAGCTAGGAGATAGAGATGAGGAGGTAGAGCTTTCCAGGCATGGGGGACAGCCAGTGAAAACACTTGGTGTTGGGAGATGGGATGTCTTGTTGGAAAAGCAGTTAGGAGGCCACTGTCACTAGATTGAAAAGTCTTTGGAAAACATTAAAGGATAAGAAGACTAGAAGGGTAAGAAGGGCCAAGTTTTGAAGGGTTTTAAAAGCCAAACAAATGACTTTATGTTCTGTCTTGTAAATGGTAGGGAGACAATGGAGTGTGTATGGGATAGGGGGATCACACCTTCAGTTTGACAGCTGAGTGGAAGATGGACTTGAGTGGAAAGATTTATTTCAGAGAGATGAACCAGCAGGCTGTCACAGTAATCCAGGGGTTAGATGTTGAGGTCCAGGGTGGTGTGGCAGTGTCAGAAGAGAGAAGAAGACATTTGTGAGAGATGTTATAAAAGTAAGATTGACAGGATTTGGCATTTTGTTGAATATGGGGGATGAGATTGAGGATTCAGTCATCTCTAGGTTTCAAGCTTAGGTGATTAGGAGGATGGTGGTACTCTTGACAGTAATAGGGAGATAGGAAGAGGAAAGAGGGCTTGGGGGGAAATATAATGAGTTAAATTTTGGATGTGTCTAAGGTGATCATAGACACACTTTGATTTGTGAGATTAGAGGTTGGGTGAGAGGTTGGGTAAATCTGAGAGTCATCTGCATAGATAGGAAAATTGACTCCATGGAGGCTGAGGAGCTCATCAAGTGAATTAGTATAGGAGAAAAGAGGGCCTAGAAACGAACCTCCAAGGACACCCATGGTTAGTGGAGGGAGCCTGGATGGCAATCCAGAAAAGAAGACAGTCAGTGATCACACAGGTAGGAAGGGAATCAGGAGCTCTGTATATAATATCCTGAAAACTTAGAAGATAATATGGAGGAGAAGAGGGGGTTGGTAAGTATCAAAGTCTGCAGAGAGGTCAAAAAGGATAGGGACTGAAAACAGGTCATTAGATTTGACAATTGAGAGATCATTAGTAACTTTGGAGAGAAAAGTTTCAGTTGCATTATAAAGTGAGAAGCCAGACTGCAAAGAATTAAAAAGAGGATGAGAGGAATGGAACTGGGGGCGTCAATTGTAGTTTGCCTTCTCATGGAGTTTAGCTGGATGGACTGATGGATCAAGTGACGGTTTTTGGAGGATGGAGGAGACACAGGCATGCTTTAGAGATATAGAGTGGAATAGGAACCCTTGTTCAGAAGGGTTAGTGTTGGCAATGAGAACCATCTCTTTGTGCGAGACAGATTAAGGAGATAGTGCCAGGAGGCATTTGAGTGAAGTAGAACAAAGAGGGAGCTTTCAACAGATGTGTCCTTCCCCCTCCCCCCCCAGATACAATTCAGATAGATAGACAAAGTATTTATCAAGCACTTTCTGTGTGCCAGGCACTGTGCTAAGAGTTAGGAATGCAATACAAGCAGAAAAAAAAAGCCCTTATTCTCAGGGAACTTACATTCTAATGGAGAAGACAACAAATAAATGGAAGGTGGAGTCAGGAGGGGTGGTTCATGTGTTGGAGGTAATGTGCAAAAGTCTGGAGAGTCAAAAGTTTAGAGGGGAGAAGTGTGCATACATGGTCTGGTATTTTCTTACAGCGTGATTTCAGGCAGGAACACACCAATTAGAGGAAGGGGTAATAGCAACAGAGGTATAGCCAGATGTGAGCAGGCTACTGGGGTGGATTAGAGCTCGGGGAAGAGGATAGGACTGGATTACTGGATGTGTAATTGGAGAGTCATCTGCATAGAAACAGTAATTGAACATATGGGAACTTAGGAGATCATTGAGGGAATATAAAGAAAGTCAATAAGAAGTCTGAGATTCTCTGGCTCAGAACAGCCCTGTAGTACAGTGTGCTCAGAGGGTCAGTCATTAGGAATGGGTGATCAACAGTGCCTGGTTTCAGAGAGGTCAGGAAGGATGAGGCAGCTGGATGGTGTAGGGACTAGAACACCAGCCCTAGAGTAAGAAAGGCCTGAGTTCAGATACTGCGTTAGACACTTAACTAGCTCTGTGACCGCCCTGGACAAGTCACTTAACTTCTGTCTTCCTCAGTTTTCTCCACTGTAAAAGAGGGATAACCACAGCACCTACCATGTAGCATTGCGAGGATCAAATGAAATATTTGTAAAGTGCTAGCATAGTGCCTGGAGCATAGTAGGCACTTAGAAATGCTTGTTCCCTTTCCTTTCCCTGAAAAAAAGACCATTGGATTTAGCAGTTTTTAAGAGAGCATTAATTTAAAAGAAAAGAGGTCAATGGAAACCTTGGAGATACTATTGATTACCTAGTGCCAGTACTTCCACTCGGTCAGTTGTGTTCCATGGCTTGTAGGAGCAAGTGCTGTCCCCCACTCACTGGTGCTTCTACCAGTCTTCTGAACTTCTGCAAGTGGTGGAGCCTAGAATATGCTAGTGAATTAAGGCTCAAACTATTCTTGTGAGGAGGAATGAATGTTTCAAGTTCAGGCCTTCATTTTCCCTTAATATAAACTGTCTTTTCCTATACTTTCATTACTGCTAGCTTCTTTTAATAGTGAGTCGGCATGAATCAATAGCTAATTGGATCTTAGTGATGTGCTAAGTTGAGTTTTGTTTGAGATTTAGTTCAGTTTTGCATCTTAGACCTAGTAACTGTAAGATAACCCAATTCTCCCATCTTTCTCTGTTCCTAAGGTAATGTAAAGTAAATTATTTCAAAATTTCTTCATTTGCTATTAATATTTTCCCATTTTCATTTTAACTAGTGTACCATACAATGTTTTTAGGAGAAAAAAACATTGGTTATAAACCATCCCTGTTCTAAAATGAAAATAAATAACATCTATAGTTTTGCAACGAATTGTATATGTGAAACAATCTATAATCTAGGTCTCCTTAAACCTAGGTATAGTGTTGTTTCCATTAAAGCTTCTTGTTTGCATGACTTTATAAAGTCAAGAAATCATATACTGTAGTATTCCTAAACCATATGCTGCAGTCAAGACATGCAGGATAAGAATTAAGTTTAAAATTTAAATATTGCATTGCATTCAATAAACCTTAGTTGTCTTGTTATTTTTTCTATAACCACCTTTGAATTCTTTATTTGTTAAGAGAAAAAGTCTTCCCCCATAAAAGTTAAGCAATTTATGTAAGCTATACAAGTTAGTATAGTAAGTGACAGAACCCAGGTAATCTCATTCCCTATCCAGGACTCTTTCCACTGCATAGTTTTTTAGAGGGAATAAAATCTAACATTCTGAATAAGACAAAGTTGATGTTACTTTTTAAATGTACCTTTTTGAATTTGATTTTTGGCTACTAAAATTTCCCCAATGTCCCTAAAACTAAGTGTTCAGAATATGGAAAGGTATAGCCTTCACTGTTGCCTCTTTGGTTATTTCTGGTGACTTGTGATCATTGTTAAATTGACATTTTATTATGTGTTTTCATCATAAACCAGTTATTCTCAGCTTATATATGAAGTAATTGAGAAGTTTGTAATGGCTGTGATTAGACCAACTATGGGTTTCATAGTTTAGGGCTTGATATACTATACCCAATTCCCTTTCTGCCACTGTACTTAGAGTGGGCCTTCTTAAAATCTTCTTCCCTTTGACACTTTTCCCTATTAGATTTGATATGTTCCTTTTTTCTATTTGATCAGCTAAATTAATCAACACTTTTTGTCCTGAGTGCTTACTTTTGTTCAGGCACTGCAACAATACTAAGCAGTGTATATAAGATGTGGTTCCTTTTCCCAAGGAAAGAAAAAAAGACATAAATGCAGAAAATGTTATACAAATAAGGTGTGATTATAATGTGACTTTTAAAAATTAAAGATACCAGAAATTTTATTTATATATAAAATTCAGTTAGTATTGTCTCCTTGAAAGTAATTCCCTTAAACTTGTCAACCAATAGTAAATTATACGTTGAAGAAAGGTTAAGAGAATGGACTCTTATTTCACTTTTATTGTGATTTGTTATTTGTCTCATGTACATATGTTTTGATTATAGACAGTGTTGTAGATCATAGATTTAGAGCTGGAAAGGACCTTAGAAACCATTTACTCCAACATCATCAGTTTTATAGATGAAGAAGCTTGAGGTCCAGCTAAGTGCCTTTTTCAGCACACCTCTGGGTTATTTACTCTTTTTAGCTCTTTAAACAAATCATAGCAGATTCAGTGAAGAAAATTTCCTGTGCTATTTTTTTTTTTACCTTTGTGTAAAAGTACGTTGATGTCCTTAGATTTTAGAAGAGAATAACTTCCATGCATTAATATTCTTCGTGTGAACTTTCTTCTTCACTGTTTGGTGTTTTTATGTAGCTTTGTAGGGATTTGACTGATTTACTCTCTTTACTCTGTTTTCAGTGTATCTTTGGTCAACAAGGCCCTGAATAAGAGTTAAGAAAATGTCTCTCTTTCCCATGATTGCAAAGGTGCAAGCTGTGAGTACTGAATATATTATCATGGCATATATTGTCAGACATGGTTGACAGTTGGTTTTGCAGAATTGCTCTTTCTTGCTTGTTTTCATCTTTGTTATAAAAAAAAAAAGGTTCACTGGGGAGAGTAAAAGAGAGGAACATGAAGTCACATGACTGTAGGATCATAGATTTTAACTAGAAGGGAATTTTAACGTCATCTAGTTCAAATCTCATTTTACTGAAAAGGAAACTGAGACTTAGTGAGTTCAAGTTCTACCATGCCAGAGTCATATGTCCTCTGACTCTACATTCAGGACTTTTATATATTAAAAAAATAAATGTTTACATACACATATGTATATATGTATTTAAAAAGGCATCAACATAGAAATATTATAAGAAAAAGGAAATATATCCAAGTTATTTTGTTGTTAGTAAAAATAATAATTATCCTATAGGGTAACCCAAAAGCTTTAGTGCAGGTTTAAGCTATTAAGGCTTAAGCTCTTAAGCTTTTAAAACTTAAAACTGCAGTAAGGCTTTTGGAACATCCTGTAATTTTCTGTTATATGTACGTTATTCTTTCATTTCACTCTTTAACTCACTTACTCATATGCATTTCAAGCATGTCCTAACATTATTTTCTTCCACTGATGACAGTGAACTTCTATATTCTGAAAAGACAGTTATAAAAGCAAATTAATCTTTTTTCATAGCAACTTACTGAAATGATAATGTATCATTCTCTCCAAATAAGTCTATCTTCACGAGGAGGCATTTACTATAGATAGATGAATATTTCATTACTAAATACTGTAATTCTGCCTGGCTTTTTGTTGACTAAATTAAGCAGTGCAGGTACAGGGCAAAGCACCCTCATTTGTACATGGTTCTTTGCTTGCTGTCTCCCCCATTTGATGAGCTTCTTGAGGGTTCATCTTTTTCCTTTCTTCGTACACCCAGCACTTAGCAGGAACTTAATAAATGCTTATTGACTGACTTTCACTGTGGATTATTGAGGCCCTCTCTTCAGCTCAATCTAATTCCTTGTAGCAGACTATAATGGTTTCCTGACCCTCCCACTCCTGCTATTGGGAGCTTCACAGATAAACCTATAAGTGATGAATTACACCTGCATTCATTTTCCTCTAGATCTTAATCTGATACATTATTTGTAAAGCAGACAAGACTATATTCTCCTGACCTAATTTCTCCCTCCTGGACACTGACTACATGAGCTTCAGGTATCACTACTCATCACCTCCTACTCTATGCCCTTCTCCACTTTGAATGGCTCTCTTTTTCAGCTATGGGCCTATTTCCAAAACCAAGTTGCCATCTTATTCTTTTGTACTAGAGCATAATCTTTGCAGTGCCTGTCTTCCTACCCTTTGGCTTTGTCACTAGTTGTTTAATTTGGCAGCTAGATGGCCTAAAGGATAGAATGGGAGTCAGGGAAACTTCAGTCCAAATACAGCTTCAGACACTGACTAGCTGTGTGACCCTAGGCAAGTCACTTAATCTGTCTGCCTCAGTTGCCTCATCCCTAAAAGGGAGACAATAATAACCTACCTCCCAGGAGGATAAAATGAAATAATATATGTAAGACACTATATACATGCTAGCTACTTTGTTGTTGATGTTATTATTGTCACCATTATTAAATGGAGAGCCTCAGGAGGTAGTGAGACCTCAGTGAAAGTTTTCAAGCACAGGCTGGACAACTAGTTATCAAGGATATTGTAGAAGGGATACTCAGTCAGGTCCAGGTTGAAAAAGAGGTTTGTTCTAGTTCTTTGGCTTGGAGGTCATGATTCTGTGACCTTCAGAAAGCCCATGTTCCCAGTCTTCTAAGTCTCTGTAGGTTAGTTCTGCTGGCCTGTTTCCCCCCACCTTTCTTTTTTACTACTTTGTTATTAGGGAAGGCTTTGGGAAGGAGAGAAGAGGAATGGATACACTGGGAAATGTATTTTTTAAAAATAAGTTATCAATAGAATATATTTTTTAAAAAAAGAAATGTTATCAGCAGAAACAGAAATATGACATCCAAAACAAATGCTTTGTTCTGTAAAACTTGGATTCAAAGGGTCATATCTGAGGACCAAGAGGGCCACATGTGACCTTGATTTCTACCCCCCCCCCCATACATTTCACTTTTGGGAAGACTGTTTTTGCTTTTGAAATACTTACACCATTTTAAGTCAAACTGAATTGTGGTAACTACATTTCATTGTAAATTTTTGTCTGCTATCATTTTTCAACTAAAATTGTCTATGTCAATACTTTTGAAAATTTTAATACTTTATCTTCCTTCTAAAAATATGGATTTTTCAAATAAGAGTCAATTAAAATGAAATTTTTTTTCACAACTTAACAATACCAAAAACATAATCAGGGACACCATGTTGAGAATTACCTGTCTTCCTATTTTATCATTCCAAGCTATGTTAATAAGTGCTGGTCACAGAGGACTTTCCAGTAGATGAGTTGTGACACCTAGTGGCAGCTAAGTATAATTACAAAAATCCTCTACTTCAGAATACTGTGGGGAATTCTGTATTTTAAGTTGGTAAGAATTTAGACTTATCAAACCCAACCAAACCCTTCATTTTATTGATGATGATATTAAGGTCCTAAGAGTCTATCTGATCTGTGCAAGGCCTAGGATCCAGGTGTCTTAACTCTTATCCCAGTGATTTTTCCTTTTCTCTAACATTTAAAAATGGGGCTTTAGAAACGTTATTAAAAGGAAAAGTACCTGACAAATCTCCAATGGTACATTTCTCAGATTCTTTTCTGTGCACACAAATAAAGTTATGTGAAAGTTTATGAGATGCTACCAAATTTTATATCTTATTTTAAAATTAGTTTTCTAAAATAGGAAATCAAACCACTTGCTGGGCTTTACCAAATCACTGCCTACTAACTCATTTTCAACAGGAATATTGATGTCCCTAAAATGTACATGGTAACTCAAGTTAGTGTTCTCTCACATACTGATAGTCACTGTAAAACCAGGTTTATTGCTGAATGTTTTGCATTTGTTTCTCCAGATGACTGCACTTTGTTTGAAAAGACCATCTTAGAGTTCTAGGAAAAACTTCACTAGCTGTAGAGAGATGAAAGCTTACAGCATTGAAAATTAACCTTGATAAAACAGAATGGATGAAAAATGAACATTGCACACAAGGGACCTTACCCACTTAGAAGATTGAGAAAAGAATGGAACGTACATACTTAGGTCATTGTGGACTCTGTCAGAATAACCACACTGGCAAGAAGAAACAAAGCTGCCCAGAAGAATTTTAGCTGCATCTATCTACTCAATGTTAGTGAGCAAGAAAGTGTCCATGAAGATTAGGGCAGAAACTGTTAAGTATTATAAAGTGCTTTCTAAAACTGGTATCTGCACAATAAGGTTTAATCTGTGACAGAACAGAAAGTGCAAAACCTTATGGCCACCCAGCACACAAGTGAAACAGTAATGTGAAAACCTCTCTGGGGACCAGATGACAAATTAGGAGTCAAACATGTATTAGCCAATGAGGAGACTCCTGAAGGTCATGAAACCAAGATGACAGTTGACAGCATGCCACTGGACTGTAAAAGTCCAATGAGGAATTTCAGTCTTAAAACTGGGTAGAATGAGAGTGGTTCAGCTACATGGAAAAAGATGAAAGCAGTATTCTATTGTTTGGTAGACCTGTACTTGTATTATCATTGGACAGCTAGGTGGTGCAGTGGATAGAGCACCACTGCAGGAGTCAGGAGGACCTGAGTTCAAATCTCACCTCAGACACTTGACACCCACTAGCTGTGTGACCTCGGGCAAGTCACTTAACCCCAACTGCCTCATCCTGGGTCATCTCCAGTCATCCTGATGAATAATATCTGGTCACTGAATTCAGATGGCTCTGGAGGAGAAGTGAGGCTGGTGACCTGCACAGCCCTCCCTCACTCATAACAAAGTCAAGTGCAAGTTATGTCATCATTTCTCTGATGGCATCATCTTCTTTGGCAATGAAGGATGAACACACACATGTATTATCAGGGAGTAGAGAAGAGCCCTGGGTTTGAATCTAAGACACTTAATTATTGTGTGACTCAGGGCAAATCACTTAACCTTTTTGCTTAATGGTTTTCTTATCTGTAAAATGGAGATAATAAGAATACCTACTTCAAAGAGTTACTGAAAGTATCAAATGATATAATGTATATGAAGTGTTTTGCAAATCTCAGAGTGCTCTATAATTTTCAGCTATGATGATGATTAATGATTGATTTGAATATAAATAGAAATTTCTTGTGTTGACTATATACAGCGCACTAATGCAAAGCACCATTTAGCAGAGCCAGGAGCCAGACACTGAAAGTCTGAAAATGGCTCTCAGTATGTTACTGTCCATCTGAAACTTTGAGCCTTTCAAATAAGAAAGGCAACATGAGTCAGCACAAAATATATACCTACCTGTGTATTACAGAGAACAGAATTTTCTGGCATATACACTTTTGGAGCAGTAAAGAACTGAAACAAAGTCGATGCCCACTGACTGGAAAATGACTAAACAAATTCCGGTACATGAATGTAATAGAACATTACTGTGAGAAATAATGAATATGAAAAATTCAGAGAAATACAGAGATATGCATATGAAAGTATACTGAGTGAAGTAAAGCAAGCTAAGAAAAGAATATGCACAACGATTATAACTTAAATATAAAAATAATAATAAACTTATATCTAGAGAAGGATTGAGGAAATGTACCTCCTTCCCTTCCCTGCAGTGTTGTGGGGGGCATTGTATTTACCACCAGAATTAGCTGATGTGTTGGTTAGTTCTACTGATCTGTTTTTTCCTCTTTCTTTCTTTTCTTTTTTTCCCTTCCTTCCTTCCTTCCTTCCTTCCTTCCTTCCTTCCTTCCTTCCTTCCTTCCGTCCGTCCCGTCCTTCCCCCCCTTTGTTCTAAAGTGTAGCACTAAAGGCTTTGACTGTGTGGATCACAACAAAATATGGCAAGTCCTTGAATTGATGAGAATATCAGATCACCTTATTTGTCTCCTGAGGAACCTGTATGTGGGTCAAAAAGGAACAGTTAGAACAACATGGAACAACTGACTGGTTTAAGCCTGGGAAAGGAGTACAACAAGGCTATATACCATCACCTTATTTATTTAACTTACATGCAGAGTACATCATGTGAAATGCAACGATGGATGAATCAAAAGCTGCGATTAAGGTTGCCAGCAGAAATATCAGCAATCTCAGATACACAGACTGATGGCAGATGTCACTCTGATGGTAGAAAGTGAAGAATTAAGAAGCCTTTTAATGAGAGTAAAAGAGGAGAGTGCACAAGCTGGCTTAAAGCTTAACATCATGGCATCTGGTCCCACAACTTTCTGGCAAATGGAGAGAGATTAAAATTAAATCAATTTAATTTTAAAGGTTTACAAAGCAATTTATACATGTTATGCCCTTTCTTCTTCACGATGCTTTGAAGTAGCTATTATTTTTCCCTTTTTACAGATGAGAAAATTGAGGTTGAAAGAGGTTAAATGTGATGCAGGCTTAGGAAGAATGAGAGCAGTACTTTTATTAATGCCTGCTGCTTCTCTGATACGGGGATCAAACGCACTTGAAAGATAACCTCAAGAAACGATTTCACAAGGCGAAAAGACCTGGGATCAGATTGTGCCTCAGACACAACCAACATCTCAGAGGTGTGGCCAACTCTTCAGGAGTGGGAACTACCCAGTTCTTAGGTAGTGCTGGGGATACTTGGTGCCTTGTAGGGTCATTGTGAGGATCAAATGAAATTATGAATGCTAAGTATTTAATAAGTAGAATGCATGCTCCTGGAAAGCAGGGACTGTTAATCTTTTTTTTTTTTTTAGTCTCTGTATATATGCATTTTGGGGGGTGTATCATTAAGCACCCTAACATACATGGTGGGGGGCTGCTATCTATGCTAGATCTGCATTCATAAAAGGTAAGGCAACTTTTGAGGGGTTAACAATCACTTTAATCAAGCACATGTATCAATCCTTTAACCAAGGATGTATATCATTCACCTAATTCAGGGGAGTCAGCACCCTGAACTTCAAAGAAAATATGGAGAAATTAAAAGTCAACAGACATGGCTTCCTCTGCCTGAATTCAACAGACAGGTACAACCCAGAGAGGGCTCAAAAGGGGTCTGGGGGGCTCCTAAAAGCAGCTTCCCAGAGTCCTTGTCTGGCACTCAAACCTTCTTATCAAAAACCAAGCCTCAAAGTAAAACCTCACCCTCATAGTATTTATACCTTTTTTTTTCTTTTCTTTTTTTTTTTTAGAGCCAGAAGGCATCACAAGCCTTTGACCCAGTGCCTCAATAGAAAAAACAAAAGGGACCTGGGACCCTGTACAAAACAACTCCCCTAATCAAGCTTCTCACAGTGGGCAGGCCCATCAATGGGTGGGAAAGATCTTTAAATACATTAAAATAATTAGCAATACAAATACATACACTGTTTCTAGTTAAAGAAACTCTAATTTCTGTACTTCAACTCTCTGTAAAGACTCTGATGGATAAAGGCAAGATTCAATCAGAGGCACTTGATTAAAACAAAAACAGCAAAAGATCCTATTTTGATTGCCCTCACAGGGGGCAGTGTGGTCTAGGCCTTAGACTTAGGAAGACCTAGTTTCTGGTTCTACTTTTGACACCTATTGGGAGTAGGAACCTGGGAAAATCCCATCTATGACAGACACCGGCTATATGATCACAGGCAAATCTCTGAGTTTCCTAGAAAACTATACAGACAATAATTTACAGGCATTTAACCTGTCAGGGCTTTAGGCCTCTCTCTAACACTAGAAAGTACAGACAAAGTACCAGTTAGCTTTGGTAGATAAGAGTTTTTCCTAAACTGGGAACTCAATTCTATCAATCAAGTTGAATTTCAATAAACATTTAATAAGTACCTCGTAAGTGCCAGACACTGGGGATACAAAAAGGGGCAAAAGACTGTCTTTGCCTTCAGAGAACCTGCAATCTACTGGGATACACAAGGTGCAAACAAAATATCCGAGTCAATTCAATTCAATAAACATATATTAAGCTCCTATTATGTGCCAGGCACTCCTGCTAAGGCAGGAGCAGTAAAACGAAGCAAAACACAGTCTCTGCCTTCAAAAAGTTAAAATGAATGCAAACAAATATAAAGGAGGCACAGGTCTCCTTAATGATACAGGGTGGCTTCCAAATCTTAGTTTGGTTTTAAACTGTGAAAGCTTAAACGTACTTTTATAGCTGAAGGCAGCAGTAAGACTTGGGAGCCTTCCTGCGTATGGATGGATGGACAGAGACGTGTATATAGAGGGGTGTGTGTGTGTGTGTGTGTGTGTGTGTGTATACATATACATATATATGCCTAACCTCAAATAGATCCTTCAATACAGTTCATATTATGAATGTATGTATATCCAGTTCATAGTTTACATGTGTACATATTACATAGTTGTTTATCTACACGTGTACCTGCATGCAGAGACACAGACACAGGCATACACACACCTAACCTCCTTGGAGAAATATAATTCACATAAACTACGTGCACCACATGTAAGTGCACATGAGTATACGTGGTCACAGCCGGAGTCAGGAAGACTTATCTCCCCGGGTTCAACTCCGGGCCCAGACCCTCATTAGCTGTGTGGCCCTGGGCGAGTCCCTCCACCCTGTCTGCCTCAGTTTCCTCGAGTCTAAAACGAGCAGAAGGAAACAGCAAAGCAGTCCGGCATCTCCGCCGAAGAAAACCCCCAAGGGGTCCCGGGGGTCGGGCACGACGGGGCGCGTGCGTACGCGCACACACGCACACCTGGGCACATGTACGTACGTTTCTGTACACGCACACACGTCCCGGCCTCCTCGGCAGAGCCGAGCCTCCTTCGGCATGGAGCTCACTCCACACTTCCCTTTTTGGGAATTTCCTCCCTTTCACCCAGGAATGGGCCCTCGGGGTGGGGACGGAAGAGGGTGGGTGGCACCGCGTGGCCGTCCCGTGGGCGTTTTCCTCCACTCCGCAGCGGGCCAATCCGAGGGGGTAAAAGGGGCTTCCTTCGGTGGCCGAGCCGCACCGAGGCCCCGGACCGCGCTCCATCCCTCCATCCCTCGGGGACCGTTCGCGCTTCTTCCCTGAGCCCCCGCCCCGTCCGGAGTGCCAAGCGCCGGCAGGCCACGTGGCCTGTTACGTCATCTCCCCGCGCCTCCGAGGACTGGAGCCGCAGTGGGGGCCTGACGGGGCCGGACGGTCGCCTTGCCGGTGTGAACCTCGGAGTTTCCGGGAGGGCCCAAATACGGAAGTGACCCCCCGGGTGGGGGTCCCCCTTACTTCGCCCTTCCCTCCCGCCCGCTCCTGTGTTCGCGGGTGCGCGAGCCCTCACCGGGCAGGGTCTCAGGTAACTGTCCCCGTTCTCTGCTCCTTCTGTACCCCCCTACCCCCACCTTCCGACCTGACCCGAGTTGTTCTCCACTTGGGGGGGAGGGAAAGGGGAGGGGCGTAGGGAAGGGCCGCGGTGCCCCCGCCCTCCTCTCCGCTGTGAGGAGCGCGGAAATCGAGGCGAGGGGGGAGTGTCCCGGGGGGTGAGGCTCCGGGAGGGGATGTGGCCTCCGGAGCCGGGAGTTGTGGCCGCGAGGGTAGGGGTGGAGGTGCGGAGCTGTCTCTGGGGCTGGGAAGGTTGCGTCGAGGTGGGGCTGCCCCGGAGGCCGGGGTGAGTGTGGGTGGAGGTCACCCTCGTGGAGGGTGTGGCGGAGGCCGGCGAGTTGTCTGCCCCCGCGGCCTTTGGTGGCTGACTTCTGCGTCTTTGCCGCCCCAGAGTCCAGGGTCCCCTAGGTGCATCCCTAGATCCGGAGGGGATGCACGTACAGCTGGGCTCTCCATGCAGGTCTCGGTCCCTTCACTCCTCATGGAGGGTGGGGCCGCTCCCTGGAATTTTTTTCTTGATTCTTTAGTGGTTCTAGAAATATTGGATCATCCCTGCGTACTGAGGACCATTGGGAAAATTAGGTGTTGGTTTTTTTCCTCCGGATCATTAGAATACCCCCGAAAGACCAAAGCAGGGCACATTTTGTCACCAGTGAGAAGTATTAGGGACTTTCAGAATTGGAAGGGACTTAAGCCAGGCAATTCTAGTTCAGGCCATTCCAGTCTATCCCATACCTAAGAAAAGTATCCCCATCCAACACATCTGTCAAATGGGCCATCCAGCCTTTTCTCCTTTGTTTGAAGAACCCTCATGAGGGGAAACCTATCAAGGCCCATTCCACTTTTGCATGGCTCTATTTAGGATTTAGAACTAGAAGGGAAAACCATGTGCTGCGTTGTATCAAGACATAAAATGAAAAAATGACTATCAAGTTTTGGTAATTTCTATAGTGGTAAAAAGTCAATTAAAGTCATATGTTAAGGGCTTGCTATACACTGGCACTGCTAAGTGCTGGAATTACAAAGAAAGGCAAAGAACAGCCCTTTTTCTTAAGGAGTTGAAAATCTACTGGTGGAGACAACATGCAAATCACATATATGCAGGATAAATTGGATGTAATCTTAGAGGACATGCATTAAGATTAAGGACTAAGAAGTCATCTTGTAGAAGATGGCATTTTACAGATAAGGAGACTGAGGCAAATAGGTTAAATGACTTGCCTAGGATCACTCTTCCTTTCTTTAGGACTTAGAAGAAGCCAGGAAAGCTAGGAGATAGAGATGAGGAGGTAGAGCTTTCCAGGCATGGGGGACAGCCAGTGAAAACACTTGGTGTTGGGAGATGGGATGTCTTGTTGGAAAAGCAGTTAGGAGGCCACTGTCACTAGATTGAAAAGTCTTTGGAAAACATTAAAGGATAAGAAGACTAGAAGGGTAAGAAGGGCCAAGTTTTGAAGGGTTTTAAAAGCCAAACAAATGACTTTATGTTCTGTCTTGTAAATGGTAGGGAGACAATGGAGTGTGTATGGGATAGGGGGATCACACCTTCAGTTTGACAGCTGAGTGGAAGATGGACTTGAGTGGAAAGATTTATTTCAGAGAGATGAACCAGCAGGCTGTCACAGTAATCCAGGGGTTAGATGTTGAGGTCCAGGGTGGTGTGGCAGTGTCAGAAGAGAGAAGAAGACATTTGTGAGAGATGTTATAAAAGTAAGATTGACAGGATTTGGCATTTTGTTGAATATGGGGGATGAGATTGAGGATTCAGTCATCTCTAGGTTTCAAGCTTAGGTGATTAGGAGGATGGTGGTACTCTTGACAGTAATAGGGAGATAGGAAGAGGAAAGAGGGCTTGGGGGGAAATATAATGAGTTAAATTTTGGATGTGTCTAAGGTGATCATAGACACACTTTGATTTGTGAGATTAGAGGTTGGGTGAGAGGTTGGGTAAATCTGAGAGTCATCTGCATAGATAGGAAAAATTGACTCCATGGAGGCTGAGGAGCTCATCAAGTGAATTAGTATAGGAGAAAAGAGGGCCTAGAAACGAACCTCCAAGGACACCCATGGTTAGTGGAGGGAGCCTGGATGGCAATCCAGGAAAGAAGACAGTCAGTGATCACACAGGTAGGAAGGGAATCAGGAGCTCTGTATATAATATCCTGAAAACTTAGAAGATAATATGGAGGAGAAGAGGGGGTTGGTAAGTATCAAAGTCTGCAGAGAGGTCAAAAAGGATAGGGACTGAAAACAGGTCATTAGATTTGACAATTGAGAGATCATTAGTAACTTTGGAGAGAAAAGTTTCAGTTGCATTATAAAGTGAGAAGCCAGACTGCAAAGAATTAAAAAGAGGATGAGAGGAATGGAACTGGGGCGTCAATTGTAGTTTGCCTTCTCATGGAGTTTAGCTGGATGGACTGATGGATCAAGTGACGGTTTTTGGAGGATGGAGGAGACACAGGCATGCTTTAGAGATATAGAGTGGAATAGGAACCCTTGTTCAGAAGGGTTAGTGTTGGCAATGAGAACCATCTCTTTGTGCGAGACAGATTAAGGAGATAGTGCCAGGAGGCATTTGAGTGAAGTAGAACAAAGAGGGAGCTTTCAACAGATGTGTCCTTCCCCCTCCCCCCCAGATACAATTCAGATAGATAGACAAAGCATTTATCAAGCACTTTCTGTGTGCCAGGCACTGTGCTAAGAGTTAGGAATGCAATACAAGCAGAAAAAAAAAGCCCTTATTCTCAGGGAACTTACATTCTAATGGAGAAGACAACAAATAAATGGAAGGTGGAGTCAGGAGGGGTGGTTCATGTGTTGGAGGTAATGTGCAAAAGTCTGGAGAGTCAAAAGTTTAGAGGGGAGAAGTGTGCATACATGGTCTGGTATTTTCTTACAGCGTGATTTCAGGCAGGAACACACCAATTAGAGGAAGGGGTAATAGCAACAGAGGTATAGCCAGATGTGAGCAGGCTACTGGGGTGGATTAGAGCTCGGGGAAGAGGATAGGACTGGATTACTGGATGTGTAATTGGAGAGTCATCTGCATAGAAACAGTAATTGAACATATGGGAACTTAGGAGATCATTGAGGGAATATAAAGAAAGTCAATAAGAAGTCTGAGATTCTCTGGCTCAGAACAGCCCTGTAGTACAGTGTGCTCAGAGGGTCAGTCATTAGGAATGGGTGATCAACAGTGCCTGGTTTCAGAGAGGTCAGGAAGGATGAGGCAGCTGGATGGTGTAGGGACTAGAACACCAGCCCTAGAGTAAGAAAGGCCTGAGTTCAGATACTGCGTTAGACACTTAACTAGCTCTGTGACCGCCCTGGACAAGTCACTTAACTTCTGTCTTCCTCAGTTTTCTCCACTGTAAAAGAGGGATAACCACAGCACCTACCATGTAGCATTGCGAGGATCAAATGAAAATATTTGTAAAGTGCTAGCATAGTGCCTGGAGCATAGTAGGCACTTAGAAATGCTTGTTCCCTTTCCTTTCCCTGAAAAAAAGACCATTGGATTTAGCAGTTTTAAGAGAGCATTAATTTAAAAGAAAAGAGGTCAATGGAAACCTTGGAGATACTATTGATTACCTAGTGCCAGTACTTCCACTCGGTCAGTTGTGTTCCATGGCTTGTAGGAGCAAGTGCTGTCCCCCACTCACTGGTGCTTCTACCAGTCTTCTGAACTTCTGCAAGTGGTGGAGCCTAGAATATGCTGGTGAATTAAGGCTCAAACTATTCTTGTGAGGAGGAATGAATGTTTCAAGTTCAGGCCTTCATTTTCCCTTAATATAAACTGTCTTTTCCTATACTTTCATTACTGCTAGCTTCTTTTAATAGTGAGTCGGCATGAATCAATAGCTAATTGGATCTTAGTGATGTGCTAAGTTGAGTTTTGTTTGAGATTTAGTTCAGTTTTGCATCTTAGACCTAGTAACTGTAAGATAACCCAATTCTCCCATCTTTCTCTGTTCCTAAGGTAATGTAAAGTAAATTATTTCAAAATTTCTTCATTTGCTATTAATATTTTCCCATTTTCATTTTAACTAGTGTACCATACAATGTTTTTAGGAGAAAAAAACATTGGTTATAAACCATCCCTGTTCTAAAATGAAAATAAATAACATCTATAGTTTTGCAACGAATTTTATATGTGAAACAATCTATAATCTAGGTCTCCTTAAACCTAGGTATAGTGTTGTTTCCATTAAAGCTTCTTGTTTGCATGACTTTATAAAGTCAAGAAATCATATACTGTAGTATTCCTAAACCATATGCTGCAGTCAAGACATGCAGGATAAGAATTAAGTTTAAAATTTAAATATTGCATTGCATTCAATAAACCTTAGTTGTCTTGTTATTTTTTCTATAACCACCTTTGAATTCTTTATTTGTTAAGAGAAAAAGTCTTCCCCCATAAAAGTTAAGCAATTTATGTAAGCTATACAAGTTAGTATAGTAAGTGACAGAACCCAGGTAATCTCATTCCCTATCCAGGACTCTTTCCACTGCATAGTTTTTTTAGAGGAATAAAATCTAACATTCTGAATAAGACAAAGTTGATGTTACTTTTTAAATGTACCTTTTTGAATTTGATTTTTGGCTACTAAAATTTCCCCAATGTCCCTAAAACTAAGTGTTCAGAATATGGAAAGGTATAGCCTTCACTGTTGCCTCTTTGGTTATTTCTGGTGACTTGTGATCATTGTTAAATTGACATTTTATTATGTGTTTTCATCATAAACCAGTTATTCTCAGCTTATATATGAAGTAATTGAGAAGTTTGTAATGGCTGTGATTAGACCAACTATGGGTTTCATAGTTTAGGGCTTGATATACTATACCCAATTCCCTTTCTGCCACTGTACTTAGAGTGGGCCTTCTTAAAATCTTCTTCCCTTTGACACTTTTCCCTATTAGATTTGATATGTTCCTTTTTTCTATTTGATCAGCTAAATTAATCAACACTTTTTGTCCTGAGTGCTTACTTTTGTTCAGGCACTGCAACAATACTAAGCAGTGTATAAGATGTGGTTCCTTTTCCCAAGGAAAGAAAAAAAGACATAAATGCAGAAAATGTTATACAAATAAGGTGTGATTATAATGTGACTTTTAAAAATTAAAGATACCAGAAATTTTATTTATATATAAAATTCAGTTAGTATTGTCTCCTTGAAAGTAATTCCCTTAAACTTGTCAACCAATAGTAAATTATACGTTGAAGAAAGGTTAAGAGAATGGACTCTTATTTCACTTTTATTGTGATTTGTTATTTGTCTCATGTACATATGTTTTGATTATAGACAGTGTTGTAGATCATAGATTTAGAGCTGGAAAGGACCTTAGAAACCATTTACTCCAACATCATCAGTTTTATAGATGAAGAAGCTTGAGGTCCAGCTAAGTGCCTTTTTCAGCACACCTCTGGGTTATTTACTCTTTTTAGCTCTTTAAACAAATCATAGCAGTTTCAGTGAGGAAAATTTCCTGTGCTATTTTTTTTTTTACCTTTGTGTAAAAGTACGTTGATGTCCTTAGATTTTAGAAGAGAATAACTTCCATGCATTAATATTCTTCGTGTGAACTTTCTTCTTCACTGTTTGGTGTTTTTATGTAGCTTTGTAGGGATTTGACTGATTTACTCTCTTTACTCTGTTTTCAGTGTATCTTTGGTCAAAGAAACACTTTAGTCTATATGTGCTGCCTTATCCACTGGAAGAATGACAGATGACAAAGATGTGCTTCGAGATGTGTGGTTTGGACGAATACCAACCTGTTTTACACTCTATCAGGATGAGATAACCGAAAGAGAAGCAGAACCTTATTATGTAAGTGTTAGTGGTATTGTTATACACACACACACACACACACACACACACACACTGTACTCTGAATTTTAGGCATAACTTTTTTATTAATTTAAGATTATAAATTAAGCATTTTCTAGCCTAGAAAAAGAAATATCCACACTGGAATAATAGCTACCTCCTCTCCATAGTCCTCCCCCTTCCCTGCCACCCATTGCTCCTGGACAACTCTGTATACCAAGACAATTTAAGATAACATTTAATAATAATATTGAACAAATACAAAATTTTATATTAAAATATACTTTTGGGTTGACACTACAGAACAGAAATCTCTAACAGTACTCACTTAGTTTTCAACTAGAACTATTCAGTTGCCTCCTTGACCCTCTAGGATTAAAAAGATTTCCTACTAGTCATCAGTATCTTTTTAAAAATAAGTTTTTATTGATGTCTCTTTTTGGGAGGTGAGCATAAGCCTAGTTTCCTTCATTGTCCCTCTCCTTCCCCCTACCAGAAAACCATCCCGTATAACATATAGAAGGAAAAATCTATACCTTTCCCTTTTCTCCTCCCCTTCTATTTCTGTTCCTTTCCCCAATAATTTACTAGGGTGCCTGTTTTCCCACAATTCCTCCAACTATTCACACTTTTTGTCAGCTCTTTCACTTTTCAGGGTATAACCAAGTTTATTTTGATTTTCATTCTCTTATTAGTGATTTGGAACATTCTTTCCTATGGTTGTTAATGCTCATATCTTTTCATCATTTATTGGGGAGTGGTATTTGCATATATATATTTTACATATATACATATACATACATATACATTCATATACATACATACACATATATCTCCTAGTTGTTTATATAGCACATATATATGCTAATTGTTTATGTATCTGCGCTACTAAATCATCATCTGAGAAATTTGGTACAAAGAATCTTCCTGTTTGACTGCTTTACTTCTTGAAGTACATTAATCTTGTTTTTGTGGAAGTCTCATATAATCAGTTATCTGTTTTGTCTTTTGCCTTTATCCTTTCTATGAGAGGTCTGTACCCAGTTTCTTTTTTAAAGAAACCAGTAATAGAAATTTTGAATTATGACTAAATTGAAATTAGTTTTGTTATTTTTATTTAGGTAACTTTATGAGTTCCCAGACTTTTTTCTAAGTTACTTATTTTTCTAAGTTATTATTGACTGTAAGATTGTTACCCTTTGCTATTGGAAATATCATGTTCCAACCTCTGCTGTTTTATAGTGATAGATATTCAATTATGTGTGATTCTAACTGGCTCCTTGATACTTGAATTCTTTCTTTCTGGCTATTTACGCTATGTTTTCTTTGGAATCTCTGAATTTTGGTTATAATGTTCCTAGGAGTTTTCATTGGGGGATTTCAGGTGGTGACTGATAGATCCTTTCTATTTCCATTTGTTTTTAAGATTTCTTGAAATGAAACATCTAGGCTCATGGCTTTCAGGAAGTCCAGTGAGTCTTAGTTGTTTTTTTTTTTCTCCTAGATCTTTTTTCCAGGTCCATTATTTTTACTATATGATACCTTTCTTCCATTTTTTTCAGTCAGTTGACTTTGTTTTAATATTTCTTGTTTCATGGAGTCATTGGTTTCTAGTTGGTCCATTCTAATTTTCAGGGAGTTTGTTGCTTGGGCTCTCATTTCTTTTCCATTTTTTCCCTCTAGCACTCATATTTAAATTATAAAAACATTTTTAGCTCCTAAAAAAACCCAAAACTCTTGCTTTATCTGATTCAGGAATTCTAGTTGAATCTGTTCCCAAGCTTTGTTGTTTTTTTTTTTTCCTTTAAGGCTTTGTTTGTAGATGTTTGTGAGTCATTCCATTCTGGATTTGTGTCTTTCACCATGGTTATAATAGGGTTCTTTTTTAAATTGTTCTTTAGTCCAGCATCCTTCCTGACTTTAGGTTAGGATTGGGTCATGTGTATTTCTGAACGGAAAGATCTAGGCTGAACCTGTAGCTTTCATGGGATGTTGAGTATTGTATTATTCTTGGCTCTTGGGTGCATCTCAGGTTGGGAACCTGCAAGATTTCAGTGCTCCCAAAGTCTTCTGATCCAGGGCAAAGTCTGATTGTTGCTGTGCTTTGGTCTGAACACTTTAAGTTCTTGACCTGAGCTTTGGTCTGAACAACAATAAATGGCGCCTGTACTTAGCTACTAACAAGCATCTGGGAATTGAGATTCCAGCTAATCTTTTTAGAGTTTGTTTATTCCTCATCACACATTCTGTAGTCTAACCTGACTGGTCTTCTTGTCTTAATATCCCATTACTCCTCTTTATACCTCTGCACAAGCTATTTTTCACACCAGGCATATACTTCTGACTCACCTCTCTTGTCTTTTAGAATCCCTAGTTAACCCTCAAAGGTCAGCTTAAGTTCCACCTCCTACATGAGGCCTTTCCTGATGATATCACTAATTCCATTTAGTTTACTAGGTGGATTAATGTTACTATCAACAGAAAAGAGGAATTTGGGAGGGGTAGGTTTTATTGGAAAGGTACTTGATTCACATTTTACATTTTCATTTTGAGATTCTGGTAGGTCATCTAAGTGAAAATGTCTGATAGTTGAAATGTGAGAGTGGATATCATGGCAGATTATTTGGGAGTCACACAGAATGAGAATTGGAAGGGATCTCGATGTCCTTCAAGGTGAAAGCAAGCACAAAAGGAATCTCTAGTATAACATAACTGACAGATATTCATCCACTACATCATCTACACTGAGGCTATAAAGCTGCAGAAGTGAATGAGATGACCAAGGAAGGGGCAGATTTGGTGTGAGTGGAGCAGGAGGAATAATGGTGGGATATTTGGGGATACCCATATTTATGAGGATAGAGGAAGAAGATAAATCAGTGGGGAAAAAATAGTTTGAGTCAGGAGAATAATGAAAAGCAGTTTCACAGAAGCTGAGGAAAGAGAGGGCATCAAGTAGTTGGCAGTGTTCTACTATTTTAAATGCTGAGGATGAGAACTGAGAAAAGGGCATTGGCTTTAGCAATTTAGTCACTTGAGACTGGAGATAGTAGTTTCAGTGGTAAGAACAGAAGACATATTCTAGAGTTTTAAGGGGGTGATTGAATGGTGAGAGAGTGAATATAGTGAGGGCAGAGGGTACTCTTTTCAGGTATTTATATTAAACACTTTACAGTGCTATAAATACTTTCTACCCAACATCAGTTTCCTATTGAGCAATGATCCTAATGAGATAATATTTCCAAAGATCATAGTCTCTTTTCCCCTTTCCTGGCAGAAATACTGAAGGGAAAGGGAATGATAACTTGAAAGACTCAAGAACTTTGATCAGCAGTGACCAAACATAATTACAGAGGAACAGTGATAAAGAATGTTACCCCTCCTGACAGACACATTATGGACTAAATAATGCAGAATGAGACATATTTTCTGATATGGCCAATATGGGAGTTTGTTTTGCTTAACTATAACCTTTTGTTAGTTTTCTTTTGGGGGGGTTTGGGGAGTGGGAAAGTATGGTAGACAAAGTAAATGATTGAAAATATTTAATTAAAAACGTCAAAAACAAAACCAAAAAGAAACCTACAGGTTGTAATTAAGGCTAGACTTGGAAAAATGAACTACTTGTCAAAAGCATGCTTATTATCTAATGAGAAGTGCTTTCATGTTAAAAAATTAACAATGTGTCAAAATCCTGTGAACTCAGTGCCAAATCATGTAAAACCAGTGATTGCAGCAAAAGGACACATTGTATAATAAAAGAGACTTAAAAAAGATAATGTATTTCTGATAAATGAGAAAAGGGAAGGAAGCCAACTAAATACCCTCTTTTCTTTCACATTATCTCTGCTATAGTTTTTCCCTCTATGCAGCAGCTCAAAATCTCATTTATCAAGGATCTTCCCTACCATATCCCAGGGGACCCCACTAAAGTTTGCACTTACAGAGTTTCTTAATAAGAAGAGAATCATCAGTCACTTGTAGTTGCTTGTGGCAGACTGTCAGTGGAATCCTGTGTAGCCTAAGAGGGTAACAAGACATTCATCTGTCACTTTAATTTCTTCTTTGTTGCACTGATCTAGTTTTAACCAAACTCTGCCCCTCCTTTCTCAGTTTTCACTAAGGTGATTTGAGTTGATTATATCATTTACTTTTGTTGCCTAGACAGTTTTAATAGTCTTTCTGATCTATGTATCTTTGCCTTTGAATCTACTCTGAACCGCAACTGTTAGAATAATTTTTAAAAATAGTATTTTCATGATGTCTTTTTTGAAACGAACCCTTAACTATGCTTATTCAAAGTGTATTAGTTAACAATCTCTAGGCCTGGCTTTTAGGTCTTTACTAGCTTCTGCCTACTTTTCCATTCCTTAGTGTTTTGTTTTTTTGGTATTAGTTTTACATGCTCAGTTGTACTTTAATTCAAAGATACACATCATGTCTTACCTCTTTGTATCTTCCCTGTGACATCTGTACTTAACATAGAGTGGACATTTGACAAATATTATTGACCGAGCATCATGGTAACTTCATGGTGAACTAAGAACAATATTGTTTCCATTTAGTTTAGTTTACCTAACTGAAGTGAACCATCTTAAATTTCAGTGCCTCTTAGTGAAAGATGCTCTTCTGTTTGAAACCACTTGATGTTGACTAGGTTATGTACTAATCTTTTTTGGGGTAAAATTAGTTTTGAGAAATATTACTGGTTCAGATCACTGTACCTGATATCATATGATAATATCGTAATAAATACTTGCTGATTGATTGATTTCTGGTTTTTGTATTATTAAGTTGAAGCTGGCTGCTTCTGTCTGCATTAAATGTTGCACAGGTATTTTATGTAGATAATTTCTGTAGTGTAATTGTCTAAAGTACAAATTTTTTTCATTATTTTTAACTCGGAAATCCTAAAATGTTTAATAGAGTGGTTTTTTAATTATCTACAAATAACAGCTGTAGGTTTATTTACAATTATACAAAGAAATGAAATGAAATGATTTTTCTTTTTATAACTCAGAGATCTATTTAGTGCTTTTGAAAAAAAATTTTGTAAATAAAATACAGTTCTAAAAATTTTCATTTCAGTTGCTTTTACCAAGAGTAAGTTACTTGACGTTGGTTACCGACAAAGTGAAAAAGCACTTTCAGAAGGTTATGAGACAAGAAGACATTAGTGAAATATGGTTTGACTATGAAGGCACACCACTGAAATGGTGAGTGAATTTCTTTGAATTACTTTATGTATCTCTTATTTTTCTGAAATACAGTGCTGTAGAGAAAATTGTAATCATAGAAACTTCCTTAAAAGATTGTTACTAATCTACCTTATAAACTGTCTTAGCATTATTAGTAATTTTAAATGGAAAAAGATCCACTCTTTATTGGAGTGTGTGATTAAATAGGCAGGTAAATAAAATTTTAAGAAATAATATTGATTGGGAAATATACTTTTATTTGTATATGTGTCAGTGTGGTATACTGAATGGAGAGGTGATCTTGTCAGGAAGACATAGGTTCAAGGCTTGCCTCTGATGCTTACTGACAAATCCCTTTATTCCTGAGTCCCAGGCTACTTTCTAAGATTTTAATTACACAGAAGTTGTTAATGTGCATTGGTAGAAGTTCCTTATTGAGAGCTTATGAAACCAATGAAATCACAAGCGCATTCCATCGTCAAACCCCCGATCTATGTTTATATGACACCTACAGTGATGTTTGCCAATAATTTTTCTGTAGGTCTATGCTAAATTCCATTATAGTAAATATCATTAGAAGAAGAGGTGTGTTTGATTTTATAATTTTATAATTTTGATTTTATAATTTGATTTTATAACTGAAAATTGTATTTTTATATTGATCAGATCCAAGATAAAATTTATCTTGACCATAAGATAGTGAAAAATATGACAGCCCTGAAGAAGAAGGCACTTTTTAGGTTGAAAGCCACATTTAGCTTACTGTTATGTTTTGAAGAATGCCTGTTTTGGATTCTGTTTTTAATACAAAATTTACTTATTTTTTTCTAGAAGAATATAATAATAATTTGGTTTAAAAAACAGTGTATTCTTAGTGAAAACCCATGTGTTCATTGCCTCTTGATAATAATTCTGTGATATTCTATCCATAGACAATTATTATGTATGTCAAAGATTTTCTTTAGCAAGTTATTAGAATTTTTTCTACGAATTGATATTTGAAAGAAGTATTGTGATGCAATGCAAAGAACATTGCACTTGGAGTCGGAAATTGAAGATTCCAGGCAGATTCTCTTCCTGGGCTAAATCCCATTGTATTTCCTTCTTTGGTGGTAACAGTCTTTGTTGCCTTCTCTGAAATAGTTTTTGCTGTTCAGAGTTATATACGTCTTCTTAAATCTTATAGCACATAGAATAGTAATGTTTACTGTCCCAGTCTACTTTGTAGTTAGTTCACTGTGTTCTGCTGGAAATGGAATGAGTACCTGGCATTAATGAGTTTTGCCAGCCTTTCCAAATCTGCTCCATTCTTTCAGGGCTTATGAAATATAAGACTCACATATTGTAAGACAAGTGCCCTTTTTTCTGACCCATTTCAACCACAGTTTACAAGTAAAAATTATTTTATACACCTAAGAAAGAGTGTAAGATAAATATAAGAAGAACTAGTAGAGTGCCATGTTGTAGAAATAAGGGGAGAAAAGGTGGTCAAGAAGGATGGGAAGTCATCCCTGTCAAACCTGCAGAGAAATCAAGGACAATAAGAGCTAACCTAATCAGAGACAATTAAGTTAGACAGTTTGAAGGCCATTGGTAATCTTCAAAAGAACAGAATCCAAATCATAAGGCATCAAGGAATGAATGAGGAGGGGCGAGGAAGTGAAGGCAGTAAATGTAGGCAAGACTTATAATTTTGGCATTTGACAAAGGAATGATTGAATACTGTTTTGAAAGAGGGGTAGAAGGGCTGAAAGGAGTTTTTATTTTAAAAGGTGAACGAGATTTGAAGCCGTTTGTAGGAAGGACAGTTAACATTGATAAGAAGAGACTGAAAATGTTTAAGACAGGGTGGATGATTAATAGAGCTGGGTAGGTAAGTGGGACTTGTGATCAAGAATGTAGGAGAAGTTCAGTTTGGTAAGGAAAAAGATGACTTCTCCCCAGATGCTGGAAATGAATAAGAGAATTACTGGTAAATTCATGATGTGATCAAAAAAATGATAAATGAGTTTTAGTGTTAGAAAATACATATACCTTGCCAAGACACATGTAGGAAGTATATAAGTATATGAGTACCATTACCACGTCCTTTATGCAAAAGAAAACAGATCTAAATAATTGGAGAAATATTAATTGCTATTGGGGAGGCCAAGCCAACATAATCATAATATGTACATTAATTTACTTATTCATTGTCATATCAATCAGACTACCAAATACTTTCGGACATATTCCCTAAAAGAGATCTGTAGCCTAAAGATATGGGAGAAGGAAGGAAAGGACCCATATGTGCAAAATATTTAAAGCAGCTCTTTTTGTGGTGGCAAAGAACTGAAAACCAGGATTATCTATAAGTTGGGAAATGGCTGAACAAATTGTGGTATATGAATATGATGGAATACTATTGTGCTGTAAGAAATGATGAGGGAGAGACTTTCAGAGAAACTTGGGAAGACTTATATGAACTGATTCAGAACAAAGTGAAGAGAATCAGGAGAATAATTTATATAATAACAATAATATTGTAAAGACAAACAACTTTTTGAAAGTTGAAAGACTTGGGAACTCTGAACTCAATAACCAATTGTGATTCCAGAACTCATGCAGTAACGTGCTGCCCAGCTTCATGTAAAGAGTTGATGGATTCAGTGCATATTGAGACATATTTTCTTGGACGTGGTCAATGCAGAAATTTGGTTTGCTTAACTTGTTTATCATAGGGTTTTGTTTTTCTTGCTTCCTCAGTGGGAGAGGGCTGGAAGTGGGAGGGAGAGAACTTGAATCTTACTCTAAAAATAACAATTCTTTTTTAAGAGAAAGTATATTGGTAATGTATTTAGAGAATAGCAATACAGACCATAATGTGATGGGCCTTAAGTTCTCAGATTCCAGGAAAGTGACTGTAAACTGTTTCTTGAAAATATTGACCCTCCTGTGGCTTTTGTTGCCATCTAAAGCCCAGTAGTAATTGGCATCTTTAAGAATTGTATTGACAACAAAAACAAACCTGAGTTTTCTTTTGTATAAAAAGTAACCACTTTTTTACGTCTAAAGTATACAGTTTGGTTGTACCCCAAGAAAGATATGAAGAATTTGAAGAAAGTTAAAAAATCTAGCTAATAATGATAAAATGAGGTACAGGCATAGAGTACTGCTTAGCGACAATAGAGGAGTGGGAAATTGAAGGTTGAGAAAATATAGGATATGTACAGTAAGCCTAAAAAGTGAAATTGAAACCAGATTGTGAAGATCTTAAAATACCAAACTGAGAAATCTGTAATTTTTCCTAGAAACACTAGAGAGCCGCCAAAAGTTCTTGAAATAGGGGAATGGCATGGTCAGACTTAGACTTCTTTAGGAAGAATTTTTGGACAGTTGTTTAGAGGATGAATTAGAGGAGGGAATGGAAGCTAGGAGTTTAATTAAATAAATGGGGAAAGTTTATGATGACCTGAACTAGAGTAGTAGATGTCTACGTGGAAAAAAGGGAATGAATGTGAGATGTTATGGAGTTAAAATTGAAAAGAACTGGCAAGTGATTGGCTTTGGGGAATGAAGGACAAGGAAGAGTCAAGGATGATTAAGGCATGAACCTGGATGATTTGAAGGATAGTTGTTATCATAACAGAAAAAAGGAAGGTTGAAGGAGGCTTGTGATTATTGGACAGTGAGGGGTTAAGAGGAGAGAGGAAGGATGTGAACATAATGTTTTGTTTTGTGTATGTTGATTCTGAGATGCCTTTGAGTCAGCTTCCTGTTGCCAGTGGATTGGAGCTTCAGGCTGTGGTCAGGACCAGATATGTGAATCTGAGGGTTGTCTCCTAGAGATTAATTGAGTCTGTGGGAGTTAACGGATCCCTAAAAAAGAAGAGAGAGGTGGATGCAGGACTGTACCTTGCATACTACCTATAGTTAAGGACTGGGATATAGATGTAGGTCTAGCAGCAGAGGCTGAGAAGCAACCAGACTGAAAAAATAGAATTGTAAAAGAATAGTGTCAAGAAAGCTGAGAGAGGAAAGAGAATTCAGGTGAAGGGAGATAGATGGTCACAGTGTTTTAGGCTGAAGAGAAAATGATTCAGGCCATGTAACCATGGATCTTAAAGTAGCCCAGAAAACTTTTAAGACCTCATGTGACAGAGACAGAGAAAGAGACCAAAACAAAGAGAAAGATACTATTTCTGAATTTTTTTTGTTTTGCCAGTATTTATAGTTTGGAGTATTGTTATTGAGTCTTTTTCAGTTGTATCCAACTTTTCTTGACTCCATTTGGGGTTTTCTTGGCAAAGACACTGTAGTGATTTACCACTTCCTTCTCCAGCTCATTTTACAGATGAGGAACTGAGGCAGACAGTTAAGTGACTTGCCCAGGGTCACACCACTAGTGTCAGAGGCCAGATTGGAACACAGGAAGATGAGTCTTCCTGACTCCAGGCCTGGCACTTCATCCTCTGTGCCACCTAGCCAGCCCCAGCTTGAGATAAATTTGGGACAAAATAAAAGGAAGCTAGTGTTAGGTTTAATAAGTCCTTTTTTTTTGTACTATATCATACAGAAGCTAGTAATTTTTTGAAATTAATTCACTCAAGATGTGGTAAAGGCTATAATTTGCAAAAGGTTTACGTATATTATATATCTGCAAACCGTGAATTTGTTATTAAAGGAAATGGTTTTTTGCCAAATTCTTAACCTTTGAGGTTGTTATCAAGGAAGATATATTGCCTTTGGCATATTAGAGACAGAATACTTCAATTTGACCTAAAATGGTTCTTCTTATGTCCATGATTACAAACATGATTTCACTGCTTTCAGGCAAATAGAAAGTAGATTTTCCCCAATGAAAGATGTTGAAGACCCCTATTATAATAATAGATTACACATTTATAGAGCACTTTCCATGCAACCACTTTGTGAAATTTGTAGTGCAATACCTCAGTGGAATTCTGAGTCTTACATATTTTTCCATTATACCATGCTGTCTCTTACGTAGTCAATTTCTGTGTCAACTGACTGCTAAACTGGCATTTTATTTCAACTGACTGCTCTCTTTTCTCTAAGAAATGTGGTATTTACATTCAATAATAACTGATTTATTTAGCATTTTAAAGTTTGCAAATATTTTACAAATATACATCTCTTTCTAATGGCTTGTCTCTTCATGAGTCTGCCATGTATCATAGGAAAATGGCTTAGACTGAAAGATATAGTTCTTCCATGTATCCATTACTGTTTAACCCCCTCTTAAAATCATCTCTAAAAATCTCCTTTTTAGTAAGCTGATTATGAAAGTGATTAAGTTTTTAAGAGATAAGCATATCTAATATCTTTATTTTATCTCTGGTTAGCCTTGAAGAAGGCAATAGTTATTATTTTATATGTAAACCCCTTCAAAGTTAACCATTTACTTAACTACAAAAAAGTAAAGTTTTAAAGACTTCGAGTATTTTTTCTTTAGGCTTTTTTCCCTTTCAATTGCTAGTGCTTTAAATTTAATTTAGCAAAATTTTGCAAAGGACCTCCCTTCATCTCAGAGTTTAGGAACTTAGGAATTTCCCCTCAGATCAGCGTTCAACAAATCCCCCTTAATCCAAGAAATGATTAATTGTTTGGGCACGACACCCACTTTCTTTTTCCTCTGGAAAAGGAAGTAGGTTGTCTCATGAAAATTGCAATGTTAGTTATTGCCAGCAAGATTCTTTCCGGAGTCCTCCTTAATAGTCTAATCCTTCACCTGAAAGATGGTGATCTACCTGAGAGCCAGTGTGGCTTCAGAAAGGACTGAGGAGCAGTCGATAAGGTGTTTACTGCCCAGCAATTCCAGGAGAAATGCCAAGAGTAGAACAGAGGTCTGTACACAATGTTCATGAATCTGATCAAGGTCTTTGATACTGTCAGTTGTGAGGGCATACGGAAGATCATGGTGAAATTTGGTTGCCCAGAGAAGTTCATCAGTATTGTATTGTCAGTTCCATGATGGCATGTTTGCACAGGTTCTGGATAATGGATAATGCTCTCATGCTTTCCCAGTCACCAGTTCAGTGAAGTACGACTGTATGCTTACTCCCATGCTTTTCAGCATGTTTTCACAGATGTCAGAAGCGAGGGACAAAAATGGCATCAAGTTACAGCTACCACTCAGTTATTTAATATGAAAAGTCTCTAAGCCAAGACTAAAGTGGAGGAAGAGTTGGTGTGTGACTTTTTTGTTTGTAGATAATTGTGCACTCAGTGCAGCCTCTAAGGCTGAGATGCAACAGAATATGAATCGATTCTCTACTACTTGTGCTAATTTTGGCATGACTACACCAAAAAACCCCAAGATTTTCCACTAGCCAGTACCATACTATCCATATGTGAAGCCATCAGTTACAGCAGATGAAGAAATTTTGAATGCTGTGGATAAGTACACTTAGCTTGGCAGTATAGTTTCCAAGTCTGTGCACATACATGATGAAGTTGATGCACAAAATGCCAGAGCTATCTCAGTGTTTGGGAGGCTCTGAAGGAAAGTATGGGAGGAAAGTGGTATTAGGTTCTCTACCAAATTTGAAGGTCTATAAACCTGTTGTATGCTTCTGAAACCAGGATAGTATACTAGCACCATTTTAGGAAACTGAATCGATTCCATTTGAATTGTCTTCAGAAGATTCTGAAGATCACTGGACAAGATAAGGTATGAGAAATTGAGGTCTTTTCTTGAGCTGAACTCCAGGCTTTCAGACTCTGCTGCAGAGAGTGCAATTCTGATGATGTTGCTATGTTGTTTGAATGCCATGTGAACATTTGCCTAAAAGACTGTTTTATGGAAAACTCACACAAGTCAAGGCTCATACAGAGGTCAGAAGAAGCAATACAAGAACATTATCAAGGTGTCTCTGAGGAACTTTGAAATCAGTTGTGGGACATGGGAGCCACTGGGACAGGACTGACTAGGATAACATGCCAGCATCAAAGAAGGCACTGTGCTCTATGAGCAAAGCAGAATTGTAGCAGCTCCAAAGAAATGAAAGATGCACAAATTTAGAGACATCTCAACTCCAGATGTTCATATGGACTATTTGTACCCAACCTGAGGTAGAGACTTCCAAGCTCTTGTTGGCCCAGTCAGCTGTAGTCTGACACACTCTGACTTGACTGTAAAATAGTGGTGTCATTTTGGTTCTCTTTAAGAACAAAGGACAATAGCCAACCAACCATCTTGAGAGGTTTCCTTTTTAAAAATGAAGCTTCATAAGTTGTAATGTAAATTCAGCTTTAGTTTAAATTTTAACCTAAATTTTTTTTTAACTAAAAAACTTTTAGGTTTCGCGGTTTAACGGGGGATGGGAGGATTATTCAGCCAAGTAGTCACCATTGGGGTTTAAGTATCCATATAAAGTAAGTGACCCCAGAAAGGAGAATGGCAGGGGTGTTAAGGGAATGGAGAGGGGTGACGGTAAATAATTGAAAAGTATGGACTGTTAATTCTTTCCCATTGTTAAGTTCAGTGCTCACTGATTGTAGATTTGTTAACTTCGGTTAGGAAAGGGAACTAGTTTTAGGGATGGAGTAGTCTTTCTGGGAAAAAGAGATTCCCTATTCTTCTCTCATTCCCCTTCTTTCTTTATTCATATAAGACTGCAAAATGTGAAAACATTTTTAAACTGAGGTAATTAACACTAAGTTTCATTTAGGGATGGTGAAAAATACAAATCCACCCTTTACAGAAGAGAGAATTCTTAAAAAGATAATTTTAAATTAATTTGGGTTTTCAATTTCAAAATCATTTTTGACAAATTATGCATTTGTCAAAATGCTATCTGTTTAAAGAAAATTTGTCTCCCACTTTTTTCTTTATCATCTCCATCTCAGCCCATTTTCTTCACCCCTTTCTTCTTTTTCCTTAGTAACTTTTTTCTTCACAAAGCCGTTTAGAAGGAGGAGAAAACCCTCTCAGACCTTTAAAAAGTCAAAATATTTAAAACTTAAAATGGGTATAAATTCTAGGCATTTTGCATCTTTTAGGTATGACAGCAGTGGCATGTTGGTTTTTTTTTTTTACTCATTCTTTGTTATTTTCTACTCTCAGATGTTGATCAATAAATACATATTCTTAATTCACAAAATAATTTTTGTAATTTACACTTAGATAGAATCGTATATTACAGTGTCATAAACACAGTGAATATTTGGTGCAGTTTTCATTTTTTCTGACCCTAGAAGGCAGTTATAGTGAAGTAGATTTTGGCTTTTTCGGGGGGAAAATGTTTCAAATGTTTCTGACTGCCCACAAAGAGAACCCCAGGGCTTATGCTTGGAGGTGTGGGAGAAGGTATAAGAGTTCAAGTAAATTCCCTAGGATTCGAAATTTTTAATTTATAGGTGCCTGTATAAAATGCTTCTATAGTGACTACTTCAGTGATCACTGTTTATGATTACAAGAAAATTGCTTTTTTGTTAGTAAGTTGTCTTTGGGATCTCAGTTGGTTTGATTCTGTTTGCTTTTAATTTGGCTTTTTAGTTAGTTAACCAGCAGAGGGTGCTTCAGTATTAACATTTTATTAGGTTATATTCGTAGGTTAGGAATGACATATCTTCTGTCTCATTCATTAAGTTTATAGTTAATTTTAAAAATTACTTATGTCATTTATTTATGTTTACTTCTGAAAAGTAATCCTTAGTAAAAATAACATGACAAAGGAGTACTGGGTATTTTAGACCCTAAAGCAAAAACATCATAGAGGACCCCTTTATTGTCATTTAAAAATAAATGCTTCTGACAGAGAATAGACTTTTCATCTCATTCCTATCACCACAGTGAAATGATGGGAGATATTTTTACTTATGTTAGGAGGACATCTCAGACTGGATATATGTTGCAGAGTTAAAAGCTGAAATGAAAAGTCTTTGATTGCTTACAAATGACAGTAATAGCTAGCGTTTATATAACACTTTGAAATGTGCAAAAGCCCTTTAAAATATCTCATTTTATTCTTACAACTCTGGGAAGTAGGTGCTATTATTTATCCTAATTTTACAGATGAAGAAACTGAGGCAGAAACATAAATGATTTGCCTATGGCCACACAGGTAGTGTCTGAAGCCAGTTTTTGAAATCAAAAGTACCATATCTACTGTACCACCTAGCCTCTGGTAGTATGTAAAATGGATGAGTTAAATTTTGATTAGTTTTTCTGCCCAGCTTTTCCCCTCACCTCTGTTTTATCCTAAGGATGGCTCTTATGTAGGGAGAGTGAAATGATGTATTTGAAAATAAGGGTGTTGTAAAAAAAAAAATGTATTTTTAAGATAAGTTCCAATAGTAACAAAAACATTTTGACTGAAAGTAATTTCTTGATATTTGAACTAACAGGACAACTTATTTTAATAAATCAGATGTGTACCTTGGTTAAAACTAAATCTATGAAAAGTCAGGTGTAAAAAGTAAATATATTTGCATGTGATTATTCAATTTCTAAAACAGATTTCTCAGAAGAACCCCATGAAATAGTAAAGTCTAGTCTTATATTCGATCATATTATGATTTAATTTACAAAAACTGAATATTTGTGCTTAACTTTTTAGGATTTCCTTATTGTGTAAAGATGAGAGTTGTTTGAAGTAGATCTTTAAAGTGTAGAAGCTAGTTTTTTTACCCTTATCTATTGGAGAAATGGTTGTAATAGTCTTGTAATATATTCCCAAAATGCCATCATGTAGACCATATAACATTTTCTGTCTTTTCATCACTTATATTCTTTTTCATATTTGTACTACTTTAGGTTAAATTTAAATTACATGTTGAAACTACATAGTTCTTTAATGCATTATTTCTAAAAGTCTGTTGTGGTGTAAGCCCTAATAAAATACATAGGGTAAATGACTTTAATTGACTCTGGATTTCTGAATGGGAGTAAAACAATTTAAACGGTGCATTGTGTTATGAGTACATAATGATTTTCTCCCCAGAAAAATGTGTATTGCGTATCTGATTTATATAGGCACTGTGTTAGACAGTAGGGTTACATCAAGGTATATATTTCAGTTAAATTCAGCTGTTCAGCACTGTGCTAGACCCTAGGATAGATGTGAAGTTTAGATAAGCACATTCCTGCTCTTACGAAATGCACCCTCTAGTTGGTATAAGATACTGTGAGTTGAGAGAAAGGTATGGATATGAGAGATATTGTAGTGACAGAATTGACAAAATATGCAAGTAATTGGATATTGGAGTATATAAGGGAAAGATGAAAAGGCAAGGATGACTCCAAAGTAGTGAACCTGGTGCACGGAATGAATTATTGTTCCCTTGGAAGACTGTTGAAACTATGAAGAAGGGTGGGTTTAAGAGATAGTGAATGATTTTTTGCGGGTGGTGTGGGGTTGGTGATAGTATTGAATTTGGGATATATCTAGGAGATGACCAGCAAACATTTGCATCCCTCTGGCAGTTCAGGTTTGAAATTCAGGAGAGGGCTGTAGATTTGTGATAAATTCCACATATTACTTTCAGACATTCAGTCAGTAAGTGTTTATTAGGTGCCTGCTATGTGCCTGCCATTGTGCTAAGCACTAGGAATACAAAAAGAGACAATACAGGGTGATGTACAGGTAAAAGGTATACAAAAAAACCAGTCTGTGCCCTCAAGGAGCCACCGTCTGATGGGGAGACTACAATTATGTACAAACAAGCCATATCCAATATAAATAGGAAATAATCAGAAAGGGGAAGGCACTAGAATTAAGGACTGGGAAAAACTTCCTGTAGAAGATAGGATTTCAGTTGGGTTTTAAAGGAAGTCAGGCAAGCCCATGGTTGAAGATAAGGAAGGAAAGCATTCTAGGCATGGGGACAGACAAAGAAAATAACTGAAACTGAGAGATGAAATGTCTTGTTTGTGGTCAGTGACCCTGGACTGAAGAGTACATGGTAAGGAGTTAGGTATAATAAGGTAGTAGGAGACTAGGGTATGAAGACCTTTGAATACCAATACTTTGAATACCAGAGGCAGTAGGAAATGATCATTTGGTTGGGGTAACATCATTGCAGCTGCACTTTAAGAAAATCTCTTTGAGGACTGAGTAGAAGAAGGTGTATATATTGGAGTGGTGAGCGACTAGAGACAGGTCCACTAACCAGCAAGCTATTTCTGTAGTCCACATGTGAGGCAACAAGGGCCTACACCAGATTGGTGGCATTGTCAGAAGAGAAAGGAACATATTCAGGAGTTAGTGAAAAGGTGAAATTGACAGACCTTGGCAACAGATTGTATGAGTGATGAGAGACAGTGAAGATTCCAGGATGATGCCTAGGTTGCAAGTCTGAGAGACTAAGTGTTGCCCTCTGTGAGAATAAAGAAGGTAGGAGAAAGATAATCAGTTATGTTTTGGGCATATTGAGTTTAAGATATCTACTGCCAAACCTCTCCATTTGTCTGAGAGACAGTTGAAAGTACAAAACTGGAGATCACCAGAGAGGTTAGGGTAAGTAAGATAGGTAGATTTGAGAATGGTAATTAAATACATGGATGCTGATGAGATCACCAACTTGATAGATAGGTGATAGACAGACAGATAGACAGACAGACAATGGACAGATGGACAAATAGGCAGGCAGATGTGGAGGTTAGAGCAGGATAGATAGATTTATCAATCGATCAGCATAGAGATAGTGATTAAATCCAAGGGAGTTGATGAGATCTTCAAGTGAAATAGTACAGACTCAATTAGAGGTTCCCAAAGTAGGTGATACCGCCCCCTGGGGGGCACTGGCATAATCTTGAGGGGGTCAGTAGTAGCCTTGGATGCAGTTGGGAGTGGGGGTGGAAACATAAAGAAAAAAGAAAATTTTCAAAAACCATTCATATGTTTCATCTGTTGTGTAACAGAGTTAAAGTCATAGTGATTACATTATCTTCTAAGTAAACACACAAAGTGCAAGTTATAACCAACTAGTGGTCTTAATAAGTAAGTGTTGGCATTTCAATACAGGAGGAAGAAACACATGAATTTACAATAAATTATTAAATTTGAGGTGTCAATTTTTAAAAATGTTTTATTTTTTGAGATGATGCAGATTTCAAAAAAACTTAAAAGGTTAAAGAAAGTAAATTTTAGGGAGGGGTGTTGTTTAAAGGGGGCAATAGGCCAAATAAGTTTGGGATCCTGTGGTATATAGAGGGGTAAAAGATGCCTGTAGTTAAAAGGAGTGATGTGAATGAGCAACCAGAGAAGGAGACTGAGAAGGATCAGTCAGGTAGGAGAACCAGGAGAGAGTGGGTGTCCTTTTGAAAACCTGTGTAGAAGAGCTTATCAAGGAGAAGAGGATGATCAGCAGTATTAAAAACTGCAGAGCAGTCAAGGTGAATGAAGACTGAGAAAAACTTTTGGGTTTATCAGTTTTTAGAAGTAGCTGTTTCAGTGAAATGATGAAGTTGGAAGACACATTTTAAGGGGTTAAGAAGATAGAGAAAATGGAGGCATTTGTCACCAGCCTTTGCAAGAATGTTAGCCACAAAAGGAAGAAGAGATATAGGACAATAGTTAACAGGCCTAGAAGCGTTGAATGAGGGTTTTTTGAGGATGAGGAAGGCATGGACATGTTTGTGGGCAGTGGTGAAGGGTCCAGTAGAAAGGGTGTGATTGAGAATAAGTGACAGTGGGGATAACAGAGGAGGCATGTTGGAGGAGATGGAATGGAATGGGGTCACTGGTGCAGGTGGAAGAAGCTAACCTTGGTAAGGATTAAGACCATCTCTTAATGGGAGATGAGTGAAGGAGGAGAAAGGAGTAGAAGGCATATGAGTGATAGGAAATGAAGAAGAGGGGAGAAGCAGAAAGCAGTGAGTGGCCTCAGTTTTTTCTGCAGAATATGAGTCAGAGTTCTTAGCCAAAAGATTGAGGGAAAGGAGAGCTAAGGGAGATTTGAGGTGGAGTGGAAAGTTTTGGAAGAACTGCTGTGGAGAGTTAGTGATTTGATTACAGAGGTGGAGTTGGATTGCCTAGCAGCAGTAAGTAGTGGACAGAGCAGTTGTATGATTTTCTCCACTTTTCTCGATTAACAAGTGTGTAGGAGCAAAGGCAAAAAAAAAAATGTTTAGGAGCAGAGTGTTGCCTGGAGTCAGTGCCAGACACTTAACAGGTTCTGTGACCCTGGGTAAGTCACCTAACCCTGGTGACCTAATTTGTAAAATGAGCTGGAGAAGAAAATAACATACCACTCCATTATCTTTGCCAAGAAAATCCGAAATGGGTTCACAAGGAGTTGGACATGACTGAAAAACCACAAAAGAACAGGAAGAAAGGCAGTGGATGAGGGCAGGACTGTAGGACTGAGGCTTGGCAGGACTGCCATGCTTATATACATGCTTCTTTCTGAGCTTTCTGTTATCTTCTGTGCATTTTTAAGAGTGTTATAATGACCCTGTTTTGTTCGGTATCACTTATTATCTCCCAGACTTTCCCCCTCTACATCTGCCCTCATTTCTCTCTTCAGAGTATCAAAAATAGAACACCTTGGTTTTTCTTATTTAACTTCCTCAGTATCCTTTGAAGACAATAAATTTCTTGAAGGAACATGTTTCTTTTCCCCGTATTTTAGCACTATATAATCATATTAGTACCTGACAGTGTTTGAGATATATTTACCTTTTTAGATTTCTCTGGACTCTTGTGTTTGTATTTCCAAGTTCTTACTCAGCTCTGCTCATTTCAGCAGAATTGCTTAAGACTGTTGCTTAAAGGTCTTTTTCCTTCCCTGTAGAATTATATCCAGCTTTGCAGGGTTAATTATTCTTGGTATTAAGCTTGTTTTATTTAACTTTTGGGATATTGTATTCCAAGATCTTCTCCTGTTTTTAAGTAAAAGCTTCAGGTTTTGGGTGATCGTAGCTGTAGTTCCTTGGTACTCAAATTTCTTCCTGGATGCTTGCAGTATTTTTTCATTGATGTATGAGTGCTGCATTTTGATTATAGCATTCCTGGGACTTTCCTTGTTAGGCTTTCTTTCAGGAGGTGATTAGTTTTTTTCTGTCTTTATTTTCCTCTCCAATGGCACAGTGCATAGAGCACCGGACCTGGAGTGAGGAAGATCTGAGTTCAGATCCATCCACAGACACTTGCTGTGTGACCTGGTACAAATCAGTTAAATACTGTTTGCTTCAGTTTCTGTAAAATGGGGATAATAATAGCTATTGTGAGGAACAGATGGGATAATTATAAAGCACTTAGTAGGGTACCTACTCTCATGGTAAGTCTTTTATATAAATGGGATGGTGATGATGATGATGGTGGTGGTGGTGGTGGTGGTGGTGATGATGGCAGTTGTCATGATTTCTTGAAGTGTCCTGACTATATAATAAATTTATTATTTTTTTAAAAAATTGTGCTTTTTGGGGAGTCCAATTATTCTTAAATTCTCTTTGACCTGTTTTTCAGGTCACTTGTTTTTGGTATCAGATATCTTAAATTTACTAATTGTTCAGTCTTTTGAATTTTTATCTTATTTTTTTCTCTCTTATGGAGTCATTGGTTTCTCTTTGATCCATTATAAGTTTCAGGGAATCCACTTCTTGCTTAGCTTATGCCAGTTTCCTTTCTAAGCTATTTAGTCCCTTCCAGTTCTTTTATTTCAGTTTTTAATCTCTTGGTTCATTTCTTCTAAGTATTCATGTAGTCCTTGTAGAAAATCTATTTTTTCTTTTGAGTTTTTTAATTTGTTACAGTTAGCTTACAATAATATTAGATACTGAATGGAATCTTCTTTGATTTATTCATCTCTCTGACTTTATTATCTGAATTGAAGCTTTATGCTACAAACAGGCTCTGCCTCAAGCTGCACTTTTGAGTGGAGTGGTTGACTCTGCATGGTTTCAAACCCCTTGTGTTCCATGGGCTATTGACCTTCCCTCAGCTTCCCAAGACTCAGTGACCCTCTCTCTCCTCTCCCTATTCTTGAGATTCAAAGAGTCTTTACAGTTCTTTTGCAGGCATCTCAGGTACCAAGGACCTCGGAGCCCCTAGTCCTGGGGTACCCTGAACTCTACTTATATCTCCCTGAGGCTGCTAAGGTCCCTAGCTTGAGGCTTTCTGGCTACCTTTGGGCTTTTCAGGGAAGCCCTCTGCTCCTGCTTTATCTGTACTCAGAACCTTGTAGGGTATAAATGTCCTATATCTGGTTGCATTGGCACCCACTTTGCTGGAGGGACCCTCCTTGGACTTCTCTGGTTGACTTTCTCTGCAGTTATGGGGTGGACAGTGTCATTATAGTTTTTTGTTCAGTTGCTTGATCGTTATTCAGTTTAATTTGAACTTTGGTTATTGCTGGAATCATTTCTCTGATATCATGGTCCTCTTCGAAAAAGAAGAAGGAACACAACAATCTACTTTGCCACAACTTTAAATAAGGGGATTCACATCTAGATCTAAATGATCTTTCAGGTCCAAAACTTGTACTTTTCCTTTCTCTTAAAAATATATTTATATCTTTTTCATTAAATATTTCCCAATTACATGTAAAACATTTTTAGCAATCATTTTATAAAATTTTGAGTTGCAAATTCTCTCCCTCCTTCCTGTTCTCTCTTCCTTGAGAAGGCAAGCAATTTGATATTGATTATACATTTGAAGTTAGGCAAAATGTATTTCCATATTAGCCATGTTACAAAAGAAAACAGAACAAAAGTAGAAAAAAATAAAGTTTAAAAAGTATACTTCAATCTGCATTCAGAGTTCATCAGTTTTCTCTCTGGAGGTGGATAGCATTTTTCACATGGTTCCTTTGGATTTGTCCTGGATCATTGTCTTGAGCAAAATGGCTAATCACACTTGATCATCTTTACAATAATGTTGTTAATGTGTACAGTGTTTTCCTGGTTTTTCTCACTTCACCTTGCATCAGTTCATATAGTTCTTCCCAGATTTTTCTGAAATCATCCTACTTGTCATTTCTTATAGCACCATAGTATTCCATTATAATCATGTGCTACAAATTGTTCAGCCATTCCCCCATTGATGGGCATCCCTTTGATTTACAATTCTTAGCCACTACAAAAAGAGCTGCTATAAATGTTTTGTACAAAATAAGTGCTTTTCCCTTTTCTTTAATCTCTTTGGGATATAGACCTAATAGTGGTATTGCCAGGTCAAAAAGGTATACACAGTTTTATAGCTCTTTGGATGTAGTTCCAAATTATTCTCTGGAATGATTAGACTAGTTTACAACTTCACTACCAGTGCATTAGTGTCCTTTTGTGCTTCTCTTGAGTCTTGTATTTGAAAAATTTTCACTTCATCTCCACTCTTTTGGTTAGGAATGCTTAAAAATCCTTTCCCTTGAAGAATTATACTCGGTCTTTTTGGATAAGTGATTCTTGGTTATAATCCTAGCTCTTTTGAATTTTCAGATTATCATATTCTAAACTTTCCACTCCTTTAACCTGGTAGATACTAAATCTTGCATGATTCTGATTGTAGTTCCACAGTATTTGAATAGTTTCTTTTTGGCTGCTTAAAGTGTTTTATTTTTTACCTAGGTGCTCTGGAATTTGACTATAGTATTCCTGGGAGTTTTCATTTTGGAATCTCTTTCAGGCAGTGATCAGTAGATTCTTTGTAAATTGAAATATGATATCTAGGCTCTTTGATCATGACTTTCAGGTAGTTTAATAATTCTTAAATTATTTCTCCTTGATCTGTTTTCTGGGGCTGTTGTTTTTTCCTAACATATTTCATATTTTCTTTTAATTTTTTTCATCCTTTTGGCTTTGTTTTGTTGTTTCTTAACGTCTCATGGAATCATTAATTTCCATTTGCCCAATTCTAATTTTTAAGCAATAATTTTCTTCAGTGAGGCTTTCTATCTCTTTTCCACTTGGCGAATTCTGTTTTTCAAGGTGTTATTTTCTTTAGTATTTTTTTATGCCTCTTTTACCAAACTATTGTCTTTTTTATAGTTTTCTTCCTTTGCTTTCATTTCTTCATGCTCTACCACTCTTTTTGATTTTGAAAATCATTTTTAGCTTTTCTAGGAATTCTTGATGGGCTTATGTTCAGTTCACATTTTTCTTTTAGACTTTGCCTGCAGCTGTTTCATTGTTTTCTTCTGAATTTGTGTTTTGATAGTCCTTGTCACCATTGAATGGTTTTGCTGAACTAAAATGTCCAGAATTATTTGCTTCCAGAGTAGCAATGTAAGGGTCAAGAAGCTCTGTTTTGTATTACTTACTTTTAAGGATATGGAAAAGTTTTTTGGTAATATTGTTGAGGAACTCATGATAATGGTGACTGCATGAATATTCTTTCTAGAAGAGGCATCTAAGATAGCAAATTGGAAATCTCTTAATGAGGAATTGTAAAGAAGTAGAAAGGGCATTGGATTTGGAGATAGTGATAGAAAGATAAAGTCTTTAGTAAGCTCTTAATTTGTGCCAGACACTGTGCTAAGCTCTAGGAATATAAATACAAGCAGAAAGACAGTCCCTCATTTCAAGGAACTTACATTCAAATAGAAGATGACACATGTAACAGAGCTGAAAAAGAGGATAGAGAGAGGTACAGAAATAATGTGGAAAATATTGGGCTGAGCTGGCTTTGAAGTGTGTGTGACTGGCTTGGATGCTTCCTCAAATTCAGGTTCCAGGGAGGAACTTACCAAATGAATACATTTGGTGTTGAATCTGACCTCTGCTGCTTGTTACCCATGTGGTTTTCGTCCAGTCTTTCTGCATCTTAATTTTCTTATCTGTAAAGTGAGGGGGGTTAGTTAGTTTGAAGTATTTAACTTGATATTTATAAACTTTTGAAGTAATATTTTTATAACTGTATTTTAATATAATTTATTTCCTGTTTAATTTTGTTTATTTAAAGATATTATTTTGACAAAAGACCTATGAGCTTCACCAGCCAAAAGTGTCCATGACAAAAAAATTAGAAACCCCTGAGATGGATGATATTTAAGGTTCCTTCTTGACCTAAATTCTATCTTTTTTTTTTTTTGCCATCAGGTTGTGTATAGGCTTAGCAATGGACTGTGTATCTTTCAGTGGAACTTATCTAGAATAGTTCTTAGAAAACTCAGAACCTTGGCTGCTAGATTATGATTTTTTTCTCCATAATAGCACATGAAAATCAAACTACTAAAGGGTAGAGGAGTTGTAGTTTAAGTAATGTGGAAAAGAGTGCCAGTACCTATAAAATCTCAAAGTTTTAAAGTCTCTTAGTCATTATTGCCACTATTCTTTTTTTAAAAAATGTCAGTTAGCCTCTAAAGTGTTGAATGAATAAATGAATGAGTATTTATGCTTAGTTTGTGCCAGATGCTGTGCTCATGACTGGATATCAAATACAAAATAAGAGACAGGAACTTTCTAGATGCTTATATTCTAATAGTAGGAGATAATGTAAGGAAAGTGATGCCCAGGAAGGATCGTTTTGGCCCAGGATGTCACAGGGATTATGGGCAGAGCCATAAGGCAATTAATCATTTGACATTTTTTTCCAGAAGCAGTGGTAGTATTTATTTCATTACAGTTCTGGAGCATGACATAGAGTACAGATCCCAGAACACTGGGTAGAGTACCTTTGTGGTGGCATGGAAGGAAGATGTCTGAGAAGCATGATTGGTTGGCTGGGGTAGGCCTACACATGGTCTACACATGGTGAACTATCAACAATGAGGACAGCATGAGGGGCGGAGCCAAGATGGCAGAGTGATAGCATGGACTTTATAGAGTGCTACCCCCAAACTCAGCCAAATACTTGTAAAAAATGACTCTAAACAAATTTTAGAGCTACAGAACTTACAGAATGATGGATTGTGGAAGTACAGTCAACTTAACACAAGATCTGGCAGCTTCTACATTAAGGGATCGAAGGGCTTGGAATATGATATTCCAGAGGTCAGAGGAGCTAGGAATAAAACCCAGAATCACCTGCCCAGCAAAACTGAGTATAATTCCTTAGGAGAAAAAAAATGGAACTTCAATGAAATAGAGGACTTTCGAGCATTGTTAATGAAAAGACCAGAGCTGAATGGAAAATTTGACTTTCAAACACAAGAATCAAGAGAAGCCTGAAAAGGTAAACAGAAAAGAGAAATCATAAGGGATTTACTAAAGTTGAACTGTTTACATTCCTACATGGGAAGATCATATTTATAATTCTTGAGACTTTTCTCAATACTTGGGTAGTTGGAGGGATTACATACATATAGACAGAGGGCACAGGGTGAGTTGAATAGGAAGGGATGATGTTTATAAAAAATAAAATTAAGGGGTGAGAGAGGAATATATTGGGAGGAGAAATAGAATGGGGCAAACTATGTCTCACATAAAAGAGGCAAGAACAAGCTTTTTCAATGGAGGGGAAGAGGGAGAGGTGAGAGTGAAAAAGTGAACCTTATTCTCATCACATTTGGCTTAAGGAAGGAATAACATGCATACTCAGTTTGCCACAAAAATCTATCTTACACTACAGGAAAGTAGGGAAGAAAAGGATAAGTGGGATGTGGGTGGGTGGGTGGGGAATCGTGGAAGGGAGGGCAAATGGGAAGAGGAAGTAATTAGAAGTAAACACTTTTGAGGAAAGATAGGGTCAAAAGAGAGAACAGAATAAATGGATAGGATAGCATGGAGGGAAATACAGATAGTCTTTCACAACATGACTTTTGTGAAAGTCTTTTGCATAACTACACATGTATAACCTATATTGAATTGCTTTCCTTCTCAGTGGGGATGGTGGGGAGGGAGGAAGGGAGAGAAGTTGAAACTCAAAAAAGTTTTAAAAACGAATGTTGAGAATTGTTTTTGTATGCAACTGTGAAATAAGATATACAAGTAGGGGAGTATAGAAATCCATCTTGCCCTACAAGAAAATATAGGGGATGGGGGATAAGAGAAGGGAGGATTGTGTTCATCCTTCATTGCCACAGAAGACCATGCCATCAGAGAAATGATGACATGACTTGCACTTGACTTTGTTTTGAGTGAGGGAGGGTTGTGCAAGGTCACCAGGCTCACTTCTCCTCCAGAGCCATCAGAATCCAGTGACCAAATGTTCATTGGGATGACTGGAGATGACCCAGGATGCACTGGCAGACCTTGGACACTTCAGGACAAGGTCTTTGCAGGTATTCATTTAGGGTGAGGTCATGCCCATTCAAAAATGGGCCTGTTTAAGAAGTAGCCAGGCATGGCCCCTTTAATGAGGCCAACAGAATAGAAAGACATCAGGCTGGGAGGGAAACAACAACAGTTACTATTGATAATCGCTCTAAAGCCAGGAGTGTCCAGAAGAGCTTTTAGGCCCATTGGTGTCCCAGCTTCAGAGTGCAGTAGGTTTAAGGTTTTGGGAAAGAAAAAGAAGGGAGGGGCATGATAGAAGGGAGGGCAGATTAGGGGAAGTGATAATCAGAATGCATGCTGTCTCGGGGTGGAGGGAGGGGAAAGATGGGGAGAAATTTTGGAACTCAAAATCTTTTGAAAATGATTGCTGAAAACTAAAAATAAATAAATTTTTAGAAAAAGGGCAGAATGGCCCCAAGGTAAGGGCAAGAGGGTTTGCTTGAAAGTGTTAAGAAGCGTGTAGCAGGAGTAGCAGGTAGAAAGATTGACTTAAACTGAATTTTTAAAAAATACATAGATTTAAAACCAACCTTAGTTTACATTTAAATATTAATTTTCCACATCTATGTATAGATGTATCATGACATTGTGATTAGAAAGCTAACCTGGAAGTCTAGAAGACATGGTTTCAACTGTTTTCCTTTGATCCATAATGCAGTGTTTTCCTGGGCATATTTCTTAATCTCTTGTTGCCCTAGGCAGTGCTCTTAAGACTAGTTGAAGAGAAAGTGCACTGGTAGAGGGAATTTCCTAACCCAGAGTTCTCTAAAAGCCCAGGAAACCAGAGATCTTTTCTCCCTGTTGCCCTCTCTATTCTTATTCCCTCCCTCATCCCCATCCTCAACCCCATCCAAGCCTTGTCCATGTCCCTATCCATAATTTATTATTAATTTTCTTCATTCATTGCCAGTCCACAAAATTTTCACATAGAGCTCTTATTATACATATTTGAAAATTGTCCATTATCTGTGTTTTAAGTTTAGTTTAATTATTAAATATTAATAGTTTCTTGACTTCTTAATATTTGACTGGTATTCTGATCTAATTTTGAAGATTTTGTTTTAAAATGTGTTTTCAGAGAACTTAGTAACAAATATTTGTTTTTAATTTGAGTCATTATTTAGTCTGATCTTAGACTTTAAAAAAAACGTTTTTACTGATGGTATGACAAAGATATTGTAATAGTGTATATATTGTCATCATCACTAAGCATTTCATGGAATCACGTTTTAATTGATATAATTAATTTGACAATATATTTGCTTTGTCTTTGGTATGAATTCAGATCAAAACAATGTATCATGTGCACCCATATATATCTATACTTGAAAATTTATTGTCTACTTGGTCATAGTAGGTAGTACATGTCTATAAATCCTGCTTGGTCTGGGGAGTGAAGTGAACTAAGTTGGCAAATTGTTTTGAGCTCTGGCAGTCCGAGCTGCAATAGGGAAAACCAATTGAATGTATTTAGTTAGGCACCAGTATGTGGAGCTGCTGGGAATAGGTTGCTACTAAACTAAGTTGTCTAACAAGGGTTGAACTAGCTCAGGTCTGAAATAGAGCAAGTCAAAGCTTCTGGTCTCTTCTGTCACTTGTGTGATTGGGCTTTGAGGGGCTGCTGCACTTCGAGACCCATTCTCTAAAAACAAAGTTCATTGTATAAAAACTGATTCTGGTTATCTGGTAAGGAAAGGGCAGATCAAGGAATTATGGGATTTAGAAGTTAACTATAGAAAAGTATATCTACAATTCATTTTGAAGTATGTCCACAAAAGCCCTTTAGTACTTCATTGTAGGGTGGAGATGATTCTAATGTTCTCAAAAGTAATGCCAAGTAGAAGTCAAGCTTAAGGGGGTCCTACTGAGTTTTCAGATTTGGATTTGGTGATATATGGCTCCAATTGGAGGACCAGTGTGGCTGAGCTCCCAAAGGCTCAATACCAGTTTAACTGGCCACAGCATCTTTCAAATATTGTCTTCCAAGTTATAGAAGAGTTTTGATCTGCTTTGTTTGAGGGAATCTCCAGGCTGATAATGCAATAAAATAACTAGCCAACTATTGTATTGAATGAATGGATGAGAAGGCTTTAATGGACCCTTATAAAAACATCAAGTATTAAGTGTATACCGTGTGTGTGTGTGTGTGTGTGTTTATGTATGTATGTGTATACCAGACACTGTACGACTAGAAATAACAGTGAATAAAACAATCTCTACTTGCAAGGAGCTTTGTTTGTACATACGTTGAATTTGAGCTGTCTTCTCACTCAAAACTGATGACTGCTTCCCTTTTCCTTCCCAAGGTAATCCAGATAATAAACTTAGTAAAGTTTCTAAGTATTTGTTCTTATAGGAATATATGCTTTCATGTGTGTGGTAATGAACATCGGGTCACGTAAATCTTTGAAAATACCTATTCATGGCAGATGAATATTTAAAGCTTTTAAATTTTGTTGAACTACTGATAGGAACAGAATTTCCAGATTAAGTACAGAACCATAGTTGTACTTTGAGGAAAGCCATCAATGAAAATACATTTTCACTTTTTATTTCAGAGGCAGCTTGATTTAGCATTTGGAGAATCACAAGACTTTATTGACCTGGTCATAGAGTTATAGAAATTTTGTAACAGTTTGTAAATCATAGTAAAGAAGCAGCTCAACTACTCCAGAATAGTGAAAACCGGCAGTGTGATACATTAATTTTCTGCATTTCCTGTTGCCTTTCTCTCTTTCTCCCCCTGCCCATGCTGCTCATTTTCTTCTTTCTGATATCTTATTAAATCTGTAGTAGAAATGGTTCTTATTTATGTTAAATAATAATTATACAATCTTTGGTAATTGATTTCTTTAATCAAAAAAATTTGGGGGAAACTTTTGCATGATCATATAGAAAAGAAATGAAACAAGCAGTATTAACTATCTTTGAATTGTAATCATACCTAAAAGAATGAAATAACATCTTACTTAGCATTTAAGTTCTCAAGAAGTAGTGGAGTAATTTGCTTCAAAATGCCATGCTTCTAAGAGCCAAGCTACCCATGTAGTAAAATACCAAACACTCCCCCCTTTTTTTGAGGGAGCATTAATTCATTCAAGTTTGTTGAATTAATAATAAGTTCCACTGCACATTTGTTTTTCTTAGGGTTTAAATATGACTGGTTTTCTACATTGAAATCTATAAGGTTTGCTTTATTAAACTTTGGTTCTAATCAAATTTATTAACTTTTAATTTAAAATAATATTTAAATGAGATTTGATTTGCTAAAGTTGGTGATACATTTGTCACTAATTTAGAGTTAGAGTTATTAAAAACTGTATTATGTAAATACAGCGATGGTAATTGTATACTATAATATTGTAGTAATTTTAGCATATTTAATAGAGGTACACAGAGTTCAAACAGCTTGATGAAAGATATCTTTAGTATAATCCATTCATTATACATACTGAAGCTTCAGAGGGAAATCAAGTGGAAGAAGAAAAACCACCTGATGACTGAAAGTTGTACCATGTTACCCCAGGCATGTAAACTAAATAAAATTTTGCCTTCATGTGATTTGTGACTGGATTTCCCTAAATTTTTGATGTACAATCATGTGCTGGAAATTTATTTTTATTTGTTGCTGTAACTAAATATTCACTTTTACCTTAAAATGCCTTCTTTCACTTTTAGGCATTATCCAATTGGTTTGCTGTTTGATCTTCTTGCGTCAAATACTGCTCTTCCTTGGAACATCACAGTACATTTTAAGGTACAGTTTAAATAGCATTTCCTATTTCTGATTCCAGATAAGTGAGTATTAGGAGTGGAATTAAAAAATAGAATTATTAATTGCTCCTCCTTCTGGTATTATTTGGTGGACCTTGCTACTCTTTTCTGAACACATGGCAAAGATGTTTAAAGATTTATTATGCCTTAATAGGGCCGGTAAGGAAAATATTTATGTTTCAAAGTGTTCTTTTTGAGAGCTTTTTTTTAAAATTTCAAGTACAGTGTCATCAAATTTTTACCAGTGCTGTTTTGATTCATCTACCTAAGGGAAAGGAAGGCCAAGAGCCAAAGCATGTTCTCTGAAAACAGTTTTGAAAAGTGTTTTCCTTCTGGAATTAAAAAAAAACATGAGTGAGTTTTTGGGTGCTACCGTTTTTCTCCTAACATTCATTATAGCTGTAGGTAGCATTTTTCTAGATGAGCTAAACTTCTCACTTGCCCATTCAAGTCTATGTCCATTCTGTTCCTTTCTTCATTTCCCATTAAAGTCCTGTTTGTAGGTGAATGGAGCTGTTCTGTTGAACTCCCAAAAAAGAACTGTCAGCTAACGTGCAGAGGAACATGTGGTTAGGCAGCAGTCTGGTGGGTAAGTTTAGGAAGTGGTTGGAAGAGGATAGTGTTAAGATATTTCATATTCATGAGTATTTTAATAATTTCCAAGGGGCTAAGTGTTTTGTGGTATAACATTTTTATACATTATGGAAAGTCAGTGATATAAAAAACCTACTTAACTAAATGAAGCTTTCTGTCTGGTAGAGTTCAGTCATTAGGGGACAGTGCTGTAATTATCATCTTAAGGAAAATCAGACATTTTGATACCAGATTAGGCTTTGATCTAGAGAGGGCCTACACTGCATGAGTATTGAAACTGAATCTTGTTACACCCTTAAGAAAGTCATAAAGGAACTTTCAGGTCTGCATTTGGGCCACTGACACAGCAGAGGTGTTCATGCCCTGTTGGTGACTTTTGTAGTCTAGAGAGAATTTCGTTTTTATTAAGCCAAGATCTTAAGAACATAGACATTAATTTAAAAAACAATTTTTGGCTTTGACATTCTTACTATATTAGATGAAAAGATTTAAAGGTAATTTGAGAAGCAAAGTTAGATACTCTTTATTGTTTAGCAGTGTACAGAATGTCACAACTGCCAGCTGCTACTGTATATTGAGAGTAATACTACTATATAGTCTTACTATTAGTTTTATCCTCCACTCTGACCTATATTTGTGTATAGTTGATGTACTCTTTGTGCCCACCTAACTAACAACTGAACACTAGATTTGGCCTATTATATACCTTCCTCTCCCACCAAAAATAAAACCAAATTGAATTTTATTTTTTCAAGTCACCAAAAACTCTCGGTTTCCACAGGGTATCTGGGGTCAGAAAGAGGAGTTGCATATCACTTATTTCAAAAAAGTAGAGGTTTTTACGTTCTAATATTGTCTCAAAAGAAAACCCAACTAAGAGAGGAGAGGGGAAAGCCAGCATTGGCAACCTCTCTAATGACTACATTCCAAGGGGTCAGTGTAGGTAGGCCTCAAAAGTGAGCCTTGGGGGAAGCAGGGTAGAGGAGGAGGCTGCAGTTGGTAGGGGTCAGGGGATCTGGTCTTCCTCCTTGTCCAGTTCTGTCACCTGCTGAAGATTACACTCAAAATTTTAGTTAATTGAAGTGAGTATTTTAGGAACTCTGAAGTATTAACTTCCACATATCCTGTCTTATATCATAATACTTATATATTCTTGGGTGTGATGTCCATTCATATCAATGAATTCTTTATAAGACTTAAACCAATTAAAATATAGCTTGAAAAATTGTTTCAAGCCATCTTCCTTTTTGGGGAAGACATGCTCATAGAGTAAGCAACTTTTTAACTGTAATAATTTTCAGAGATTCATGTTCTTTGGAGATGTGTAAATTGAAGATATTTAAGTTTAATAAAACAAAATTATACATTTAAACATATAATAATAGCTATCTTGTGTAAAAAGTAATTTTGCAGTTAAAATGCTAAACTAAATGACAGTAGCCAGGATTTCCTTTTCCTTCTTCTAACTCTCGAGAAATCACTTTAGGATTTATTTCCCCAACCTTAACATTAAATTTAGAGTTATGATGAAGCCCAGATCTGTTCAACTCAGTAGTTCTGTGGTACCTAGTAGTGGCATCTTGCTTGTGTCCTGAATCCTACTCCTACCTACTAGATAGTCATGAACACTTGGTTACAGTTATCCATTCCTGAATCAAGGTGAACATAAAGACTCCACTGAGTAGGTTGCCTTGAATGTCAGGGTTTAAAGCATATACTTTCCACCATTTGCTCTACCCCTATTTCATATAGACCTCTGTCTTTCAAAAGTTTGTGGGGCTCAACATAGCCCAACTTGACTGCCACTTGTCATTTTACATTGGAAATAATTTTAACCCAGGGAATTTTATAGTTAGCCCCCTTGGAGGATGTTCTCTAGTGATTGATCTACCTCAACCATACTCACTTGTCCATTGAATAAGAAAAGCATTGTAAGGAGAAGAAGGGGATGCTTAATAGATCAAAATTCTGAGAGAAACTGCAGGAGGTTGCTTTTAGGGCATGAGTGGAGAGATCTTCTGTGGCAAAGAGGGCTCTCTCAGACAGTGAGAATGGAAAGAAGAAAAAGGGATAGAATAAGACAGCTTTTGAGGTATAAAAGAGGGAGAAACATTGAATCAATTATCTCAAGTATATTTGTATTTGCTTAACCTGTGTCTGTGTCCATTCTCCTTCTCTCTTCCAGTCCTCCCCTCCTTCTTCCCTGGCCCAGCCCAGGTAGAGTTTAAGTTCCTTAAGGGCAAGGGCTGTTTCATGTTTCATTTTATGTTCTTGAAGTCTAGTATAGATAGTGCCAGTTACATTTATAATAGATGCTTATTACATATTTATTGAATTAAAATAAAAAGTGAGTTGATCTTCGTTTAAAAAATTGGTAGAGTTGGGAACTTGACAAGTTTTCAAATATGTGCTGATATGTATACATACATACACACATGTATTTTCACTTTGAGAATGTGATAGTGTCAGTATGGAGCAGTAGAAAGACTGAGTCTAGAGTCAGAAAATCTGGATTCCAGTATCAGTTCAGCTCTTAATACTGGGATGGGTAGTTGGGTAAGAAGCCCAGTTTCCTGTAGAAAGGGAATATCTTAGTGTAGTCATGAAAGCTGCTTTAGGGACCTCAAACTTCTAATGTTCATTTTTCAGTATGATGGTGGAAAGTATGTATAATACAGTGAGTTCATTATATTCATATAAAATAATAGGTAGAAAAAACTTAGCTTCAGTAAAACAAACTGATGGCTAGTATGAGCTCTCAAGTGTCTTTTCCAGTTTGTATCAGGTCCCAATGAGTGAATGAATGGCTATATGTATATGTTTGGGTGTATGTATGTATATACACATATATAATACTTTCGTTGGTAAAAATGTTATCAAGTGAATTCTGTAATACAGGGAACATTTAGTATTGTGAACTTGAGAACTGATTAGGATTTTCATGAAGGACAATCAGGGAATTAATACAGGTGAATCAGGAAAAAAATATCTTTCAACTCATGTCCATTATATGGTTTAATTAAAAAACAAAAAAACAACTTGCCATCTCTCTCAGTACATCATTGTGAGAACTGGCAAGGCACTGAAGCTTTCTGAACCTAAGTTCTCATCTGGTTCAAAATTTTTCGTTCATTACTTTTGTTGTAAAACATTAACACGTTATCAGCAGCTCATTCTATTAGAGACTTGGAGAGATTTCCAGTTCAATTTGTGTTGCAAAATATTCATTTATATTTTTTAGTTTGTTTTAAACATTATTGATACCTTTTATTTGGACATAGAAATGGCTTCCAAAGTGTTTTAAAAGCCCCCTATAACAGAGTACGTTTCCTTATGCCTAAAGGAAAATGCAACTATGCATACTTTTGGTCCTGTGATACCACTGCTAAGTCTGTATCCCAAAGAGATTTTTTTAAAAAAGAGAAAATAATATTTATACAAAAATATTTATAGCAACTCTTTTTATGGTGCCTAAAAATTGGAAATCAAAGGGATACTCATCATTTGGGGAATGACTGAACAAATTGTGGTATGTGACTGCACTGGCATATTATTGTGCTATAAGAAATGACAAGCAGGATGATTTCAGAAAAACCTGAAAAGATGTACATGGACTGATAAAAAATGAAGTGAACACAACCAGGAGAACAATGTCTACAGAAACAGCCATATTGTACAATTAAGAACTATGAATGACTTAGCTATTCTCAGTGATATAATGATGCAAGTTAATCCCAAAGGATTCATGATGAAAATGTTACCTGCCTATAGAGAAAGAACTGATGTTGTCTGAATACATACTGAAACATACTATTTTTCTCTTCCTTCCATTCAAGTCTTCTTCCACAAAATGACTGATAGGGACATGTTTTACATCATTGCACACATGTAACCTGTATCAGATTGCTTTCTCTTCTGGGGAGAGGGGTGGGGAATGGAAGGAGGAATAGAATTTGGAGATCAGAACTTTAAAAAGAGATCAACAAATTTTAAAAATTGTTTTTACATGTAACTGGAGAAAAATAAAATAATTTTAAAAAGTATATTCCCTTTGTTTATAGGGGAAAGATGTCTTTTAACTTTGGCATTATGGTACTAATTGTTGTTGTGTTTGTCCTTCTTCCTTGAAGAGACCATGACATCAAGATAATGACATGACTTGCAGTTGACTTTGATTTGAGTGAGGGAGGGCTATGCGAGGTCAACAGCCTCACTTTTTTCTCCTGGGTCATCTGGGGCCAGTGGCTTGATGTTCTTCAGGGTTTATTTACATTATTATAGTCATTATGTGTGATAGTCTTTTTGCTGTGCTTTATCACTTTATTTAAAATTCATCATGTTTCTCTGAATTTTTTTATATTTGTCATTCTTTGTGGTCCAGAAATCTACATATAATTTGTTAAACTGTTCCTAAAAGATTAGACAAATTGTTTCCTTCCAGATTTTTGTGATCACAAATAATGTTTCTATGAAAATTTTTGTGCATATGAATCTTTTCTTGCTGTCTATAAACCTACTTTGGACATATGTAATTATAAAAGTGGAATCTTTGGATCAGGGAACTATTTAATAACTTTTCATTGCATAATGAAAAGCCTCTCCAATCATTCATTAATTTTCCCGTCTTTTAACACCTTTACTAGCTTGATGGCTAGAAGACTGTCATGTATATTTTAAAATCATGTTAGATTCCTTGACAGATACAACTGCAAAGGAATTGCACCTTTGTACAGTGCTTAGCACAATGCCTGGCACATAGTAGGTGTTTAACAAGTGCTTATTGCTTTCCCTTGCTTATTCCCGAGTAGAATCCTTAAAATGGAAACTCAGAAAACAAGAAAAACAAATAAAAATACATGCATGTGATCAATCATAAGGGGGACCATGTGAGGACGAATTGTTTACTTGTTTATAGGGGAAAAGTAACAAATGTCCTCTCAGGCCATGCCTTTAAGGATCATAGAGAAAATTAAATAAGATAGGCAGAGAGTCTAAGGCAGTTTTACTCTATTTTGATGATTGTAGAAGAAGGAAAGGGAGGGTTAAGGAATTATACCCCAGTGAAAAAGAGGTAGGGTAGGGAACTTACCTCACATAATAAAGGTATGTAAAGAGTATATAAATATGGAGGAAGTAGGAGGGGAATGCATATCCTATGAATCTCATTTCAGTTGGACCAAATAAATAGAACACACATAGAAACACACACAGAGAATAAACTCTAAACCAGGGGTGGGGAATGTGCAGCAAGTTCTCTACCCCCCTGATCTCCACATATTCCCTATCCTTAATCTAGTAGTTATTCTTTATTCTTTTTTTAACCTTCTTTGTATCCCCTGAGCTTAGCGCAGTGCTTTATATGTAGGAGACATTTAATAATTTAAATGCTTGTTGAGTGTTGCATAAGGTGGTCTTTAAGTTAAGTCTAAAAGTCAAGGAGTATAAGAGGCAGACATGATAAAGCAGAGCATTCAAAGACTAGGGCATAGCCAGAGCAGAGTCTTAGATACGGATTGGTGTCAAGTTCAAGGAATTAAAAGGAGGCCCATGTTGCTAGATTGTAGAGGGTAGCTAGGACTAAAGTTTAAGAAGATTGGAAAGGTAGGAAGGAGCCAGGTTACAAGGAATGCAAAATAGTAGTCTTTATTTAATCCTGAGGTAATAGGGAGCCATTGGAGCTCATTGAATAAAGGTGCACATGGTCCACCCTATACTTTAGAAAAGTAATCTGAGTGGAAGACAAATTAGAGTAGGGAGAGAAGTGAAGAAGGGAGCCAATGAGAAGACTATTGCAGTAGTGTAGGCAAGAGGTAAGGGGAGCTTGATTCAGGGTTGGGTTTGAGTGGAGAAAATGGGATGTGTACAAGAGATGATGTGAAAGTAGAAATGGTAAGCCTCTAAACTCTTTCAGTGGCAGGGACTTGCAGTATGGAAATTTTATTGCCTTTGGACACAGTAGGCACTTAATGTTTGTTGATTTTTATTTTATTATACATTGTTATATTAACAACATGAAGCCTCATATAATACAGATTATTTTGACATGTGTCAGGTAGCTTAAAAAATATTTGGAATTGAGTTGAAGTATTCCCTGTTTTGTGTTCTCCCTTCACTGCAGAAGAAGACCATGCCATCAGAGATATGATGACATGATTTGCACTTGATTTTGTTTTGAGTGGGATAGGGCTGTGCAGGTCACCAGGCTCACTTCTCCAGAGCCATCTGAATCCAGTGACCAGATATTCATCAGGGTGACTGGAGATGACCCAGGATGCACTGGGAGACCTTGGGCCCTTTAGGCCAGGGTCTTTGCAGGTACTCACTTAGAGTGAGGTAATGCCCATTCATTGAATAGGGTTTAAGAAATAGCCAGGGCATGGTCCATTTAATGTGGCCAAGAAAAAGAAATTCATCAGACTGAGAGGGAAACAGGGCAGGGCAGGGCAGGGAAGGGAATTGAATTGGTAAAAAATGGTTTGTAACAGATACTTTGTGCAAAGATAAAAAAAATTATAGGAAATTCTATATATTTAAAATAACAACATACTTTTTTCCCTGTTATAACATCCCATTTTTTTGGACATAAGAACATCCTCTTTCTATAGAAATTTTTGTTACCATAGAAGAAGGCTTATTAAAAATATTTTTAAAAAAACCAACTTCTTTAGAATGCTTAGTTACTATGTCAGCCTCCAATTAAAAGTTGAAGACATGTAAATTCTTATTTAAATTTAAGGCAAGTCGGGGGAAAAGGAGGAAAGAAGGAAGATTAATTTTACTGATGTGGGGATAAAAGTACAGTTTTCATGTGGTTATTTCACTATGTTGTGATTTTCTTTTTTTTCCTTATATGATAGAGTTTTCCAGAGAAAGATCTTCTGCATTGTCCGTCTAAGGATACAATTGAAGCCCATTTTATGTCTTGTATGAAAGAAGCTGATGCTTTAAAGCATAAAAGTCAAGTCATCAATGAAATGCAGAAAAAGGATCATAAACAACTCTGGATGGGATTACAAAATGGTAACTATAGCATTATTCTCTTTGAAACCCTTTAGAAATGATTTCACTTTATTTTTTTTTTGCATTATTAATTTTAATTCACAAGACAAAACATACCCAAATACTCAAACCAAAAACTATATCTCCCCTGAAGACAGTTAATCAGAATAACAACAGAAAAGTGCAGGACATGTCACTAAGTAATTTTACAGTTACAGTTTGTTAAAAAGAAGGAAGCCTGTGGGCTTTAATAATCTAGTACTGCTATTGTTCATTTTATTATTGTACATGAATTTTGTTGCTGTTTAGTACTGTGTGAATTTCATAGCTGTCATTGTTATTTTGTATGTGTTTTCTTCACTCTATGTCAGAGGGTCAAACTCAAATAGAAATACAAACCATACTTTGAAATTCCTGTGGGTTGCGTAGTGACTTAGAAAATCATTTATTAATGTATCTTTATTTAATTGTATTTTTCTCTGTTTGGGCAGGCCTCAATATATTTGACACCTCTGTTCTTTATCATTTCTTATGACTTTTCATGTTAATTTGAATTATTTGTGTTTGTTCTAATGATGTAGTGGTTTATGTACCGTCATTTATTCAGACATTCTTTGGTCCTCAGGTACAAGTTTTGCAACCAACTTTTTGCCATTATAAATGGTATTTCTAGATACCATTTTTTGTGAAGCAAACAGTTTTCTTACTGTCTACAATCTCCTTGTATATAAGCCTAGTAGTGTGATTGCTGGATCAGAGGGCATGAAGTTTTATAACTTAACTTGTAAGATTCCATATTGTTTTCAAAAATAATTCCATCATTTCACAGCTGCAGCAGAAGTGACCAATGTGTCCCCTTCTCCATTAAGGCCATTAAGCATTCCCCCACCACCTCCTCATTCTCCGCCTTTGCCATCCTTTTAAAATTCTTTACCAGTTTGATAGATATTTCTCTGGTTGTAACATGTTAGAACAACTTTTCCAGGTCATTGTGGATTGATTATATCTTTTCTTTCAAAAACTTTTCATATCCTTGTATCTGTTTTGGAAATGGCTCTCAATTTTAACAGTCTTCATATATTTGTTTGAATATTAGACTTTTATCAAAGATGATTCATACAGAATTTTCCCACAGTCTTTATCTTTTCCTCTTATTTTTAGCATTGCTTTTATTTATAAAAATGCTTTTTATTTTTGTATAATTGAAGTAATTATTTTCTTTAAAATTTTTCATTATAAAGTACCTGTTAAAAATTTTCTCCCATCCATGTTTATGAAAGATAATTTTGCATTCTTCTCTCCTTTTATCATGTGTCTTTTTATATTTGGATTATTTATCCATTTGGAACTCACTGTAGTATATGATACGAGATACTTGTAACTAAACTCATTTTCCACCAAATTACAATCCACCATTCCCTACAGCTTTTGATTAGTAATGTGTGTTCTTAGATTTATCAGATACTATAATGTCATATCCATTTGCTTCAGACTCTTACTTCTATTTTCTATTCATCTACTTTGCTGTTTTTAAAAAAATTGCTACCAGATAATTTGAAAAATTTACTGTTTTCTTGAGATCTGGTATACAATATATTACCCCTTCTTTCTTACCTTTTTTTAAAAATAAATTTCTCTTGATGTTCTTGCTCTTGTTCTTTATTAAATTTTATTATTTTATCAGATTGTTATATTAAATGTGTAAATAAATATATATTAATTTTTTCATTGAATTAGTCTAGATTAGGCATGAATATTAAATAGCTCTTCAATATTTAGATTTCCAGGTTTTTAAAAATATTTTTTCAGCTCTCTCCTTCCTATTGTTACCCTCTCCCAATAGAGCAGCAGCAAACAAAACCTTCACAAGTACACATAATGCTGTAAAAGAGTTTCCCACATTGATCATGTCTGCGTGTGTTTCTCAAGCTGAGTTTTAAGTCCAATGCTGAGTTTTAAGTCCATCACAGTTATGGCAGAAAGTAGGTGGTATGATTCACTTTAATTTTCCTGGATCCATGATTTGTGGTTGCATCGACCAGAATTCTAACGTCTTTTGAAGTTGTTTTTACTTATAATGTTGTCGTTGTGGAAATTTTTTTAGATTTGCTCATTTGATTCTGTTTCAGGTCATAAAAGTCTTTGCAGTTTCCTCTGCAATTGCCCATTTTGTTGTTTCTAACAGGACACTGATATTTTATCACATTCATTTATCATAATTTGTTTAGCTGTTCCCCAATAAGTGGTCACCTCCTTAGTTTCCAGGGTTTTTTGTTTTGTTTTTTTTTTTTTGCTGCTATGGAAAGAGCTGCCATAATTACAGCGTGTACCAGATCTGGTCTGTCTGTGCAATTTTAAGCTCTAATATCTGATAAACTGTTTATCATTTTTCTGTTTTTCATATTTGCCAGTCTTGCATTTTATAACTATAAAAATTGTTTTGTACCTGATGTATATCTTGCTAAATTAACTTCTAGATATTACATGCATTTTGATGTAATTTGAAATGGCATTTCTATTTCTGTTGAGTTTTTCCAGTTTTTACTGACACTATATAGAAATGTCTAATGACTAATAAAGCGTGACTAATAATTAATTGAAAAGAAATATACTGTTTATTTATCAAATGTTATGAGAGCAGTGTTATTCTATATATACTTAGTTTTAGCACCTATGTAAAATTAGAGAACACCCAGTAAATAAATTACTTTGGGTGTCTGCTTCATTACCTGCTGTGTTGACAACTAATGCAAATCAGATATTAGAACATTTTGGCAAAAAAAAATACATATATGTTATATGTTTATCCGTGTAAATATGTAAAAAACCTTAAGTGTCTTCCCACTAAGTTACTAAATTTTTACTGTACTTGAAGAAGGCCAAAATGATATCATGTTGGGTCATTGTACAGTGTTTCCAGCTGTGGCTGATCAGACTAATACAAGCTCATAAGGTTCTACTACAGATCAGACACAAATAATCTGTATGAACATTTGGGATAGAGATGTCTCTATTTGCATTTCTTTTGAGCTATTGCAGTTCCTTTTTGCTTATAAATCATAGCACGTTCTTGGGTGAGGGCATACCATGCTGTGCCAATTTGTCCCATGTCTCATAATCAACGTCAAAGTTCTTTAGAGAGACCTTGATAAAGCATCAGCAACTGACTGGTAGCATATGTAGTTACATGGTGTTCTGTGCTCAGCCAAGGTACTACTCTCTCCACCACCTATCTTTCCTCTGCTTTCTCTACTCTTTGTGCCTTTTCTCATTCTTCCCTCAGATCTCCATGCCCAATGCTACTTCCTCTATAGAGCCTTACCTGATCCCCTACTGCGATCTTTACAAGAAAGTGTTCTTCATCAAATTTCTTATTTTGTCTCCTTCTCTCCTTTTTATTTATTTTACTTATTGGTCTTCTTGTTTAAATTATAAGTTTCCTTAGGTCAGAGACTAAGTGATATACTTTTATATTGACCCTGATACTAGGCATGTAGCCTGTCTATCTCTGGTGTTAAAGGAAGATTTTAGTATACTTGTGAATGAAGGAAAAATCTCTTCAGAGTGATATTAGGTAGGTTAAATAAAGGTATGGAATTTGGAATAAGAGAAGGGAAAAATTAAAACTAACTCATTTGGCTGTGGGGTAAGAGTTACTGGGAAAAGCATTATAAATATGTAGACTAGTAAATAAAAAGTCTTGAAATTGAGTTTGAATATCATAGATTTGACATAAAGGGCAAGAACATCTAAGCAAGTGTTTTGAAGAGGAATAGTCAAAATTAGGAAAGATCTTTTGGATTATAAGCTGGAGGTGTACAATTTCTAATAGAAAATGTTGAAGCTATTGTAGCTATGAGACAACCTGAGCCAAGATTTTGTTACTGCTTTTAGGAGATAAAGATAGCAGGAAACAGCATGCAAACAATCTGTGTACAAACAAGTTACATATAGGATGATAAAGTAGAGATAATTTCAGAGACCTAACTTTGAGGGGAGAGGGGGTTGAATTAAGAAAAGCTTCTTGCAGAAGGAGAGACTTTAATTGAGACTTGAAGGATACCAGGAAATATCTTTATTTGGATTCATATGTGCAAATTGACTTGGTTTTATTAAGAAAGTTTTTGCTTAAAAAGAAAAAATAACCAGCAACTTATATGAAAATGATATGAAATTATATGAAAAAGACAAATGCTGTTCTCTAACTTTTGCTTAGCTGTAGTTGACAATTTGTCATAATTATGACACAGCAGATGGTACAGTTCTTTTGGTAAGAAGGGCACCTGTCTGTAGAACATAACAACTAAATGAAAAGTTTAAACATTTTTGAATACTTTCAAATGCTAATTTTAATTTCCCAGATCTCTGTGAAAGAGAAATAAGTAAAGCTTATGAAACTAAGAAAACTCTTTTAAGACATCCTGAGTCTTTCAGTGTGTTTTTATAGGTTTTCATTTTAGATCTAACGATTTTTAACCTCCCTGTGAAACATAGCTGATGACCACAAAAAAGAAAAGAAAGTACCATTTGTATTAGCAACAAGGCAGTTATCACTACATCTGCAGGTTGGTTTTTCTGTGAAACTTCAAGCAATTTTCTTAAAATCCTTCTTACTTTTTCAGAAGCTATTGCTTTTAAATTTTATTAGAGAATTTCTTTTAAATTCCATTAGCCAAATATAAAACTTATGCATTTTTCTTGCTTCTATTAGTGCAAAATTTCAGATTCAAACAAAAGAAGATAAGGAGTTAAAGCAGGTTTTTTAATTAAGCCAAGATTTAATTGAACTGAAGAATCAAAAAGATACTTAACCTTTTGGTTGTCACTGAAGGTTTTTGGATAATTTTGATTTTTTTTCTTCTAATGAATAAATCCATAGTAGTTTGGCAGTTTGCCATTTTCACTCAAAGTAAGAGATAATTTCTAGAATATGTGATTAACCAAAAATGACTCTGAAATTGTTTGTTTGGTATTTGTTAAGAATTTTGTTTTCACAGCTGTGGTAGAAGATATAAATATTATGGCTCCTGTTTTCATGAAACTTAACATTTTGAAGAGATGGGAGTAAACACTGAAATTGCTGGATTGAGTTTGAGACTTGACTTTAGGTAAAGTGCTGGGGATAGATATAAAGTTCATTGGTCTATTTTAAGAATCTCCACTTTTCTTTTTGAAAAATCAGGATTCATTGTAGTTCAGGTAACATTTATTAAGCACCTACTGTTGGAAGGCCCTATACTAGATGGGCCCCAGAGGTCAGAAAACAAATAGTTCTTGTGCTCAAGCATTTTCATCCTGTTGGAGGGATTTTACAGGTGCATAAATAAATATAAAGTAAATACTAAGACAGGTTTTTATGTGGATTTATTTTTGCAAATGCAGTTCTGGTTATTAGGAATGTTGTTGCTAAAAAATGAAAGAAAAAAAAGCCAGTAACTTATAAGACACCATCATAAGGGCATAAACATTGACGCTGTAGAGATCAGCGAAAGCCTCATCTAGGAAGTGGCTTCTGTGTTATGCTCTGAAGAAAGTTAGGGATTCACAGAGGTAAAAGTGAGGAGGGAATGCACTCTAGATATAGGGGACAACCTATTTAGTCACAGAGACAGGCTATGGAATGACATATATGGGGAATAGTTAGCAGGCCAGTTGGACTATAATAGAGAATTCATGAAGAGAATAATATGACTGGAATGGTGTATTGGAGCCTAATTGTAGAATTCTAGATAAAGATTTTGCGTTTTGTTTTAGAGTCATAGAGAGCCACTGAATACTTATTATTATCTATCATCAGACCTGTCTTTTAAAAATAGTAGTTTAACAAACTAGTAAGTAGGAGAGGGGAAGATACTGGAAAATGTGAGACCAGCTAAGAGACTGTTGAAATGGTTCAGGAGAGGTAATGAGGACCTGAAGTAGGATATAGTCTGTGTGAGTGGAGCTAGGGAACATGTGAGAAATGTTGTGGTGGTGGACTTGACAAGACTTACCAGGTTAAGTGGGTTTATGATCACTTACCCAAGGTAAGAGATTGTATGGGTGTTGAGGAGTAAATTGTCAAAAATGAACCCAATGATGCTTATAAAAATAGGGAAATTTTAAGGTTTTTTTTGAAAATTTATTTAATACTTTATTTTTCCCTGTTTGCAAAAACAATTTTTAACTCTTGTTTTTAAAACTCTGAGTTCCAAATCACTCTCTTCCTCCCACCCCCTCTCCTTGAGAAGGCAAACAGTTCGACAAGGGTTATACATGTGTAGTCATGCAAATCATTTCCATGATAGTCATGTTGTGAAAGAAAACATAAAACCCCCCAAAAAAAACTCAAGAAAAATAAAGAAATTTAAAAACATATGCTTCAACCTGCATTCATATACCACCATTTCTTTCTCTGAGTATGGATAGCATTTTTCATCATAAGTCCTTCAGAGTTGTCCTGGATCATTGTATTGCTGAAAATAGCTAAATCATTCTTACATCTTACAATATTGCTGTTACTTTAGACATAGTACATTTCATTTTGCATCTGTTCATGTAAGTCTTTCCAAGTTTTTCTGAGAGCATCCTACTCATCATTTCTTGATAGTATTCCATAGTATTCACAATAACATAACACAGTTTGTTTGGTCGTTCTCCAGTTAGTGGGCATCCTCTCAACTTCCATTTCTTTGCCACCAGAAAAGAGCTGCTGTGAATATTTTTGTACATTGAGGTCCTTTTCCTTTTTGTTTTTTTTCCCTGTGGGGATACAGATGTAGTGTTGCTAGGTCAAAACATACACATGGTTTTCTAGCCCTTTGGACATAGTTTCAGATTGCTCTACAGAATGGTTGAGTCAATTCACAACTCCACCAACAGTGTTTTAATGTCTTGTTTTTCCCACATCCCCTCCACCATCTGTCATTTTCCTTTTCTGTCCTATTAGCCAATCTAATAGGTATGAGGTAGTACCTCAGAATTGTTTTAATTTGCATTTCTCCGGTCAGTAGTGAGAGTATTTTTTCATATGGCTATAGTTAGCTTTGATTACTTTGTCTGAAAACTGTTCATATCCTTTGACCATTTATCTATTGCAGAATGGCTCTCATTTTTATTAATTTGACTCAGTTCTCTATATGTTTGAGAAAAGAAGCCTTATCAGAAGAACTTAATTCAAATTTTTTTTAGTTACTTTTGCTATCTGTATTTCCTTCCATCCTGTTCCCCCCATTTATTCTATTCTCTCCTTCCACCCTGTACCTCCTCAAAAGTGTTTTTGCTTCTGATTATCCCCTCCCCCAAACTTCCCTCCCTTCTGTCTCACCCACTTCCCACCAAACCCCCCTTTCTTGTCCCCCTCCCCTCTTACTTTCCTCTAGGGTAAGATAGATTTCTGTACCCAACTGAGTATGTATTGTTATTCCCTCTTTGAGCTAATTCTGATGAGAGTAAAGTTCACTCACTCCCCCTTACCTCCCTATTCTTTCCCTCCACTGAAAAGTTTTTTCTTGCCTCTTTTATGTGAGATAATTTACCCCATTCTACTTTTCCCTTTCTGTTTCCCTTTCTTCTGATACATTGTCTCAACCCTTAATTTTATCTTTTGATAACATATCTTCATATTCAACTCACATCTGTGCCCTCTGTCTATCTACTCCTTCTTTCTGCCCTAACAATGAGAAAGTTCCATTGAATTCTAAGTATCATCTTCTAATGTAGGAATGCAGATAGTTTAGTCTTATTAAATCCCTTAAGATTTCCCTTTCCTGCTTACATTTTTATGCTTCTCTTCAGCTGTGGTCTTTTCATCAAGAGTGCTTAAAAGTTCTCTGTTTCATTGAATGTCTATTTTCTCCCCCTGAAGGATTATACTCAGTTTTGCTGGGTAGGTGATTGTTGGTTGTAATCCTACCTCTTTTGCCCTTTGGAGTATGATATTCCAAGCCCTCTGATCCTTTACTATAGAAAGTGCTACCTTTTGTGTTATTCTGACTTTTGTTCCATGATACTAGAATTGTTTCTTTTTGGATGCTTACAGTATTTTCTCCTTGCCTGGAAGCTCTGGAATTTGGCTGGGAGTTTTCATTTTGGGATCTCTTTCAGGAGGTGATCAGTGTATTCTTTCAGTTTCTATTTTGCCCTCTGATTCTAGAATATCATGGCAGATTTCCTTGATAATGTCTTGAAAAATGATGTTTAGGCTCTTTTTTTGAACATGACTTTCAGGTAGTCCAATAATTTTTTAATTATCTCTCCTGGATCTATTTTCCAGGTCAGTTGTTTTTCCAGTGAGATATTTCACATTTTCTTCTGTTTTTTTCATTCTTTTGGTGTTGTTTTATTTTTGCTTGATTTCTCATAAAGTCATTAGCTTCCTTATGTTGAATTAATTTTTAAGGAATTATTTTCTTCAGTGAGCTTTTGCACCTTTTTTTCCATTTGCCCAATTCTGTTTTTTGAGGAATTTTGTTTCTCAGTGAATTTTTGTGCCTCTTTTTCCATTTAGTCAATTTTGCTTTTAAAGCCATTCTTTTCCTTGGTTTTTTTTTTTTTTCATAACTTTTGCCATTTGGCTTCATCTGTTTCTTAAGGTATTAATTTTCTTCAGTATTTATTTTGTTTCCTTTACCAGTCTGTTGACTCATTTTTCATTATTTTCTTGCATCACTGTCATTTCTCTTCCCAATTTTTCCTCTACCTCTCTTATTTGACTTTCAAAATCCTTTTTGAACTCTTCAGTGGTCTGAGACTAAATCATATTTTTCTTGGAGGCTTTGGATGTCGGAGTTTTGACTTTGTTATCTTCTTCTGCATGTATGTTTCGATCATCCTTGTCACCATAGTGCCTTCTATAGTGAGAATTTTTTTCTGTTGTTTACTCATTTTCCTAACCTATTACTTGACTTAACTCTTTGCTAAAAATTCAGCGAAGCTCCTACATCCAAAGCCATGCAAGTACCAGATATATCTTGTATATACATTATAGATTACCAGTAAACTGAACCCATGATTTTATAGTTGGAGAAGAGCAGAGTCAGTAGCATTTGTGAAATTGCGCAGTGCTTTCCCCATGCTTCCCCTGAAATAAAATCCTCTCTCTCTCTCTCTCTCTCTCTCTCTCTCTCTCTCTCTCTCTCTCTCTCTCTCTCTCTCATACATATTCTTTCAGTAATATAAGCTGCAGATCACCCAAAGGCAATGGAAAAAATGTATAGACAGTTCTCATTTTATGGAAGTGGACCATTTCACCAACTATGTAAAGAAATTTTTTTTACATAATGTGAATTTGCCTATTGATGTAGGGAAAGAAAAAAGGTAGGGAGAGAGGGAGGCAGGAAGGTTTCTGCTCATGGAGGGAAGGGGGCCAGGACACAGATCAAAGATATTTGGAGACCAGGGATGGAGAAGCAAGCTCAGGAGGAACACGCAGGGGCTGGGGCCAGCCACATGGAGGGGGTTGGTCACAACCCAGAGTTAGAACAGTAGAGGGCAGGTGACACCTGGGGGTCAGAGACAGACATGCAGTACCTTAGCTCAGATGGAGGAGAAGCAGACAGGCCAGCTCAGATATGTGGGCAGAGCAGGGCGAAGGTGTCCTCTCTTAGCTGTAGAAGTCTCAAGCCAAGTGCCCAGTTTGTGAGTGGTGGTAGCATGACAGCAGTATGTTCTTGTTTCTGTTCTTCTGCTTTCACTTAAGGGGTTTTTTCTTTTTTTAGGTTTTTATTGTTTTTGTTTTAGTGGAGGAATGGGGCCAAGCTGAGGGATAAAACTGGAGAGAACAGGATACCTTACAGTAAAGTTAATGTAGGTGGTGGTTTTTTTTAGAATGTTGAATTTTTTTAGAATTCTTTATGTAAAGTTGAATTTCTATAAAACAAATTTATGTAAAGAAGAGCTATCTTTATTATGCAGATAGTTTGAATAAGTGAATTTTACCTATTTAGCCTTCTAAAAGATATTGTCAAAAAAAACATGTGCCAGGAAAAGGAAGTGAGATGAGTACAAGAGAGCATGAGATCACAGAAGAATAGCTTATATGGTGTGGTAATAATCAAATATTGTCCAAAGATTTATAGAAAAGTACTCCAGTATATTGGGTGGGTGCTTTGTGGAAAATATATGTGAAGAAGACTGTTATACTAGATGAGGTGTAGGTGGATTGCTTTCTGTACCACTGGAAGGATTATCCAAGTGGATGAGACCATGGACCCACGGATTTGGGAAGTTCTTTGATTAATGAAGTGTCTTATTTCAGATCATACAAAAAATTAGCCATGTTTTACCCAGCATAATGCTAATCATAGAGAATGTTTTAATCAATGAGTCCAACCTTTTCTAGTATGAGGGCACCCTTTTATTTCATTATTTACTCATTTATTTATTGAATTAAATATTTTTTAAAAATTTTACTTTCCGTTTGAAAATCCCTCTTGCCCTTCTCCTACTCATTGAAAAGGTAAGAAATATGGTACATCATTTTATATACGAAGTCATGCAAAGCATTTACATATTACTTGTGTTGCAAAAGAAGAATAAAGAAACCAAGAAAAAGAAAGTGAAAGGAAGTATACTTCAATCTACCCTTGGAATTCACTAGATCCTTCTGGAAGTAGATGGCAGTTTTCATCATTAGTTCTTTGAACTTGTCATAGATCATTATGTTGGTCAGAGTAGCTAAGTCTTTCACAGTTGATTATTGTTACAGTATTGTTGTTACTAGTTCTACTTACTCACTTTTCATCACCTCATATGTAAGTATTTTCCAGATTTTTCCAAAGCTATCCATTTATCCAAAACTTAGAGCACAATAATATTCTACCATAATCATATACCACAACTCAATCAGCCATTCTCCAAGTGATGGGCATCCATTCAGTTTCCAGTTCTTTGCCTCCACATATAGGTATAGTTCTATTTTTTTTATTTTTTTGTGTGGATATCATCTCTTCTGATTCAACACACCCTGTACTCTCTATCTGTATATGTGTATGTACAATCTCTCCATCTGCCTAAATACTGCGAAAAAAATTCAAGAGTTATAAATATTTTCTTTCCATGTAGTAATGTAAACAGTTCAGCTTTAGAGAGTCTTTTATGATTTTTCTTTCCTGTTTACCTTTTCATGCTTCTCTTCATTCTTGTCTTGAGAAGTTAAATTTTCTATACAGATCAGGTCTTTTCCTCAGTTTGAATGGTTGAAAGTCCTCTATATCATTGAATGACCATATATTCCCTTGATGTATTATACTCAGATTTGCTGGGCAGGTGATCTTTGGTTTCGGTCCCAGTTCCTTTGACCTCTGAAATATCCCATTCCAAGCCCTTCAGTCCCATAATGTTGAAGCTACCAGATCCTGTGTTATCCTGATTGTATTTCCACAATACTCAAATTGTTTCTTTGTAGCTGCTTGCAGTATTTTCTCCTTAATCTGGGAACTCTGAAATTTGGCCACAATATTCCTGGGAGTTTTTCTGTTTGGGTCTCTTTCAGGAGGTGATCGGGAGATTCTTTCAATATTTATTTTGCCCTCTGATTCTAGAACATCAGGGCAGTTTTCCTTGATAATTTAATGGAAGATAATATCTAGGCTTTTTTTTTGATCATGGCTTTTAGGTAGTCCCATAATTTTTAAATCGTTTCTCCTGGATCTATTTTCCAGGTCAGTTATTTATCCAGTGAGATGTTTCACATTATCTTCTATTTTTTCAAATTTTTGGTTTTGTTTACTAACTGCTTGGTTTAACTCATAATCATTCATTTCCCTGAACTCAGTTCTCTCTTTCAGCGAATTATTTTGTTCAGTGAGCTTTTGAACCTTCTCCTCCATTTGGCTAATTCTGCTTTTTAAAACCTCCTTCTCCTAAGTGGCTTTTTGGACCTCTTTTTCCAGTTGAGTTAGCCTCTTTTTAAAGCTGTTATTTTCCTCAGCATTTTTTTTGGTTCTCCTTTAGTAAGTTGCTAACTTGTTTTTTAAGGTCTTCTATTGCCTGAGCTCAATTTAAGTTCTCTTTGGATGCCCTGGAGGCAGAGGCCTTGACTTCCTGTGACAGTATGCCTTGTTCTTCCTCATCTGAAAGGATGGGAGGAGACACCTGTTCCCCAAGAAAGTAGCCTTCTGTGGTCTTATTTTTTTTTCCCTTTTTTGGGCATTTTCCTAGCTAGTTACTTGACTTCTGAGTTTCCGTTCCACAACCACCTTGCCTCCAGTTCCACCAAGCCAGCACTGGGGGCTGAGATTCACATGAGCTGCTTCAAAGCCTCAGGGGCTTTAGGTGGGGCAGGGCTGCTATTCAGTGTGAGATTAAGATCAGCTGCTCAGGAGAGGGCAGGGCCACCACACAGGGCTCAGTTCCCTTAGGGGGTTTACAATGAGATCTTCAACAATGGATGCTGGCTACTGCCTGCTTTGGGAGCCCCATCCGCTGCTGCCTCAACTGCTGCCACCTGACGAGGCCCGAGTTATGGGGATACCCTGCTCCCTTCTCAGCCAACCGAAAAGACCCTCTCATTGACCTTTGGCGCCTGTGGGTTGAGGGATCTGCACTGCCGCTGGAGATTCTGTCCCTGAAGCCTGCTCGGATCTGCTCCTTTCAGTGCCATGTGGCCAAGACAGGGCTGGGCTCTGCTCTGTGTATGGTGCATGACAGATCTTTCCTATCCATCTTTCAGGTCACTCTGGGATAGAAATCTCTTCCACTCCTTTTTTTTTTGTGGCTTCTGCTGCTCTAGAATTTGTTGAGAGTTCTTCTTTACAAGTATTTTATGAACTGTGCAGTAAGAGCTAGGGTATGTTCGTCTTTCTACTCCTCCATCTTATCTCTGCCCCTGGGCATAGTTCTAAATTGTTTTTTAATGTGTTTAGACCAGTTCATAACCACCAGTGGTACGTTTTCTTCTTTGTAAAAATCAAATTTACCATTGGTTTATCTATTTTATTGTTCTTCTCCCATAAAACCAGATCCAAGTTGTTGTTTTAATTTTCAGTTTTATTAATTACTCTTTGATATTAAGATTTCTAATTTTATGTGTAATGGAAGGTTTTTAATGTTTTCTCTTTCTAATTTTTTTACCTACACGCCTAATTTGTTGATATACTCTATCTCTCATTTGTTGATGTATGCATTTGGGATAAAAATTTCCCCCAAGTACTTGCCTTCATACCACAAATTTGATGTGTTGTTTCATTGTTGTCATTATCTTTAATGAAATTATTGATTGCATAACTTGTTCTTTGACCTACTCAACCTTTTTTTAAAAATTATTTATTTTTAGTTTTCAACGTTTATTTCCACAAGATTTTGAATTACATGTTTTCTCCCCATCTTTCCCCTCCCCTCACCCAAGACAGCGTGCATTCCAAATACCTTTCCCCCATTCTGCCCTCCCTTCTGTCACACCCCTTCCTTCCCTTATCCCCATCTTCTCTCTTTTCTTGTAGGGCAAGATAGATTTCTATACCCCATTACCTGTATTTCTTATTTCCCAGTTGCATGCAAAAATAATTCTTAGCATTTGCTCCTAAAACTTTGAGTTCCAGCTTCTCTCCCTTCCTCCTCCCTACCCATCCCCACTGAGAAGGCCAGCAATTCAGTATAGGCTAAACATGTGTAGTTATGCAAATGACTTCCATAGTAGTCATGTTGTGAAAGACTAACTATATTTCCCTCTATCCTATCCTGTGTCCCATTTATTCTATTCTCTCTTTTAATCTTGTCCCTCCTCAAAAGTGTTTACTTCTAACTACTCCCTCCTCACGTTTGTGCTTCCTTCTGTCATTCCCCTCACACCCCATTTATCCCCTTCTTCCCTCCTTTCCTATAGTGTGAGATAGATTTTCATACCAAATAGAATGTGCATGTTATTCCCTTCTTAAGACAAATGTGATGAGAGTAACCTTCAGTTTTTGACTCTGACCGGGACCTTTTCCCCTCCATTGAAGAAGCTTTTTCTTGCATCTTTTATAAGAGACAATTTGCCCCATTCCATTTCTCCCTTTCTCCTCCCAATATATTCCTCTCCCCCCCTTATATTTATTTTTTTAGCTATCATCCCTTCCTGTTCAACTCACCCTGTGCCCTCTATATGTATATAATCCCTCCAGCTACCCAATACTGAGAGAAGTCCCCAGAGTTACAAATATAATCTTTCCCTGTAGGAATGGAAACAGTTTAACTTTAGAAAGTCTGTTATGATTTCCTTTTCCTGTTTACCTTTTCATGCTTCTCTTGATTCTTGTGATTGAACTTTAGATTTTCTCTTCAGCTTTGATCTTTTCATCAGAAATGCTTGAAAGTCCTGAATTTCATTGAGTGAACATTTTTTCCCCCGAAGTATTATACTCAGTTTTGCTTGGTAGGTGATTTTTGGTTTTTGGTTTAGTTCCTTTGACTTCTGGAATATCATATTCTAAGCCCTTCAATCCCTTAATGTAGAAGCTGCTAGAGCTGTATTATCCTCATTGTATTTCCACAATACTTGAATTGTTTCTTTCTAGCTGCTTGCAGTATTTTCTCCTTGACTTGGGAATTCTGGAATTTGGCTACAGTATTCCTAGGAGTTTTTCTTTTGGGATCTCTTTCAGGAGGTGATCGGTGAATTCTTTCAATATTTATTTTACCCTCTGGTTCTAGAATATCAGGGCAGTTTTCCTTAATAATTTCATGAAAGATGATGTGGAGGCTCTTTTTTTTGATCATGGCTTTCAGATAGTCCCATAATTTTTAAATTTTCCAGGTCAGTTGTTTGGATTTCCAATGAGATATTTCACATTATCTTCTATTTTTTCATTCTTTTGGTTTTGTTTTGTAATTTCTTGTTTTGTCATAAAGTCATTAGCTTCCATCTGCTCCATTCTAATTTTTAAAGAACTATTTTTTTCAGTGAGCTTTTGAACTTCCTTTTCCATTTGGCTTATTCTGCTTTTTAAAGCATAATTCTCCTCATTGGTTTTTTTGGACCTCTTTTGCCATTTGAGTTAGCCTATTTTTAAAGATGTTATTTTCTTCAGCATTTTTTTGGGTCTCCTTAAGCAAGCTGTTGACTTACTTTTCATGATTTTCTTGCATCACTCTCATTTCTCTTCCCAGTTTTTCCTCCACCTCTCTTACTTGATTTTCAAAATATTTTTTTAGCTCTTCCATGGCCTGAAGCCATTGCATATTTATTTTGGAGGTTTGGGATGTAGAAGCCTTGACTTTGATGTCTGCCTGTGACTGTATTCTTTGTTCTTCCTCATCTGAAAGGATTGAAGAAAATACTTGTTCACCAAGAAAGTAACCTTCTATAGTCTTTTTTTTTTCTCCCTTTTTTGGACATTTTGCCAGCTAGTTACTTGACTTTTGAGTCCTTTGTCAAGAGGAGGTTATACTCTGGGAACCTGTAAGTTCTCAGTTCCTTCAGGGTGGCACAATCAAGGGAGAGGAGTTTACTCCTGTCCTGGCCTATGAACTGGTCTGGGAGCAACCAAAAACTTTTCTGCCATCTCTTCTTATTAGAAGCTCTTTGAGGGCAGTTATTGTCTTTGCTTTAATATTTATATCTAAAGCATGTACATAATATATGTTTTTCAGTCATTCCTTTGATGCTACATATCCACACATACTTTGTAAGTAGGAGCTTACAACTGAAAAAGAAAGGCAGAGTAGGGAATAACAATTCTTTTAAGGACCCCAAGTTTCTCTCAGAATCAGGTGACCCATTTTTTTAGTATCAATATTCTTTGAATGATATGGGTAGTTAAGTTTTGAAATACTGCAGTCTTTGAAAAATCAGAGTTGAAGACCACCTAACAGACAGTGGACTGATGAAATTGAACAGGTTGCCACACATTGGAAACAAAGAGCTATGTGGTACCAGTCTTTTAAAGGAGGTCATGAAATCCATATGTGTTCAGTGAGAAATAACTAGTGGACTATCCACTTGCTCCACTGACATCCTTATAATGACTTGGGAACTTGAGGGAGAGTTCTGTGAGTACATTGGATAGAACCCCTGAAAGACTTTTAGCAAAACCTGCACAAGAGTCACAAAAAATGGGTGAGTTTTGATCCGCCTCATTAAAGGGAATATAGATTCATTTGACTGTTCATGTACTGTGCTACTTAATTTCTGACCAAGGTTCAGAGAAAATAAAGCAACCTTCTGCTTCAAAGTTTGAACATTAAAGACTCATGCAACTATACTATCTTGAGAATTTGAGGGTGGAGGATGATGGAGAGAAGAGTGCATATAGCAGTAACTTCCCTCTTTTCCTTTAAAACTATGACCTTGTGAAAGATTATTATAGTTTTGGTTCATCATCCAATTAAGCATAAATATACTTTAATCTCATAAGTTGATGGGTGTGTGTGTGTGTTGCCAGATTATATTGAGAAAGTGAAGGAAATATTTGGTTTGTAAGATAAAGAATATGAGATTAATGATGGACTTAATATAAACCCAGTACCAATAGGAGAACTTCATAAATATTCTCTTTATCCAGTTACAAAATACTATTATGTTCCCCTGGGTCAAGAGAATGAAATAAACCTACATGTGTGAGCTATTGATGACTTTCTTTATATCCCCAAGTCATTTTACTCCTCAACCAATTAGATGTTTGATCATTAATGTGTCTGCAGTAATTTCTAAAGGAATTTGAGTAAGTTCATTCTGAAGTCATATGATATGTACAAAAATTCACAAATTTACAAAAAAGTTACTTAAACTTGTACTTGAAGTATTCATCTTAATTTTGCTGTGGAACAAGTAATTATTTTATTATTATGAAGACTTAAAATTGACATTTACACAGTTTCTTAATGAACAACTTTACATAAGTGTAAGATTGAGGATAAAAGCCAATATGGAAAAAGTGAGACACCTGGTTATTTTAAAAAAAAGCTATGAAGATAATTTGCTAATCAAATAAGGAAGGAAGATTTAAAGGAATAAATTTAATTTTGCAATAATTTGGATTATAGCCACTTATTCTGCTTTAGGAAGACTTGGTAGTGAATATTGTTGACATGAAAACTTGGTGAAAATATTTGTGTATTTATTTCATAATTCACTGCAGATTATTTTATTAATAACAGAGTGTTGATTTGCTTCTTAGTCTTGGGGAATGCATTTTTTTTAAGTTGGCATTTTTATATGTCCAAATGAAGATTGGTGCTTTCTGTTTGCTTAGTTGGCACTTAATGTTTATTGAATGAATGAATGTCCCTACTGATTCATTCAGTGAAATTCTTATTTTACAAAGCCACTTTATTGGAGTACTTTACAAACTTTGAGAGCTGTAGCTTAAAAATAAGTTGTGTTGGATCATCTTATAATGAAGAGAAAGATCACTTTTTATTTTGTCTTTGTTTTTAGGAAAATGAACTTCTTCCATTGATTTTCATTGAAGAAGTGAAAGAATTGTTTTATCTACTACTTATAATTCTTTTTGTTATACAGAATTTGATAGATGCCATAAACATAACAAAGTCAGTACAGTTTCAAAGCTATCCTTTTTTTCTGTATTTCTCTAAGAATTTCTTTCTGTTCTGTCCTGTTACTTTTTAAAGAAATGCTCTAATGACACTATTTGCTTTCCTTTTTTTGAGTCGCTATCACTGTAGCTTTTAGTATCTTGAGATTCACTCTCACCCATTAAAATTACAAAAGAAAATAACCTTTTCTTGAAACAAATCAACATAGTAAAGCAAAACAAGTCCACATAGTCAAGCAAAACAAATCCACACATTAGCTGTGTCTTAAAATGTATGTTTTGTTCTATTTCTCTAAGCTCATATTTTATCTGGGTTGATTTTGTGTTTAGTTACTTCGCTGAAGTTAATTGTATCAGTTAAATGTTTGGGTTCTCCAGGAAGATTATTTCTTCAACAAATGTTTCTTTGTGTATACTTATTCCCTCAATTTAATTTTCTTGCCTTCTTGCGATAGCATTTTTAGTTCCATGTCATCCAAGACATCCTTACTTTACCTCTCATTGAAAAGATGTCTTACTTTTTTGCCATTACATATGACACTGATTTTTAGATATATTTTAGATATATATTATTACTATATACTATGTATATTACTATATACTGTTTACCATATTAAGGAAAGATTAATTTATTCTGAAACTTTTTAGTCTTTCTTAGTTTAGTGTTTCTTTTGGTGGGTGTTGTATTTTGTTAAAAGTTTTTTCTGCATCTATTGATATCATATAAATTGTATTGTTTTTATTGATGTGATCCATTATATTTATAATAATTTTCCTAATATTAAACCAACCCTGCATGCTTATTATGAATCTTACCTAGTCATGGTATATATACTCTTTAAAATATGTTGCTGTAGCTTCTTTGCTAATATTTTTATTCATTACATTTGCATCAGTAGTCATTCGGGATACAGGCCTATGGTTTTCTTTTTCTTTTTTGCTTTAGCTCTTCCTTCCTTAGGTATCAAGATCATATTATAGAGTGGTTCCTTTAATATTTGATAGAATTTACTTGTAAATCCATCTACTCCTGGGTTTTTTCTTTGGGAATTCATTCAGGGCTGGATCAGTTTCTTTTAGTGAGATACCTAACTTTTTAAAAAATTCTACTCAGTTACTTTTGCTTTGTTTGTCCTTTTTGGTAGATTTGTCTAGGTCTGTAAGAAATACTTGATAGTCCCCAACTATGCTAGTTTTGCTATCTATTTCTCTAATTCAATTAATTTTTCCTTTAATACTTGGGTACCATGCCATTTGATGTATAATGCCTTTAAGCAGTCATATAGTTTGCTTGTAACCATGTCTGTTTTTACTGTTGTCTTTTCTGAGAAAATGATTGCTACTCCTGCTTTTTTTTTAGTTCACCCAAAGCAAATTAAATTCTGTTCCACTTCCTCATTTTAACTGTCAGTCTGTTTCAGATATGTTATCTTATAAGAAACATATTGTTGAATTCTACATTTTAGTCCATTGCTTAACTTTTTCTGTTTTATGAATGAGTTCATTCCTTTTATGTTCATGTTTATCAGTATTAATCCTATTTTCTTAATATAATCTTTATCCTCTGCTTCATTTTCACTTTATATATCTTGTATGTACAGTTATTTGCATCTTGTCTTCATTAGAATGTGAGCTCCCTGAGGATAGGAATTGTATTTTTTGCTTTTTTGTTGGTTTCCCCGGTGCTTAGCATAGTGCTTGGAATTAGTTATACACTAAATAAATTAAAGGAATATATTAAATGCTTGTTGACTATCTTATTGTTATGTAAGTTCAGTTCCTTATTACCTTTTGCCCAAACTGTTACATTAGTCTCCTAATTAGTGTCCTTTGCTTCAGAGCTTTGTCTTCTCCAACTCATCCTATATATACCACTGCCTTGCTCTAAAGGTTTCTGTAACTCTTCATTGTTTAACTCTTTAAATATTCATGTTCTTTAGATTGGCAAGCATGATATCCCTTAGTCTGGTAGCAATCTTTTTTTTTTTAGCCTTTTCACACATTTTTCAGTCTTCACTTGCCCTATGTTTTAGGCATGCCAGCCTGATTTTCTTAGAAAATGTCATGAGTTTTAGTTTGTTGGTATCTTTGCTTTTTTCATTCCATATGTGTGATAAATTCTCATTTCTGTACTTTCACTGTTTGAACTATTTATCCTTGAAGACTCAACTTAGATGCCATTTTCATCTTTTTTCTCATTACCAGACTGAACTCAAGAAAAAAGTGAACTCTTACTGAACTTTGTACTTCTCACACTTTTTCACTGTATGTTGTATTTATTTGTATTCTTTTAAATAAATCTTTTGAAGGGTACACAGATAGTCTCTGAAAATTTGCCTTGTCTTTTATGTTTTAAGACTAAAAATAGATATCAGGATAGTTGGTAGACTGTTGTAGAAGGAAGAATTTGAGCTTAGATGTCAGGAAAACAAGTTTCTTTTTTTACAATTTTTATTGATGTTATTTGTTTTTGTATCATCTGCTTTTCCCAAAACACTGGTCTTCTTCTTTGGTTTTGTTTTGTAATTTCTTGTTTTGTCATAAAGTCATTAGCTTCCATCTGCTCCATTCTAATTTTTAAAGAACTATTAAATTCATTTGGCTAATTCTGCTTTTGAAAGCATTCTTCTCCTCATTGGCTTTTTGAACCTCTTTTGCCAATTGAGTGAGCCTATTCTTCAAGGTGTTATTTTCTTCAGCATTTTTTTGGGTCTCCTTAACCAAGGTATTGACCCGTTTTTCATACTTTTCTTGCATCTCATTTCTCTTCCCAGTTTTTCCTCCACCTGTCTAACTTGATTTTCAAAATCCTTTTTGAGCTCTTCCAAGGCCTGAGCCCACCTGACATCCCCCTGGGATGTCTGGGGTGTTGAGGCCCCGCCCTCCACATCTTTCCCTGATGGCAAGAATATTTCCTCGTCCTCGTCAGATCCGAATGTCGGGATCATTTGCATTTGTTGGAAAAAACTCTCTATAGTCTTATTTTTCTTCCCTTTTCTAGGCATTTTCCCAGCCGGTTACTTGACTTCTGAGATTCCTGTCCACCCCTACCTAGATCCACCCAGCTAATGCTTGGGCTCTGAGATTCAAATGGGCTTTTCGAGCTGCTAATCAATGTGAGCTTTAGTTCTGGCGCTGGGGTGGGGGCAGGGCCGCCTCCCAGGCTCAGCTCCCTCAGGGGCTTTATGCAGAGACTTTCAGGAAAGGAGTGGGGGGGGGGCGTCTCCCAGGCTCAGCTCCCTCAGGTTGTTTATGCAGAGACCTTCCATAATGAAGATCCTGCCTGCTGCTGGGGGAGTCCGACCGGCCGCCGCCGCCGCCTCCTCCGCTGCCACCCACGCCTCTGCCTCCGCCGCTTCCTGCCCCCGTCTCTGTGGAAATCTCTTCCACTCCGTTTCTGTACCCCTTTCAGTGGTCCAGAAGATATGGGGTCTCTTTTTACATTAATTCTATGGGCTGTGGTTTTGGAGCTCGTAAACGTGCGTCCTTCTACTCCGCCATCTTGGCTCCGCCCCCTCAACACACTTTTTAAAATGATATTATATGAAGTGTTCCGTGTTTATAGGTTTTCATCTCTCCCATGGAACAGGAGTATGTAGTGAGACGAATCTCTTCTATTTTTCATTTTGGGAGCCAAATTTGAAGACTAAGTTTGTCCTCCCTACTGTATAATTAAGAAACTGTGCCCTTGGTGAACTCAGTCATTGAGTATTATGCTAGGTTATGGCGCAAAGAAGAAAAGGAGTCTCTGTTTTCAAAAAGTGTACATCTGGAACCACAATGTGGACATATAGAAGCATATACTGAATAAATGGAAAATGGTTTTAATGGAGAGAGTACTGTCATCTAGGGATCTAGGAAAGATCTATGTAAAATGTAGGGCTTGAACAAAGTTTTGGAGAAAACAAGGAATTCTGAGAGACATGAGGCTATCTTGAAAGAATGGTAGAATGTTGGGAGGATTTTTTTCAGGTTGAGCATATTTATAGGTATCAGAGAAGAAATCAGTAGTTTGGAAGAAATTAAGATTGGCATGGGGGGTATTTGTAGGGAAAATCTGCAAAATTAAATGGGAGAGAATGGGATCAAGGTTAGGTTTATAGGGATTGAACTCAGTAAGGAGAGGGGCCTCTTCATTAGAGACTAGGAGTTAGTAGTAAAGGAGAGAAATGATGATGATGTCAAGAGGTTTTATATAGATTTTATAGAAGGGAAGAACAGAAAGGTCATGGCAAGTGGCCTCTTATTTTTTCAGTAAAATATGAAGTGATATCCTCAGCTAAGAGGGTGAGGGACTGAGTGATACAGGAGTCCACAGAGGATTTTTCTTGAAATTCAATGAGGTAACTCAATTCAGTATATTTATTGAGCATCTGCCCTGTATAAAGCATAGTGCCAGATCTTTTTTGTGGGTAAAAGATGAGGAGCTTACAAACCTGCTTTAGGAAAATTAATGCAACAAATGAGAGTAACAGTTGAAAATTATACATTACTTTTAAAGTTTGCGAAGCTCTTTTCATATATTGGCTCACTTGAGCTTCAGTAACCGTAAGGTAGGTATTGCATGTTATTCCCATTTTACAGATGTGGAAATTGAGATTCAGAAGTGACTTACTAACATTACATAGATAGTAAGCGTCAGAGACAGAAATTCAAGTATAGTATAAAGCAGAATTTGGTAAAGATGAGACAAAATATCATGAAGACTCATTGGAAGAAAATTTTTAATCACAATAAATGTTATTTACATTGAATTAATGATATAAGTTCTTGAACAAAAGTATACAGTGATTATAGTAATGAAAATTTCATATTACTTATTGCATACATTACTACTTTAGAAGCGGTAGAAGGAAGATATGCCTGTTTTATCCATTATTATATTTTACTATTATATGTAGCAGGTAACGTTTATTTTTACTTTTTATGAGAATTCAAGTATTCAGAAGTTCACCTAAAAACTCTTTGGAGGGTGATGAAAAGTAGCTTTCAGAAATAATTGTGAAGTAAAGCCTAGCAGCCTAAAATCCCTGTGTTCAGACTAATTCCAGTCATCGTGTTCAAAAAACTTTCTCTTGAAAAATATTTTTTGTAATGGTACTTTGGGTTTTGTTTTTTTTTTTCATTTTATTTATTTTTAATGCTCTACAATCACTACCATAAAACTTAGATTTCTTTTTCCCCTGCCTACTCCGCATCACTCCCTCCCTCCCCAAGATGGCATACAATTCTATATAGGATCTACACATACATTTTTATTGAATACATTTTCATTATGGTCATGCTGTGTAGAAGAACTAAAATAAATGGGAGAAATCATATAACAAACCAAAATATAATACACATACGCACACACACACACACACACACATACACACAAATGGTCTGCTACATTCTGCGATTGAATTCCATAGTACTTTCTCTGAATGTGGAAGGCATTTTGCCTTAGAAGACCATTGGGAATTAATTTTGTTAATGCCCTTGCATGTATGTATTGTGTATGTATGTATGTAAGTATGTATGGGGTGTGTGTGTGTGTGTGTGTGTGTAGAAAGAAAGAGAGGGAGGGGGAGAGAGGCAAAGGGAGAGGGATAGGGTAGAGGGTAGAAGAGAGGAGCTCCTCTGTTGTTCAGTGCATCTCAGTTTGGCTCCCCTGTGTAACTTTAGTCAAGTCACCTAATTTCTCTGGACCATGAATTAGTACAGCACCTACAACTAGCATGTAGTAGGTGTTTTAATAAATTTTTAACAACTAGCTGATCTCCAGTTTGTCCTGTAAAATAAGTAGACTGAACTAAATGGCCCCTGCCAACTTTATTTCTGTGATCCCAGTGTCCTGTGACATACTCAGAAACTTACTTTTCTAAACTTGTGAAATATTATAGAAAAATTTTCTCACATGTTTGTTGTACCTCAGTTCTTGGATTTAATCTCCAGAATCATTGACCAACATCTGTTACTTAAACATTTTAGAATGTTAAATGTTTGCTTCTGTACATAAAACTTAGATATGATTAGCATCTATTTTTTCCTATATGTAGCTAATCTATTGTAACTAATAAGCATGTTTTTTATATTAAGAAATTTTTCACATTAAGAAATGCACAATTTGTGTGGAATTTAATATCTATTGGATACTTAGTGACGCTTCTGAACTGAACACTGATTTTCTTGGGTGACTTAGATTACTTTAATCTTTCTAAATATTTGTGGACTGGACTAAATAGTTTCAGAGTTCCTTTGCAAACCCATAATTATATGATTTTGTAAGTAACTTCTAAGCACCTATTAAAATGGTCTGTTGTGACCTGTTTACAATTCACCTTTATTCATGTAACCCAGATTGTTTGGCCATTCCACAATTGATGGGTACTGCCTTTGTTTCCTATTCTTTGCTACTAATAAAGTACTGCTATAAATATTTTGGTATATATGGGGTCTTTTTATCGTTGATCTCCTTAAGCATATGCTTTGTTGCTTTTTCCAACCCCTCTTAGTTCTAGTGTCTTTCCTCTCTTAATTATTTCCTATTTATTCTATAACTTGTTTGTACATGTCTTTTTTCTTTTGCTTGTCTGCCCCATAACACTGTAAGTTCCTTGAGATCAGATATTGTCCTTTGCCTCTTTTTGTGTCCCCTAGCATTTAATAAATATGATTGATTGAGTAGTAACATCTCTGGGTTAGAGGGAAGTGACTTCTCTCCATAATTTCATATTGCTTTACAGAGTAGCTGCACTAATTCATGGCTCCAATACCAGCGTATTACTGTGTCTGACTTTCTCCTACCTTGATTATTTGTTCACCCTTTGTCATCTTTACCAATTTCTGACTGAGTGAGGTGAAACCTCAGAGTTGTTTTGATTTGCATTGATGTGCATTCTCCTATTTAGAGCAATTTTTTATATGATTATTATCATTTTATAATTCTTTTGATGTTTGTTCATATCCTTTGATCACTTATTTATTGGTGAGTGACTATTGGTCTTATGTATTTGTGATAATTGCCTATATATCCTGGTTCTCTTATCAGTGATATTTAACAGTTTTTTCCCCCAGGTTGTCTATTTCCCTTCTTATCTTAGTTATATTAATTTTATTTTTGAAAAAACCTTTCAGTTTTATGTGATCAAAATTATCTGCTTTATATTTTAATCTTCTCTATTCCTTATTTGGTTAAGAATTTACAACCTAGTTATATATGACCTAATTCTTCTCCTAATTTCTCTATAATATGCCCTTTACTATTTAGGTCACATATCCATTTAGAGTTTATTGTGGTATAGAATATAAGATGTGGATCTAATTTCTGCCAACCTGTTTTCCTCACAATTCTTGTCAAGTAAGGAAGGTCTAGGTAATTTTTGTCTGTAAAATTTATTGTATACTGGGTTATAAAGCAATTTATTTTTTATTCTTATCTAAACTTTTCCATTCTTCTCTATTTTTTTTAGTCAGTGCCAAGGAGAATTTTGATAATTAGTGCTTTATGATATTATCTGACATCCAGAAGTGTACTATTCCCTGTTCCTTCCTACCTTTTTTTCTGTTTCCTTTGGTTATCTAGATTTTTTTGTTCTTCCAAATTTTGTTACTATTTTGCCTTTTTTAAAATATCTCCATGGTAATTTGATTGGCATAGCAGGAAATCTATAAATTAATTTAAGTAGTATTTTCATTTTTGTTATATTGACATCACCAAGCCATGAGCACTGAGATAGTTCTCCAGTAATTTCAGTTCTTTATTTCCTTAAGGAACATTTTGTGATTATATCTATATAGGTATCAAGTGTGTTTTGGTAAACTGATCCCCAGATAAGAATATCTGAAATATTGCAATGTATATATTTTATAGTTATTTTGAATGGAACTTCCCTTCCTATTATTCCTTTATGGATTTTACTATATAATTATTTTGTTGGAGGGAGCTTATTTTCTATCTTTTTACTTTGCTGAAGCCATTGTTTTAATTAACTTCTTTGATAACTCCCTAGGATTTTCTGAATAAACAATTACATAATGGTTTATCAGTAAATAGATAGAATTTTGTCTCTTTTTCACTCTATGCCATTAATTTCTTTCTCTTGCCTTACTGCTACTGCTAACATTTCTGGAACTGTGTCAAGTAACAGAGAAGGGAGAATCCTTGTTTTACTTCTGTTTTTATTGGGAAAGTTTCTAGGATATCGCCATTACATATAATACTAGCATGAGTGTGTGTGTGTGTGTTAATGCTAGCTTTTGATTTTGGATAGACCAGTTCTGTTATATTTTTTAAAAGGTCTGGTGCATGTTGGAAATTTTTAGCATATGATGTGTATTGTCTTTGTCAGAGGTTTATTTCTATGTTGATATATCATGTTTCTGGATGCTTTTGTTTTTTAACGTTTTGTTTTTAAATTGTGTTTTTGTTTTCTTAATGGTGAATCTAACTTGGATCCATGCAATCAGTTCAGCTTGAGCATAGTGCATTTTGTGTGTGTGTGTGTGTGTGGATAAATTACTATAGTCTTTTTGCCAGGATTTTACCCTCCTTGAAAAAGGATTCTTCTTGATTTCTGACCAGGCTGTCCAGATAGATGCCTTACTGTCTACTTGGGTATCTCTGTCTAGGTGCTATACTTTCTTTCCCCTTAAGCTTATGCATTTTCTGTTCTTCCCTGTCTGTTACTGGCACCACTATTCTCCTAGGTGGTGCAGTGGATAAAGCATTGAGACTGGAGTAAAGAAGACCTGAGTTCAAATTTGGCCTCAGATATTTACTAACTTTGTGACACCCTGGACAAAGTCACTTAACCTTTGTTTGTCTTGATTTCTTCTTTTTTTTTTTCTTAAATTTATTTATTTATGTTTAGTTTTCAACATTCACTTCGAGAAGAGTTTGAGTCCCAAATTTACCCCACATTTCTCCCTTCTTCCACCACAAGATGGTATGTAATTTGATATAGGCTCTACATATACATTCACATTCAGCCTATTTTGACATTAGTCATATTATAAAGAAGAATTAGAACCAATGGAACAAACCACGAGAAAGAAGAAAGAAAAAAAGAGAACAAATAAGATGCTTCAATCTGCATTCAACCTCCATAGTTCTTTTTCTGGATATGGACAGCATTTTTCATCATGAGTCCTCTGGATCCTTGCATTGCTAAGAAGAGATAAGTCTATGAAAGTTTAGCCGTCACACATTGTTTGCCTTGATTTCTTAACCTGCAGAATGGGAATAATAATAGTTCTAGTTTGCAGAGATGTAGGATCAGAATGGGATGATATTTGCAGAGTGCTTATCATGTTTCTTCGCTTCCCTAGGCACCCAGACTTGAAACCCTTGAATTTGATTTCAGCACCCTCATCAAGATTTTTGAGCAAGAGATTGCTGTAGTCATGAGCCTTAGGTAGACTCTTTTGGCAGCTGCATGCAAGATGACAGAGAAGAAAGACAACAAACTATTACAGTATGTCAAGTTAAAAATGATAAGTGTCTGAACTAGACTAGAGACTTCTAAGAAAAGATAAGTGGACTAAGGGACAGTTTGTGGAGGCAGAATCAGTAAGACTTGGAAGTTGATTAGATATGCAAGAGGAGGACAAGAATCAGAGATGACTCTAAGGTTGTAAAATTAGACTAGAAGGTTAATGGTGATCCTCAAAAGAAATAAAAGATGTGCAGAGACTATGAGAGCAGTTAAAGGCAAAGATAATGAGTTTTATTTTACATCTTTTTTCAGGTTTGCTCTTTGACCTGGAGATAAAGAAAATAGACTATGGGATTTGGGGATTGGGAAAGTAGGCATGTCAGAAGGCCAAAGATGTAGAATAGAGTGCTGTGGGATTTTAGAATAATGAGGAAGATTGTTTTAAAGTAATTGATCATAAATTCCAGACTTGATTAAGGTTGTCTAGCATATCTAGGATAGAGCTAATAGTTTCAGTAAAATGGGATGTCAGTGATGAGAGAGCAGAATGATTAAGGACTGTAAAGAAGAGTTGGAGGGGGAAGTAGGAGTGAGAGTGGAGAAGAAAACAAGTCTTGGTCTGACAATTAGCATCAAGTTTGAAATATAGTCCCCAAATTGGATGGACCCTTGAGTGTTACGATGAAATCTAGGTTGTGACCGATGTGAGGAAGATAGAGATGTTAGTAGATGTTAGGTTGGTGAGGAAGACACAGTGTATTGTGTATTATCAACGTGGATGTTGAAATCTAAAGAACTATAGAATTTGGAGAAGAAATAATGTTTCAAATTTATGTGCACTTAACAATTTTTACCACTGGTTTTTAAGAAATCCTAATTCATTTTTCTGTAGTTTTCTTTTTGTAAATCATGTATCACCTAGCATTGCATGGTACTTTAAGAATAAATCATTGTAATTAAACCAAAGTAAGTTCATTTTACAAAATGACAACTTAAAATTTTAAGAATTATGAGACAGACCCAGTCACTTTAAAATAAAACATGAGCAGTTTTTTTAACCTTAATATTTTTAAAGTGCATGTCAAAAGAGTTGCTATCCTCCAGTGTAGCTTAGTAGAAAGGACTATATAAACAATTATAAATTGCTCACGTGTGAACTGTAACCATCTCTTCCAGCTTCACTCATCATTCCCTCAACTGTCTTAAGAGTTAGATCAAATGTTTCCATTTGATTATCATGATTTGTTTCTCCATGTATTCATTGAAGGGTGATGACTTAATGGACATGTTGAGACTCACCCAGTTTTTCTGTGGTTGATGTTAAACTCTATCAACTCACACTTTTGAAAATGCCAAGGGAATCTAGATTTGTACAATGTGTCAGCCTATAGTATTGGGGAAATTTATAATAATACAAATAAAATTGATATTTCCATAGACAAAGTGGAACAGAAAAAGAGAATTATCCTTTGAACTGCAAATCTTTAGTTGCAGTGTTGCTTCTAGCACAGTGACTTGTACAAGTATTCATTTAGTTGAATTGAATTTGAAAAGGTATTTAAATAACTGGGCTGTATCTTTTCTACTTCAGCTCTTAGCATAACTTATCTTGGCAAGCAGTACTCAAGATTTCTTTTAGGTTAAAAGAAAAGGAATACAATGTTATTTAAGATCCTTTGTGTTTTTTTTTAATGAATGCATGTAGCCCAAATGTTGGTTTGTTTTTTTAAGAAATACTATTATAAAATGTTAGAATCTGTTTTTTATTATTACTGACCCAATTTCAAAATTAACTTGAAAAAAATTCTGAATTTTAAGAGTACAATAATTGAGTCTTGTGTTTTAAAAAAAAAAAAAAGTACATGGTTGGGATTGCCTCTTGGAACCAATTAAAGATGTTGAAACTTGCATGTTGAGGTTTAGTGGCTGCTGAGGCTGAAATTAAGATATAAAGTTTTTTCCCCAAAACCTTGGTAAGTTTGCATTTTCTCTCATTTTTACTGTAGCAATTTTACTTAACTGATACAGATGTTTCAGGCTAGCAGATAGAAATTTTATTTTGAACTTGACTAAGTGGGAAATGAGTTGAAAGATACAGGTAGTCAGCCTATTTAGCCTGGGAAAAGCAGGGAAGATACAATAACTTCTATTTTTTAAAAACAAATGTTTATTGATTTTTTTTGTACTTTATATCATAATTTTCCTCTGCTGTCTTTCCCCTTACCCTTCCCATAGAGCCATTCCATATAACAAATAGTATTTTTTTAAAAAAACTAAAGAGGAAAAAGCACAATCAGCCAGTATATTGAGAAGTATAAAAACATTTAAAATATGGTTATTCTTTCCATTTACATTGTTGTAGTCATTGTATATATTGTTTTCTTTGCCCTGCTTACTTCACTCTGTATCAGTTCATGTAGATCTTTCCATGCTTCTCCGTATTTACCACATTTATTATTTCTTTTAGCAACAGTAATATTCCATTACATTCATGCTACAATTTGTTTAGTCCAACCAATGTATATCTACTTTGTTTCTAATTCTTTGCTATCACAATTAGTGCATGTATATAGTATACATGATGACTTTTTATTATTGGCTTCTTTGTTATATAAATCCAGCAATGTAATCCCTATGTTGTAGATAAGGACATTTTATTTGCATAATTCCAGATTGCTTTCAAAAATGGTTGTGCCACTTCATAGCTCTACCAACAATACATCTATGTGCTTACCTTCCTACAATCCCTCCAGAAGTCAAACAGTCAATAAACGTTTACTGTATCGACTATTTGCCAGGCACTGCTGGGGATATAAAAAGGCAGGAGACAATCTCTGCCCCTGAGAAGTTCACAGTCTAATGGGGGATGCAACAAGCTATGTAACATATAGGTTAAGTAGATAATAATTAAAAGCATAGGGAGCATTCAAAGTAACAGGAATTGGGAAAGGCTTCCTGTAGAAGATAGCAATTCTCATTGGAATTTAAAGCCAGCAGGTAGAGATGAGAAAGAACAGCACTCCAGGCATGGGGGAATGCCAGAGAAAATGCCAGTACCCAACAGTAACTATTGTCATTTTTGTCAGCCTTGCCAATTTTCAAAATATGAATTGAAACCTCAGGATTGTTTTGATTTTCATTTCTCTTGCTAGTTTTTAAAATATTTAAGGGTCACTGTGAAAGGGGCATTAAATTAGTTGTCTTTAACTCCAAAGAGGAACACTACAGGCATGGGTAGAATTTGCAGAGGAATAAGTTTAGCGTCATTGTCAGGAAAAACTTTTTAACAATATTTAAAAGTGAAATAATGTCAGATAAGGACATTAGAACTCATTTTGGGCAGGGTGTGATATGATGCAGGCAAGTTCTTTAGGTAAGAGGTTTGGAGAAAGGGATGCTCTAGGAAGTTGAGGATGGAAGGAAAATTTTGAAATAATTGTGAAACACAGAGATGTAAACTAGAAGGTAAATTAACAGATGTTTATGGGAGTAATTAAAGATTAGGGTTTTGCTAAGCATGATTAAGTCAAGTGATTCTATGGTATAGTATATACTTGAACTAGTTCACCAAAGGGTCAGTATGGAGAAGGGATGGAAGTGTAGTCAGCCACAGGTGATGGCTTACAAAAGAATGAAGAGGGCAGAGGGAGCAGATGACTTTAAAAATTAAGAACAGGATTAGAAGTCTTAAGAAAGAAGCAAAAATGAAATGATAAGAGCATGATCAGATAAAAGAATTTCTGAATTCATAATGTGAAAGGGAAATATTTCTCCTTAATGGCAAGATCTAGGACATGACTACCTCTGTGTGTAGTTGAGATTGGATGTAGGAGTAGGTCATGCATTTGAGTAGATTGAGGAACTGAGAGGTAAGAATATTTAAGGGAGTATCAATATGTATGTTGAAGTCCTCTAGAACCAGGGCAAGAGGTGGGGTATGGTGAAGGACTAGGAGCCAAACACTGCTCCCTGGCAGATCATAACCAGAATCTTGATGTGGTAATAAATTTGGATTGAATGAAACGCAAAGGAAGGGGCTATTAAGTGATGATGGTAGAGGTAAAGTCTGAAAGTAGCAATGGGGGGATCAAGGGATATTTCAGTTCACCAATCATGACCCAGTGGGTTGAGGAGTATGAGTATATATAGAACTAGTTCTTGAAAGAGTAGCCAGGAATGCAATGGCATCAAGGGAATCTAGGGCTCAGTGAAAGCTGGAAGGTAGAGAAAGGAAAATGTTTAAAATGAAAGCAAATTTATTCATTATGGATCAGGCAGTCTAGAGAGCACAGTAGAAGGAGGAATGGATCTGGAGTAGGACATTGAGAGTTAGAATTGAAAGCAATTTTAAGAGCAGGCAGTTGGGGATGTGGATGGGGAAACTGGATTTGTACAATGGTAGTGGGAGTTCACAGTCTCTAGGATACGGAGAGCATGAAGGAGTGGCAATATACATACCCTTGCATGAATGAATCTAAACCAAGTTTTGTGGCTGGAGGAGTTCATTGAAGGAGGCATGTGGTTATACCATTTATGGACTTTATTTGAGATCCGACATCATAGCAAGTGTATGTGTCCCATTAGACCTTCCTTGTCTCATAGAAGACAGGAGTAGGTGATGCTAGGGTTCAGCTCTCAGGAAGTTTATGTTCTACCAGGGTAGCAATACAGCATGTACATAAAGAAGTGTAGGATTGATTGTGTTCTCTTCTTCACATTAACAGGGTAGACTTCCCTGGGAAGCAGGACTTGAAGCTAAGAGATCCAAGAGTCAGAGGAAGGATTGTATTTCAGACATGGGTGACTGTGCAGAGGCATGGAGATAGGCGATGGCATGATCTTTCTTTTGTCAAGTGATTCTGAAGTCCTTTCCCTTCCCTGTAAGAAAAAAGCTTATGATCTGTGCCTGACGGTTTACTTGGAGATCTTCAACTCTATTCATTTTGGCATCATGGAAGTTGATTCAAGTAGCAATCAGTTATTGCTTGTCAATTCAACTCATTCCTATGTTATAATGTTCTTTGAAGATTAGATATTAATCCTTACCTCTAGGGGCATTGTTTAAGATTATCATATTTTATTGAGTAAATTACTCATTGATAGTTTGTTTTGAGCCATGGTTTTTGTTAAGCTTCTGTAGTAAAATAAAGTCTTAAAAATCATCACTTGTCCAAGACATTTGTTCCTTTTTTAGAAGGAAAAAAATAACTCTTTTATTTCATTTTCTGCATGGATTCTAGGAAAAGGCATCCTAGAATAACATAAAAACTTGGGCTACATATTTTTTTATTATTTGTAAAAAATTTAGATAGAGGCTATTAAGGGAATTTTTATAGCCATTAGGATATGCAGAAGTCCCATTCCATTTTTTTTCATCCATTATGGTTTCTTAGTAGCATACATATTTCTGTAGAATGAGTGTTCTTGGAAGCCTCAAGTGAAAATGCAATGTAATAAAAACATTTACTGCTTTATTGCTCTAGCTTTTCCATGAAATAAAATTTAATGTTGGGATCTTGTGGTTTGCTTTGTAATCTTCCTACTTGAACCTTAAAATGAAAGGGAATGGGAAAAATTAAGTGGAACTTACCATTGTTTCTTAATAACTGCTCAGAAATTTTAGAAGGGAAGAAGTTTTAAACTATTGGCTAAAATGAGGTTTGTTAATTATCTTTTCATATCCGCTGTCTTTTGTATCACTTCCTTCCATTGCATGGCTAACAGTTGATGGAATTTCATTTCTTCAGCCTTTTTTTTTTTCTGACAGTAAAAAACTTTCCTCCTATAAATTCCTATTCCAGTGCCTCATTGTGTTCTGAGTAGCTCTGACTTCTTGAATGCTGTGCCAGCAGAGTCCCCTCCTTTGGCAGATCCTAGAAACTTGAAGAGTTCATATATAGAACCAGCAAACTACTCTGTTGGTTTGTTGATCAGTAGGTTGGCAGCACACTTTTGCACTGCTACTGCTTTTTAAAGTTTTATTCCTAATGATAAAACAAGTTACTAGTTATCATACTAAACATTATAGACATGAATAATTCAAACCTTTATCCTTTCTTATTTCTTAATTCCGAAACACATTTTTCAGCATAATTTTTGCTCTTCTTACATATTCCCATCTTTGCATCAAAGACTTCAAGTATCAGTGTATCTTTTGATTTGGGTAATCTCATAGCACAATGCCTGGCACATATTAAGTACTTAATAAATACTTTTTGACCTGAATATTTGTAGAATTTCTTTTCCTATTTATCCTCTGCAACCGACATTTATACAAATGTTACACTTATTGCCATTGTATTTCTCTAATTATGTTCATCTTAAGCCCTTTAAGACAAGATGATCAAGTAAATATTCCATGAAACTATGTTTGTTGTTGCCAAGGAAAATGTATGAACCAATCTTAGATTTAATTGTAACTTCTTGTGTTTGATTTCATTTATTGCGCAGATCCTTATACATATGATTCAGTTGCTCCAATAACTTGTCACATAGTTGGTCAAGGAATTAAGCTTTATCATGAATGAAATTAGTGCTTATGTGGCATAAGAACTGTGTTTCTTTATGTCCTCTACTCTTTCTTGCCACTTTGTCACTATCCTTACAGGAGTAGAAGTATTATCAAGGATCTTTTAGTACTTTTCTTTATTTCATTGATTTCAGTGATTAAACAATTCTTCGTTGTTGACCAACTTACAGGTAGTAGAACTATATACTTAGCTTTGCTAGTCCTAGATGAAATAGACACATTCCGGTGCTATGGTCTTAATTTAAGCCTTTGTAGTTGGTAGAACCAAATCTACCTGTTCTTGTATTCTGCAGGCTTTCTTTTTAACCTCCATACTGCCATGGTATTTGGAGGACTATTATGGAAGCTTTTGTGTGCTGAAGTTAAAATTTTTAAAAATTTGTTTATTTCAAACTTAAATACAGAAAGACATGAAAAAGGAACATGTCTATGTATACAGCACAACATAAGAGATTTTAATATGAAACTATGAATTTCAGTTTCACAGCTTACTTTTTTGAAAAGCTATGCTATAAATATGATACATCATTTTCAAAGTTGCTGTGCTTTTCTGTACTTCTAAGTTTTGTTTTCTGCTTTGCACTTTTTTCCCCTCCCTCCCCAGCCCACACGTGAGAAGTCTACCATTAGACACAAATATATGTTTAAATGTGTACGTGTGCACATGTGTGTAATACCATATGTGCTACCATTGAAAACAAACGTGTATTTGTGTACATATGTGTAATACCATGCATACTTCTGCTTAACAATTCTTTCTCTGAATGTGGATAGTGTCTTCTTTCATAGGTCCTCTGTAGTTGATTTATTTGTAGTATTCAAAATGACTTAAAAATTCAGAGTTGTTCTTAGAACAGTGTTACTGTGTACAGCATTCTCTTGGTTATGCTTATTTCTCTTCATTATTTCATGCAAGTCTTTTTCATGTTTTTCTGAAATCAACCAGCACATCATTTCTTACAGCTCTTTAGTATTCCATCACAGTCATATACCACAACTTGTTTAGCCATTCCCCAATTGAATGACATTCTCAGAGAGCTTTTATAAACATTTTAGAACATATAAATTCTTTTCCTTTATGCCTGATCCCCTTGGGAAACAGACCTACTAGTGGTATTGCTGGGTTGAAGGGTATGCCCAGGTTTATAACTCTTTGAGCATAATTCCAGATTGCTCTCCACTGGTTCATTTCACAGTTCCACCAACAGTGAATTAGTATCCCAGTTTTTCCACATCCCCTCCAACATTTTTTGCTTTCCCCTTCTAAAATTTTAACCAATCTGATAGGTATAAAGTGATACTTCAAAGTTGTTTTAATTTGCGTTTCTCTAGTCAATCCTGGTTGAGATAATTTTTTCATATGATTATAGATAGCTTTGATTTTTTTTTTGTCTGTAAATCTTCTGTTCATATCCTTTGGCCAATTATTAATTGGGAAATGACTCATTCTTATAAACTTGACAAAGTTCCTATATATTTGAGATATGATACCTTTAATTTGAGAAACTCTATAAAATTTTTCTCCCAATTTTCTGTTTTCCTTCTAATCTTGACTACGTAGGTTTTATTTGTACAAAATCTTTTTAATGTAATCAAATTAACCATTTTATACCTCAGAATGTATTCCATCTTTTTTTATTCATAAAGTGTTCTAAATTGTTCACTTGTCCATAAATCTAATAGGTAATATGTTCCATGTTCTTCTAATTTTTTTATGCTATCTCTCTCTTTATATCCAAGTCATGTTTCCATTTTGTCCTTATCTTGGTAAATGGTATAAGATAATGATCTATACCTAGTTTCCTCCAGACTACCTTCTAACTTTCCCAACCCCCCTTTTTTTTTTTTTACCAAATAATAAATTCTTATCCCAAAAGCTTAAATCTTTACATTTATCAAACAACAGATTGCTAATAAGCATTTACTGCTGTGTATTGCATGCCTACTCTTCCACTGATCTACCTTTCTATTTTTTTGCCACTACCAGATAATTACTGCCTTATAGCACATTTTGAAGTCTGGAACTGCTAAACCTTCCTTTACTTTTTTTTCATGAATTTCCTTGATTTTCTTGATCTTTTGTTCTTTCAAATGAATTTTGTTATTATTTTTGTGTAGCTCAGTAAAATAACTTTTTGGCAAGTAAATTGGGATGATATTGAATAAAAAGATTAGGTAAAATCACTTTTATTATATTCACTCTTCCTCCCCATGAGCAATTAATGTTTCTTCAATTATTTGAATTTAATTGCCATTATTTGTATAAAATGTGTTTTATGCTTATGTTCATGTAGTTCCTGAGTTTGTTTTGGTGGGTATGCTCCCAGGTATTTTATACTGTCTGCAGTTATTTTAAATGGGGTATTTTTACTAGATCTTCTTTGCAGAGTTTTGTTGGTGATATATAGAAATACTGATAACTTTTGTGGGTTTATTTTATATCTTGCTGCTTTGCTAAAATTCTTGTTTCCACTAACGTTTTAGTTGAATCTTTAGCATTTCCCAAGTATATCATCATACTGTTGACAAAAAGAGATAGTTTTACTATCTCATTGCCCATTTTGATTTCTTCTATTTTTTTCCTTCTTATTGCATTTATAATGCAATACTGAATAATATTGGTGACAGTGGGCATCTTTATTTCACTCCTGATCTTATTAAGAAGACATCTAAAGCTTATCCTCATTACAAATAATGTTTGATGATGGTTTTTGATAGATGCTTCTTATCATTTTAAGGGAAAATCCTTCATACCTATGCTTTCAAGTGTTGCATTTTATTAAAGGCTTTTTCTTCATCTATTGATATAATTATATGATTTTTATTACCTTTGTTACTGATATAATCAATTATATTAATAGTTTTATTTATGTTAAACCATCTCTGCGTTCCTGGTATAAATCCCAGGTGGACACAACGTATCCTTGTAATATGTTGTCGTCGTCTCCTAGCTAGTATTTTATCTAGGAGTTTTGAAATCATATTCATTAATGAAATTGGTCTATAATTTACTCTTCCTGGTTTAGATAGCAGTATCATACTTGTTTCATAAAGGAGTTTGATAGGTTCCTTCTTTGCTTATAATTTCAAATAATTTATTTAATAATTGGAATTAGTTCATCTTTAAATGTCTGTTAGAATTCACTTGTAAACCCCTCTGTTCCTGTTGCTTTTTTCTTAGGAAGCTCATTTATTTCGATTTCAGTTTATTCAGTTTTTTCTTTCTCTAAAATAAGTTTCTTTAGGTGTTGTTTCCTCTTCTGTTAATGTAGGCAGTTTATGTTTTTGTTAATGTTCTTCTATTTCACTCAAATTTTTAAATTTATTGGCATATCAGTGGTTAAAATAATTCCTTATGATTGCTCTGATTTTTATCTTCATTAGTGGTGTTATTCACCCTCTTCATTTCTAATACTAATGATTTGTTTTTCTTCTCCCTGTTTTTTACCATATTAGTCCATGGTTTATCTATTTTGTTGGATTTTTCATAAAACTAACTCTAATTTTATATATTAATTCAGTGGTTTTCTTTCACTTGATTTTTATTAATTTCATCTTTAATTTTTAAGACTTCTAATTTGGTATTCGAGAATTTTTAATTGGTTCTTTTTCTAGTTTTTAAAATTGCATACCCAGTTCATTGGTCTCCTGTTTCTCTATTTTATTGATGTAATCATTTAGAGATATAAATTTTCTTGATGTTATACATTTCAGTTCATAAAATGATAGCACAGATTATACTTTCACTATTCTCTTGAGCATGTTTAATATACTAAACTGGTAATAATTATTCATTAAAATTTATGAATTAATTTTTAGCTTAATCTTCATCTCTGTGTATGGAAGTTTTTCTTTAATCTGCTTTGGTTATAAGGATTCTCTTTTATTTAAAGGTGTCTAAGCAAACAGAAAGCATAGATTCCATCTCCCCATCCCCCATCACCCCTGTTATTTTTTGACCCAATATCTCTTGAGATTAAATTGTATCTGCTTTATCACTATGGAGAAACAAAGTGATATTTCCCTTTAGAACACTTCAGGGGAATTTTTAAAATATTTACCTTTCTTTTTTGTCACATTTTTTTTTCCACTTCTAATAAAAATTAATTTATTATTACAGATAAATTTGACCAGTTTTGGGCCATTAATCGGAAACTCATGGAATATCCTGCAGAAGATAATGGATTTCGATACATACCTTTTAGAATATATCAGGTAGGAAATATTTTAATAAATAGCCATTTATGATCTTTGCAAAATTAGTTCTTGATATATTCTAGTAGCTAGTCAATTTTTGTGCATACTATAATATTGGTCATGAAGTAATATTGAGCCGTTATTAATGTTCTCTAGTTGTATGGCTTGTGGCTACAGCTAAAGTAGAGAAAATGCTGTTATAATTGATTAAAGTTTCTGATTACCTAATGGGCAAATCATTGGTGGTTTAGAGTATGTGAAACAACAGTTGGTCCTTACGTCTTCTTTATGGCACGTTTATGGCAGATTATTATTTTTATATATATATATATATATGTATATTATAATTATGGCAGAACCTCAAAGCCCCAAGAAAACTCAAAAGCTCTGTTCAATATTGGGCATTTATTCAATTCTGGGTTGTTTTGTTTGGGTTTTGGTTTTTTTCTGCTAGTGTAAAAAGTACAACTATAAATATTTTGGCTTAAATGAGGTTTCATTAATATTAAATTACTTTAATGGATCTATAGCAACATCAGAGTATGAAACAATCACATAGGCGATTCTTTGTGGGAGTGGGGAGTGGGGTTCTTTCTAACAGGGCTAATTGCAAGCCATTCACACCTACTTCCCCATCGTATGTGATTCTCATCCATGTTTTCCCATACATTCACCAGTGAGAATCCGCGGACCTTGTTCGTTTTCTTTTAACATCACAAGGATGCCAGTGGAGCACAGAAGCCATCCAGTGGTTTGTGGTATGTTACAGCCTGACCACATCCATCACCAGTCTCTCTATTGCCCTTTAGGTGATTTTCAAATTCATTTCTTCAGAATCTCTAGTGCTGTATACTACAGTGGATACAGTGTAAGAGTACCAGGTCTGGAATCAGGAAGATTGGTCTTTCTGAGTGCAAATACAGCTTTAGACACTCACTAGCTGTGTGACTCTGGGCAAGTCACTTAACTCTGTTTGCCTCTGTTTCTTCATCTTTAAAATGAGCTGGAGAAGGAAATGGCAAACCACTCTAGAATCTCTGCCAAGAAAACCTAACTCAGAGCGTGAAGAATTGGATATGACTGAAAAACAACATACATCACTTGAGAAGAACACTGATAATTAAAAATATGGACCTTTATTTCCAGGAGAAGTTGGGGTTCTGAATAGAACTTTGTAATTCCCAAAGGAGATCAATAGACTGACTTAATAGTCTATATTATAATTTTGCTAGGAATTGAAGTCAGTATCATTTATAGATTGCAGGTGCCATTTTTCTTTATTTTTTTAAAACTAGGATACTTGCCCTTCTCTGATCTTGTAGTATCTTTCTTATGCCCTCTGATCTTTCAAAAATCACTAACAGTGCTACAGTAAGCACCATTGCTAGTTCTTTCGGTATCCTGGAATATAGTTCATCACTGAACTGTGGTGATTAGATCATATGAGACATTCTGTCTTCTCCCTCTGTGTCTTTTCACTAGCAAAACACCATGCCTAGATTGCTCTGCATCTTCCTTTCTACTTCACAGAAATCCTAGCTTCCTTCAAGGCTCAGTCACCACCTTTTGAAGAGACTTCCTTTTCCTTATTTGTGCCTTACTTCATCTCCATGTATTTATTTTGTATATATTCTTAATTAGCTGTGACTATGATGTGTGTATCACCCAGCTCCAGTAGAGTATCAACTCTTTGAGAGCAGGGAGCCCTGATTCCCATCTTAATACCTTAATAAATATTTGATTGATTGAAGACTGAGATTTGAGAATCAATCTGCGTAGAGACAATAAACATTAAGGGCAAAATGTTTCTGATATAAAGAGAAAACAAATCCCTATCATCAAAGGATTTTTCTACTGGAGGTGAGGCTTTAATACTCTACATTTACAAGTGAATATATATACGTCAGTATATATTATCAGCCATTTTTTGGCAGGATCAAGAAAGGCCTCTGCAGGAGGTGGGACCTGAGCTGTGATTATTTGAGAATGAGGTGAGAATGTATATTTTACAGGCCTGGATGATTTGTGTCAGTGCACAAAGGGAAGAAATGGAATGTTTTGTATATAGAACAGGTGTGTGTCTGTGGCAGAAAGGGTGGAGAGCAATTTAAGAAGAATGGAAAGGGCGTGAAGGGGAGTAATATGAATAAGACAGGAAAGGCAGGAGGGACCAACCTATAAAAGATTCAGTGCCAGACTGAGGGTTTTTATATTGTTACCTAAAAATTACAGGAAACCCTTGAAGACTTTTGGGCACGTGGAGTGAGATGACAAGGTCATATGAGTTTTAGGAATATCATTTTGGCAGAATGGATTGTGGATGAGTGAGATTGAAGACAAGGAGGTCAGGAGAGGCGATGAAGGCAAACTTTGTGATTGAGTGAAGAGAAAGGAACAGATCTGAGGGATTTTGTGGAGTTATAGTCTACAAGACTTTAAACTGATTAGATTTGAGTGTAAATGAAGAAGAAAGCTTAATTGTTGGGGGACTCATGTACTGAAAGGACAGGGATGCTGTAAGCAGAAACGAGGAAGTTTAGAACTGTGGAAGAGAATGGGATTGTTAGAGAGTGAATGGAAAAGGGAACAGTGGTAGGCTGTAGTGCAGAGCAGTCATTTTGAACTCATAGAATCTTTGTTCAGGCCTCCGGTCTGTTATTTAGTAGCTGTTTTAGTTGAACTGAGTCACAATCTCTTTGAGCCTCATTTTCTGATCTGTAAAATGAGGGGTGGAATTGGATAATTTACATGCCCATCCTTCTCTCATGAAGCCTTTATTCACCTGAAAGATCAGGAAGAACCAAAGAAGTAGTTAAGAGAGGTAGGAGAATGCTCTGTGATGTCTCAGAAACCAGAGGAGAAGAGGAAATCCAGAAAGAAGTGGTGGTCAGCAGTACCAAATCCTCCGACATCAGGGATGATGAGGAAGCAGTTGAATCTGGCCACCCAAGAGCTTTGAGAAAGCAGTTTCTTTAGTACCGTAGTGTCGAAAATCAGATTGCAAAAGAACTGAGGGATCGTTAAAAACCAGAGGAATGGGTATAGACAGCTTTTTAGAGCAGTTGGGTAGTAAAGAAGTGAAAGAGTAACTGGATGCAGTAGAATAGTCAAAGGAAAGACTTTTTACCTTAAAAAAAAATGGTTAAAGGTAGATAGAAACCAGTGGAGGAGACAGATTGACACAGCTAGAGAGAAAAATCATTGCCAGAGCAAGGAAAAAGCAGGAAAAAACTCAAGGGAGTTAGAAGGATTATCTAAGAATGGATAATACTTTTTCCTTTGAAACAAGAGAGAAGGAGCTGAAAATCGGTGTTGATGTTAAGTTTTCAGGAATGGAGTTTAGGACAGCATCTGTCAAATATCCTCTTTATAAATGTGGTCATTCTTGAATAGGATATTGTAACTTGCAAGTGAATTGGATTTAAGTGAGAAAGGACTATGCAGAATCACCAACTTCACTTTCTCCTCTGAAGCTATCTGGGTCCAGTAGCTAGATATAAATCAGGATGACTGGAGACGACCCTGGATACAGTGGAAGACCTTGGCCTTTTTAAGCTAAGGTCTTTCCCAGGTATCAGTTTGACTGAGGCATCACCCTCAGTCATTATGGCTGGGTAAGAAATGAGACAAAAAATGACTTTTTTTACCTAGTCAAGAAATAAAAATCAGACCCAAAGATCCCAGCTTCTGGGATAAGAACTCACTGTTCGACAAAAATTGCTGGGAAAACTGGTTAACTGTGTGGCGGAAATTAGGCATAGACCCATGCCTGACACCGTACACAAGAATAAAGGCCAAATGGGTACATGATTTAGGTATAAAGATTGATACCATGAATAAACTGGAGAAGCGAGGAATAGTGTTATTTATCAGATTTATGGAGAGGGAAAGAATTTTTTTCTAAAGAAACGATAGAAAGCATTATGAAATGCAAGATGGATAATTTTGATTACTTTAAACTGAAAAGTTTTTGCACAACCAAACCCAATGCAACCAAAATTCGGAGGGATGTAGTAAATTGGGAAAAAATTTTTACAGCTAAGCTTGGGGATAAAGGCCTCATATCTAGAATATATAGAGAACTGACTCAAATATATAACCATACAAGTCATTCCCCAATTGATAAATGGTCAAAGGATATGAACAAGCAATTTTCAGGGGAAGAAATCAGATATCTATAATCATATGAAAAAGTGCTCTAAATCACTATTGATTAGAGAGATATAAATCAAAACAACTCTGAGGTACCACATCACACCTGTAAGATTAGCAAACATGACAGAACAAGAAAATAATAAATGCTGGAGAGGATGTGGAAGAGTTGGAACACTAATTCATTGTTGGTGGAGCCTTGAGATCATCCAACCCTTCTGGAGAACGGTTTGGAACTATGCCCAAAGGGCTACAAAAATGTGCATACCCTTTGACCCAGAAATATCGCTACTAGGACTGTATCCCCAAGAGATTATAAAAACGGGAAAGGGTCCCACATGTACAAAAATATTTATAGCAGCACTCTTTGTGGTAGCCAAAAACTGGAAGTCAAGGGGATGCCCATCAATTGGGGAATGGCTGAATAAATTATGGTATATGAATGTAATGGAGTACTATTGTGCCATAAGAAATGAAGAACATGAAACTTCAGGGAGGCCTGGAAGGACTTATATGATCTGATGCTGAGCGAAAGCAGCAGAAGCAGGAGAACTTTGTGCACAACAACAACCACAGTGTGTGAGAGTTTTTTCTGGTAGACTTGGAACTTAGTAATAACACAATAACTTACTGAGGAAAAAAAAAATCCTAATGTCGGTCTTCTAAGGCAAAATGCCTTCCACACTCAGAGAAAGAAATATGGAAGTCATTCGCAGAATGTAGCAGATCATGTTTGTGTATGGGTGGGTTTCAGTGTATTATGTTTTGATTTGTTATATGATTTCTTCCATTTATTTTAGTTCGACTACATAGCATGACTATAGTGAAAATGTGCTCAATAGGAAAGTATATGTAGAACCTAAACAGAATTGTATGCTGTCACGGGGAGGGACGGGGGTATTGGGGAAAGGGTGGGGGGGATAAAATATTAACTTTAAGGAAATGATTGTAAAACATTAAAAAAAAATTAAAAGAAATAAAAGAAAAAAAATAAAAAAGAAATAAAAATCCGTCTAGAAGGGGAAGATGCTTAGGGTTTCTGGCCAGAACAGAAACTATTGTTTTTTACATTTATTCTGAGCCAAACAGTGACCACAAAGGGGCTTGGTCCGGGATTCTATCTGTAAGAACCAGAGTGATTTGGGTTTAAGGCTTGATCCTTAAGAAAGAAACCTAACCTGTAAACCCCAAGATATCTTGGGAGGTTTCCGCAGTCAAAATTTACTTTCCTTTGGGCAGAGCACCTACTGGTAAGGGTATGATATGCCTATGTGAACAGAGGGAGAGGGAGAAGGAGAGGAGAGGAGGGGAGGGGAGGGGAAGGGAAGGAAAAGGAAATAGTAAACTGGAATAGTCACTATGGAGAATGAAAATGGGAGTCAGTGACAGAACAAAAGGAATTGCTAAAAAACAGGGAAGGCACAACTGAGTTTGTGAATTTATAGTTTAAAATCAAACTGAATTCATGATAGTTTTTTTTTTCATTTAAACAGTGTTCAAACTATCTGAGACTTGTCATCTTTTGCTAGAACTTAAACTGGAGTTTAAAGATTCCAAAGAAGCAAAGAATCACAGTGTTGGAAGACACCTCCTAATCCAAGTAGTTCAGAACCCAGAAGAGAACAAGAACTCCCTTCTGTGTCATTTTCTCTGCCTGAAAACCTCCAGTGAAGGAGAATTCACTAGGTAGCCCATTCTCCTTCAAAGCAGTTCTAATCAGTTTTTCTTTAAGTCATCTTTAAATCTTGTATATCTGCAGTTTTTATCCACTGTCCTTTGAGGATAAGTAGAAAAAGAATTAGTCTTGCCTACTTAAGACTGCCCTTGAAAAACTGCTGTCTCAACACCCCAAACTCAGTCTTTACGTTCTCAACTCAAACTCCCTCAGAAATTATGAAAGCGTGATTGCTAGTCTCTTCATGTCCTGTTTTCCTTTTGTGATAGGCTCTATCTTGTCAGTGCCTTCCTAAAATGTGGCATCCAGAATCCATCATGATACTTGAGATATTGTTATTCGTTCTTCATTTTCTAAGTGAACTAGTGGCATTATGGACATCTTGACTTGCCCATGAATTGGATTTGAGTGAGATAGAGTTGCAGAAAGTCAACCTCATTCTCTCTTCTAGAGTGATCAGAGTCCTTGGCAAGTTAAAAAATACAGACAATTGACAGTGGCCTGGGATGTAGGTAGATGACCATGGCATCTTCCATGTCTGACCAACTTCTGCATGTTCCACAGCGCCTGCTTCAGCCACCTTTATGACTTTTGGAACAAATTGTTCTCATCTGCCCATTCTGCTGGGAGAAATCTTCACATACTTGGGGTAAACATCCACCTAACCCATCAGCAGCTTTGAGAACTATCTACCCTCTGCCTAGTTCAGCCTGTCTGCTGAGACAGTTTATCAGGGTGTGGCCATTAGAGCCACGTTTGAGAGTTGGGTGAAGGTGGACACCAAAGGTGGGTGAGCAGTCCTGCAGAGGGCTCAGCAAGCACTCACACCAAAGGTGCAAAAGAGTAAAGGACCTAGTTCTGGAAGACCTGAGTTCAAATTCAGCCTCAGTCACTTACTGACCCTGGGCAAGTGACTTAATACTTCAGATGTAGTCAGATGAAAGGAAAGTACATCAAAGGCTGTCAACTCCTTTATTCTGAATACTATACCTGTGTTGATACAGTCTAAAATTATGTTCAGTTTTTTTGGCTCTATCATAGTTTACTCATAGAAGTGACTGAAGCTCACAGATCATTTCTGTTTGAAGTCTCTCCATCCTTTTTAGGATATCCAGGATCCTTTAGCTCTCCCACTTAGCCTCTACAAACTCCTTCCCTAAAGAGGCTCTATTCGTATCTGTTTCTCATCCTTTGAAGGCTTCCCTTGCCCCTACTCATACATGTCTTATTCCATATGCTTATCTAGAGATTCTTTGTTTCTTCTCTACTTGTTCTCAGTTGCTCCCATTCCCTAAGCACCAGACAGCTGGCTGCAAGCTAACAACTAGAGACCGTAGGATCATCCCTTTAGAGCCAGAAGAGACCTCAAAGGCCATATAGTTCAAGTCTGTCATTTTCCAGTTGAGGAAATTCAATGTCCTATCTTCACAACTTATTCATTTACATTTCCAAGTAATACAGTTCAGGACAACTCTTTGAAGCACTGTCCCTCACTACTTCTCTCTTCTATTCTCTACTAATTCTGGTTTTTAAGCTTTAAATGAGTTTTTCTCAAAAGGAACTTAATTCCTGCATATATGGTATTATTATATTGGTGCTGACATGTCCCCCTGCAACATGGGTTTGCCTCACATATGTGACTTTATGTGAAACAGCTGATTAGGTGGGATGCACCCTTGTTATTGCTTTAATATTGAAAGATCAATATGACATGATTTACTGTTTTGCTGATCATTCATGGGTGTTAACCAGCTAATAAATTGAAGGAGTTTATATTCTCACAAGTTCAATGACTTGAGAGTTTGCAACATACAACAGTCACCTATGAACAGTCCTAGCTTTTTAGAAGATTCTGAAAAAAGTTACTTCATGTTGAGATTTGATTTGTGGCCTAAATAACATATTTTTTCATGTTCTTTTATATTAACAGACTTTAAAATAATGCTACTTTTTTGGCAGGCCAAGTTTAGGTTTTCATCATAAAGATGTATTATTCCTTGAAAGCTCAGCAAATTTACTTTTTGAGGGTCTTGCCAAATTTGAATAGGCAAAGTCTTAGCAAGTTAATTTAAAAAAACAACCCTGAACAGTTGACTAGTTTTAGCATTAGCGTATAAAACAAAGCATTTCTTTTTTGTAGAAGATAGTGAGATGTTTAGATGATTGTTATAGACATGAGCGGCTCTGCTTTGTAGTAAAAATGTCCATTTTCATTTGTTCAGATTTTAAAAACCCTTTCCTAAGAGGAGTATAATTTTCCTTTGGTCTCTCATAAAAAAGTCATAAAACTGGATCTTAATTTGATTCTTCTCTTTTCCAACTCAACTAACATTCAGCAGTCAGGTCTTCCAAGATTTCTAGATATCATTCCCAAACATTTCACAAAATAGGCATGTATAATTGAACATAATTGATAATTAAAATGTAATGCAAGACTTTTTTTAGACTGTGAAAGACAGGTATGAATCTTCACAGCAGAAATGTGTTTCTTGTTCTAAATAGTTTTTAATGTTTAGATTTAATGGACATACATTTCCTGTCATAGTGAAACTATTAGATGGAGAACGGAAATCACGGTTGTTTCATGACTTTTATCAGAAATACAAGCAGCTGGTACATGCCACATGTATTCCTGTACAAAGCAGGCAGTTCATTGCTTGCATTTTATTTTAGTTTGATGACTAATTTATTTTCTTTTTTAGAGCAAATTATAAAAATGCTTTCAAAGTAAAGAAATTGATGAAGCAGATAAAGAGAATAATGTCAAATATTCTTTTAAGATTTTAGTTTTAGACTATTATCTTAGTGTATTAGTCTATAAAATATCTTTTTAAGTTGTACCATCTTAGATATTAAAGTCTGTTTGGGGTTTCAAAATTGTAGCCAAAGAAGTTCTGTGGTGCAAAGCAATACATTGGTTATTCCAGTACATTTATAATTTGTTTCATTTATAAATCCATATACAGTCAACTATTTATGTATGTAGACAGGCATTTTGTGTTGGTAAATAATTAGGAAATAATGACTTAAGGCATTATTTTGTTGAGGACATAGTAAATTTTTCATTTAATTTTACATATAGGAGGAATATACTAGATGTAGGATAAAGAAGATAATGGAAGGTACCTTATTAGGGCTGCCAACTTTGCACTAGAAGTTTAAAAAAACTTACGTTTTTAAGTGTATGAGATCATAATACACACTTGTTGTTCAGTTTTTTTGTTCAGTTTTTTTCAGTTTTTAAAATTGCTTCAGGGTTACTGTCAGAAGTAATAACAATAGCTAACATTTACATCACACTTTCCCTACAACAGATCTATAAAATAAATACTTAGAGCATGTAGCAGTGTTCTTATTTTACTGGAGAGGAAAGTGATGAGCAAAAAGCTTAAGTGACTGAATCTAGGTCACACAATCAACAGGCATTTGTTAAGTGGCCTTCTGTGTACTACCAGATAACAAATAGCAAAGCTGGATTCAGACCCAGTCCTTATGATCCAAAATTCAGTATTCCTGCCACTAAGACATAGCTGTCACATTAAAATGTAATATTGTAGCATTTTAAAGACAACCATGAAATCCTTTTGGAATTTTAAGTGCATATGTTTAGTCTTTAACACTATTTCTTACATTTAAAGAATCTAGTATATAGTAACTCTTTGGAAAAGGAATCTATTGTACTTAGTTGCATATAACCTTAGATTTTTGGTTGATGGGAAATATGACAGAATAACGTATACGAAGGAAAATATAAAAACATGAAAGTATTCAGTTCTTAAACTGTTTTTTCTTTGGTTCCAGTTACCAAGACATAGGAGATCATATATTTTGATCTAGAGATGAGTTGGAGCACCAAGTTGCTACTGGTCTTGTCCTGTAACTACATGCAGGATTTTATATTATTAAGAAGTATATGGAGACAGCCAGGTGGCAAGGTGGATAGAGCACTGATCCTGGGATCAGGAGGACATGAGTTCAGATCCAGCCTCAGACACATACTGTGTGACCCTGGGCAAGTCACTTAACCCCAAGTGCCTCCTTTCCATCCCCCCACCCAAAAAAAGAAGCATACAAATAATGTACTTAGCTAAAATTATAGCCAGATGACTAAATAAAGGTAATCTCAGTTCTCCCTCCCTTCCTCTCTCTCCCCGCTTTGATAAAATAAAAGGAAACAAAATTAAATGTTCAGGTATTATGATCCTTTCAAAGACTTTTTTTAATTTAAAGAAAATATTACTAATCCATGGTATGCCATTAGAACAACACATAAGAAATGGAGATCTAGAAAGACTTTTTAATTTAAAAAAAAAATCACTACTTATGCCATGTCTTTGTCTATTAAGAGTAAAGAAAATATGAAAACGAAAATGCCCTTATCATCACATTAACTCAGAAACTAAGAGGGACTAATTGTATTTTTTTGTAAACAATGAAAAGAAATTCATTCATCTAAGTTAATAGATTAACTAGAGTTAAATCTTTATTTTTAAAAAATAATAAGGAATAATAATAAAGAATAAGGAATTCAGTATTTGGGAGACAGTTGTGGTATAGGGACAAGAAAGAGCACAGGCTCAGAAGTCAATGGACAGAAGTTCAAATACTACCTGATGTTTACATGTGTTGCCTTAGGCAAATATCTTGACTTTTCTGAGCCTCAGTTTTCTTATCTTAAAAATGAAAGCATTGGCTTCTGAAGTTCCTTGCTTTTCTAGAGCTATGATCATATGGACATGCCTTCAACTATTGGTTTTGAGAAGTACTGATGAACTCTGAGTGCACTTTGTAATGTACTTTTTTCCCACTTTATTTTTCTTGGTTTTTTACAACATGGATAATTTCGAAATATATTTTGTGTAACTTCACATATATAGTTGATATCATGTTGCTTGCATTATCAATTTGGGCAGAGCTGGAAGGAAAGAGCATTTGAACTCAATTTCTTAAAATTAATTTTAAAATAAAGTATATAAAAATTAAAAGTATAGATATCTTAAAAAACAAAAAAGAATTCATGTCAATTCTGTATTTACTATGTGCCTGTTGTCTGTAAGGCACTGTGCCCAACTCTAGAGATACAAAACCGAAATGAAACAACCTCTACCTTCAAGGAGTTCACATGCAACTAGGAAGTCATGACATGTTCACAGATTTTTTAAAAGACAAGGAAATTTGAGGAGAAAAAGGGCATGAACAATTGGAGCAGTCTGGAAGCCTTGAAGTAAATAAAGCATCTTAAAAAGTAAAAAATATTCCAGGTAAAGAAAACAACTGGTGTAAAGGTATGGAGAGGAGATATGGAGAACTTGTCTAGTAGTGATATTAATAGACAGAATCACTTCTACCTCTTAGAATCCCTAACTTCCTTTTGAAATTTGTTTAGGTGCCACCTCCTTCATGAGGAATTTTTTTTTTAATTTTTTAATTTTTCTCTGTTTCCCTATCTTCACCCCCTGTTATTCTCTCCTTGTGATTCCTTTGTGGGTTTTGTATTAATCAAGAGGCATTTGTTGAGCACTTTCTAGCTGTGTGGCCCTATTTAACCTCTTTCCCTCAGTTTCATTATTTGTAAAATGGGGATAAAAATAGCACTCAACTCCTATAGTTGTTTTGAGGACAAATGGGATAATAATTGTAAAGCATGTAGCATAGTGCCTGGCACATAGTAAGCACTTTATACATGTTAGCTATCATTTTCATTATTATATAAGAAGCAAATAAATAATTGAAAGATCTTGAAGGGCTTCATATAGAAGATGGTTCATTTTTCAGTTGTGTCTGATGCCATTTGGGATTTTCTTGGAAGAGATACTGAAGTGGTTTGTCATTTCCTTCTGCAACTCATTTTACAGATGAGGAAATTGAGGCAAACAGGGTTAAATGACTTGTCCAGGCTCTTACAGCTAAGTGTCTGAGGCTAGATTTGAATTCAGGAAAGTGAGTCTTCCCCTGTTCCGGGCTGGGCACTCTATCCACTGTGCTACCTAACTTGCCCAGGAGATGATGACTTGAGCTTAATTTTGAAGGAATCTATGAATCTAAGAGACAGGGATTAGAACCTAGAGATTCTAAGAATCAAATTTGATTTTCTGTCTTTATATGTTTTGTAGCCTTACCTTCCCCTCCCTTCCCCACACAAATAGATTGTAAGATCTTGAAGAGCAGAGATTATTCCTTTTTTGTCATTATCTCTGGTGCTTAGCATAGTACAAGATTGTTTCATTGAATGTCATTATATATTTCCTATAGATCTACTGTGAATTTTCCTTATCATTTTGCCAAATTTTGTAACTACACTTACTTAGATTCTGGTTTTTAGTATACTGTAGCATTATCATAAACACACTCTTGACTTGTCTTTCCAACAATAGATTGCTTTGAATAGTGGGTACAACATATTTGTCAAACAGCTGACCTCCCATTTGTAGATGGATATCTTTTGTGTCTCTGCCACAATTTTCTCCTTCATCTAACAATCCAAGTTAACTGCTGCAGATGAAATAGCATTTGGAATTTCTTAAAGCCACAAATTATAATAAAGTGTTGAAATTTTATGATATCTTATCCAGTATTCTTAGAGACTCCAATACTTGGATTCCCCTAGGAAAGAATAAAAGTTTCATTTTAGTATTGATATTCTTAATTCAGGGCTTTGGAAACTCTACTCCCTATTTAGTTGTCCACATTGAAAAGAAATAAGCAAATTGGAACCTGTAGAGGGCAGCCCAACACAGGAAGTTCTGATTGTATTTGTTGCACTTTTAGTTTTTTCCTTAATTCCTTTTAGCTTAAAGTAACTGCATATATTTTAAAATGAATTTTATTGATCTTTTGTTTTTCCATCACTTGAATTTTCCCTTTTATCCTTCCCCTTCCCAGAGAGCCATCTCATATAACAATAGCTTTGAAAAGAAAAAGAGGAAGAGAAAAACAATCACCAAAACCAGTCTACATTGAAAAAAATATATAAACATAATTACATAAGTTCAGACATTGATTACAAATTTGTTGTGATAGAAAATTCCTGAGTATGAAAATTTTATAGGGTATAATAAAAACAGCTCGTTTTAGTCAAATGATTTTAGATTTTAAGCATTTCTTTGCTTCCATTTATCTTTGAAGGCAAAATTATCAGGCATTTCTTGGCAAATGTGGTTTTTTTTAAGACAACATTAGAATAAAAGTTTAATGTATTATGATATGAGTTGAGGTTAATAAGTATATTGTTCCAAATTGCCAATAGTCAGTGTAAAAAAGTTCAAAATTTCTTCATGGCCTTTTGGTTATTTAGACTATTACACCATTAAGTGAATATTATCAGTATAAGAAATAGCATTGATCACCATATAAACTCAGTGAAGTGTCGGTATTTTTTGAAGGGTCTTTATTTCTGCTGCCTTTCCTCTAATCAATGTATGGATTGATCTGGTCTCTTGTTGCTTCTTTTATTCTGTCTTGCCTGATTTTGATGCAGCCTTCTTTTTGTATGTCCTGGATCCCCTCAGCAATCTGGTGAAGTCACTGAGCTCTTCTTAGAATGATGTTTTATCATAGATTCATAATTGAAAGAAATGCTAAATTTCAGTTAGAGGTTAGTGAAAATAAAAATGTAATTTTTCTTCCCATTCAAGTTTATGGATCCCCTGAAATATATACATGGTGGTTGTATATGATCCAAGGTTAAGGTTCCTATTTAGATAGTTAGCTTTTGAGAAAGAAAAAAAGAGCTTAGGGGAAAATGGATGAAATTGGAGGTTTTAATTAATTTGGCACTTGTTCTGTACTAACTGTAATAAAAACTAGCTATAGATGAAGATGTTGAAATTAGAGAAAAATGCCAATTATTTTTATAATTTTGATATCTCTGTAGGAATTTTGAAGTTGCCAATTTAAGATCAGAAATGTATATATAACAGATTAACCAAAATGAATTCCATTTCTTGTACTGTAATTGCAATTAAGTGTAACAAATTCTTAATATTTACTGATAGAATATTAGCATGTTAGAATTCCTTTTTTAGTTGCATCATAGTCATTATCAGTTTTTTGTTTTCCTTTTTCCCTTTATAAGGAAGCCACTATGTGTGTCATCATTCAAAAGTTATCATTGGGCCTATAGTCAGTCATTTGTTGGCAACTGAGTTATATAACAAATTTTAATAACTTCTTAAGTGCTTAAGAACTCTAATTTCTGAGTATTTTTCTCTTTCCGTAAATATTTTCACATAACATACCAAGACAGAGCATTCATCTGTTTGGGACAGAATTGGTAGTCTAGGAGGTAGATTCCCTCTTTTAGATAAATTTGAGAATTTATTTTTATCTAACACTTGATGCTTTTAAACCAATTATTTGTTAATAATTTCAAGTCTATTATTGTAAAGGAAAATTAGTAATGGAATGTTAGAAATAAAACTGGTTTATTAAGTTCCCTGAAACATTTAATTTGATACAAAATACCAAAAGTCAGGAAATGCAAATGCTAATATGCTGCCGTTTATTGTTGCACTGAAACAAGTTATTAAGAATTCCATTACCTTGTAAAATTAGCAACTTTCAAGAAATACGTTTTGTCAGCCCCAATTTTTGCTTTCTTCCGTTGTCCTAAATTTAACATGTGATATATTTGCCCTGTTTGACATTTGAATAAGTGTCGAAGCATATCATCTCATTAAAACCACCATTTTATTACATGACTACTGTGTACAATGGATTCTCCAGAGTCATGAGAAACAAACACAAGAATAAAAAAAAGTCCCTGCCCTCTAGGAGTTTACATTCTATCCAAGAGGATCAACATATGTTGCATTTTTTTTAAATTTTGTGTGCCATTTTCTAAGTCTTAGTATATAAGCTTTTACTGGAAAGCAAATTCTATTATATATTTTTCAAATTTTATCAAATTGAAGTGTCTTTGCTTTGGCAGTAGAGAGATGTGAAGGGTTGTACTTACGGTAGCCAGGGCAGATATTCCATGAAAACATGAAGTAGTTGCTAGTATTAATTGTAGTTTGTATTTGACTGGCTCCTGAGGTACGTTGACACCTTTTCTTTTAGCCAAGAGTATGTAAACAATGAACATTTTTCTTTCAAAAAGCTAGTTGGTATAGGATAAAGAAAGAATCATTGATGGTTCATGGAACCAGAGGCACTAGAAAAAGGCCTATTTGAAATAATAGATCTCATTCTACTTTATTCAACTATCAAAATTGGATCATTTTGAGTGCTATTAATAGTACCATTTTCATTTAATGAGATCTGGAAGAGGTCCTGCTTCCTTTAGGATCATAAATCACCTATCTTTCTATTTTATGTCTGCTTGTTCTCTGTCTTCCTACCTCCCCATAGATATATTTGCATGTGAATGCAGTTATGTACATTGGTCCAATGTTGATTTTATGAGGATTAAAAAAAATTTAGATTTCATAAATTATTTTGTGTTAGATATGTTACTGGGTTCATTTGTATAAAATTTTTGAATACTCATAATAATCTGAATTAAACTTTATTTTGAAATTTTCTTGTTACCCTAGTTTATTATACCTTTGTCACGTTTATACTGACAAGAAAGAATTGACAGTGAAGGAGTTATTTTCTTAAAAAAAGATTTTCATAGAAAATACGGTGCTTGACATAAGAAATTGAATCACTTCTTTTTGATTTGTTACCTAAAAGCCACTAGTTCATAAATTTTTTTTCCCCATGCAGTGACCAAAATGATTTTCCTAAAGCAAGGTCCAACCATTGTTACCGCCTTCTCAATAAACTCCAGTTTATTTACCTTTGGGATCAAATGTTTGGCATTTAAATCTATAACCTGACCCCTTCCTATCACTGTTGCTTTATTATACATTTCTGCCTTTAACACATAATCGGTGATCCAGCCAAACTAGGCTTCTTCGTTCCTCATATGCGGCACTGCATCTCCTATCTCCATGCATTTGCACTGGCTCTCCCCCATGCCTAGATGTATGTATATCCTGACTACTTCTGCCTCTTAAAATAACTTTTTTTTTTTAAGGCTCAGATCTGATAGTACTTTTTGTATGAAGCTTTTCCAGTTGCTACTGTTTCCCTCTTCCCTCAATTACTTTGTATCCATTTAAAAAAATATACCTTTATGTATGTACATATTACATCCAATCTCTTGCCTGGATTGAAAGTCTGTCCAAGGTAAGGACTGTTGCATAGTAATACTTCCTGAATTAGGATTCAGGAATACCCAGGTTCAAATCCTATTTCAGATACTTTGGACCCTAGGCAAGTAATTTAAACTCTCCATGCCTTGGAAATAGCATTGGTAACCTAGTTCTAATGCTGTAGTTGCTTCAGTTTGTGTTCCATGGTTTGTATGAACAAATGCAATCCCCTACTCACTAGTGTCTCTGACAATCTGACACAAAATAATTGCCTAATAAATTGCTTGTTCCTTTCTGTATAGCTTACTTCTTGGGACAGATAATTACATTCATTCTGATAGAAAGTATTTTAAATATGAGCCCAAAAAAGTTCTTTTTCAAAAATTGTTATATTATTGCCCTTAAAAACAAACCTTATTTTTTCAATTTTATTAACATAGAAAAGTTTTAATACACAGCTGAAGTCCTACCATGTGTGTATGAAGTATGGTTTTTAGGTCCTTTGTCTATAGAGACACCAGTAATATAAGAGAAAACTAAGGATTTATATGGAAGGGATGTTAGAGGTCATCGAGGACAAGCCCTTCCTTTTGCAATTTTCTTAAGATAATCCACCTAAGTGATATGTAGCATTTGTATTCTTTTGTTAAACATAGATGCTTATTTGAAAAATGCATCATATAAAGCCATGCAAAGCAGTTTTCAAAAGGAGCCATGCATCAAAGTATCATGTGAAGTTTGCCATCTGTATTATTCAATAATTGTTTAGTGGCAACAGTTTACATTTTAATATTATATTTCAACTTAAAATTGTATCTATTGTGCCCCTTCTTTGCTCTCTTACTAATAAATCTTATTTTATTACCTTGGGACTTTTCACCAAGAAACTTGCACCTTGAGAAATCTTATATATGACAATCTGTTTAACAAGAAAGTTCTCTTAACTTTGAGTTTGGAGCAAATATCTATGTGTGTGAGCATGTATACACAGGTATATACAAATATTGACATGTGTGCATATACACATATGCATGTATGTATACACAGATATATCTATATCTTTTACAGTTCAAAATAAGATCCTAAATAATGCTGTTTTGTATAGAAATTCTACATTCTGCTATGAATTACTATAACTTGGCTGATTATCATTCTTGAGACCAGGTTTATCATCTTTCAAGAGCTGCTAAAATTTGGTCTCTAAAAGAGCTTTAAAATAAATTCAGTGATTATAGCTAGAAGCCACATCGTATCCTCTTCTGCCAGTGTGGGATGAAGCGAATTCTTTGAAGCAAAAATGCCTCTTGTTCCACCCCCTCACCACAATCTCTTTTCCGTTTCTCATATGGCTAAACTGCATTGTCACTTAAAATACACAAAACCTAATGTTTGATGTAGTGAATCCTCTTAGAAGCCTTTTTAAAAATTACTGCTTCAGCCTTCAAAATTGTAACATGTTTATAAAAGCATAGGAGTTTTAAAAACTCCTATTATGGAGAAGAAACCTATAATTTTACTATTGGATCAAGTTGGTGGTATTGAATTACTCTTCTCATGAAATTAAGACCTCTTGTCTACAAGAATATCTCAGATTGACTCCCCAGTTTATGAACAAGTTGTATCAAAGAAATAATTTGTGGTTTTTTAGAGCTTAAAATGTATCATCTCAAAGGGATAGTGTCATGTATGGCAGTTGTGTTCCCCCCAAAATAGCTTACAAAATGCACTTTATCTTTGAACCTAATTTATAACGTTGTTCCATATGAAAAAGTAGTCAGAATTCTGTTCACTTTATCAGTGACATATACCTTCTCTAGCAGTCCCCATGTGATTCCTGCCTTACTCCACTGTAGGCCTCCTACACTGAGCCACAACAGAATGAAAGTTATCCATGATTCTCTAGAAATGGAAGGAAAGGGTTCTCGGCCTACTCTAAATGGTGAGGAGGGAAGTTGGGTTTCTGGAGTGGAGGTAAGAATTTAAATAGGGTGATTTAATTATCTATAGTTACAGTAAAGCTGAAGAAATTTTACATTTGGTTTGATTCTCAAAAGATTGCTTGTTTATATGAATAATGTAGGTTAGAAAAGTTTCTATGATTTCTTTTCTGCCTTCTCTTTAGAAGTCTTTTTGGAATTCTTTATCTAAATTGTCTTCAAATAGAATAACTTTTAAAATTTTTAGTTTTATAGATCATTCAGAAAGGGAAAAAAAAAGAACTCAAATATGAATTTAAATGTTCTTCATTTGACCTCACAGAGATCTCATTTTTTCATTTGTTAAATCAGATTATTCATGCTAAAAACAAAACAAAAAAAAAGATGCCCTCTGTATTATAAACTTTTTTTTTTTTTTACTACAATACCCACTGACCACTTCAAAGTGTCTTGACATTGTTGTTGCTTATTGAGCCACAGTTTGAAAGTTAATAGGAATGGGGAAAACCTGATTAATAATCAGGAGAACAGAATTTTAATCTTCACTCTAGTGTTACCTTATAGTAATCTTTACCTTTTTTAATCTTTATTTTTTTTTGTATGAGAAAGAAAATGAAGGAGTAAAATGGAAAAAAAAGTATATGTATATTTTACATAACTGACTTTATGTAGAAGGAGGTCTTAGGATAAAAATAAAGTGATAGTTCCAAAAGTGTTTTTGAAGTCTTCAAAAGAATGGTGGTTTATGAACGGTTTTGTTTTTACATTTTCTTGACTGTATTATTTTTAGTCAAATTGAGGACAAACACTTTAAAGCAGTTTCTAACAGTCAGTTCTGAATTTGGACATTCCAGGAACACAGGTGATGCAGTATATGGAAGAGGGTAGGGGAGGTGTGAAATGAATATTTTTCAAGAGATCAATCTTACAACTTTCACATGAGGTCTCTTTTGGCCATTGTAGTGACAGTTTTTCATATTTATATAAATGCAGTATAGGCAGTTGCATTTCTTACAAGGCAACTTGTAAATACTAGATTGTTCTTAATTGCAGAGGAGGTAGAGGGAATATTTGCAATTTCTTCTTGTAGCATCCCATTCCATAGAAAGAATTATTGTGTGCAATAGTAGACAATATGATAGTATTAGGAAAATTTTTCTTAACTGTGTGACCAAGATATATTTGGCATTATCATCTAGACACAACTGTAATAAACATTACTATTTAAAAATATAAAACCAAACTTCATACCAGATGTATAAATGCAATTCTAATGGGTGCCTTCATTCAACTATAGTGTCAATTAAGACACTAGTGGTCTGTAGATCAAATAGCCCTAACTATGGTAATGACAACATTTTGCCAAATAACAGCTTGGACAAATCAGCTTCTCCTGAGAGTACCCCTATGTGCCTCTTTTGGCTTTTTAAAATGTTAATTATTAGTTTTTAGTTTTGTCAGGAATTCCTTATAAAATGGCCTTTAGATAATTTACATAGATCTCTAGGAAGTACTTATTTTCATTTCTGCCAGTCTCCTGTATTGAAGTACTTTTTCAAATTAGGAAAGATATTTTTCATTCCTCAGGAAGAGCCAGCTATTGTGAAGGACCCAAAAATATTCATTTGGAAATACTGTACTCTTTTTTTTATCTAGCAAAAGTATGTATGTGTATAAATTCTTAAGATTATTTTTAATGGAAGACTTCTTTTGAAATACATATAAATGTATTTGAAATGTATGAAAAAATTGACACATGAATTTATCTCGAAGTCATATAATACTATCTCTGAAGATGTGGTATTGGGGTGACCCAAAACTAACCCCAATAAAGTCAGTGTTGGATGAAATGAGGCAGGTTATTGAACAGTTCACAAAAAGGGTTTGCATACCTACAGCTTCGACAGAGTATCAAAAAGGATATAATTATACTTCCCCATTTCCCATCTGCAGCACTGCCTTTGGGCTTCTCTTGACCTCGTGACAAGCTTTTCTTCCCCAGGAAACTCCTCATTGGGAATTTCATTAGACTACAAGGTTGAATTTGCCTGGTACTCACATCTCCTCAATACTCTCTGCCCCTCCAATTAGGCCTTGTGACTGAGGGCAGGACTATAGGCTCCAGGCCCTCTATTTACAGAGGGTACACTCAGCACAGGCTTCTCCCCATTTCCCACCAGCCACACTGCTTTTGAACTTCTAGAACACTCCAACATGCCTTCTAACCAGGGACCTTCCCCTCACCTTTTTTCAGCTTCCTTTTTGATGTTTTCTTCCCTCTTCAGATTGTAAGTTGCTCAAGTATAGAGACTACCTATGTTTTTTTTATGATTGTATACTCAATACTTAGTGCCTGGCGCATAAATGTTTATTGACTTAATGAGTGATTGTGCTTAGCTTCAATTTTGGTAGACAAGAATTCCTTTACCTCCTCATCAAAATGTATCTGGTCAGGAGGACAGATTATAGTGAGAGGCTTGGATTCCTGAGATTTTTTTTTTTTAATGTCCATAGGTGAACAGAAAGCTGCATGAAGGGAGATGAGAGAGAATCATTTCCCGGGAATAACTTTTGCTTTTTAGGAAAAAATTTACACAGCTAAATCAACATAACTGAAGGGGAGACAGAAACACAGAGATAGTATCTATTCTAAGATAAGTGTACCATGAAAGCAACATGAAAACTTTGGCTAGAAGAAGACAGTTTGGAGATTTGAAATGCCAAACTGACAAGTTTGTATTGAATCAAAGAGGTAAAAGAGTATTATTACTAAACCTCAAGCACAGAAGAGTGCTATAACTGTCTAGAGAATATTCTGTCAGTTTAATCAGCCAGCATACATTTTTAAAAGCCCTACTGTGTACCAGGTGACTGGGATATAAAGGCAAAAATGAAACAGATATCCTCTCTGGGAGCTTTACATTCTGTGGGAGGAATCAACATGTAAATATGTAAGTATATACACAGACAGAATACAAATGGAGGAAGGGCATTAGGCTCATAGGTTCATAGTTTTAGAGCTGGGAAGGACCTGAAGCCATTAGGTCAAACTCTCATTTTACAGGGTTTAGAAAGCCGCCTGGCTGTGCCCTACTTTTGACTTTGTATACTTCAACACCGTTCCTCAGATGCCTCATTCTGGAATGTCCAAAAGGACATCTTCCTTTGAACATTTTTCCACCATGATAGCTCCCTTCTCCCATTGGTAAGTTTTTGCTGGTGGGCTTCCATTTTGAGGAGAGACCCAAGTCAGCTAACCTTCATTCTCCCCATCTCTGCTTCTTACTTTATGGATCTCCCCATCATGCCCCTTTATGGGTACCTTCCCTCCTTCTGCCACCCACTTTTCAGCTCTTTTTGTATGTTGTCTTCCCCATTTAGATTGTAAGCTTCTTGGAGGGAGAGATTGTCTTTCTTTTTGCTTGTACTTATATCTCATGTCAGAAGAATGATAGCTACTCAGGTTTCCCTGACTACAAGCTTAACATTTTAACCACTTTACAAGCTTACTTCATATTGTAGTAGTAGGGGATCAGAAAATGCCTTTGGAGTAGAGGTTCATAACCATTTTTGCTCCTTTCATTGGCAGTCTGAAGTTTATGGACTTCTCAGAAAAAAATGTCTTTAAATATTCAAAACAAAATATATAACATTATAGTGGAAACCAGATATTTTGAAATAGTTAAGAAAATATCTTTAATTAAATCCATGAACCCCAGCTTAAGAACCCCTTATGTAGAAAGTGATCCTTGTAGTGAACCTGGAAGGAATTAAAGAAATTCACTGAGGTGGAGGTGAAAATGGAAGTACATTTCAAGAATGAGAGATAGCCAGTACAAAGGCACTGAGATAGATAGGACATTGTGTGGGAACAGCAGAAAGGCTGGTTTGACTAGAGTCTGGGAAGGGGATATACGGTGAAGCAAGAAGGGTTGGTTGAGAAGATATTAAGAATGAGCTTTAAAAACCAAGCAGAAGAATTTAATCCTAGAAGTTATGGGGAACTTCTTAGATTAGTGATACAGTCAGATCTTTGCTTAAGGAAAAGCCCTTTGACAGCTGGATGTATTACAGTAGGGAAAAACTAAAGTCACTGAGACCAATTAGAACTCTTCTCAGTAAGCCAGGCAAGAGGTGATGAGGAACTGGGCTAATATGATAGCTATGTGAATAGTGAGAAAGGGGATGAATGTGAGAAACAGAAATAGAAGTGGAAACATTTGGGAACTGATTAGATATGTGTAGAGAGGGAGAATGAAGAGTTGAAACTAATACTGAAATTGGGGACCTAGGGAAGCAGAACAATGGTGGGGTTCTCCAGAAAAATAGAAACGTTTCAAAGAGGGGTAAATGACAAGGTGGGGAGGGAAGATAATTTCTGTTTTGGACATATTGATATCTATAGTATATTCAGTTTGAAATGTCCAGGAGGCAGTTGGTGATATGAGACTAGAGCTTAGGAGAGAGCCTAGGGGCTGGTTCTATAGACCTGGAAGTTATCTTCATAGAGGCACTCACTAATTAAGTCCATGAGAGGATGAAGTCACCATATGAGAGCCTAGAAACAGACAAGGGCTCAGAATAGAGTTTTAGGAAGACCCCTTCATTTACAGAGAGTGATTTGGATGATGAACTAGCAAAGAAGACAATCATATAGTAGCCTCCTAATGTCAAGAAACTTAGAGAAATCACAGCATGTTACTAAGTAGACCTCCTGTGGAGGACTTATGGAAGGACCAAGACAAGAGGGAGGATGAGAGTTAGAGGGAGTACCTATATTTGTAAGTTCCTGATGCATGGTAAGTGCTATGTAAATGCTATCATCATTGTCATCAATAATCATTATTATTAACATTTATTGATCATAGCGCCTGTCACCGTGCTAGGTTCTGAAGATTCAAAGAAAGAAATAAAGTCATTTGGACAGTAGCAGCTCAGGCCATCACTGAAGGCCTTGTGTAGAAGAAAGCGGTGCTTGCGCTCAGTCTGGGAGGAAATAAGTGATGTGAAGAGATTGTGGGGACAGGCATGGCAGACAGTCACAGTAAAGGCACTGAGACAGGAGATAGAGCATAGTGTGTCAGGAACACAGAAAAAGCTGCTTTGGCTGGACCATAGAATACATGTAGAGTAATGTATAAAAAGACTGGTTAAGATGGGTTGAGGCCAAGTTGGAAAGGACTTTAAAAACCAAACAGAAGTGTACATTTGATCCTAGAGGAAATGAGGAGCCACTGAAGTTTATTTGAGTAAGAGGTGATGAAATCACACTTGCACTTGAGGAGAAATCCCTTTAGCTAATGGATAGAAGATGAATTGGAGTGGGGAGAGCCTGGAAGCAGGGATACCAGGGTAGTCACAGTAATATAAACAGTAGATGGAAAGGGCAATGGGAGAGCAGGGGATATATGTGAAAGATGTTAGGAAGGTGGAACAGTGAGATTTGAGAACTCATTGGAATATGTGAGGTAGAGAAGAATGAAGAGTCAGGGATGGTACAGGGATTACAGTATTGAGTAACTGTGTAAGGTGGCAGTATCTTGAAAATGAAGGCCGTTATTTGGAGGACAACTGGACAAGATTATGGCATATGAGTAATAGAATATTACTTCTCTATAAGAAATCATAAAAATGACAATTTCAGGGGAAACCTGCTTAAGATTTGTATGAACTGATGAAGTATGTACTGATCAGAAGTATGAGAGCAGTTCTTATAATGACAAGAACATTGGAAAGGAAAACAACTATGAAAGCCTTAAGACCTCTGATCTGTGTAGTTCACAGTCTTTGCTGGATCTTATATTCAGCATGCCCACTAACATGCGTGTTCACTATGGTTCTGTTCTGGGTCCTCTTTTCTTGTCATTCCACACTATTTCAATAGATTCAACTATCTTTTCTATGCTGATGATTCTCAAATCTGTTTTCTAGTCATAATGTTTCTGCTGAGCTCTAGTCTCACTTCTCTAGCTGCCTATTAGATGTCCTGCACTGGATGTCCCCTGCATCCTTAAACTCAGTATGTCTAAAACCAAACTCATCATCTTTCCTCAACTTTACTCCTTTATAAACTTCCACAATCCTCCTGGTCTCCCAGGCTCTCAACCTGGATCTTTCCCAGTTCTGCTATCTCTTACCCTGTCTCCCCCTACATCTCTGACTTGCAATCTGTTGCCAAGGCCTGTTGATTTCACTTTTGTACCCTTTCACTCCTCTGTTAGTGCCATCATCTTAGGGCACACACCTGGAGTGTTGAAGTAGCATGCATGCCCCATTCTAGTGCATCCTCCGTTCAGCTGCCAAAGTGATTTCCCTAAAGCATGCATCTTGCCACTCACCCTCTTACTTAGTAAACTGTAGGAGCTCTCTATCATGGCCAGGATTAAATATAAAATCCTCTGCTTCACCTTCGTGACCTAGTGCCTCCCTCCTCCTGTCTTCTTATACCTTATGGCCCCACACTTCATTTTCGATCCAGTAACATTGCCTCTTTTGCCATTACTCACACAAGACAGTCCATCTCTCAACTCCAGGCGTTTTCACTTGCTCTCCCCCACGCCTGGAATATTCTCCCTCTTCATCTTTGCCCCAACCCCTCTTTAATTCTAGTCTCTTCTCTCTGTTGATTGCTTCCTATTTATCCTGTGTGTAGCTCATTTGTACAGTTATTTGCATGTTGTTTCCCCCATTAAAGTGTGAGCTTTTTGAGAACAAGGACTATCTTTTGCCCCTTTTTGTAGCCACAGCACTTAGCATGGTCCAGCATGGACTAGGAGCTTAATAAATGCTTATTAAAGACAAATGTGTGTATTTGTTATGCTTTACTGTGCTTAATCTATGCTTATTTATTACAAGGATTTTGTTTTTTTGTTTTTATTGGATTGAGAGTCAGAGTGGCAGTAACACTACCAAAAGAAAAGAAAAAAAGCAAAAGAGTGTCATAAGAAAACAAAAGGAAGTTCAGTGGGGACATAAATGAATAGATGGTTTTCAAAGTGACACGTTGGATTTATTATATATTAAATGTATATATTATTAAAAACAACTTGTATATAACAGATTTTAGGTTTCATGTGTAATCCTTTTTCTGTTCTGTTTTGTATATAGAAATGTTTCCCTTTTTGTGTTCCTTAAATTCAGAAAAAAATAATTTTTTTTTAAAAGAAATACACCATGAGCTCCTTATGGAGGATCCCAGCAACTAACGGAAGCTTATTAAATGAGTAGGATTTTCCATCACTGGAGGTTTTGGTCAAAACATTAGATTTTTATTTTAACTTTTGTTTTCACATTGCGTGTGTGTGTGTGTGTCTGTGTGTATGTGTGTATGTGTGTGTGCGTGCGTGCGTGCGTGCGTCTCTATCACCTGGATCCCTTCTCAGAGACCTATGCTGTATAATAAGGAACTTAAAAAAAGAGAAAGAGGAAAAAAGATTCACCAAAGTCCCCCAATGACAATCTTGGTCATTGTGTGCACTTTCCTTACCCTGAGGGCCTCTTCCCTCCCCCCACTCTCTGTAAAGGAGGCAGAGGGTATCTTCCGATTGGTTTGGAGGTCGGCCTTATCCTTTGTGCTTTTGTAGCATTCACTTTCACTTGTTGTGTGCTGCTTCTTTTCATTTACATTGTCATAGTCGTATGTATTGTTTCCATGGTTCTCTGTAGTTTTCATGACTTCATAGAAGTCATATCAACAGCACAGTAATACCCTTCCATTGTAGTTATAATGGGAAAGGAACTGCTTCCTCCTCAGGGTGATAAGGGACGCTGACCACTTGTTTCTTCTCCCCCCCATTACAATGTAAACACTCCACGGATAGTCAGTTAATCCAGCAGTCATTATTTATTGTGTTTCTACCATCAACTAGGCACTGTACTTGGCACTGGGTATACAAGTTTAAAGAATGAAGCAATCCCTACTTGCAATGAGTTTACATTCTAAAAGGGGTAAACAAGTACATATAAAATATATACAGCACAAATATAAATTTAATAATTACAAATATACATACACCAGAAGATGGTGTCTGAACTGCATTTTAAAGGAAAAGAGGGACTTTGTGAAGCAAAGGTCAGGAGGAAGTAGATTCCAGGTATGATGGATAGTGAGTGCCAGGGTCCAGAGACAAGAGATGGAGTGTTGTGCTTAAGAAACACAGAGAAAGCCAGTTTGGCTGGATGACTGAGTACAGGAAGAAGGAAAGTAACATTCAGTGAGACTGGAATGATAGGTTGAGAGCAGGTTATGTAGGGCTTTAAAAGCTAAACAGAAATGAGGTTATATTTTATCTAAGAGCATGAGGGAGCCACTGGACTTGGCTGAGTATAGAAGTCACATGATTGTATCTGTGCTCATGCAAAATTGCTCTGGTAGTAGTGTATAGGGACATGAAGCAGGAAGACCAATTAGGAAGTTTTGGGCAATAATCTAAGCAAGGAATGAGAATTTTTGTTGTTTGTTGACGACAATGACAACGATGATGATGATGATTCAGCCATGTCTGACTCTCTGTGTCCCTATTTAGAATTTTCTTGTCAAAGATACTAGAGTGGTATAACTGATGCAAACAGGATTAAATGATTTGGCCAGGGTCACAGTGCTAGTAAGTATCTGTGGCCAGATTTGAACTCATGAAGATGAGTCCAGGCTCAGAACGTTATCCACTGTACCAACTAGGTGCTCCAAGAAATGATGATGCCTTGAATTAAAGGTGGTAGTTACATGAATGGTGAGAAGAGGTCAGATGCAAAAGATGTTGTGATGGTAGAAATGGCAAGATTTGGCAAAAGTAAAGGAGCAGTAAAGGATAATGCCAAGATTATGAACCTAACACACTGGAAGGATGATGGTACCTTTGACAGGAATAGATAAATTTGGAAGAGAGGACAAAGAATTTAAAGGGAAAGATAAGTGAGTTTAGTTTTTGACATGTTGAATTTAAGATGCCTCCAGGACAGTTAGTTTTAAAATGTTCAGTAAGCAACTTATAATACAGAACTTTCCAGGTATCTCCCCATTCTGCATCAACAGCTCTCCTTGGTTTCATCTCCACAAAGCCTAATGTCTCTGAGCAAGGTAATTCCTTCTGATCCCCTTGTTATGTTTGTCCTAATTACTGTGTTTGCATTTCACACTTTCTGCTCAGCTCTGGTCTTTTTAGTAAGAATTCTGCAGCGTTCCTTTATTTCATTAAAGGCCCATTTTCTTCCTCGTAGGATTATACCTACTCCAGCTACCTAAATTATTCTTGGTTACAAGCCTATATATACTTCTTTTTTTTTGGAGTCTTGAATTTCAGTATTCATGTCCTTTATGATGTAGCTACCAAATCTTGTGTAATCCTGAGTGTGACTCCTCTGTACTTGAACTTTTTCTTTCTGTTTGCTTGGAGTATTTTTTTCTTCAACTGTCTCTGTCTCTTTTTCTGTCTTCCTTTCTTTTGTTGTTATTGAGGTTTTCAGGTAGAACAGTAATTCTTAGATTTTTTTTGTCTCCTTGACTTGTTTTCCAAGTTCATTGTTTAGATGTGAGTGAATTTCTGTTTTCTTCTGTTTTTTCCCAATCTTTGGACTGTATTTTAATATTTTTGTCTCATTGAGTCATTAATTTGTTTGGTCATTCTAGTTTCTGTTTTCCTTGTATGTCATATTAAGTATATATGTATTGCATATTGTGTGGGTATACATATATACATGTACATATAGTATATATATTATTTATTGTCCTTATTATGCCTTTCCACTAGAGCTCTCATTTTATTCGTAATTGTTATATTCTTTTTTTTATTTCTTCTAACAATTCTGGACATTGATTCTTAACTTTTGTGACCAAGCTGTATTTTGCTTTGACAAAACTATTTGTAGAGAAGGAGTTGTTCTCTTCTTTAGAATTTATTTTTTCCATGTCTCTCTGCCTTTAGAACAGGCCTGCGCAACATAGGGCCTATGGGCTGTTGCACCCTGTCAAAGGAGTTTGGGCAGTTGTCATGTGACCCTGTGACCTGTGGCAGCCAACCATTGTCAGTCTGGCTCAGCCAGCTGCAAGTGGCCCATGAGCTCTATGTTGTGCAAGTCTGCTTTAGAAGGACAAAGAGTGTTTCCAGAAAGAGAGAGGGAGGGAGGGAGGGAGGGAGGAAGGAAGGAAGGAAGGAAGGAAGGAAGGAAGGAAGGAAGGAAGGAAGGAAGGAAGGAAGGAAGGAAGGAAGGAAGGAAGGAAGGAAGGAAGGAAGGAAGGAGGAAGAAAGGAAGGAAGGAGGAAGGAAGGAAGGAAGGAAGGAAGGAGGAAGAAAGGAAGGAAGGAAGGAGGAAGAAAGGAAGGAAGGAAGGAAGGAAGGAAGGAAGGAAGGAGAGTTCAAAATTTTTCTAACGTGGTTCTTTTTTTTCTTTACATTTTGTGACTAAAACTTCAGTCATACTAAGTGGGCATATTTTATCATGAATAAGACTTTTTAGAATATTGATTCACACACATGTCTTTTTCATTTTAAAAAAAAAATGGATATATAGTTAGAGGTTTACAAAATTTAGCTATCATTTATTTTATAGAATGATGATCACTTTGAGAAACCTAAAGCAATATAAATGTTACCCACAGATGGTTCTGAGGAATTATAAACTTGTGGTAAGGTCTGAACTCATTTTAAGGAAATGTTGAATGATTGCTTACAACTTTAAGACATTTTAATTATTTCTAAGTACTTTGTTCATTTAAGTTCTATAGCTTATGATTTTGGTATTAGTAAGACTCCAATATGAAAGACAGAAATTTTACATTTTTCTACAATCCAGTTTCTCCACACATGGAAATTATAAGGTGGTTTTGGTGTGGGCTGAACATATAGGATAATTTTAAGTAGTTTATGTCTAATGAGGGCATAAGAAGAATATTTAGGAAGTTGCAGTAGTAGTCCACTCTTTAGATGTAAAGATTGAAAGCAGTGATATTTGAGATTAAAAACAAACATTTGAAAATGAAAGAAAAAACATATATAGCCCATAATGTATGGTTTATCATCTGGGAAATGTCTGGCTAATTGAACTATAAAATTCATGTAGTATTTGATGTAATCTTCATAAAGCACATACTAAAAATAAATATGTAAGTAACATCATGACCACAAGTGAAATTTTTTAAAATTTCAATGTCCAAAAAAAATTTTTTTAATGTATAAATCTAACTTTGTATCTAAAAGGTACAAATAGTTTGGTTGCTTAAGTCACCTATTTTGCCATTAATGAACATAATCATATTTGCTCTAGATAGTTGTAGACATTGTCCTGAAATAATATACTTTCTTCTTTGAAAATGAAGGACAAAAAAAAAAAGAAAGAAATGAAGGACAAATACAACAACTTTGCTGTAATAGTAAATGTAAAACACAAAATTCTGAATTTCATAGTATTAAATTTCTTTAATGTCCAGATAAATGAACAAAGGTCCTCCGGGTCCTGGGCACTGGGAGAAACCAGGTGAATACTAAAAGAAATCAGACTATATGCAAATAAGTTAGTTTTTATTTCCCCTTTTCAAAAACAGTGAAACAGTGTGCTTTGTATTTATTAGTTTCTTTTTATGATAAGAATATGTGTTGATTTATTGAAGTTATACTTTTTAAACCAAGTTGAAAATAAACTTTGTGCTATGCTTATAAATCTGGCAAAAACAAGAAAAGACATAAGACCTTGAAGCTTAACATGATCCAAGGAGAAGAGGGACAATGCAAAGAAGAATGCCAAGCCTCAGTCCTAGTACATAGTCACAAAATGATCCAGCACTTCTACAGCAGAGGCTCTTGACCTTTGTATACGTCATGGCCTCTTTGGGCAGTCTAGGGAAACCTATAAACTGCTTCTCAGAATAATGTTTTGTTTTGTTTTTTTAATGTATAAAAGACATAAGATTACAAAGGGAAATAATTAAAACAAAGTTTAAAAAACAATTTAAAAAAAAACAAGTTTATGGACCCAAGGTTAAAAATTCCTGGACTAGAGCTTAAAAAGAATTTACCAATAAAGGTATTAGGCACTTTAAGTGGCGTCATTGGGCATATGTGTTCATATTCATTCAGAATTGCAGAATTTTAGTTCTAGAAAGAATCTTAATGATAATTTGGTTTAATTCTCTTAAGAGGCAATTGAGACCCCAAAAAGGTGAAGTGATTTTCCCAAGGTCACCAAGAGTTTCATAGATCATCTAGTCTGAGCTTCTCATTTTACAGATGAGAAAATTTGGTGGCGAAACTGGGACTGAAACCAGGTATTTTTTTCAGTAAATTTTTATTGAACCCCTAGCATACAAGGCATCATGCTTTTGCCACATTTTTATTACTGAAATCCAAATAATTGCCATACAAGTCAAACCACCAAATGATTATCTTAGAGCACTGAAGGGGGAAAAAAATAGGGGAACAAAAAAGTTGGAATTTTAAAGGAAAATAATGAAGACTGCATTTCTACCTCCCAGCTTTCCTGGCTTCTTTCAAGTATTTTTACAGGAAGCCTTTCCAAACAACTCTTAATTCTAGTCCCTTCTATTAACTGTTCAATTATCTTGTATGCAGCTTTAAAACCTATTTATTTGCTTGTTGTCTCTCCCATTAGATTGGGAGCTGCTTGAGGGTAAGGACTGTCTTTTGTCTCTTTTTGTATCCCCAGGCCTTTGCTGAGTGCCTAGCACTAGTAGAGCCTTAATAAATGTTTTTTGACTCACTGACTAACTGAAACAAGGGGGCCAAATAGTAATAGATCTCAAGCTATGCTACAAAGCAGTAATCACAAAAGTCATTTGGTACTGGCTAAAAACTGAAAAGTCTATCTGTAAACAGATTAGCATGATATACAGAGACATATAACAGTAACATTGTGTTTGATGAACCCAAAGGACTTATTATTTGATGAAAACATCTGGGATAGGTGGAAACCAGGCTGGCAGAAATTAAATTTAGATCAAGATCTTAAATATATATACCACACTAAACTTCAAATGACTGCATCTATAGTATCATAAATCAGAAGAGCAAGGGAGAAAATACCTTTCACAACTGTGGATGAGGGAAGAGTTCATTGACCAAATAAAGAGAAGATCACAAAAAAATTGAAAAAGTTTCTGCACAGTTAAACACAGTTAAAATTACAAGAGAAGTTATAAAAGTTAATAACTCTTAGCAATGAAATGATCAACCATAATTCCAGAGTACCCCAATTCCGGCTATCTATCTCCTAACGGAAGAAAGCAACATACTCTGGGATATAGGCCATTGTGTAACTTTGTTTTATTTGCATGTGCACTTTGGTTTTTGTTGTGTTTTTTTTTTTCATTTTTAGTTGGGGAGAGTGGAGAATTAATCTATTGATTAATATACACTAAAAAGCAAGCTCCATGTAGGTGTTAAATTTTCATGTACAGTTTTTTTTTTCATTTAAATCTATTTTCTCTGCCTTCCACACTCCACAACTGCAAAAGGAAAAAAAAAATAAATACTTGTAATAAATATGCAGTCAGATAAAACAATTCTGTAAATCACAGTGTCCAAAAAATAAATAGGGAGGCAGTTAGGTGACATAGTGAATAAAGCGCTGGGCCTATAGTCAGGACTGAGACCTGAGTTCAAATGCAACCTCACATTACTTAGTAACTGTGTGACCCTGGACAAGTCACTTAACCCTGTTTGCCTCAGTTTCTCATTTTTAAAATGAGCTAGGGAAGGAAATGGCAAACCACTCCAGTAGCTTTGCAAAAAAAAAAAAAAAAACCTCACAGTGGGTCACAGAGAGTTAGACACTACTGAAATGACCTCCTTCCCTCTCATTCTATACCGAGTCCATCCCTTCTCTGTCATGGTTAATGTTGGTTCCTCCAGCATTGTCATTGGTTATTGCATTGATCAGAATTCATAAGTCTTCCAAAGCTGTGTTTGTCTTTGCAATGTTGTGATTGTGTAAATTGTACTCCTGGGTTTTACCTCCTTTTACTCCACATCAGTTCATACAAATTTCCCCAGTTTCTCTAAAATCATTCCCATCATCATTTCTTATAGCTCAATATTCCGTTACATTCATTTCCCACTTGATGGGCTCCTCCTTAGTTTCTTTTTCTTTGGTAACTCTGATCTTGCTCCTAGATCCAGATGACTCTGAAAGAGAAAGTGAGGCTTGCACAGCCTTCCCTCACTTAAATCCAATTCACTTGCATGTCATGGCATCACCTCCCTGATATTATGGTCCTCTGTGAGAATGAAGGGCAAATCACAACCTCTGTGATAGGAAGTAGTAGATGCTCCACTGAGGACCCAACTCGAACAGGCCAGTTGGACAAACATGGTTTGCTTTCCTCCTCCCTCCCTCCCTCCCTCCCTCCCTCCCTTCCTCCCTTCCTCCCTTCCTTCTTCCCTCCCTCCCTCCCTTCCTTCCTTCCTTCCTTCCTTCCTTCCTTCCTTCCTTCCTTCCTTCCTTCCTTCCTTCCTTCCTTCCTTCCCTCTGTCCACATACAGTATCATATCCTTACCTGCTGGTACTCTGCCCAGAGGAATGTAGATTTTGATAGCTGAAACTTCAAGATATCTTGGGGTTTACAGGCTAAATTTCTTTCTTAAGGACCATGCTTTAAGCCCAAATCACTCTGGTTCTCATTGATTAGCCAACAATAGGAGGCAAGCCCCATCCAATCATTGCTTGGTCCCTGATTGGTTCAGAGTGAATATAAATAGCAATTGTTTCTGTTATGGTCAGAAACCCTGAGGGTCTTCCCCTCCCAGACCGATTTTTTTTTTCTACATGAAAGAGGCCGTTCTCTGCCTCATTTCTTACCTAGTCTTAATCACTAAATGGGCATTGCCTCAGAATAACTGAGGCCAAGGTCTCCCACTGCATCCAGGGCCATCTCCAGTTTTCCTGATCTATGTTTTGCCCCTAGACCTAGATGACTTCAGAGGCTAGTAACTTTGCACAACCCTCCTTCACTTAAATCCAGTTCACTTGCATGTCATGGCATCAAATCCCTGATGTCATGGCCCTCTTTGAGAACGAAAGACAAACTGCAATAACTCTACCAGTGTAATGACCAGCTGCAACCCCAAAAGACCAATGAAGAAGTATGCTGCCCAGTTAATGCTAGTGCCATTCCTTTAAGATTATCTTTATCCTTTATCTTGTCTGTACATAATTATTTGCATGTTGTCTCCTCCAATATTATGAGCTCTTTGCAGCCTCACTGCCTGGTATAAACAGGCACTTAATATTACATGATTTGACTTTGGCACATAGTCTAAAAGATACATATAGCTTTAGACATGACAAATGTGTGGATTTGTTTTGCTTGACTATGATTATTTTTGCAAAGATTGTTTTTTCTTTTCTTTTTTTCAAATTGGGACATGATAGAGGTAGCTAGTGATTGTATTGCCAGAAAGAAAAAAAAAAGGGTATTTGAGGCATTTTATAAAATGCACAGAAAGAAGTTGATAGAGAAATGTATACTTAAAAACAAAAAGATGTGTAGAGATTTAGTTTCACATAAAATCTTTTTTCTGTCCTTTGTATATGGAACTATTGTCCCCCTTTTTGGTGTTCATTAACTTCAGAATAAAAAAAATCCAAATCATTTCTAATGTACCCTTAGAAAATCAGTGTTTCTGTGTTTTGTTTAACTTTAACCAACTCCTAGCCTGTCTAGCTAGCTAATATTAGAAACAAAGCTTTTCCCAATACTGCCTCAGCTTTTCTTCTTCCATTTTAGTGGATATCAAAATTCCTAAGGATAAGTGCTTATTCGTAGAAATAAGCTGATGTTGACAGCCATCGCATGATTGTAAGCATATAAAAGGTTGTAGGCTTTAATATTTAATGACTTGTCCAAAAGCCAAAAAATACTTGGAACTTCACTGGATATTTGCAGACATCATCTGAAGAGAATTTATCTTTTACTTGTTTAATAAATTCTTAGATGGACCAGTATTTTCTTTGACCACAAAAAAATTCACTGATGAACACAGAAAAATAACAATACTATCCCATTTGTCTTATTCTCTTGGGATGTTTGTTAAATGATTAGTACAAATGTTTGTAAAAGTAACAACTGCTTTTTTAAACATAGTCATTCGTTTTGTAACTAATCACATTAGATTTTCCACCTAGTACAGTGTTTTTCATAAGAGGTTCAGACGATGTTTGTCATGGCTGGTTAATGCCATTTCTTGGAAGTCACTGAAATATTTTGTATATGAACAGATATCAAAATATGTTTTGTAAGTAGAATAGTTTAGCAGTATTGTGGATCCTATTATATATGATCCTACATGATATCCTTTTGATAGCTTTTCTGTCTGTCATGCTATAGTTCAACTCACTTTTTAAGTCTTATTATTTATTACAAAGCAATGCTTATAGATATCATTTTTATGTTAAATTTCTTGGATTTTTGCCAACTTAGAAGAGCATGAAAACAGGAGAACTGTCTTTTAAAGTATTTCTAGAAATAATCCAGCCTTTCTCTGCAAACCCCACCCAGCATTGGCTTTCTGGGGGCTATTGACTAGGCAAAAGACTAGTTTTGCTTTTTGAAATCTCTTTGGAATTCATTGCTTTTCACAAGTAATTCATTTCACAGCTGGCAGAAGTCTTGCTTAACCAAGTTATATCTTCCAATCAGTAAATTTTTCTGCCTTTAAACTTCGTTTGTTCCTATAAATTGTATCCTAGGATACCAGGTGGCACTAATCTGACGAGCATAGAGAGCTTTGCAAAACTTAAAGTACTATACATGTGCATTATTACTGTTAATGGCAATAATAACAAGTATTGTGAGGTGACTTAAGAAGTTCTGGAAAAGAGAACTTTTTATGTAACAGACATTAAACAGCAAGTATTACTAGAACTTGACCAATTTTGTACATTTTTATTTTTTAAAAAAAAGCTCCTGCTATAAAAAAGTAGTGTTTTTTGTTCCATTTTTATTTGAGGAAGTTTTTTCCCCTTTATATTGTTCAGATATAACATTGTTCAGAAGTATCGTGTTGGTTTATAGTTAACCACTATACTCTGAATACTTTTCAAATTATGATAATAAAGTTGCATTGAAAATTTAAAAAAAAGTCTTCCTGACTTTATATTGTTCAGATATAACATATTAATATTATCATTATTATTAGAACTTTTCATTAATAATCCTAAGGCAGAGTGGCTTTTGGTGGCATTTGCAAGCCTTGGCCAGAGTTTGAAACTGATAACTAAAGAGAAATCAAGAAGCACAAAAGAGTTGTGATAACTGTTCTTCTGAAGAGGGCAAAATGTTTTAATTTTTTTACCAAACCAGATTTTATTTTTCCTGGTTAGCATGTTATTCTACTTTAATTGTACCTTCACATTTTTTGGAATGTGAAAGAGAGAAGAGAAAATGACTAGTACATAGTTGCGTTTACCTGAGTCTCTAATTCCCTGCAGAAAATTTCCTTTACTGCATTAGCCTCAAAATAAAATGCTTTTGGTTTTATAAAATTGAAGGTTCTGTTGTTTCAGCATGTACACATCCCTCTCCATTTTCTGATATCAATCACCCTCCTATTTGTCTTGACACCATTCTCTTAATCCTTCTCCTGTCCTCTTTGGGCTCATCTTCCTTCAAACTCTGCTGACCCCCACTGCCAAGTTGATCTTCCTAAAATGCTTTCATAACATCATCCCCCACTGCCACTACAGCACTGAGGCCTACAGACTTGGCACAAAAACTGAGAATTTGGTAGTTGGAGTCACTGAATATTTATGAATGAATATTTATGATATGCCTACCAGATATACGATCTTGAGCTGGGAAGATTTGCTAGAATTTTTGCTACAAATATAGAAGCTTGGTTGTTTTGGAGGGGGGGCTGGGGGGCGTGGTTAAGTGTTGAATTAAGTTAAAGGTGGTAGTAGTGTAAGTACAGGTCATAAAAGCAGTTTTTCTCTTATACCTCTTTCTAAGGAAGTAAAGTACAGTGAAATGATGAAAAGGCCTCTTTAAATTAATTTTAAGTAGTTGAGTATTTGAAATTGTTTAAGTCGTTTCCTGCTTTTTCAGACTTCGTATGGTCTTTGTTTAAATTCACCCTTTGTGGACTTGAGAAAGAAGTGTAATATTCTTAAACAACACAGCAGTTTTTAAAAGAAAACTTTATTTGTTGAACTTATTTAAAATAATGTTTTAAATTAATTTAATAAAATGGTAAGCATGTGGCATTAGCAGGTGATCTCAATGTTAGTAATGTGACGACTCTGTTATACATTACGTTGCCATGATTTATCCCATAAAATTATCTTGAAATTTCTAATTTTTATCATTTTTTATGGTCAACAAAGATTTACTTCTTACAGTTTTTTTTTAATCTTATGTATTTTCCCTTTCTGTTGTTTTCCTTTTCAATAGGCAACAACTGAGCGACCTTTCATTCAGAAGTTATTTCGACCAGTTGCTGCAGATGGACAATTGCATACGCTGGGAGATCTCTTAAAAGAAGTTTGTCCTTCAGCAATTACTACTGAAGGTAAAGTATGATCCTCATTATTAGAGCATTTCCTTTATTCTAGTATTCTCAAAAAAAAGAAAACTTTCTCCTTTTTATTGGCTTTTACAAAGATCCACTCTACTGTCACTCCAAAAATATTTTTTCTATTTTCATTACTTAATGGGAAATATCCTTCCACACAGAAGCATCCACTCCTTCATCTAATTCATATCTAGCAGACTTTTTCACTAAATCTTTCAAACAACAACAAAAATAAACTTTACATTTATTTTGGACCAGTTTAACAAAAAAACCTAGATGTGCTATTTAAAACTTTTTTCCTACCTGTGATTTTCAATCTTATTTTGCAAATTAATCAACATATCTTGATTCATAAACTAAATTAAACAGATATGAGTGTGTTTTCTCCTTGTTCATTTGAACTTTTATTATTTTCACATATCTATTAATAACAAATCGTACAGCTTTTAGTAGTATTGTGGAAAAATAAGTGTCTTTAGAATTTAGATAGATAGATATATATATATCTAGATAGATAGATAGATAGATAGATAGATAGATAGATAGATAGATAGATAGATAGATAAATAGATATAAAACAGCAAATCAAGTTTACATATAACGTTATCTTAACAATAAGGTATATGATAAACTAATTTCCCTGTAGTTTTTCTTTATCTGTTCTTTGCTTTTAGTCTATGGTTCACAGATAGCCAAGTGTAATAACCTCAGTTTAAGGATCCTCAAGAGCATGAACTGTTTGACATTTTGCTTCTATCCCTAGCATCTAAACATAGCACTTAGTAGGGAGTACATGCTTAATAAATGCTTTAGAATTAAAATGAAGGTTAATCTTGTCTTGAAGTCACTGTCATCACAACTTCTCTGTCTTAATATATTAGTTAATTTTTATCTCCTTGTATTCTTATTTCTTTATTTGTATTTGTTCTTAACTTTTCACCTTTCCCTCCCTTTCTAGAATAAGGAAGGATGTCTAGAATTTTTTAAAACATTTCACACCCAGTGAATTTGCCAGTGGTCCATATACATATTTCAGTATGGTGAACAGCTTGGTCTTTTTTTTCATAACAATTGAAACTATAATTCTAGGAGACTTCAGGATTTCAAACATGAGTTTTAAAACAACTTATTTTTAGAACTTATTCAGAGTTTAATTATGAGGTCTGTATCAGTCAGAAACATCAGATCACCTTTCTTAGCCTCAGTTGGCATTTGAATATCAAATGATGAATGTAAAATTTGCCTTTCACTTTCATACTTGTTTATTTCTCACTTTCTCAATATAAATAGAAATTACATGGTAATTTTTACATGTTAAGGAATTGGCATATTTAATAGGAAAAATTGAGATTAATTTTTTTTTAATCACACAAATTAAGAAAAAATCTCATACATACAGACAAGTAATCCTTAAGTATGATTTGAGGCAATGTATTTAAATGACAAGGAAAAGGAAACTGAGTCTTGAGGTCAGTGGGTTGAACCAGAGAGAATACAATTGGGTGTTTCTGTTATTTATTTTATCAGCCCTGTGACATATTGAGTGGCTTAAAGCATTGACCCCTACAATAGAGAGAGAGAGACCTATATTATATATGCATGTGTGTAGAAACTGATATAAAGGGAAAACCCATATTTAACCTACTTAAAATATCACTTTAACAGATATTCTCAAGAAGAAGATAACTCCATTTTTTAAATTTTCCTACTGTTTGTATGACTGTGTAAGCCATATATACAATATAATTACTTGCTCTCTTATTTTTCTGTTTTTTAGAAAATTACTTCTGTCAATTAGGTCCTTTTATGTTGAATATGTTTCATACTTAAGGCTACATTGTCCTCTGTGCCTCAGTAATCTGTTAAGCACATGGCATTTGTTTGAAACCCACAAGGGGTGCCATGTGAACCCACAAAAATGATGATAAACCAGTGCCAGAAAGGAACAGGAATTAGGGAGTTACATCAAAAAGTTCCTTGCCTACTCATCCTAAATTACTGAAATTGTTGATCATTGTACCTCATTATTCTGAGATTCTTTATGCTGAACTTTGCTCTAGTGTTGGAATAAATCAATATTTTCTTTGTTTTATTACATTATGAACTACAAAACTTTACTATGTTTTCTTTATTATTAGTGACTGAATTTATAATTTGTTTCATTGTATCTTACAAATGTATATTAAATCATTATTATTAGTTCATGAAATGTTAACCTCAGCCATCTTACCATATTGATCCTGTTGTAGTGCTTGATTTTTGCTCATTTAAAATTTTATCTTTGTTTTTCTGACTATAAAAATGTTGGTTGCGAAATCTCTGGTAATTCATTAGTGGATCCTGGCTAACACTGATTGCTTTCTATTTCTTCATACTATGTTTTCTTTCTGCTAGCTCTGTGCCAGAGTATTGATGATATAGACACAAAACTTTTTCTCGTAATATAATACTCAAGTTATATTTAAGTCTTATATAAATCACTCTAAACAAGTGGCCATTAATTATTGATTTGTGTACTTTATTTTCATCTTTAGGGTATGTTGAAGGAGCTTTGGGAAAAGTCCTATGCTCTTCATCAGTTGTCTTTTAAGTCAAAAATTGAGCTAAAATTCTTTCATTATTTTACATTTCCAAAACATCAGAATTTATGTAATTTCCTTTAAACCTCAAGAAAAATGCCCTATTTTCCTATTTTATGTACTATATTTTTAAGAAACTCTCACTCTAGTGCTTTTATTAGTGTGCAACTACTGTTCAGGTGCCAGCAAACACACCTGCATGACAAGGTGCCAGTCATTTGCTAAAGAGCTTCTTTCATTCTTTATGTTTTTGTACTGTTTGTATACAGCCACTTGATCTAGTTGCTTTTTCATGGTCCTTCAGTTTAGTCTAGGAAAGATTACAGCTTATTGAAATTTTACCTAATTTGTTTACTTAGTTTATTAAAACAATAACAAACCTCTGTATTCTGTAAACTATATCCTTGATTCTTGCCAGTGTAGTTCATTCTCACCTCATAGTTGCCATTTTGGGGAGAGGCACATCCCCTAAAAAGTCTTCATGGAATTAGAAAAAGAGGAGGACAGAGGTGAATGTGATGATGCATTTCCCATATTTCACGGAATTTTAAAGCTAGAAATACTATTGCATCCCTCTCATTTTACAGATGAGGAAATGGTGGCCAAGGGAAGTTGCGTGATTTTTCCACTTACTGGATAAACTTATTGACATAACTGGGATTAAAGCATAGCTCTTCTATCCTTGGTTCAGTGATTTCTCTGCTATAACATCTCTCCTCCCCTCCCTACACACACCATTCTGTTTCTTTGGACACTGAAATATTTGTTTTAATTTAAAGGTAACTATCATTCTTTATGTACTAGTTTTTATCTAATGCTTAATTCTGTGGCTTAGAAATACTTAGTTATTGCACACAAAGGTATTATTAGACAAAAGGTAACATAATCTCACACATCTTAGAGCATCCTATGATATCTCTGGCATTCTGCAACTACTGTTTTTCATTTGTTTTAAGTGGTAGTATAGGTAGCTCTTTCTACTACTTTTGTTTGGATTTACTCAAATGGTGGGTGTGAAGGTTATCCATGCAAGAGAAAAGCAGCACATCCTAATGTAGATGGCATCAGGCCGAAGACTCCTGTCTACTCTTATACACGTAAGCTACTGCATGTAGCTATTCCTGGAGAACAGCCACAGTGTGACTCCTCTGTTGGTCACTCCCATCTTTAATCCACCACTCCTTTCTTTTGCCTACGTAGGGAAATTCCAGGGGTAATGGGAGGGTACCTTTTAATGTTTTTTTTTCCTCTCTCTTAACTATTGAATAGCTATCTTAATGAGCTTTTCCCTGTAGGGAAGTGAGTAGCTACATCTTTTAGGTGTCTGGTAATGTATTTTATACTTCCTAGAAAACCAAGATTTCTGTCTTTTTTAGAATAACCTGTGCCCACCTTGTTAGTTTAACTTGGATTGTTACTCTTTCTTTTTACCACTTTATTGTGCAAAGTGATTTTACTTTCAAGATCTATGAGAAAGACTTAAAACACTGAAGCAATACATTCTTTGGTTCAGTACACCCAGGGTGTTGGCAAATGGCAGATATTCTGGCACACCTGGATGTCTCTTCAGCTGAAAGGAAAAGACTTGAAGATTGGGTGTAAGTGACCTGACAATCCTCACATGATAAAAAGAGAAAGTGCTTCATAAAAGTCATGTGATACCATTGTCTTATTTTCTATAGCAAATGATTCAGTTAGAAAGGAATTTTATTTTATTTCATCGTATGAAAGTAGGATGCACTAAGATTTAAGGAGATCTGCTTCAGATCACTGTTCTTGTAGAATAGCTATGTTGAGCAGTTTTGTGTGTTTCTCTCTTTTTGTTTTGTAAGTAGTTGTGGGAGCTGGTTAAATTATAGACAATAGGAAATAATGCCAAGGTGAACTTAAGTAAATTCCCTTTGTGTTTGCTGCAGAAGTTAACATGACACAGATAGCCAAGCATCTGTACCACATCAAGAGCAAAGTATTTCTTTCCTTGTTATTTTCCAGTGAATTTAACATTCTGTTGATTTGGGTTTATAGAAGAATCTATAAGCCCTACTTTGCTGTATTTCTTATTTAATAGTTAATAACAAATTACAGAAATCCATTAAAAGTATTATTCCAAGAAATCACCTGACCATTCAGCCTATTTGATAATCAAGAAATCTCCATTACCTATTTTTTAATCCTATTTTCACTTGAGATTACACAGAAAATGAAATTATATAATACTGCAGAGGAGACATACCTTCTGGAAAATGAGCAAGGTTTTCTAGATTTCTTCCATCATTATATATGATTCAAATGATACTTTCTGCCTGACAGATATGGCATGGTTTTGAAGGGTCTTTACCAACTACCACTTAATTATGTATTCCCATTTGACTGTACAAAATCACGTAATGAGCCCATATATAAATGCCACTTAGTCATATACCAGCTCTCCACCTCTGAGGAGAGGAAATAGCCTATGGAGTGTTATGTTATTCCTTATGTTGCTAGTGAGAGAGAAAGGGCAGGTAATCCAATCTAGCATGCTTTGAACAAGTATGCTGTTTTTGATAGAAAGAGACAGTGTAGAGACTGAGTCCAGGGACTAGATGGCTAAAACATTTTATTTGCTTGGGCAGTAAATTGACTTTGGGTGTTCATATTTTTCATCTGGACTTATGATTTCATCGGTGTTGGGAACTTCCATTGTGGGAACTCCTTCTACTGATGTAAATCAGCAGTTGATCTGTAATGTAGCCTAAGAAGAGAAGGGAAAAGACAGGAACAAGCATTTTGTTAAGTGCATATATAATGTGGTAGGGCACTTTGCGAAGCCCTTTACAATTTTTTCTCATTTGATCCTAGTGTAAGGGCATGGATTCCTAACATAGGAATTGGTGAACTTTTTAAAAAATATTTTGATAACTGTATTTCAATGTAATTAGTTTTTTTGTCATATTGCCAACCATGGCATCAAAAACGTTAAGAACACTTTTTTTTTTGTTGTTTTGTTTTGGGAATTCCCTAGGACACTAAATGATTAAGTGACCTAGTTGTGATCACTACCAGTGTGTGCCAGTAGCAGGATTTGAACTCAGGTTTTCCACACTGTCTCTCATTAGCAATAGTGTCATTGTATCATAGATGTAAGGTTGTCTTTATATGTCCAAAAGAGAACTCACTGTCTTTCCTCCCACACCATGTGATCCAAGCTTCCCTGTTTTTTTTAAAGGTGCCACCATCCTTCCAGTCTCCAAGGTTCATAACCATAATATTATCCTCCACTCTTTGCTACCCCTTACTGCACATGTCCGTTTAATTGCCAGATCTTTCTTTTCTCTTTCCACATCTCTCACATCTGGCCTCTTCTTTTTACTCTTGCATGCGCCACCTTCGTTCAGACCATCTTCATCTCCTGCCTAGGTTGGTCTCCCTGCTTTAGTTTCTAAATACTTCAGTCCATCTACTACACCACTGCCAAAGTGATTCCTTTGACCATAGAGCCGACCTTGCCACTACTGTATTTCATAAACTCCAGTGGTTCCTGACTGCCTCTAGAACAACAGACAAATTTCTCTGCTTTGTCTTTGAAGCCCTTCACAACATGGCCTCACCTTGTCTTTCCTAATTATCATATATTCCCTCCCTTCCTGTATATTATGGTCCAGTCAAACACCCAGCATCTCATCTCTTATTTCCATGTCCTTGTGTAGGCTGTGCCACATGCCGAGAATGCATTCTCCTTAACTTTTCCTCATACCTTCTTAAGCACCACCTTCTTCATGAAATCTTTCCTCATCCTCTCCAGTCTCCATTTGCTACTATGTCTCCTCCCTAACTTATTTTTGTTTCTTTTCTTTAGAATTATTCCATACACACACACACACACATGCACACATGCACCTCTATATGTATACTTTCTCCCCTGCTAAAATGTGAATTCTTTGAGAGAGGGATGGATATTTAATTAAGTAGAACAACAAATGACTGGCATCTTTAGCTTGTATCTCATATACATACATACATGTCTATATATACACATACACATTTGTATATGTATAGTATAATAATTTATTTTAGTTTTCAATACTCACTTCCATAAGATTTTGATTTTACATTTTCTCCCATTTCCTGTGCTTCCCTCTCCCCAAGATGATATGCAATCTGATATAGACTCTATATATTCATATTAAACATATTTTCACATTAGTCATATCATATGTATTTTTAAAAATCTCGTGTACAAGAGTCCACTCTGCTTTAATACAAGTTTAACAGATTGTTAGTTGTTTTATAGGATTATTCTACTTTAAAATTTACAAAAAACCAAACATATATTGAAAATTGTGATTAAGATCTACTAGACCACATAGGTTATTCATCTTTGTAGCTTGAGTCCCACCCCCAGCCAGTGGCAAAGTGGTGGGATTTCTTTTGAAAAGTATATTTATGGAAAAAATATTTTGTATCCCTCTGCCATCCCTATCAAGGAATATATCAGGAAGTAGATTTTGTAGATATGGAAAATAGCCAAGAATAGTTCTTTCACCTCAGTAAATTTAAAAACCATTGACCTACATTATTCTCAAGTATTTTCATCCTGGAAACTCTTTTGCCACACACTGTGATTTTAAGCAAGCCCCATAATTTCCTCTGTGCCTGTTTCCTCTCCTGTAAAATGAGGATACTTCCTTTCCTACCTCATTGGATGATTGTAAGAATCAGATGAAAGATTGTTTTTGAAAGTATTAAGTGCAAAGTGGTATTATTCTTTCCCAAAAGAATGTGTACCTCAAAGTGTAACAAGACCTGCATAAGACTTAACTTCACCTTTTCAGAAACTAACAGCTGGAGGTTAGGTTCTCTGTGTTAAGGATGTTACTGAAAGCATAACTTTCGGTAATTGTGGAACTAGCTAGGATCTTCCTCGCCATTGGGAATTGGAACTCTAGAAGAACTCATTATCCCCTCTATTTTGGCATCTATAAGCTTATCTATTCTTAATTTGATGTGATTGCTCCATTAAACTATGAAACCATACCCTTAAAATATAAAAAATATATTTTTTAATGGTTAGTAGTTTAAAAAAAAAGAGGAAAAAGAAGACATATAAACTGTTAGGTGACATTGACAAATCACTGAATCTGGAGTTAGGAAGACCTGAATTGAAATCTAGCCTGAGATACTTATTAGCTGTGTGACCGTGGACATGTCACTTAACCTCCACTTTCCTCAGTTTCCTCATCTATAAAATGGGAATAATAATGACACTCACTACTCTATCCTCAGGGTTGTTTTGAGGATCAAATGAGATGTTTCTAAAACATTTTACAGTCTTTAAAGCACGATATAATTGCTTGATGTTATTATTGTATTGTTATAGTTATTATCATTTCAGAATGGTTTGAATAATCAAGTTTGAATACAGCCTGTCAGATCATCTTAGTTTTAAGATATTTAAAGTTGGTCATCATTATTCTTGCAATTTTGGGGTCTTGCTTTGTAGTAGAACAGATCCGTGAAAATGAAAATTCCTAAGTTTATACTTTATCTATCTTGCTTTCTTTCATTCAGTCTTCATTTCTTTTCCTTGCTCTAAGATAGGTACCTAACTGACTGTGATAAACTTTATAACAGATATCCCCATGATATTTTAATCCAAAGATATTTATCTTTTCTAAGAGCACATACAGAAGAATGATCAAATGATTTCTTTACTTGTTCTGTAGTAGTAAAGCTAGCTAGATTGTTTGGAAGGATTACAGTAAGAGGATAATTGACGTTTCATCTTCTCTCTTTCCCGGAAGCATGTTCTTTGCACAAGTAATAGTTAACTTATAGTGTTAGAAAACAGTTGTCTTTAGCCAAAATACCAAATAAATGATTACATAGGAAAGCTCATTAATACATAACTCAGAATATTTGCAATCAGAATCACATTAAAGTTTTCATTCTGCTCTCTAAAGAGCTGTTTATCGTTCAAATTCATAATGTAAATAGGATTATCAAAGGGAGGTTTAACATTCTTATAGTACATATTTTTCATATAGTATCATAGACTTAGACCTAGAAGGAACCTTAGTGGTCATATCATCAGTCCATTGTCTGAGATTTAGAGAAAATAAGTAAAATAGAGAATAAGCCTAAGATTACATAGGTATTGACAAAGGCAGGATTTGATCCCAGATCCCCTGGGATCTTCAAATTCAGTGTTCTTTCCACTAAAGCAGTCCTTGTATGTCTTTAGCCTCATAACACTTTGCTAGTGTTCAGTTATATACATACTTAAATTTTCATGCAAAATATGTTATAATTCAGCTATTAAAACTCATTTAAAGGGCTCATTTTATCAGGAGATCTGAATTTTTGAGGTTTTGCTGCATTTCACTTTCTTAAGTTTTTCATTTTATTAGCTTTAAGAATTTGCTTTGAATATTAAGACAAAAATAGAAAAAAAAATATCATACAAGAAGAACTTTAAAAAACCCTCCTATGAAGTTGTAGTTTACTTTTACCACACTTGGCAATTTCATTATCAGAAGACTTTTAATCATGTTTTTTTTAATACATTACAGTATAAAGTTCATGAACTTAAAAATTTCTTTCAAAGACTGTACAATTCAGACTTAATTTTCTTTAATTTGGTATATTCATTCTGAAAACAGATGTTTTTGTAGATGATTTTTTAAACGGATTAAAAAGTGGCATATACTTTTTTAAAAATCCTGTTGAAAATGTTAACAGTAGACTTCTAGAAAAATATCAAGGAGCATAATGGGGGAAAATTTATAAGAACACAGTCCATGCATGGAAAATGATAGCAAGTGTATGTTATCTATAATGCTGTGTTCATTAAGATGTATACTGCCTTGTGAATATAGATCCGGAAGAAGTTAATGTAAGTATTTTAGAATGGGTTTATATTTCTCTGATAAACAGCACTCTCCTTCTGTTTGTGATCACAGGATGAAAGCTCTGTAAGCTTGTATATGTACATTTTTACTGCTACATCATGTAGCGTGCTCTTAAGATTGAGATCTCATTCATTCCCCAGGAAGCATTTCTGTCTAAGATTAATTGCCCTTTTAAAATCAGTGTTTGATGTATTCCTTTAGCTATATCCTGACTTGGTTTAACCCTTCTTGACCTGACCTCACTGACTATTACCCACCGTGGCTGAGGCAGAAACCCTTCAGTGTGATGTATGCACATACTACAGACTTCAACCTGTGGGTTTTCACATCGATGAATTCAATTAGTTAGATTTTTATGACAAACATATAGTTGAGGTTAAAGAATTTGTCAGATACCGAAATAAACTGTCCAGACTTAAGTTAATCAAATAATTCATCTGCATTTATTGTTTTGTCTATCGATTTGTCTCTGGAATGTGAAATGATGTCTTATAAGTGGTATTGAACATACCCAAATGACAAGTCCCATGGCTCCTCGTTACATTAGAGCATAAAAACAGAGATATGGTTGTGATGTGATGTGATATTGCTTGTAGCCTTTTCATGTTTCAAATTTATTTTCTTCTGTATTCACTTAAATTTTAAACTTTTACTTCAATCATACTCTGGTTTCATGACAAATTTGGAATTTTTTCTTTAACTATTTTTTTGGTTGTTTTCCTTAAAATAAACAATTTGAAGTCAGCATATTTATTCTACTTTCACTTCTCAATAGTAAGTGGGCAGCTGGTGCAGTGAATAAGTGCTGGATCTGGATTCAGAAAGAGTCTGCTTCCTGAGTTCAAATCTGGCCTCAGCTACTCACTAGCAGTGTGACCCTGGACAAGTCACTTAACCCTATTTGCCTCAGTTTCTTCATCTGCAAAATGAGCTGGAGAAGGAAATGGCAAACTACCCTAGTATCTCTGCCAAGAAAATCCCAAAAGGGGTTACAAAGAGTCAGACACAACTGAAAAACAACAAAAATTGTAAGCATCCATCTGAAACCCCAGCTATCAATCTCATAGTCATTTGACCAGTATTGCTTGTTGAAAACTAGAGTTTAAGTGGAAATGTAGTGACTAGCTCATGAAGAAGGGGGAAAATAGTCCTGTGCCCTCAAAAATAGAATAGGCATTTATCATATAAGAATTCTTTCCTTCTCTCTCTCTCTCTCTCTCTCTCTCTTTTTCTCACACACACACACACATTCTCTTTCAAAAAAGAAACTGTTTAAGAACATCAGAAGGCTAATTTCCTAGTTGTGATTTTTTTTCTTCTTTTGTCTGGTCATGACACAGTACTTAAACAGCATTTCAAACAATATGATGAGATTTTTATTATAATTCAGAATTAGCAAAGGTATTTTCCTGCCATTATATGGTTACAGTGGTCTGTATATCAATTGATTATGTGTTTACCTCTTAGTAAAAATATTGTTCTGTAGTCATTCAAACATGTCAATAGGAGGCACAGTTCTCATAGTCCTTTGTACCTGATTTACATGCATTCCAGATAACTGAATGCATAGTTTAGGATAAATTTGGACCAAAATTTTCTGCTTTGTAGAGCTGTGGCTATGAATTTTTTTGTGTTTATGTAGAGTGAGTACATTATCTTTTCTTTTAAAATTATACCATTAATTATCTTCTCTTTCATCCATTTTTAGTTAGGAAATTAAGCTAAATAGAAATTTCTTTCTATTCAAACATAAGATCAATTTAAAGGAACTTTAGAGATCATGAAGTCCACCTTTGTTTTACAAATGAGGAAGCTAAGTTGCAGAGTGATTCTGACTTCCCTTATGACACATGGTTATTAAATGGCAGAAATAGTACTAGAATCTGGCTTTTCATTCTCAGTCCAGTGTTTTTTCCACCATTTGGTGCTATCTTCTGATTTTTTCTCCTTTTTGTATAATTTGATACTTTAGAAATTGCTTTTGTTTAATATGATGTTATTATTACTTTATTCAATAAGAGTAAATAATTTTACCTGTGTAAACTGTTTACTCTAATAATGTAACTGAAGTTTATTAAATTTTTCTGAAAATTAAAGATGCTTTTCTCTTCCAGCTCCTTAAAATATTATGTGCCCAAAACTTTAACTCTGCCATCTTTATTTTAATGGAGGTATGAGCAATAATGATAAATAAATCATAGGTCCAAACCAAAAACTTTCCCAGTCATAACAGCTGTTCAGATTATCTTATGTGTAAACTTCATTAATCTGTTAATTCAGTTTACTTTCCATCATTTTAACTTAGAATAAAGAAAAAGCCCCAAACTTTATTGCTGTTCATTTTACTTTTTTAAAAGCAAAATATCATACTTTATGAAGATTCTAGCCCTTTTTTGGGGGAAACTTTTTTCACATGATTTGCTGCCTAAGTATTGACATAAATTCAGTTTCTTTTCTACTTTAATAAGTATAAAATGTCTCTGACCTTTATTTTCTTTTTTCTTATTAGAAAAAGCTGAAGTATTTATGAATGACTGTGCTTGGTGTTATGAAGTATATTAGGGTAGTAGCAGTTTCAGGTTCAGATTGAAATGAAGAACAGTGGGCTGAAACTCATATCAGACACATTCACTCGATTACTATCTCAAGCATTGGTCTACTTAAACATTAAATTGGCTTTAAAAAAAAAGTAAGCTGAGTGAGTGAGATGTGGAGTAACATTTTTATCCTGAGTCATTTGTTTTATACTGACATTTTTCTCATCCCTAAGTAGTAAATTCTAGATTCTCACTTTGAAACACAAAGAAACATTTACCAAAAATCCAACTTATATTGTCTAGTGTTTCTTATGCTATGGTTAAAAAAAAAAACCCAAAACTCTACTAAATATCTTCCAGTCTTTTTAACTAGTATTAGTATTCTAAAATTGACCAGTCATGCACTGTTATTGTTTATGGCATCTTGATTTTTAAAAATAATAGCTTTTATGTTTTTTGTCATAACCTGTGACATGCTTAATTCTTCTCAGCCTCCCTTTGAATTTTGTAACCAAAATATTCGCTGAGATTAGAAACCCCCTGAGGAGATATTCATCTTAATAGATTTTTCTTTGGATTTTGTCAGAGACCAGAGATTGGATATCACAAGCTTGCACTCTTCCCCACTAATAGTTTTCCAAAATACAGATTTTAAAACAGTTAGCTAAAGAACAGAATCTAGTAATTTCCAGGGACCTGAAGTTCATTTTATAGTGTGAGAAATTTCTTTAGCACAGCCCTTCTTTCTGAGTGTATAAATTAAGTAATTGATATTATCTGTTTCTTTCTGGCAGTCTGTGGAAGATTGGCATTTAGTCACTAAACTGTGGAGCCAGTGCTAACTGGTTTCCATCTAAATCTTTCATAAATTTTTCCTTCTGATATAATATCCCCACTCCACCTCCTGCACTCCCAGCTCAGTCTCTTACATTTATACACTAGTCTTGAGTCTGATGATGAACTCTGATTGCCTCTGATGGCACAGCTCATGATAGCCTTCTGTCCTAGATGAAAGTGACCCAACAGAGGGGTGATAGTTTGTCTTTCACGCACAACTTACAAGGATTTGTGATAACCAAATAATCTGCCTTCTTTTCAATAGATACTTTAACCAAAAAGTGTTAACTACTCAGGTTGTAGATAGTACCCTCTACGCTGTGCATCAGACAGGGAGTCCTTAAAGGCGACTCTGGCTTGAAGAAAAATTTTGTCGATAAGGAAGTCTTAGAGCACTCCTGCTTCCCCTTTTGACTGTGTTACTGATAGGAAGAGTGATTCTGAGAATATTAAATATTTCTAAGAAATTCAGTATAATGATTGTTTAAAACTGAGAGGAGAACTGAGGTGGAAGTGCTTTAAAGCAATGTAAGAAAGATTTACTAAAGTAAAACCATGGCAATCTAGAACTCTCTTGGAATGAGTCACAGGACTGTAGAAGGTCAAAGCTGCAAGTGGCTTCAGACATCTTGTCTGACTTACCCTTCTCTTTCACCTGCTCCCTTTCACTCCTACTTCAGTAGACTCTGTTTTTCAAAGGAGAAAGGAGGTTGAATGACATGACCATGGCAACACACTTAGTAAGTTAATGGAGTTAGACACTTTGAACCTGGGGCTTCCAGACTCATTCCATTCTTGCTATACCACACTGCTGCCTTAGATATTTTGGATCTTGAGGGATTTGCTGGTTTCAACATTAAAAGTATTTGTTTATTTTAAATTATTTGGATGAAAAACCTTTCACTTAACACTTTGTGACTCTAATCAAATCATTTGACCTTCCTGGACCTAAGTTTCCTCCTCTGTTTAAAAAAAAAAGTTTGTTGGGTTTTTTTTTTTTAGGAAATTGGACTAAATGACTTCTGATGTTGTTTCTAGATCTAGATCTGATCCTGTGTTCTTAAAATAGGTTGCATGCTTCCCTGTCTTGTTAAAGAGTAGACCAAATACAACCTCACTCTTTCTTGATGACTGTTGGTTTTCATTATGAGTGTCATTTGTCATACTATGCTTTGATATAGACAATGTTCCAATAACAGTGTCACTACGGACTGTTGTGTTTTTTTAATTCTTTCCCTTTTTATCATTTTTCCCCCCTCTTTCCTCATCTTGCCATCAGGTTGCCAGCTGATATCTACCTATGACAGTCTCTTTTCCCATCCCTGTTGCTATTTCTGATCCATTGTGGACTTGAAAGCTAGATAACAAAGTTTGACAGAATTGTGTTTGGAATAGATGTTAAATAAGATCTAAGTGTGAGCAAAGATCAAGGGGAGAGGTGCCTTTAACTAAACGGTGGTGTGGTTGCAGTAGTTGGAGTGCAAGACTTGAAATCAGAAAGGACTGGGTTGGAATCCTACCTCTAACCCTTTCTGTACAGATATGAGCAAGTTCCTTAACCACTTTAAACTTTGGTTTTCCCAACTTTAAATAGGGTTGATAATGTTTATAATACCTACCTCACAGAATCTTTTTGAGGCTCAAATGAGCTTCATATGTAATATAAATATAAAGTGATTTTTAAAACTATGTAAATGTCAGGCTTTTCTGTCTCCTGAAATAGCTCCCTACCAGACTATCATCTGTCTCCATGAACTTTCTAAAAACTACTTTGGATGAGCTGGTGCTTTTTTCATTTGCTTCCTAGTTCTCTGCTGAGTTTTTGTCTTTTGATTGTTGGGGTTTTTTTTAGATTGTGGAGTTACTGTTATAATGGAAAGGCTTGCTTTAGGTTGTCTTTTGATAAATAATAGCTTTATCATTGGTAAGAATCATTGACCTTTTGAGCTAGAAGGAACCTTGGAGATGTTCTCATCCAACCTTCTTATATTATCAAAGAGAAAACGGAGGCTCTGAGAAGGGATGTGATTTGTATCCAGAATTACACAGAGAGCTGGGATTCAAACCAGGGTCTTCTAAATCTAAGTTCAGTGCTCTTTCCATTATACTGTATTCTACTCAGTAATGTTGTTGATGTGGTTTAGACATGTTAAGAGAAACTTCTTGTTTCTATACATGTCGTTTTCAACATGGGAAGTCATTTCACCTTACTTCACTCCAAAATGCCACTCATCTCATCTAAGTTTATAATATTTTTATGCTTCTGTCATTTTAAGAGAATTCCTTGTTCCTGAAGTCATTTTATGAATTGACATTTCATCACAGCTGTAGTGCCATGGGACAATATGAAAGTCTTACTTGATTCTCTACCCACCTCTCCCCTGTCCCCACAACCACCCCTTCTCCACCTCCCTATAAAAGTTGGAAGGAGCTTTAGAGTAAAGGGCTTCCAAATGCATCTGCTTTAATGGTTTTCATTCCAAGTAGGATCCCTTGCTCTAGATTTTAAGATTCCTGGGCAATTTTTTTTCTCATATTCACCATCTCATTTGATCTTTTATGCAATATCAAAGCCATTTCAGGATAAGGAAGATGTTGTCCTTATTGTCTATGCTCCTTACTGTAAATAGTTCAAATCACATCCTCTCCTTGAATGTCTAGGGCCTGGGTCTTTTTGGTCCTAAAAGGAAAGATGATTCAAAAGTAGAATCAGGATGAACATGTAAGGGGCTGATATCTTTTGAATTCTGTTCCATTTTTGTGGTGAACCTCAAAGCATTGGAGCAGTGTTTCCTGAACAAGATAGTTTGGTATAGTGGAAAGAACATTGGATTTGGAGTCAAAAGACCTAGGTTCATGACCTAGATCTACCACTTACTAATCATGTTAACATGGACAGATCACTTAAGCCACACTTAGCTGGTCTATAAATAGAGATAACTACTTACCTGACAGGATTGTTGTGAGAAAACATTTTGTAAACTGTTGGTATAAATATGAGTAACTGTTATTTGTTTTAAGAGAAGATACTGAATTTTTTTAATTATTAAACAAAATCATTTTATATTACCTGTGATCCTGTATTCATGTGTATCTATGATCTTGTTCCTATGTTTTTATCCATATCTATCTGATACTTAATTTCAGTAAATAGATATATTTACTCAGCACCAATAAATGAATAGGGAATCCACAAGAAGTTTATAGTTTCAAAGGGGTGTACACACACACGTAGCAAGAAAGCACCATGGCATAATAAACCAAAAGGCATCAATGAAACTTTATTTTAAAAAACAAACCACACATATATATACACAACACACACATATATACATGTGTGTATGCATATATTTCCCATTAATACTCAGAATTCTTTTTAACCCTCAAGTTTCTGTTTTAGGTAAATTAGTAATCTGCATTTCAACTTTCTCCATGTCCACATGGTAAAGTATGTTGAGTGCACAGGGGAGAACTAGAAGTGGGTGTCAAAAACATAAGACCATCATGTGTCAAGACTCCCAAACAGCTCGAAATCCCTGACTCAGATGCTTAGTTCTAGGTAGCACTTGTTTTAATATTTATAGTAGCAGGTGTTTTTAGGTGTAACCGACACAAATTAGGTCGATGAATACAATGGTCTATTTTCTTCTCTATAGTTTCATTAACGTCAGTCTTCAGTGAGCCTAGTAATTAAGAAAGAACTAATACTTTCACATACAATAACAGAATTTTTATCAGGATTCATTTTAACCCTCAAGTTTCTGTTTTAAGTAGTATAAGCACTACACCATTTCAACTTTCTCCACGTCCACATTTCCTGCTCTATAGACAGTCATGTTGAAACATGTAAAAAATCCATTTGATTCACTGTTTTCAGAAAGCATTCAGTTGTGTTTACAGGTAAACATTTTGACTATCCTAATTTTTTGTTTATTGTTGGATTTCTTTCTTTGGAATTAGATGGGGTAAAGAAGAATCAAATTATGATTCATGGAATTGAGCCAATGTTGGAGACACCTTTGCAGTGGCTCAGTGAACATCTCAGCTACCCTGATAATTTTCTTCATATTAGTATCATACCCCAACCAACAGATTGAAGGAGAGACTCTATTCACCTGAAAACAGAATGAGCATCACCCTTAAACTGGATCAACCAGAGCATGTCAACCTTTTCCTGAAGTCAGGTTTGATGGAGGCAACCTGACCAGAAAAACCTCCTTGCTGCAATGCAAGCCAGACAGGAAAAAAAGATCCCATGACCAGATAAGGGCAGTTGGGCTGGCCTTACTCTGCATCACCACTGCTTTCCTCCACTGCCGTCATTAAACCTCAGTTGCAACATGAAAGACTTTACAGGACCACTGCAAGTCTTCTGTTTTCTTGTAAAATATAATGAAGCTGAAACTCAGCCTAAGAAGCAGATGGAAATATGTGCCACTTGAATTGTATTTCTGATTAACAAATAAACAAGGGTATTTCCTAATGTGACCGTGGTTGAACTTTAGATATAGGGAGTGGAAACATTGGTTTAATATTCAAAAGAATTAGACTTAAGAAAGTAAAAAAGAAATTCTGTTATCAATAACTTGCAGTAATTTTTTGTAAAAGATCAGATTCCAGTAAACCCATCTTTCCTTAATGAGAATTTCCTATGTTTACAGTATGTATTGGTATGCAAACAATCTTTTAACTTTGATAATGAGCAGTGAGATTTTTAAATAAAACCTCTAAACATGTTTTGTCATTTAATAACGTACAATTTTGTCGCTTTCAAATATTTTCTGATTTGTATATAGCAGATCACTGTTTATACTGTATGTGTTACCATTCAAACAGGTCTTCAGTGGCATGGTGATAGGCTGGGACAACTTGTCTGCTAGAAAATTTTTTGCTGCCAATTTTTAAATCTTTATGTGACAATATTTTCTTTACTTGATAACACCATACAACAATGTTTATCATTACTATTTTATTTATCCCCTTGGGCTGAGTCCGTCACATTTTGGTATGATCAACAGATGCATTAGATAATTTTGCCTGCTGGAAAGGCCATTCTTTCCAGGCTAGCCTTGACACTGTCTCTGACTGTAATATTTTTAATGTGGTCCCCTGGCAGTCAGCCTGTAAAGTTTAAACATGATATAGCCTTCCTTGCAATAGCTTTTTCTTTACCAAATATATTCAGAGGTTACTGGCACTCTGCTTCCACATTTTTGTGAATTATAGACAGTTTCTTGTAGACTTATCTTGCTACGTGCACTATGTCAACTTATCTGAGTTTGCTAGAACTTTAGCATTGCGGCTGGAATGGTTTTAAATTCCATAACAGTGGAAATATTTCCCATTTTCTAAATATATCTGAATGTGGATCAAAAGTTCCACTAGTATTCATTCCTCCTTTTTCTTTTTCCTTTGTCATGACTTCACAGTAGCATCTGTCTAATCAATAGCAAAATCAGTCAAAGAAAAGGGAAAAAATGTACTCTATTGAGCAGATAAAGATCCAAAAGCAGAAACAGTGGTGCCATAATAACCAGAGCAAAACAGCAAATAGATAATAATTAGCTAATGTAAATTAAGGAGGAAATGATGTTAGAATAAGGGCAGAGAAGAATAACATTACCCAAGCTCCGTAAGGATTAAAAGATGAAAAGACTTAAAAACATCATTGATTTGTCTTTATCACAAAAGAAGAGGTTAGTCCAAAGATGATCGCTCACATTAAATGTGTTTGTCCTTCTCAGTTTGGGGGTTTACCCCATAATGTTGTGACAGATTGAGCTTCATGAGCAGAAGAGTCAGAATACATGGACTGTTTGCAAACCACTGTGAGGAGAAAAAACACTCTGCATAAAGTGGTAGTGTCATTCTCCACTGGTGATACCAATCTAAGATCTTGGACAGTGGGCTCATGTGAGCTTAAAAAAAAAGCCTTACTTTAAGATTTGAAAGTAAGTTTTATCAAGCCTTTTCCCTTTAAAAAAATAATTTTGGTTTATTATACCAGCAATCTCAATGTGTTGTTCTCTTCTCTAATCCTATAATCCTTTGTAAGCCAAGTCTCTGTTGCCCAGTGGTGGAACAAAGGCAGAAATTAGTGCTTGACTTAAATATCTATTTTTGTTTCTTTTTATTTGACTATTTAAATTTTATGGTTTATTAAAAAATCAAATAAAGCTGGAGTCTGTCTTTATTGTCTAGAAGTTAAACTGAACATTGCCTAAAGCACATCAGCTATTGGGGGAGGGAGAAAGGGAACCACCTCATTTTTACAGACTGCCTATCATAAAATAAAATACAGAAAAATAAGAAAGACATGAGAGAGAAAATCATAAAACTGTAATTACATAAAAGAATTGTGAAAGGCTACAAATCTCAACATGTTTATTTTATAATAGATTTTTTCCCCTCCCTTGGCTCCAAAGTCTAGAAAAGCATCAATCAAAAAAAAAAAATTCTTTGCACTGTTTTTCCCTAGATTATTTTTATTAAAATTATGTACCTATTCACTGTGCAAAAGAAAACGTATTTCTACAAAGCTGACATTGTTGAATGGGAAATGCACTAAATTGTTGCTCATTTCTCATGGCTTTTAGAAAGGTATAAGCTTAAAAAAAAAAAGGTAATAACATGCTCAGAGGTGAGTAAAACCCAGGATAGTGAGCAAAGCTCAGGATGTTGAGCTTAGAAAAAATACTTAGGGGTCACATCAAAGAGAAGACTTAAGGGGGCTCTCTTCAGATAGTTGAAGGGCTGTTGCATGAAAGAGGGGAATTAGATTTCATCTACATGTGGCTCCAGAGGGCAGAACAGAGAAATAATGGGTAGAAATTGCAAAGAAGTAGATTTTGGGCTCAGTCTGGAGTATAATTTCTATCCAGAACTGTAATGAAGTGCTTTGAGAGGTTGTGAATTCCCATCACTGCAGGGTTTCAAGCCAAATCCAGATGCCCAGTTGGGTATTTTGCAGAAAAGATTCCTGTTAGGGTACAGGTTATACTGACTGACCTTTGAGTGCCTTTCCAACTCTCCAGTTAAATGATTTTGATATATCTAAAAATCTTTTAAGTACCTAAAGTACAAAAACTGCCCTAATTCAGCCTGGTTAGCTCTTTTTGTGTTAGTACTCTACTGAGTACTAATGTCTAAAAGTCAGTCCACTCACATGTTTAGCAGCTGAATCAAAGATAAGTCCCACTAATGAAGTAGATCGATGTTGGAATTGATTTTATGATACCTAATGCTAATTCACTGGAAACTAGGCTAGAATTGATCCCATGAAATGTATGTAATTACCAACATTAACCATTGAATGATGGTAACTTTTAATGGTTATCTCCTTGTGGCATATTTATTTATATTTTATATGCTACTTGAGGTAACTTTTCCTTCCTTTCAGTGTTTAGGTGTTTGGTTTATGTGGGTCATGCCAAAGACTGACAGTCTCACTTTTTATTTCTTGAGCTAGTGATATTTTGGTCTGAGGTAAATTGGTTTTCCTGTCAGATGTGCCAACATATTAGAAACACATACCTGTTGCAAAGTGTGAAACAAAGAAAAAATTGAAGCAGAAAGATACTTAGGCAAGTTAGAATCTACCCAAAAGGGTTTATAATTGAGACAGAGACTAACTTTTGAAGCTTCTCAAAAGTTTAAATATATTTCTAAATTTGCACATCCTTTGGATTATTTTTTTTGGTTAGATGGAATGATTCCATGCATTTTTGGAACTAATAAGTATGCAACATTTCTTTTAGGCAATTGGGGTTAAGTGACTTACCCAGAATCACAGAGCTTGTGAACTCAGGCACTCCTGACTCCAGGGCTGGCACTATGCCTACCAGCTGCCCCAAATACGTGGCGTCTAAATGAGTCTTTCTTAGCGACGTTGACATTGCAGTAGGTAAATAGTTGTTTCATGATTAGCTGAAACTACAATTTTGAGTTTCCCAAAGTGTAAAAAAACCTTATAAGAAGTCCCTTTTCTATTATTTCCAAAATGTGCTCCACGTTATGTTCCAAAAAGCACATTGTAACATGCTTCTAAGATAAACTAATAAGAAATATTGGAGATAATGGTGTGGATAAGTATTTCAGATGAGAACCAAAATTGTATATTTAGATCTGTAAACCAGAGGCTGCTCATATATAGGATCAGAAGATGGGTCTGAAAGACTGGCAAACAAATCCAGAAGGAGGGGAGATTTTGGAATGGGGAAATTAATATCAAAAGCAATCTTTATTACAGTTAGCTTCACATTGAAGCCTTCTTTTTGAAAAGGAAATAGAGCAGCAATGGTAAAATTTTTGTTTAGAAAAGATTGTGACAGATCTTAGGGGGAAGGGTAAAGAGGTGTGGGGGTAGATGAAGCAATACAGCAAAGTATTCTGGGGGACAGATTAGCAGCAATCTGATGGTCATTTGCTCAAATCATACTTCAATTCAGCACCATTACAACATGAATATTTGCTAAAGTCTGCCTTTGTTTGAGTTGTATCCACAACCACAACTTCTACCTTTTGTTCCAGGAGCAATGCTAATTTAAGAAACACCATAAAATCAGTCTTCTCTGACATGAGTAGCTTGAGCCATATATTGTATCTGACCTTTTCATAGATGAGTAATCTGTGTCTGATTATTGCCTCTCAGACTTTATTTCTGAGTAGTACAAAACGTTTTTCGTTAGAGAGTCATGTTTAGAATAGTAAGCAAAGTTGTATAAAGAATATAGTAAGGCTTTATCAGACTGTCTCAAGGGAATGTTTCAATTTTTGTTATATTTTTAAACTGGGAAAAGGTTAAATTGAAAAAAGTATCCTTGTAACTCTTAGCTTTCACACTTTTTGTTGTTTTAACTGCCTAATATAGTACCATATTATTGCTAATTCTATGAAACCTTACTTTAAATTTTAAATGATTCAGTGGAAAGAGATCTGCTTTACATATATCCTTAAAAGCTATTTGTTTATATCACAACATTCTTGAAAGATATTGATGACTCAGGTTGGAAAAGTGTATAGTCACAGACAATTGGAAGGAACCATAGAAGTCCATTAGTTCAACCATCCATCCAGTGCAAAAATCCTCTTTCCAATCCCCTTACCAGATAGTCATCCAGCCTCTGCTCAGTGCCAAGTATCAAGAAAGGGCATGCTCATTGTTTGAACGTTCATTATGTTGAGTCAAAATCTATCACCCCATAACTTCTGTCCGTAAATTCTAGTTCTCTTACCTGAAGCAATATATAATTGTCATCCCTTTTCTACATGGCAGTCTTTCAAATATTTAACAACATCTATCATAGCCTCACTTAGCATTCTCTTCGGGCCAGACATTCTCAGTTCATCCAGCTTTTTCCCCCATAATGTAATTTTCAGACCCTTTATAATTCCATTGGTCTGTTATTACTTCTTCCATTCCCAAATCTAAATCTATGCTACAAACGTCTTTGGCATTTCCAGCATCCTTTGGCATACATCTCTGTGTTTTTATAGCAGCTCAAGTTCAACATGGCCAAAAGTGAACAGATCACTTTCTCCCATTCCACCCTTGCTGCTGCAAAAAACAAAACAACACAACAAAACCCTTGTATTTTTGCCTGAGTTTTCTACTTCTGTTGATGGCACGCTCATACTTCAGATACACAGGCTTAAAACCTTGTGTTCTTCAATCAGTCATCAGATCCTGTTGATTCACCCTGGCAATATCAGTGGATGTGCCCATTACAGCCATTTCAGACTGAAGTGAACTTTTGTAATCAATAACCTCCTATCGGACTCTTACATACTACCCTCCAATCCATCCCTCACATTCCTGTCAAAATGTCTTAGTGTACCTCTTCGATCCTGTCCCTCCTCAGAAACCTGCAGTGTCCCACCGCCACTGCCTAGCAAATCAAGTCTATTTCTCATACTCTGGTTATATTTCTGGTAAAGTCTCTTTCTAGCTTCCTAGGCCTTCCACAATCCAACCTAAACTTACCCCATCTAACACAACTCATTTTCCTTCACACATTCCATATTCCAGCCAAGCTGGTCTGTTCAGTATGGCTCATTCTCATCTCTCCTGTTACCATTTCCATACTTTTGCTCATGGTACCCTACATATCTGAAATGGATTTACCCCAACTCTTCCCATTAAAATCTGTTTCTTTAAGGCCCAACCCGGATGCCGCTTCATCCATGAAGCCCTTCCCAATTATTCCTTCACACGGCTGTCCCCAGCTGCCCTAAATATCTTTTCTCCAATTTCTTCTAGTCCTTTTATCTAGTCCTCTCATTCAGCTGTCACATTCTGCCTTGTATTATTGGTACTGCTCTACATGCCTAATTCCCTTAGATTGTGAATGCCTTAGAGTGGTAGACTATGTTTTACTTCATTTGCATATCCTTAGCACATAGCAAAGAGTCATGAATGTAGTAGGCACTTGATAAATGTTTATTGAGCTTAATTTTTTTAAACCCTCAAGTACTCAGAACAATACCACAGTTGTCTGTCTAGCGGGCAGATAAGAGGGCAGCATACACTGGGACTAAAATCTATGGTCTCAAATACTCTAATACAGCCTAAGATTACAGTGGATTTTCTGGCAGCCTTTTTTTTCTTTTTTCTTTTAAATAAGGTAATAACTTTAATGGACAACAGTCTCAGAGAGGAGACCTACCCTAGCACGGCAAGTTAAGTAGCATAGTCCAGATTCAAACCAAGGTCCTTTGGCTCCATGAAGGGAGAAAACAAGTGCCTACTATGTGCCAGGCACTGTGGTAAGAATTTTTAAAATATCTCTTTTAATCTTCACAATAACCCAGGAATAGAGGTGTTATAATTAACCCCATTTTATAGACGAAGAAACTGAAGATGGCAGATTAAATGACTTACTCAGGGTCACACAGCTAGTAGTAAGTGTCTAAGACTGAATCTGAACTAAGACCCAGCACTCTATCCACTGCACCACCCAGCTGCCTCTGAATCCCTAACCCTATCAGGCTACCTCCTGATGTGAGAGTTAGTTTTCTTTAAGACTGATCACACACAGCAACGTAGTCCTGTGCTAGAGGCCAGTTAACAATCATATATGTAAATGGTCACAGACAATGGCTGGAGTCCCAGATGGGATAGCTTTGTGAAGCACACTGGTGTGTATGCAATGGGAAGTATTTCTAATTTATCCAGAATGACACCCAGTCCCTGAACTTTCCCCTTCTCAATACACATTTTCTTGGTTGCTAGAATGCTAAAAGCTGAAATCCACTATGGAATACTAATCACAAGGAAAATCCTTTACATGTAGTTAGATGCCAGTATATGTACATTGTCAACCTGTAATCACACATAAATCAATAAGCATTTATTAAGTGCCACTGTGCTAAAAACTGGGGATACACAGGCAAAAGACTGTCCTTGTTTTCAGGGACAATTCACAGTCAAATGGGGGAAAGCAACATGTAAACAATAATATATATACCTTTCTTCCCAACTTTCCCATTCGTACATATTCAATAACCCACATCTAATCCCCTCCATTTTTATGTAGGTCCTGGATAAAATTTATTATATTGTTAGCTAGTTTTTTTCTGAGTCGCAAATTATAGGACAGCTCAACCCTTTCAAATTTAAGAAGTTGCTCATTCTTGCTCTGGCCAAAATTTTTCCTCCTTCACCATAATGTTATTGGTTTTACCGAGTAATATTGAAAACACTTCTTAATCTGATGTACTGGAATGATCATGTACCACATGATCATTCACATGTGCCACAGTGAAACTAAGATTAGAAATGACACCATAAGCGGGTAATGGAGAGCATGTCAGATGTCCCTAAAGAACACTGCTGTGACGTGGAGGCAACCCAAAGGAGGCGAAAAAGAATCAGGTCAAAAGAAGAAGCCATAAATGCAGATCAGACAGGAATAGGGTCAGTACTCAAGGAGTCATCAAAAAGTATGGAAACAAGAGCCAGCACAGATTCAGCCCAGAGGCCTCTGTCCTGAGCACCTAGGCAGGACAGTGATTTGCCTTTTCAGCTGGGGTCTGCCACACCCATTCAAATAACCCTTAGGAAGCCATGACAAGGCAAACTATTGTGGCATGCTCAACCTTTGCCTATGACCCTGATACTTGACACATACAAGTCAATAGTCTGCAGTTGTCACAATGGTTAGAGTGCTGAACTTGGAGTCAGGAAGACCTGAGTTCAAATGCAAACTTAGACACCAACTATGTGTCCCTAGGCAAGTCACTTGACTTCTTTCTACCTCAGTTTCCTCATTTGTAAAATGGGGATAATAATAGCACTCACCTTCCCAGACTGTGGTATGGATCAAATGAGGTATTTGTAAAGCCCTTTGCAAACTTTAAAAGTCTATCTAAATGCTATTATTACCATAAATTAGAATATACTGGGTTCACTCAGTGAAATAAGTGCCTACTAGTACAAGACTGACTGGATAACTAAGAATCCAAGTCTGTGACTCCTGGGCAGGTCACTTCTCAGTGCCTCCAGGCAACCCTATGTATTGCAGAACAGTTGGGTCTACCTTGGTAGGTGGACCTTCTTCACTAAGAGCTCCTCATACCAATGAAATCATGCTTTGGACCAAAAACAAACAAGCAAAACCCCATGAACTGAGAAAATGTCAGGTGGAATAATCAGAAAGGGAGACATCATGACATTGGTTTAAGACATGTTGAGATTGAGGTGCTGGCAGAAAATTCAGGTGAAAATGCCACATCTTCAAGTGAAAGAGCTGGATGTGGGCCAAGAGATCATCTTGTTTCAATACTCTCTTTTTACAGATGAGTAAACTGGGGATCAGGCAAAAGTGACATACCCAAGTTTACAGAGGTAGTAAGCATCGTTTTCTTGTTTGAAGAAACTGAATTTTTAAATTAAGTTTTGTATATCTAAAAATAGAAAATGGGGCCAGAGCTGAATACACATATCTATGCTAATACACATATCTGTGATTAACTACTGATCAGTTACATACTTAATCAATTGCATTAAAGCTTGCTGATCTAACAGAATTGGTCGATGGGTTTATGGGACTGGAACTCAAAAGACAGGTTAGGGCTGCCTAGATAGTGATAGCTGAAGTTGTGGGAGTGAATGAGATCACTAACAAAACACAGAGAACTAAAGACAGCCACATTTAGGGGGAAAAGGAAAGAGCCAGCAGGAAAGGCAGAGGCCATGCTAAGTGAAAAAAGTGAAAAGAAAGGGGAGTGGTTAACAACATCACATTCTCAGAGAAGTCAGAATGGGGATTGGAGAAAAACTGTTGGATTTGAAAATTAGGAAAGGGTTGTTTTGTTATGTTTTGTTGTTGGTTAAGTGATGGGGTAGAAACCATATTGTCGTGGGAGTAAGGAGTAAGTAGTTGTTGGGGAGTGGAAATAGAAATTGTAGAATATTCTTTCAAGAATGTTAGCAGCAAAAGACATAAGGATTTAGGGAAGGTGTTTTTGGTTGTTGCTGTTGTTTTTAATTATTGAAAAACAAGAGGACTTGAGGAGGTTTAGATAAACAGCCTGTGAAGAGGAAGAGATTGGAGAGAGATTAAAGATATAAAAGAGAAAGGAGGATACTTCCTACCTACATAATACTGAGCAAGTCGTTTTCTTGTCTCTGAACCTCAACTTTCTTCTGGAAAATAAGGGGTAGAGATAGATGTAGTCTCTTCCCACTCTGGATCTTTTGGGCTCATGTCGTGGTTTGGTATAGATCAACGTTCCATCAGTGATAAAAAGAAATTGTGTTCATTTTGTTCACAAAGATCTAGTAATCTAGATAATACTCTGCTTTCCATTCTAATACACCGAAAGGTTTTTATGGGAGGTGAATTGAAACTTAAGGTTTGCTCTTGACTTTCAAATGAGATTTGTTGGAGCAAAGACTCAACACTATTATCAGGTAACTGAAGTTACAGAATTAACAAGAAAAGCATTGTTTCACAGATGCACTCATTTTAAATGACCCTTTGTTTAAAAGTATTTATCATAAATCTTAACCCATTTCAGTGCTAAATGATAGTGTCCATTACCTTGTCAGAAGACATTGGATTTCTGGATTATGTCCCTGGATATTTGAAAATAGAGACAGAGTAGTAGGTTTCATGTCTCTGATGAACTTCCAATCAATTAGATATTTAATCAAATTCATTAAAACGTGTTGATGTAGAGAGCAACCAAAAAGATATGTAAAATATTTCCTTACATATTAGTCTATCACATTAAATCTGCTTGTGATCAGTTTTGCAATTAGATTTACATTATATCTTGCCTCCAGAAAACCATAATATATATTATTTTATGCACTTCCCCCACTGCAATTATCTATGAAACTCTACAGGCAGAAATGGCACACCTATGAACAAAATGATAGAAACCTTCTATTGCTTCTGAAAAGAGTTGCCAGTGCATTTGATTGTCTGTGTTAAGTTGCTATGACAGTTTATGGTGAAGCCAATTTGAGGATAGTTAATACTTGGATATAAGTTCTCAAAAAACAAATCAAAGGCAAAGCCTTTTATACATGAAAGCCGGATTAAGTCTCCCAGAGGAATATTTTTCAGTAGTATTTGCCACTTTGAAGATTTCCTTCTGCTTGAACTTTTTCTTCTTTTCAGAAAGTTACACTCAAGTAAATTGATTTACCATCTAGAAACATGAAGGAAGAGGCAGAGGCTAGAAGGGGAATTCAGCAGACACCTTAGACTTCAGGAGACAATTACACCTTCAAATGTCCGGTGTACCTCAACTCCTTCAGTGATAGTACTAAAGATCCACAAAGTTCTTGCTGCCTTATGGGGGCATCACATATTAAGTGATCAAGGATCAAGAGAAGACACTGCCTCTGCTTTTAAGGACTTGTAGTCTAAAAACAAATGCCTCAACTGATTAAGTATGTCAAATCAATCAACCAAAAAATATGTATTGAGCTCCTATTATGTGCTAGGAGCTGAAGAAGACTAGTTCACATGGACCGTGTACTCTAATGGGAAAGAAAGTGTAAATAAGAAAGTGTTTAAAGAAAGGATATAAAAGTATATACAGAAATATAGAAAGAACAAATATAAATTATAAGATACTTGGGGGGGAAGAGAATAAGCATTTATTGTGTGCAGCACTTATTTTTCTACTTTTTTTCCCCTACAAATATCTCACTTGGTCCTCATAACAATTCTGTGAGGTAGGTACTATGATTATCCCCATTTTATAGTTAAGGAAGCTGAGGCAAACAGGTTAAGTGACTCACAACTAGTGTCTGAGGTCACATTTGAACTCAGGTCTTCCTGGTTCTTGGCTCAGTGTGCTCTACGCATAGTGCCACCAGCTGCCTCTAGGCACTAAATTTGGTTTCAGCTGCAGGTTCAATGGAAAAGTCCAATGGTCCTTAGGGTACAACAATAAAGCACAATGCTTCTTTTTTAGTGTCACTATTCCCAGAACTCTTGAGTGAAGGGTCCTGGGCTGTTACCATCAGAGTCCAAGGGAAGATGATGGTACAATGGATAGAGCACCAGTGCAGGAGTCAGGAGGACCTGAGTTCAAATCTCACCTTAGACACTTGACACTCACTAGCTGTGTGACCTTGGGCAAGTCACTTAAATCCAATTGCCTCATCCTGGGTCATCTCCAGTTATCCTGATGAATATCTGGTCACTGGATTCAGATGGCTCTGGAGGAGAAGTGAGGCTGCTGACCTGCACAGCCTTCCCTCATGCAAAACAAAGTCAAGTGCAAGTCATGTCATTATTTCTCTGATGGCATGGTCTCCTTTGGCAATGAAGGATGAACACACACATTTATACCTGTAGGTCAAAGTTGGTGCAGCTCTCTTTGGTAGTGACGAGGAAGGTGCAAAATGATTTCCACCCTCACTGATGGCTGTGGGGACTGAGTTGGAAAAAGGTCTGATAGTTTGTAGGGCATTGCTCACTTTAAGCCTCATACCCTATCCGTATTAGGGTCTAAAGGGAGATAGATGTCTTATAAGGGCAAGAGTTGAGGAGGAGAGAATGATAGTGACCCAGGTATTGAATTCTTTAAGAAAGGAAGTTGAATGACCCAGGAAACAGTATACAACAGCCTCTGTGATTTGGATTAGGTGGAAAATTGTGAAATAAAATTAGTCTCATGTTGTATCTACTTGGGATCAGTTTTGTGATTAGATTTACATGTTCTGTTCACTTTTCTTGAATCTGATAAAATTCTTGAGGCCCCTGGGATGAAGTTAGATTAAATGATTTCTAAGTCTGCTTAGAAAAGAGGATTCAGTGCTCTAAATCACTTTTAATTAGAGAGATACAAATCAAAATAACGCTGAGGTGTACCACATCACACCAATCAGATTGGCTAACATGACATAACAGGAAAATGAAAATTTTGGAGAAGATGTGGGGTAATTGGAACACTAATGCATTGTTGGTGGAGCTCTAAACTGATCCAACCATTCTTGAGAGCAACAACAGGCTATAAAATTGTGCATACTTTTTGACCCAGCAATACTGCTTCTAGGGCTATATCCCAAAGAGATCATACAATTGGAAAAAGGACCCACATGTACAAAAATATTTATGGCACCTCTTTTTGTACTGAAAGCAAAGAACTGGAAATTGAGGGGATGCTCATCAGTTGAGGAATGGCTGAGCAAGCTGTGGTATATGAATATTAATTGAATGCTATTTTGCTATAAGAAATGATGAGCAGGTGGACTTCAGAAAAACCTGGAAAGACTTGTATGAACGGAAGCTGAGTGAATTGAGCAGAACCAGGAGAACACTGTACACTTTAAGAGCCACATTGTGTGATGACCAACTTGGACTTATCTCTTCTCAGCAATGTAAAGACCTAAGCCAACTCCAAAAGACTCACAATGAAAAATCCTGTCCACCTCCAGAAAAGAACTATGGGGTTTGCATGCAGATGGAAACATACTATTTGCTTTTCTTTCCTTTTGTTGTTTTCTTTTGTTTTTTCTTTCTCATGGTTCCTCCCATTAGTTCTAATTCTTCTTTACATCATGACTAATGTGAAAATATGTTTAATCTAAATATACAAGTAGAGTCTATATCAGATTGGGGGGGAGAAAATTTAAAACTCAGAATCTTATGGAAGTGAATGTTGAAAACTAAAAATAAATTAATTAATTATTCAAAAAAAAGAACGAAAAAATAAAGAGGACATGAGGTGTGGCACAGTAGACTTTTTCAAACAGTTCCTCAGACCCTCCCACTTTTCATGTGTCCTGTCCACATCCCTGCTCCATTTTAGGACATGGCAAACTCTGTCCCTTGTGACTATGAACGTTGAAAACAGATATTCTTGCTTGACTGAAATGGGATTGTCATCTTTGAGGAATAGCTTGAGCTGCCTGGCCTGACCAGGAGCAGCTGGACAGAAATCTAAACAAGTGCCTAACGCGTTGCTACTCACTTCATGGAGCAGAGCACAAAGGTCTGTGGAAAGCAGCAGGTGTAACTAGGAATAAAGGGAAGAGAATTCATATTTATAAAGCACCTACTTTGAGCAAGGTACTGTGGTTTTTCAGAAATATTACCTTGCTTGATCCCCAAAACAATCCTGTGAGGTAGGTGCCATTGTTATCTCCATTTTTAAGAAACAGAGGCATACAGGTTAATGACTTGCCTAGGGTCACACAGCTAGTAATCATCTAAAGCCATATTTGAGTTCAGGCCTTCCTGACTCCAGGTCAAGCACTCTACTCACTGCATCACCAGCTGCCTGCCTATGGGCATGTGAGAAATTGGACAGATAGCCCAGGTATAAAACAAGGAAACCTAATATCATGGTGCTAGAGGTGGAAAGTACCTCAAAAGTCATTTAGTCTAACCCACCTCATTGTGTGGATGAAGAAACTGAGTGTGTTTGTCCTTCATTGCCGAAGAAGACCATGCCATCAGAGAAGTGATGACATGATTTGCACTTGACTTTGTTTTGAGAGAGGGAGGCAGCCTCACTTCTCCCCCAGAGTCATCTGAATCTAGTGACCAGATATTCATCAGGATGACTGGAGATGACCCAGGATGAGACAATTGGGGTTAAGTGACTTTCCCAAGGTCACACAGCTAGTGAGTTGGTCAAGTGTCTGAGGTGATATTTGCACCCAGGTCCTCCTGACTCCTGCACTGGTGCTCTATCCACTGCACCACCTGGCTGCTCTGGATGAAGAAACTGAGGAAAAATGAATATATGAAACAGAAAATTAGGATAAGATGAAAACTGAATTTCACATATTCTGAAGTCAGAGAAAGATAAGGATTAGATCTTGCATTTGTTAAGAACTTACTGTCAGGAGGCCTGAATTCAAATTTTGCCTTTTCCATATACTGCCTGTGTGACCTTAGATAAGTCTCTGGGCCTTGTCTCATCTGTAAAATGAAGGCACTGAATGAATTGACTTCTAGATGCCTTCCAACACCAAATCTAGGATCCTCTGAATAAGAGGAAGAGGAAAAAAGAAGGGAAAGAGATAGCTTTATTACATTTTTTAACCTGCATTATGAAGGTCATCCTTTGTTTCCATCCAATTATCTATCACTTTGTAAAGTCCACTGGAAGGCATTCATGATTTGAGTAAGAGATATGGATTTATTGTGACTTAAGCCACAAATTTTACTTTTTTTTCTGAAGGCAAGGTGTCTTCTTATTTCACCCAGTATGGAAGTTCGTGGACCCTATCCTGCCACTGATCAGCATTGGTGCTTTGATCTGCTCTACTTTTGACTTAGACTGGGTTCTCTGGATCCCAGGTTCACAGTATCAATGCCAAATGTAGGGCATACCCCAGACAGGCTTAACCCACTGCCCCTCAGAACTCCTGAGCTCAAGAGATTTGCCAACTTCAGACTCCCTGGTAGATGAGATTACTTGTGTGAACTAACTTAATTTTACACTTCTAAGGTTAGCTTTCTTTAAAGTAGGGCAGCTAGATGACCCAGTGAACAGTCAGGAAGATTTGAGTGCAATCTGGCCTCAAACACTTAGTAGCAGTGTGACCCTGGGCAATCTAGCTGCCCAGGGAATTGGGTAGTAGCTCATTAAATATCTGTTAAATTAGGAGGAAAAAAATCCCACTAATCCTTCCCTCCTCCCCCCACCTCCCCAAAAAAGGTTTGTTCAGTGGTGAGAGCTGGATTTAGAATAGAGGACTTCAGTTCAAATCAGACCTCTGTCACTTACCACCTGTGAAATCTTGAAATCTTTTGGACTTGTTTGGACCTCAGTTTCCTCATCTGTAAAATGGCACTTCTTGGCTTTTTTACAGCTTTTAATCTAGTATCCTATGATTCTGCTGGTGTAGCTCATGGTTAGAAAGTGTCCTCTTCTACCCTACCCTCCATCCTCCAAACCTCTATGGGTAGTGGGGCAACCTTTCCATTTAAATCTTAATTCACACACAAATGTATAAAGCACCTGAGGATGTGCTTTCTCTAAAGCTAAAGAGTGTCTTCATCTGCCAGGCCCTTTTTCAATGATCTGAGATGGTTTTCTGCATTTCCACTGCCTGACAGTGCAAGTGGGGTAGACAGGAAGACTGGATTTGGAGTCAGTGGACTTGGGTTTGAATTCTTACTCTGTCCATTACTTCTTGTGTGACTTTAGATAAATTATTTCACCTACTCTGATTTCCTGTAAAATGAAGAGTTAGGGCATGATGCCTCTAAGGTTGCAGCTCTAAACCTATGATACCAGAGGGAATTGTCAAGTATCAGAGAGGATCAATAACACCCTCCCTTCGCCTCCTCTAGGCCTCTGCCAAGTTCTTGGGTAATCTCTGGTGACAAATCTCTGAACCTGTGTGAAAGTCTCCAAACCTAAGATAACGAAGCACAAGCTGGGGAAGGGACTTGATAAGGTAATCGTTTGCATAGTTTCCTGTGTGTTCCATTGAAATCTGCTGCTACCTCTTATACAACATTAAAAACATATTATACTGAAATTCTTATCCCACCACTGCCCTTGTCAATGCTGATTCCCAAGATAAGCCCTGAGCAGCTTGATTTTTTCAGCAGTGATAGAGCCTACTTTTGTCACTGTATTTTATCAACCTAGATAAGAACAGAACTGGTGAGAGGGAGAAACCGGAAACTAGAGAGCAGCGTGATGGGAAGCCCCTGAAAAGCAGGGCTTAAATGGAATCACAGATTCATTGGACTCTAAAGCTAGGAGAGACCTTAGCAATCATTCAGCCCACACACACACACACACACACACACACACACACACACACACACACACACACACACACGTACGCACACACCCTTTTTTTATAGCTGAGGAAACTGAAACCCATTGACTTCCAGTCAGTGGCCCATTGTTACTTAGTGATAGACCTGGGACAAGGAACTGGACCTCTTGACTTCCCAATCCAGAGCTCTTTCCATGGCCCCCAAACTGCCTCATACAGCAGGTACTCAATGAAGATCAATTGATATGGGAACATTTAGTATCTAGATCTGATGACATTCAATATCAGAACTATCCCATCCTTGGTGCCTGTAAAGACCCTTAGAGGTCGTGGGCAAGGTCAAGATTCTGCTTTAGTTTTTACATGAAATATATGAAGGTTTATTAAAATGTATGCCTAATGTTCTTGTTTAAGAAATAGTTTCATTTCTAATGACACAGCACCCCAGTACCATTCCTTGATTTAGTCACGAGAACCAAAACTGATGCGTGGCCAGTTTCAAGTCGTTTTTAGTAGCAGAGAACAACAGACTCTTCTGAAAACAGATGTATTATCTATCTAGTTTTCTTTCAGCTGCCTCCCATGCTAAAAACCCAACTCTCAAGAGGACTGAGTTGAGTTCAATACACCAACTTCTCTGCTGGTATTGTGGTGGGGGTTGGGCTGAGTCCTGTTGGCTCAGTACAATCAGCCCTTTCTACCATGAAGAGTACTGCTCCAAAGAAAAGCCAACCCTTTCTCTCTATCACACACACCAAGCATCATCTTTTTGTCCTTTTTTTGGTCTCACAAAAACAGCAATGAGTAAGTGCTTCCAATGGGTTAAGTGTTTTCAGTGACTAGTTTGTGGGAAATGAAGGGGGAGGAAATAAGAGAACATCCCCGAAAGTTATTTTCTCCTGTGGGCTCTGTTTCCTTCCATCATGTTGAACTGTCTTTGAAGTCCTTGATATTCACATATGTGCAAGGGGAGAGTCATAGAAAGGTTTATAATTAGGCATAATTGGGGGGAAATTGATTTACATTGGTATACATTGGTACAGAAGAGGAAATGGGTACTTCTGGAATTCTTATATATGAACCCTGTGGCTCAAAGCTGATTTACATGAAATTCTCCTCATTGGTAGAGATTGATTACTCTATGTTCCACAACTGAGTCCAGGAACTCAAGAGAGGAAAAATCCTGGTCTCTTGGCTTCCAGCTTTGAGAAAGAAAACAGTGGTTCTAGGATTTCTCCTCTCTCAAGCCATCTCCAATTCCCCTTCACACAGGCATGGAGCATGAGTATCCATTTTCCACCACTAAGGAGAATATTATGTAAATAGATTTGGGGGGCAAGTTACACATATTATGTACTTATTTAAACGGTAGTTAAGGGCTGAAATAACTCCCTGCTTTTGGTCATTAGGACTCTTTCCTCTGTGCCCCAGGGGATTTCTAAATCAAATCAAGTGAAGCTAGCAAGCATTTGTTAAGCACCTACTATGTACCAAGCATTGGGCTAAATTCTGAGGATACAAAGAAAGGCTAAAATTGTCTCTGGCCTCCAGATGTTCATAGTCTAATAGGGAAGATAGCATGCAAACAATTCTCTTCAACCAAGATATGATAAATTGGAGATGATTTCAGAGAGAAGGCACTTAGCCTCAAAGGGGACCGGGAAAGGCTTCTTGTAGAAGTTGGGATTTTAACTGGGACTTGAAGTCAGGAGTTAGAAGTGAAGAAGGAAAGCATTCTAAGCATGGGGGACAGCCAGAGAAAGCACACAGTCTAGAGATGGAATGTTTTGTGCAAGGAATGGCATGGCGGAACAGCACAGAGGCCAATGATAGGGAATCATAGAGTGGAAGAATACAAACTGTAAAAAGACTGGAAAGGATGGAAGGAGCCAAGTTATGAATGTCTTTGAGATTTTATATGTGATCCTGAAGAGAAAAGGGAGCCACTGGAATTCGTTAAATAGGTGGATGACATGGTCCAAAGCAAAAACAAGGTGGGTGCCATAATATCCTGGAAAGAACACTAGTTCTAGTTTCACATCTCCCACTAGCCAGCTGTATGGCCTCAGATGACTCAGTGGGCAAAGCGGGGTGAAGGGAGCAGAATGGGCCAAGCTCTACAAGCTGGTTACTCCAAGTCACCTTAACACTTATTCTTCTGTGGAAATTCTTAAAAGAGGAAAGAAAAACTAACAATGACTCATGGATCCCTCCCTGATTTACAAAACAAACCTACAAGTAATATTTAGAGGTTACCATGCATAAAGAGAAGGTTCCTGCTGGAGAAAGGGATGCCAAGATGATTAAGCTGCAGTCCCTACTCCTGCCCTCAGGAAGCTTCTAGTTTATTAGGATAGATAATATATACACCGTGGATGGGCCTGGAGTCTGGAGGACCTGACTTCAAATACAACCTCAGACACTTACTAGCTATGTGACCTTGGACAAGTCACTTCATATGTTTGCCTCCATTTCTTTATCTACAAAGTCAATTGGAGAAGGAAATGGAAAATCATGCCAGGAAACCCCCAAATGGGATCCTGAAGAGTAAGACACAACTAATCAATGCGAAACAACAACAAAAGACATGCACACAAATAGGGATGGGAATTATCACTGGACCTGAAATTTCACTGGTGAAAGGAATTCTCTGTGAGGAGCCTCCCACTGCCAATGCACATCGGCACCTTTTCTGCATTTATAGGCTTAGAAAGTTGCCCTGGCACTGAGAACCTTGCCTAGAGTCACACAACCACTATGTGTCCAAAGAAGACTTCATGGAAGCTGAAATTCAGCCAGATTTTGTAGGATTTCTAAAGAGAGTCAATCACTGAGAAAATTACAGCAATAGCTGTCTGACTGCTTCCAAACAGGGCTAGCTGCTGATCCATAATCTTGGTTCCAGTTTTAAGATATGGAAAGTTATTTACAGTTTCCCAACCCAGCCAGGGCCTCTACCATTGGGTAACAGCCATCTAATAGTTGTGAACACTACAAACTGCTGACAGTGATCTCATGTGAAGGAACTCAAGGATGAGGCTCCACTTATAGCTATGACAATGAGAGATACCACAGCCTGTGGAGGGAGGGCAGCATAGTAAAGAATGCTGTCCTCGAAGTCAGGAACATTTAAGTTCTGATCCAGATGCTGATATATATATATATTGACTGTGTGGATCAATCGCTTGCCCCTCTCTGTGGACATAACAATAAGTTAAAGAAAAGGTGTCATGCATCAATATGAAGTATTTCCTCCACTGGGCATTCCTCTGGTCCCTAACCCCATCATGGCCTGCAAGCCATGCTGAAGAGCTCCTAACACAACTCACTGTGCTCCCAAAATGTGTTTCTACTCAGACTTGTCTACTGAATTGTTACTAAGCTATAAAGTAGTCTTTGAGGGTAGAAGCCATGCCCATTTATCTTTGTACTCCTCCATGAGTGGCAACACAAAAGGAAGCCTTAGAAAATGGTTGCTGAAATGAATTTAGCTGAAATCCTCATCTGTAGCACTTTAGAGACCTATCCCTCAGCCTCCAAGGGAGGATGACTTGTGTTCTTATCCAAGATGATCTCCCTTCTCTCTAACTACAGCCTCTCCATGGTTCCCTTCTTTACCCAGTATTCCCAGAGCTATTCAACTTCTTTACATTTGTTGGAAGAGTTTTTTTCCCGTTCATTGAAGGATTCCTTATTGAGTTCTTGCTGTACTCTAAGCATTGTGGTAAGGGTTAAGGGAGATGATAAGGGTTAAGGGAGATGGGCCCAGATTTCCAGGATCTTACTTTTGAATGTAAACCAAGATCTCCACCATTTTAAGGAAAAATCAAAGAGTGATGAGATCATCAGCCTTGGGCGATAGCTTCCAGGTAGCGGAATTAATAAAGGCTTCACCTAGGGTAATCCCCTTGCAGGTTGATAATCTTTGTGATGGTAAATTGGGTCATCTTTTGTCTCAACTCTTACCTAGCTCTTACTCATTGAGTGGGGCTTGGCCTCAGACAAACTGAGACCTGGGGAGGACCTTAATTTAGAATGACCATTTTGATCTGATCCAACCATTTTGGAGAGCAATCTGGAATTATGCCCAAAGAGTTATTAAACTGCCTATATACCCTTTGACCCAGCAGTATCACTATGAGGTCTATTTCCAAAAATGATTAGGGAAAAAAGAAAAGAACCTATACATTCTAAAATGTTCATGGCGGCTCTCTTTGTGGTGGCAAAGAACTGAAAATTGTAGGAACGCCCATCAATTGGAGAATGGCTGAACAAATTGTGATATATGATTGTGATGGAATACTCTTGTGCTATAGGAAATGATGACCTCAATGATCTTAGAAAAACTTGGGAAGACTTGTACAAAATAATGGAGAGTGAAATGAGCAAAATCAAGAGAACATTACATTCAGTAACAGCAATATTATTTTAAGAATGAGCAAATAAATCATTTTGATTATTATAAATATCCAAATTAACTACAAAGGACCTATGAAGGAAGATGCTATCTGCATCCAGAAAAGGAACGGATAGATAGAAGTATGCTTTTTTTCTTTTTGCTGTTCATTTGTTTCAGTTATGTCTGACTCTTTGTGACACCGTTTGGAATTTTCTTGACAAAGATATGATTTGCCATTCCCTTCTCCAGCTCATTTTAGAGATGAGAAAACTGAGACAAATAGGGTTAAATGACTTGTCCAGGATCACATAGCTTGTGTCTGAGGCCAAATTTGAACTGAGGGAGATGAGTTTTCTAGACTCCAGGCTGGGTACATTATCTACTGTGCCTAGCTGCCCTGCTGGACACATATTAGTTGCTTAATAAATGTTGACTGCTACTAGGACCAACACTAACCAACTAGTTGCCTCCTAAAACAGCATTCAGTGTAAAGGAAGATAGGAAGCAAGTGTGATATAAAGCAAAAAGGCAACTTCTGCTACCCACTGCCCTCTGTGGGATATACAGAAACTGGCCTCAAAGCCAGGAGGCCTGTGATACAAATAAGCTAAGTGACCCCAGATAAGTCACTTACTTTCTCAATGCCCTGGACATCTTTAACACACTAAATTGCAAAGAAGGTGTTGACTTCCATTGGTATAAGGAGATGCCTCACCTTGGAATTCCCTGTACCAATGAAATCACAGGTCTAGTCCCTATTCCCTTCTGTGCCAAGCACTGGCCATACAAATACAAAACAAAGATCATTCCTGCCTTCAAGGGGTTTACATTCTAATAGAAGAAAGACTACATGAGTCACAGAGCAACACTTGGGTTCAGAAAGTCACAGAATGGTGAATAGAGCTATGTTGCTGTGGTGGTTGTTTGTCTTCCATTCTCCAAGAGGACCATGACTTCACGAAAGGGATGCCATGATTTGCAAGTGAATTGGATTTAAATGAGGGAAGGGAAGGCAGTGCAAAATCATAGCCTCACTTTCTCCTCCAGAGCCATCTGGGTCCAATGGGAAGAGACAGAACAGGATGACTAGAGATGACCCCCATAGCACTATGAAAGCATAGCTTGATACATCCCTTCCAGGAATAATGGGAGACTTGATTTGATCTTAGTTCCAGAACTGGGAGAAGGGAGAGAAGAAGGAGGAAAGAAGGTGGTAAGGCAGTTGAGTAGATGTCTGGGATTTATAGAGTGAAGTGAATTATGATTAGGGTTTAATAAAAATAATGGGCTGATTTCTATAAAGTTTGTAAAGCCCTATAATACATTATCTCATTGAAACCTTACAACAAACCGATAAGGTAGTTACTGAAGACATATTATTCTCCTTTTTCGGATAAGAGAAGTGAGGCTCAAAGAAGATAATTCATGGTTACAGAGCCATATAAGTAAGTAATGACAGTAAAGTGTCAGATTTGAAATTAGTTACCTTCTAATTTCAAATCCTATACTTATAGAAAATCCATTACAAGTTTCCCTTCGATACTTAGTGGGGTCCAAGTCATGCTATGTCTTGCTGCTGTCCAACTCTGGCTGATACTCTTATGGAAAAAGCACTGACTTAAGAAGTTTGATTTTAGTCTTAGCTACTATTTCTTGGCTGTGGCAAATCATTCCACCTCTCTGGGCCTCAATTTTCACCTCAGCTAAATGAGTTAGATGGTCTCTCACTTTCTTTTTTCCTCCCCTGGACATTGTTTGGAGCAAGATTCAAAGTTATTCTGTTTTTATTAAATGTCTCTGGTGATTGATTATTCGGAAAAAAAATTTGTTTTTCAGTTGTGTCCAACCCTTTATGACCCCATTTGTAGTTTTCTTGGCAAAGATACACATTTTACAGATGAGGAAACTGAAGCAAACACATGAAATGACTTGCCCAGGGTCATAGAGCTTGTGGATTTGAAATCTGGTCTTCTGGACTCCAGGCCCAATGCTCTACTCACTGGAGAAAATAGGATTTCAGACTGAAAGCTGGAAGGAATTCTATAAGTAAAATAGTCCAAGTCCGTCATTTTATAGATGAGGGAACTAAGGCCTAGGGAAGTGAGGTGACTACTCTGAGTCACACAGGTAATAAGCATTGGAGGCTGGAACCTGAGATCTCTGCTCCCCTACACTTGTCTCCTATGGATCCTTTCCACCCATGAGAATCCTCCCCTTTCTTCAAAATCTTTATATCTCTCCAAGGGGCAGCTAGGTGGTACAGTGGATAGAGCACTAATGCAGGAGTCAGGAGGATCTGAGTTCAAATCTCCCCTCAGACACTTGACACTCACTAGCTGTGACCTTGGGCAAGTCACTTAACTCCAATTACCTCATCCTGGGTCACCTCCAGTCATCCTGATGACTATCTGGTCACTGGATTCAGATGGCTCTGGAGGAGAAGTGAGGCTGATGACCTGCACAGGCCTCCCTCACTCAAAACAAAGTCAAGTGCAAGTCATGTCATCATTTCTCTGATGGCATGGTCTTCTTTGGCAACAAAGGATGAACCCACCACCTCATATCCCTCTTGGAGTCTTCCCTGACCACCCTAACAAACAGTGCATGGCCTCTTCCTCCTCTTAGACCCACCCAAAGCACTTACTGTCCAGCTTCATGTCCCACTACTCCACAGACTTTATATTTCAGTCAACCTCTTTCACTTCTCTTCTCTCCCTGCTCTCTCTGTCCTGCCTATAGTATTGTGATATAGCAGAATGAGCATGGGAGTTAGAGAACCTGGGTTCAAATTTTGTTTCTAACACTTACTAACTGTTGCCTTGGTCAAATCACTTAATCTCCCCTAATCCTCAGCTCCCTCATCTGTAAAATTAACTAAATGACCTCAAAGGTTCTTCAATGGAGGAACAGTAAGATATCCAGGACAAGAGTGTCTCTAGATGGGCAAGGCAGTAGGGGAGACTATGGAAGAGATGGCTAGAGGGTAGGAAGTGAGGTGTAATACTTAATTGTATTTATTCTTTTTTTTTTTTTTTGGCAAGGCAGTTGGGGTTAAGTGACTTGCCCAGAGTCACACTTCTAGTATGTATCAAGTGTCTGAAGCTGAATTTGAACTGTTCTCCTAAATTCAGGGCCAGTGCTCTATCCACTGCACACATTGATTCTTTTTGTTTCTTTTATGGTTTCTATTTGTTGTCACCCTAGACAGAATGTAAGCTTCTTGAAAGCAGGGATTTATTCTTTGTATCTCCTACCACTTTACAGTATCTGACAAATAGTAGGCACTTAATACATGCTTATTGATTGATTGCATATTCCTATCTCCCCATATTCTATTTTAAACTCCTTTAGAATGGGCCCTGTGTTATATTTCCCTTGGTATTCCTAATGTTGGCACAACAGTTCACACATGTTGGGTACAAAACTAGGAAGTGTTTGCTGTGGTTCTTGGGTCGAAAGAGTTGGCTCTGGAATCAGAGGATCTATGTCCTCCCTTAACCTCAGTATTGTTTGTGGTTCAGTCATTTGCAGTCATGTCTGACTCTTTGTGACCCTATTTCTTGGCAGAGATGCTCCCATGGTCTGCCATTTCCTTCTTGAGCTCATTTTAGAGATGAGGAAACTGAGACAAACAGGGTTAAGTGACTTGCCTAGGGTCATATAGCTAGTAAGTATCTTGAGGACAAATTTGAACTCAGGCCCTAGCTGTCCCTGGCCTCAATATGCTCATCTATAAAATGAGAATTAGATGACTCCTTAGATCCTTTTCATTTCTAGATCTAGGCTGCTCTGAAATGATTCATGGATTGAAGTGCCATTTATTGTATCACATGCCACCTTACACTGGAGGGGTATGTGTGTGTGTGTGTGTGTGTGTGTCTTATCTCCCCAACTTAATTGTAAAGTTCTTGAAGGCAGGGACCACATCTTGCTCATCCTTGTACCCTGACCCAGCTCTTAACCCAGATATACTTGTTAACTGATCACTTGAAAGTATGCATGCAAACAGATTGTCATCTTCCTCCGGTGTGGCGGAAGTCTTTTCCTAAGGTGTGTGTGTGTGTGTGTGTGTGTGTGTGTGTGTTCATCCTTTGTTGCTGAAGAAGACCATGCCATCAGAGAAATTATGAGATGATTTGCACTTGACTTTGTTTTGAGGGAGGGCTGTGCAGGTCACCAGCCCCATTTTTCCTCCAGAGCCATCTGAATCCAGTGACTAGATATTCATCAGGATGACTGGAAATGACCCAGGATGAGGGCATTGGGGTTAATAAGTGACTTGCCCAAGGTCACACAGCTAGTGAGTGTCAAGTGTCTGAGGGGAGATTTGAACTCAGATCCTCCTGCATTAGTGCTCTATCCACTGTACCACCTAGCTGCAGGTTTCCTAAGGTACTTACAAGCCTTTAAACCTACATGAGTTTTCTTGGACCTTCCACAGCAGAGGTGGTGGTCCTGTGCCTTGCCAGAGATGGGGCCTACCCATCTTGAAAGTGTTCCAGTGGCTCATGGTCCAGGATCCAGGGAGGGGGAACCTTTGGCCCTCAGGCCACCTGTGGCCCTCTAGGTCCTCAAGCTCAGCCTTTTGATTGACTCCAAACTTCACAGAACAAATCCCCAAATGTGTTCTGTGAAGTTTGAATTCATTCCAAGGGCTGCACTTGAGGACCTAGAGGGTCATACATGGCCTGCAGGCCACAGGTTACCCACCCCTGGCAGATGTTACTGTCTCCAGCATTCTATCCCCAATGGAACAGTATAAATGGGTGGGAAGGGGCAAGAAAAGGTTGACGTTGATTGTGACCCCAATTCTTGGACTTGCTTTCTTCCTGCCGCCCACTGCCTCCACATACCTGCTTTTCTCTAGGTCTCTTCCTCCAGACTTGGCTTCCTTTTCTGCCCTAATACTCTTGGCTGGTCCCCCTGCACGCCTCATTTTGGTTTCTCTTCCCCCTTGTTCTTTTTCTTTCACTTTCCCCCCACCCACCACCCATTTTTGACACTGTCATCATGACTTTCAGTGTGGGAACATGGTATTCACTTATCTCCCACGCGGTAATCTCATTCTCCCCAATCTCAGATAATGAGTGCCCCTCCCCATTCCACCCGGTTCCTAATCTGGAGACCCTCAGGAAGAGCCTAATTCAGGGCCAAAGAACATGAGCCTTGGCAGTCCGTTCTACTCCCCACTTGTTACCATGCAGAGGACTCATCGTGCCTACCACCAAAAATGAAAGTCAGTGAGAAGGACTCTTGGGTAGTGGCCCTTCTGGGTTTGCTAATCAAGGCAAAGCCTCCCCAGCTTGGAGCTTGTGTCCTCTGGGAAAGAGGAAAATCGAAAGTTTTCATTTAAAGAAATACCGTGGTCCTAGAACAGCAAAGGGCATTGCACACACCTGAGAAACTGGAAGAGTCCAATGTTTTCAGGCTCATTTGCTAACCCCCCTTTGGCCTCCCTCTAAATACATGGTTACCCTGCTGAAAAAGAAGTGGGGGAGGAAAAAACCACCAGCCCATTAAAAAGCAAAGTCGTGGAAGCAAAAAGCAGAAAGCACCCTTCCCTTTTCCAATACTTGCCACCACGCACGCAAGCAAGCAGGGTTTTGTGCAATCCGATCTTATGCAAAGCTTGCAAAAAAAAAAAAAAATGTTTCAATGGCGACCGAACCTGTGGTTTAGTAGCCACACCTCCCCACCTTCTCTCCCCCCACCTCCCCGCCAAGCCAAACGAGATCGACCGAGACGTTCTGAGCGCCCGGCTCCCGGGCAAGGCTGTGAGTGCGCATGTGGGGAATGGGGAGAGCTCTGTTTCCCACTGCAGACTTCTTGACATTTCAAACAGGCGAGCTCGACTTGGGCGAGCCAGCGCGCACCCCGTGAGGGAGGCAGCTGCCCTTTGAGGTTGCGGGCCCCTGGCGAAGGCAGGTTCCTGCTTCAGTAGAAGTCATTACCCCTTGTGCCGACCGAGCGATTTCCGGCTGGTTTGCTGCGCTCTTCTCCCTGGAGGCAGCAGCCCTGCAGCCCTGCAGCCCCGGGGACAGCAGTGGGGTGAAAGTGACTGACGTGCTGGGTCCTGGAGGACTTCATGACCCCGCTGTCTGTGGTGCTGCCGCCGAGCAGCGCTCACCAGCAGCCCTCGCTCGCTTTGCGCGGCGCGCTCCCACTCTCTCCTTTCTCCCAGCCTCTTCTCTTCTCTCTCTTTCCCTTCTCTCTTTCTCCTTTCTCTTTTCCCCTCTCCTTTCTCGTCTCTTTATCTCTGCCTCTCCGTTGTCTCTGCATTTTTGTCTCTTTCCCTCCCTCTTTCCCTTGTCTCTTTGCTTCTCTCTCCCTGTCTCTGCTCTCTTCCCCTTTCTTTTTGTCTCCCTCCCTCATTTCTCTCTCCTCTCCTCTCTTTCTCACTCCACCATCTCTCTCTCCTCTTTTCCCGTCTCTCACTTTCTCTATTTCTTTGTCTCTATTTCTGTCTCTCTCCTCTTTATAGAGTCTGACTCCTCTTTCCTCTCTCCCTCCCTCCACCATTTCTCTCTTTCCTCTCTTCCCTTGTCTCTCACTTTCTCTATTTCTATCTGTCTCTGTCTGTCTCCTCTCTTTCATCTCTGTATCTGTCTCTCTCCCTTCCCCCCTCTCTCCCTCCCCTCCCCCACTTCCGGTGAGAGAGCTGGAGAATGAGGAAATGATGGAAAGTCCAGCCTCCCAGGAGAATGGATGCCCTTCCTCACCCCTTGCTGGAAAGGGAGGTGGGGAGGAGTGAGTGATCTTTCTGGACAATTTCCAAGTCCTGGAAAGAAATGATGGGTACAATCACAGCTTCTTCCTTGTTGTGCCCTCTTCTCTGGCTGTGCTGGTTAACTATCCAAAGCATTATGGGTGTGACCACCCACCCACATCACAGAGTGAAGAAAAAGCCAACCCTGTCATCTTTGTGGCTCTTAGAATCCTGGGACTGTTTAAGATGTGGTTGGTCCACCTCCTCCTCAAGAGAAGTGTTTGTACTTAAGGATTATTTCCCCTCTCTGGGCCTCAGTTTCCTTACCTGTAAAATGAGGAGGTTGGGCTTGATGATCTCTAAGATTCTTCCTACTCTAAAATCCTATGATCTTTGATGTCTTTTTCACAGCAGTTTTTTTCTTTTGTCTTTGCATCTCAAGCACAGCCTTGCACATAATAAATGACAATCTAACGACAGATGACAATGTGACAAATACTTGTCAGATTGGTTTGGAGTGATATTGTCACCTGAATTTGAGCTGAAAATGTTAGGAGGCCCTCACCAAATACTTTTTGATTAATGCAAGATGAAAACCTGTCTCTAAATGTAGACTGACCAATTTAAGAGAGAAAATGGAAACACTACTAAAGAGTCAAACAAAGAATGTATATACACATATATGTAGATATATGTAGATATGTGTATACTTATATACTGAGCATGGGTAAATTAAAAGTAGCTATTAAGTGCTTACTATGTTCCAAGGGGTGTATGGAGTGTTCTGGAAGATCAAGTTGTGACAGCTTGCCAAGCCCTTTCAGGGCTGCTTAACCACCTTCAGTGTCCATTCTACTTGTCACCCAGCTCTCACCTGTGGCTCCAAGAAGCTGTAGCATGTAAAGCAGCCACACCCCAGAAAAACAGTCTCGGCAGACAGGCTAAACCAGATTGAGGGTAAACAACAGGCCTCCAATCTGTCGATGAGTTAGGGGGATGTCTACCCCAAGCACATGAAGACTTTTGAAGGCAGAATGGGACAATGAGAACAATTTGTTCCAGTGGCCAGGAAAGTGGCTAAAGCAAGCACCATGAAGTGTTTTGAACTTGGTCACACACCAGAGATGCCAAAGTAATCCACTTAATCCGGGGCCATCGACAGTCTTCCTGAGTTTGGTCCTGCCACTGGAATTTGATGACTCTGGAAGAGAGTGAGGCTGACTACTTGGTGCACCTCTGCCTCACAAATCCAGATTCATTCCCAAGTCCAACCATCACCCTGTGATATTGTTGGGTTTCTTCAAAAACAAAGGAGGAAAACTACAACTAAGTTCCAAATGCTGTACTAAGCACTAGGGATAGAAATAAAAGATCAGGTCAGTCCCTGCCCTGTTTTCCAAAGATGGAAGGAGAAACTTCCCGAAGGAACCCAATGGACACCATTCCTACCTTTCTGACTTCCTAAGAGTAGAGAGTTGGTCAAGGGAATTCTAATCTTGTAGTACCTCTGCCAAGATCAGAGCTGGACTGTGTAAATCCACAGTTTGGCTTGCTGGTTCCTGGGTTCCATAAATACCATAATGTTACTTATACAAGGTTGTCCAAGTCTGTGTTTTATTTCTCTCAAAGTGGTCAGCATGCCTATGCATGGGAGCTAACAGTTTGGAACTGAGAGCTCCTTGTGATGCACAGCATCCTGAGTGATTTTCTCATTGAACTATGTGGCTTCACAGACCAAGATCCCTTTAGCCCTTATAATGAAGACCTCCAAGAAAAGAATATACGGGGTGAAGAAGTCAAAAGACCTAGGTTAAAGTCCTGGATCTTCTACTTATTAGTCTCATGATCCAAAGTAAACCATTCTACTCCTCTGAGATTTATTTTCCTCCTCTAGGAATTAAGACTGAAAAGATCCTTAGTAATTTAGTCTAATTCCATCCTTTTACATCTGAAGAAACTGAAACCCAGGGAAGAGGATGATTTGTCCAAGGTCATCTTAGTTTCCTCACCAGTGTGCAAAGAACTTGCTCTGCAATAATCTCAGACAGCTGCCTACAGGCATTTAGAGGTTAAGTGACTTGACCAAGTCCACATAGCCTGTATGTGGCAGAAGCAGGACCTGAACCTGGGTGTACTTTTCTCCAAGGCTGGCTCTGCTGTGCCATCCTGCCCACCCAGAGGATAAAATTTTAGAGTGTCAAGATCTGTTAAAACCCATAAACTCATACATCTACAGTTATCCCTTCCACATCATGACTTTCCCCATCATGGTTTTGAAATGTAGGCATAATAAATTAAATGATATTTCAGGGAGTTTTGCAGAAACTGTAGACATACACAAAGACCAGCAGATGCCACAAAAAAGTTTAGAAACTCAAAAATGCATAAAATATATGCATAGTGTTGTGTAATATCAACCCAAATTTTGCAATAAGGTATTGTAAACAGCCCATAAAAGAAAAAGAAAAAATCAGACTTCTTCTCTGGTAAGAAATAAGGCCCAAAACATTTTAGGCAGATTTTCCAGATCGATGGGATGCTATGCCCCTCACCCCAGTTGATGTGGAAGGGATAATTGTAGAGTTGGTAGGAAACAAAGAGGCCATCTGGTTTATCCTCCTTACTTTATAATTGAGAAAGTTCTGACCCAGAGAGTGAAGGGACTTGGGCAAAGTAACACAGATAGCAAGCAGCAGATGCACGGCAAACTTTACTTCTTCATACACCATTCCTTGAACTCTATTGGTAGAGTAAACCAGTTTCTTGAACTGCATAAAACCATGTGGCTCACACAGATCCAGCTCACTTTTGCTAAGGAGTTTCTTCCTAACAAAAGAAGGTGTTATAGAGCAAGAGTGTTAGTTGGGAGTTGAGGAGAGTGAGGCCATGCAGAGGTATAAAAATTAACCAAAATTCTGTATTTTAAATGATTACTGAAGGATGCTAGGGAACCATCTAGGTGGGAAAGAAGCAGCAGAGGAAATTTCCTAGGCAGTTCCAGGTTATTATCAAATACCACTTTTTTTAACTAAATATACCTTGTCTGTGATCTCACTAGCAGCTATCAACCCCATCTCTCAATACTGCCTTCATTCTAAGACCATTCAGCCAGTGAGCAGTTCCTTAGACCGAGAACCTAGAGCTGATTTTGAGAGCTTCAATTTATCCCAGTCCCAGCATTGTAGAGTGAGAAAAGCATAGGATTTGGAGTTGAGACCCAAGTTTGAATCCCATTTTTCCCACTGGAGTAGCTCCATGATCTTGGTCAAATCAATCTCTTCCCTGAGCCTCAGATTCCTCAGATGTAAAGTGATGGAATTAGGCTAGATTACTCAGGACCTTTCCAACTCTAATTCTTAGAGCAAACTCTGAGAGGTACCCGAAAGTTAAGGGTCAAGGGGGAAATATACCCCCAAATCCAAAAGAATTTCAGGGGAACCAGTGGCTGAGCTTTGGCCTTCATAGGCAGATGCTACAAGTGTTCCTTCTCTCTTCTCACAACACCATGTAGATTAGTTGCTACATAAACTTCTAAGATGAGAAATGAGGCTGAGGGCAATGGCAGTTTCAGTTTGCCGATGATCACATGAAGAGTGAGTATGAGATCTGGAACTCAAGCCCATGTCGTCTGACTTCGAGTCTCATTACGTCCCCACAGCTCACTCCCTAGGGGATCCCTGGATGTCAGCTGAGCTCCCCTAAGGGACCAGAGTTAGTCCTCTGTGGCAGAAAAAAAATCTTGCATGTGCTTTAAGGGTAAATTCTAAGTTTTGTCTCCATAACAGATTGAGGTGAGTCTTGTGAAGTTCTTTTGGTCTTTTTTTTTTTTTTCTGAGTGTTCTGTTCTGGGGTTGAGCAGGGCTGGTATTTACTAGTCAGGAAATTCCATGGTCATCTCAGCCATGATTCCACTTCCTATTATGGTGTTTCCTGGGGTCCCCTCATGGGAACTGAGGCTGTCACAGAAGCATGTTATTGAACAAAAAATCTAGCCATGCTTGTAATCAAGAAGAGGTTCCCAACAGGTTTTCATAGAATCCTAGGGCAGGAGGGAATCATCATCATCAAGATAATAATAGTTAACATTCATAGAACTTTAAAAAATATTATTTCATTTTTAAGCTTCATCTTTAAATAGATTTTTGAGTTCCAAGTTTTCTCCCTCCCTCCTTCACTTCTCCCATCCCTGAGATGGTAAGCAGTTTGATAGAGATCATGTACATGCAATCATGGAAAACCTATTTCCATATTAGTCAATTCATGGAGCTTTTTATCTTATCTGATCCTCACAGCATCTCTGTCACGTGGGAGCTAGTCTATCTCCATTTTACAGATTAGGAAACTGAGACTGAAAGTGATAAATAAAGACAGTAGTGCAGAGTCACCAGCTAGTGAGTATCTGAGGGTTGGAAGCCAGGTTTTCTTGATTCCAAGTCTAGATCTCTATCTATTACCCCACACTGCTTGACTTGAGCCAACCTCTTTTTTTTTTCTTAAATGAGGAAACCAAGATCCAGTAAGATTAGAAAACCGTGGAATTTTAGAGTAGTTAGAAACCTTAGAAATCCCCTAGCAAACCCTGAATTGTAAATTGTAAATTCTTGAGAACAGAGTATGGTTTTATCTAAACTGTGTTTATCCTAGTGCCCTGAGAATACTGACCATCTGAATAAGTGTAGTTGGATGAATGAATTCTTAAAGATAGTGAAAGTGAGGCCATTGAGTGTTAAAGAGATTTGCCCAAGGTCAACTGGTTAGATAATGCTGGGAAATATTAACTGGCCATAATACTGGAAGGAGAATATACCAAGCAGAAACTCTAGAGTGATAGTATTAGAGATATGCCCTCCAACCCCTCAGGGTTACCCCTAGAATTCTGATGGGAGAAGTAAACTTGCCCTGGGAACCCAGCATAACTAATAAAGAGTTGGAAGAATGTTCGAGAGAGCCTACATATTGGGGCGGGGGGTAGATGTGTAATTCCACTGTTGTAGGAAATCCTTGCGTGAAACTCCCCTTACCCATGAAAGATCAACATCTATTCCACAACTTACAGTCTTAGAGTTTTGTAGGGTCCTGAGGGACCAAATGATTTGCCCAGAATCACACAGTCCCATTGTGTCTATCAGGCATAGGAGTTGGGGCCAGTTTTCTAATCACAGCACCCAGTTTCCTCTCAGCCTTTTGTTAGGGGTTATGGAATTCTCCTAGCCATAGATGACACACCATTCTCTTACCATCTGTCCAAGTCCCAAGTTGGGTAACTACCTTCTTCCATTTTATAGTTTCCACACATTAGGTATAAACAAAGATGTCTGATTAACTCTCCTAAGAATGTGATATATTCCACAATGAATATTTTGTGGAATGAAATGTTAGAGTCTGGATGGGATTGATAATTTAATGGCCATATTCTGGAAACTCCAAACATGTTCCTTCATGTGGGATCAAGAAGTTATATTCAATTCAATTCAATTAATTTCAATTCAATACACATTTACTGAGTACCTATTACTTACCAGACACTGTGCTAGTTTTTACTCTCAAAGACCTGCCTTCTCTTGGTGATTTAATTCCATTGGGGATATAATGTATACATAGATTAAATATGCATATACAAAAGAATACAAAGCAATTTTGAGATAAAGTGAAGAAGAAACTGCGGGTGAGGGAGGCCTGCATTCCAGCCCTGTAGGATAGATAACTTATATTGAAGTTTGGAAATAGAAGGGAGCGACCTTTACAGGGAACAGTGAGTAGGCCTTCCTTCTATGAAAACCCTAACATTAAATTATAGATTTAGAGCTGGAAGGGACCTTAAAGGGTGTCCTTTCCAGATGAGTAGACTAAGGTCTAGAAAGGAGAGATTCACCCTGGCTAGAAAGGACAAGCCTAGGGAGGATATTTTAAGTCAGAACACAAGGAGAAAGAAATACCATTGGGAGACAACTCTTTGAAAAGGCTAGGTTTCTGAAATATCTCCAGGAAGAAACCAAAACTATATATAAGGGACAAAAGACTAGGTATCCCTACCCCTGGCTTGAGGGCTGAACTCTATTTGTGCTATACATTTCTCTGAATTTTATTATCTTAGATTGTAATAAAAATAGTATCTATGTAGCATTCTAAGATTTGCAGAGTACTTTATACATCCTCTCCCCTTTGATCCTTACAACAACCATGTGAGGTACTTGATATTATTATCCCCCACTTTACAAATGAGGAAACTAAGGCAAAGAGACATTAAGTGCCTTGCTAGTAAGTGTGAAAGGCAGTATTTGAATACTGGTCTCCCAGACTCCAATGCCAGCATCCTGAGCTGCCTGAGTACCTCTGAGGGTGCCTAAAAGGCTGGGTCCAGATGATGAGGTTCTCTCTGTACAGTAGCAAGTGTGATGTCACCTACAGTTAGATGCGTCAATCAGTGGCTGAGGCTGATACTGACAATCTCCCATTTCTTGGCCAGCACTATTTTCAGTCTCGGGCAAAGTTCTCTGATGGCCACCATCAAGACCACTAGCCAGGGCATGGAAAATCCATGGCTTGAGATTAGTAAGACCAATTGGAATGAATGAAAAAAAAATTATTAAGCACCTCCTGAGTACCAAATATACAAAGTCATCAAAATTCTAATATCTTACAAAGGAAGTAGGAAGAGGATGATGATAAAGATTCCCCATTTTACAGATTCTGGAAACAAAGGTATTTAGAGGTCAGATGGTTTGCCCACAGTCCCAGAGTGAGTCAGCTAGAAAAGAATAGAAAGCTCAGATGGTGTGACTGGAGCCTAGCATTTGGCTGCCTCTTTGTGTGGTCTCAGAGAAAACATTTCCTCCTTTCTCCAACTGTAGTGTGATGTGTTTGCTGTGAAGTTCTCCGTGGGATGGATTTTGAGTAATCTTTGACTGATCCCTCTCCTTTCTCAGAGTATCTGCTGTGTTGCCCAACCCTGCAGCTGTTTCCGTCACAGGAGTCTGTTTGCCATATCCTCTTCTTCTCCTCTGTCACTGCTGCTTCACACTTAGTGCAGTCTCTGGACAACTCCCTCTTTACTGGCCTTCCCTCCTTGCTTATAACGACCCCTTCCACATCACAACTTCCAGAAGTGTTTGCCCCATTCATTGCTTAGCCAGGCCACCCTTCTCCATGAGGTGTCTATTGGCTTCCCACTGTACTGGAGATCAAACCCAAGATCCTAGGGCCTTGCTTTCCAACTATCCCCACCACCCACACTCCATGTTATTTGTTTCTTTCTATACCCCAGATTCTCTCTTCTACTTTTTTTAGGTTCAACTCTTCTTCCTTTATCCACTTATCAGACAACCTTCAGCAACACGTGGAACTCCTTCGGTCTCCTAGTTCTGACTTGCCAGACTTCCCCCACTTTCCACAACTTCCTAAAAACTCACCGTCTCCATGAGGCCTTTCTTGACCAAGAAGAAAAGAGAGGGCTATCTCTGAATGCCAAACTATTATGAACCCCACCTCTTTTACCAAAATCATATTGCAAAGTGATTTATATTTACAGTGAATATTATCAATTTATTCCATATTTATTCACTTGCTCACCCATCTTTGAGATTTAGGTCTACATTGGTGCCATCAGCCTTAGACTGAAAATACCAATGGGGAGGATGAAGGATGGAAAGAGGGCTGGATTTGAGTCAAAGAACTTGGGTTTTGAGAGGTGATTATTTTTCTATTATATTAAAGAGCAATTATTGAATTAGAATGAAAGGCTTTTTCTTTGTATTTCCTCATTCAGAGATCAGCTCCTGTAAGTCTCTGAAGGATATTGCTGTTAGATGAGATTGCCCAAATCCTCCTGGGATATGCTCTGTGGTCATGAGTGGCACTCCCAATTCCACCTAGAAAACCTTGCTTTTGTTTATAGTGTAAACAGTATCTAATTTAGGTGAATTCCTGCCCCAAAACATCCAGTCTATGCTCTTGTACCCCTCCACTGGAATCTAGGGGAACATAGCTCATGATAGAGAAAACTATCCAGAGTAGTGTGGGTAGAGATGGATTCCTTTGTCCAAATTACTGGAGGCAGCAGGATCTTATGATCAAGCTATGTTCTTAGCAGGAAGAGCAGAAGACTTTTAACCCCCTCTTCATTAATTGTTTACCAGTCAGGGTTCACTTATACCTGTCAGGAGCACTCCTTTATCCAAAGGTATTTAACCATTCAGTGATTTACATGGTTTTATCTTAACAAGACAGACCACTCACCATCAATTTATTATCAGCAATTATAAATTGATTATTAATTACCCAGGAACTCTCTCTCTTGGACTTTTCATTGTTTCTGTTTGAACTACTTTTGTGACTTAGACAAGTTGTTTAACTGTCTTTGAGGGCTCAGTTTCCTCATCTGAAAAATAGGGATGGGACTAGACCAGATTACCTCTAAGGTCCCTTCTAGCTCTAAATATATGATGTTTGGACTTTGGAGGTCCCTTCTAGCTCCAGATGAGGATATATGCTTATGATATGTATAATCACATGTCCATGTAATTATACACTTAGCATGAGAGGTAGCATGAGTTCAGGTGTAGAAGATTAGCGTTGGAGTGAGAAAGAACAGAGTTCAAGTCCTGGTTCTGACATAGATTAGGTGCATGATCTACACACACGAACTATGTGATCATGAGCAAATAATTTAAGCCTTCAGAACTCCAGGCACCTTTCTAGAATGATAAGCTACATCCAAGTCATTGATCTGGAACCAGTTTCCTCCTTGGAAGTTTGTTACATGGATAAAATCTTAGGAACAGAAATACAACAACCAAAAACAAACACAAAACACAGGGCCAAGTGTAAGGAAGCATTCAGTAAATGATTCTGATTATAGAGAGGCAGACTGGTTTAATGAGTAGATACAAAGCTAACTTTGAATGAATAAGTCATTTTGACTGTTATAAATACCCAAATTAACTATATGAAGAAAGATGTTATCTGCATACAGAGAAAGGACTGATAGAAGTTTGTATAGAATAATTTTACATATATATATATATATATGTTATCTGCATACAGAGAAAGGACTGATAGAAGTTTGTATAGAATAATTTTACATATATATATATATATATATATATATATATACACACACACACACACACATACATATACCCATTTGTGTCTAATGGTAGCCATTTCTAGGACTGGGAGGGGAAAGAAGGAAATTTGCATGATAACTTTATTTTATATCTGAAGGGAATTGCAAATTGTACATAATGAATCTGTAGTTTCATATGCAATCATTTTATTGTATTATGTCATGGAGGTGCTTGTTCTATTCCATAAATTTTAAAAATTAAATGAAAATGAAGGAAAAAAATTTAAAAATGTGGTCTTAGTGCCAGGAAGACCTGAATTCAAGTATCATGGCTGATACATACTGGCTGTATGATCCTAGACAAGCTCTCAATGTTCTAGGCCATTCCCTAAGATTATGAATTACACATAAAGTGTCAAGTTGTAGTCTTTACCCTAGGAGTTCCCTGTATCAGTGAAATCACAGATTCAAGTTCCTATCCCTTACAGATGAGAATGGTCTTGTTGGTTGTTGGTTTCATAGGTGGCCAAAAAGGAGAAGGTCCAGTGCCAAGAAATTGCCAGTGAAAATGTTTTAACTCCATCTCTGATCGTATGTATAAGGAATCAACTGTGAGCAGTCAGGCACACAAGGGCATTCACAGAGGGATGGATGGATGGGATAACAGGCATCAGAGGAACAACTCTGGAAACATTGACAGCATATGAAGGCTCTGGGTGCCCTTTAAGACAACTTAAATGTCTTGTAATGACCACTGAGTCTGCTCTTGTGACAGACTTTTCTTTCATATCTCTCCCTCACTTCCCATTTGGAAGCCATGGGTGGCTGCTTCCTAATAGTGATTTTACAGTGTAATTGAGGTTCCCAACAATGTGGAGCCTGGCAGTTGTGAGCAACCTCCCAGACTAGTGGAGCTCGATGCTTCTTTGGCCAATGAGGCTCTTCCCACTTCATTCTTAGAACTCGGTAAGCAACATCTTCCATCCTCACTTTAAAGGCCGGCAATTTGTTTTCATCATTTGCCAAAACAGCTGAGAATCATTATTAATTAATCAAAAGCAGTGACTTTTAACTTCCCACGCTCTCTCCAGAGATGTTCTAGTGACGGCTACCATCTGGACTTCAGAACTGTTTAGATAGAAGTGGGCACCCTGAGCTAAGGCCTTTTCTGTTGTTTTATTCTTTAAACACACACACACACACACACACACACACCACTAGCTTAATTCTGTCTAGCCAGGAAACAGTGTAAATAGATTTTAAGGTAGTCTTTTTTTTTAAAGTAACTTCCTTTGAAAATAGAAATGCTAGTTAAGAATTTCACCAAAAGGATAAAAGTTCTAATCCTAATCCCAATTGCAGCAGAATCCCTCAGAAGTCAAAACTGAAGCAACTAAGGGATCATTTCTAGGAGTGATGCCCTGTCTTTGAAGACTATACAGTACCTCACAAAGCAAGCTTTCAACAATGAAGCAATACTTTCTGAGTGGGAAGGGGGGAGGTTGGAGGAATGGGGAGAAATATTGAAAAGTTATATTTGACAGATCAAAACCAAGCATTTTCTGATTCAGTTGGTTGAGGTTTCAACAGCTTAATTATTTCTTGAAATGGTGCAGTGGGGTCCCCATTTTCTCTTCCTCTACCCCTCCCCTTTGCAGCAAGACTGTGGCTGTAAAGTGGTTTTTCAATAAAAAAAAAAACAAGGGAAGATGAATATTGCCAGCCTCAAATTACACATCAAAGCAGAAAAGCTGCTCACAAAGCACAGAAAATTGTTTGGGGGCTTCTCTGAGAGCAGAAGGGTGCTGCATGAACTGTCAATATAGAGAAGGAAGAGGAAACCTGTACCTATCTAGGAATTGAAGAAAGAGGGTATTGATAGAAACAAGCTTTTATTCTTTTCATCAAGTGAACTTGCCTCTAGAACCTCAATTGTCTTGAAAGAGCATGTAATGTTTCTTATACTATCATAGATCAAAATTTTAGAAATGTGATGCATCAAAATGTTTTGGAATAAGACTTTAAAAAAGTTATTCCTTTCTTTCAAAAAAATTTTATTCTGATCTTAATAAATAGAAAATGAGCATTTTCATATACAATATAGGACAGAAGAAAGAATTATAAAAGGATTGTATAAAGGATAGTACAAATCTCTACTAGGTATATCTTGCTTTTCCTTTTAAGAGTAGAACAAAATCAAACTGTAACTTTCAAAGCTGTCCAGCTTGTTAGTTTCATTCAGGCCTCCCTTCTATTATCTTCTCTCTCTTTTTTTAATGCTTCAATGATTTTTGAGGAAGCAATTTTATCATTTGCTCCCCTCTTTCTTTTATCTCCATCAACTGAAAAAAAACAACTAAAAAGCAAAATTCTTGTAACAAATTCATAGTCAAGCAAAACAAATTTCCACAGTACTACATTCCTTTCAGTAAACATTTATTAAATAAGTAATATGTGCCAGACGCTCTACTAGGTGCTGGAGATACAAAGACAAAAATGAAATAGTTCTTGCCCTGAAGAAGCTTACATTCTGGCTTTACAAGTGATTACCGTAGTTCAGCTTATGGTTCTTCTTATGCCTCTTTTATGTGGATGAAACTCAAACTAGGTTCTGAAGTTCCAGCCACTTTCTCATAATTAGGGTTTAATGTAATTACAGTTGACACCAAGAAGCTGATTTTTCCAGTTGTGAATTAGGGAAGCTTTTGCTTACAATCATAAAATCTTATCATCTTAGAGTTAGAAGGGATCTCAGAGTTGATCTACCTTAACCTCCAACTGAAGCATGAATCCCCCACTCATGAGAGGTCTTTGAGCATGAGTTAGGAGAGTCACTTGGGCATGTTATAAGGGAAATATCTCTTGGGGGCAATGGGCTGTTTTAAATGGCTGCTAAAGTTGCTTCCAACTCTGAAATTCAGGGATAATGTGATCTCCAAATAGTTATCTATCCTCTGCTTAAAAATTCCTAATGACAAGAGCTCTGACTCTCTCCCAAGACTGGCAAACTATCCACTTAAAAATATTTCTGATTGTTGGAAGTTCCTCCTTATAGTGAGCAAGCGTCCCTGTAGCTGACATCCATTCATTGCTCCTAGTTTTGCTTTCTGATGCCAATTAGAAGTCTTATTATTATTACATTTAATTTTAAAAATTGTTTAATTTAATTTAATCATTAGAATTTATTTTTTCTCCCTCTCTCCGAAAGAAAAACAAAACTGTTATAACAAATATAACAAACATTATAAGAAGTAACAAAACAACTATTACAACAAATATGCATAATCAAACAAAACATCTCATACTGACCATGTCCAAAAATACGTGTTTCATCCCTCTCTGTCAAGAGGTAGGTGGCATTTTTCATCACTGGTCCTCTGAAATCATTGCTAGTCATTAAGCTGATCAGAATTCTGAAGTCTTTCAAAATTATTTGATTTTACATGTTATTTTCATAGAAATTGGTCTCAAGGTTCTACTCTTTTCATTCCCAAGGAGAAATTTAACGTGTTTTCCATGTATTAGTATTTCAGATATTTAAAGATTAAAATCATACCTTTCTAGAAGTCTTCTTTCTTACATGCTCAAATATGTCCTTTTTTTTCAAATGATCCTCAGCATTCCAGGCCCTCTAATGATCATAATCATAATATTAACACTCATAATAGCATTTATTTAACACTTTAAACTTTACACAACTTTACAAACATTATCTCATTTGATTCACATGAGAGGACCACAAAATGATGATCATGGGAGATAGGTGCTATTATTACCACCATTATACATCTGAGGAAACTGAGGCAGACAGATTTTAAGTGGCTTGTCAGGTCATAAAGCTGGGAATACCTGATTTGATCCTTGCAACAACTTTGGAAATTGGTACTATTAGAATCCCCATTTTTACAGATGAGGAAACTGAAGTAGGCAGAAGTTAAGTGACTAGTCAGTCCAGAGTCACACAGGTAGTAAATTTCTGACACAGGATTTGAATTCAAAGCTTCTTGACTGCAGGTCCAGGCTCTATCCACTGTGCTACAGTAACATTTTGGCTTGTTAATGTACCCCCTACATCATAGCTCTCAGAGCTGAGCATATTTCAGATGCTTGACTAGGCGGAGAACAGCAGAATTGTCACTTTCTGTGTTCTGCTCTCTATGCTTCAATTAACACTGTGATAATTTTGGATAAGTTTTGGGGGTCACCAGGTCACACCATTAACATAGAATGAGTGTGTCTGAAGGCAATAAAAACTTTATGGGGGGGAGGAGCCAAGCTGGCAGAGTAGAAAGACTCACGTATGCTAGCTCTGAACCCACAGCCCATAAATTTCCAGTAAAAAGAACTCCCCACAAATTCTGGAGCAGTGCAAGCTGTGCAGCAATGTGGTGGAGGAGATTTCCATTCCAGAGAGCCCTGAAAAACCGACCCCAAAGGTCCGTTGCGCACTGGACAGCGGAGCCCAGCCCTGCCCTGGCCACGCAGCCCCAAGAGGAGCAGATCAGAGCAGGCTTCAGGGACAGAATCTCCGGTGGCCGGGAAGGTCCCTCCACCCACAGGTGCTACAGGTCAGTGAGAGAGACTTCTGGGCTGGCTGAGAGGGGAACGAGGTGTCTCCATGGCTCAGGCCCCCTCGGGAGGCAGTGGCAGAGGTGGCGGCAGTCAGGGGCTCCCGGAGCAGACAGGAGCTCAGATCCATTACCTAAGGTTTCCCATAAACCCCCTGAGAGAACTGAGCCTGGGAGCTGACCCTGCCCCCACCTAAGCACCAGAACTTAAGCTCATATTGAATAGCAGCCGCACCCACCGCTGAAAGCCCTGAGGCTGGGAAGCAGCATTTGAATCTCAGACCCCAAGCACTAGCTGGGCAGATCTAGACAGGGGTGCAGAGGAATCTCAGAAGTCAAGTAACTGGCTGGGAAAATGCCCAGAAAAGGGAAGAAAAATAAGACCATAGAAGGCTACTTTCTTGGTGAACAGATGTTTCCGCCTTTCATTTCTGATGAGGAGGAACAATGCTTACCATCAGGGAAAGACATAGAAGCCAAGGCCTCTGTATCCCAAACATCCGGAATAGATATCTAATGGGCCCAGGCCATGGAAGAGCTCAAAAAGGATTTTGAAAATCAGGTTAGACAGGTGGAGGAAAAACTGGGGAGAGAAATGAGAGAGATGCAAGAAAAGCATGAAAAACAAGTCAATACCTTGCTAAAGGAGACCCAAAAAAATGCTGAAGAAAATAACACCTTGAAAAATAGGCTCATTCAATTGGCAAAAGAGGTTCAAAAAGCCAATGAGGAGAACAATGCTTTCAAAAGCAGAATTAGCCAAATGGAAAAAGAGGTTCAAAAGCTCACTGAAGAGAATAGTTCTCTCAAAATGAGAATGGAACAGATAGAGGCTAATGACTTTTTGAGAAACCAAGAAATCACAAAACAAAACCAAAAGAATGAAAAAATGGAAGATAATGTGAAATATCTCATTGGAAAAACAACTGATCCAGGAGAGACAATTTAAAAATTATGGGACTACCTGAAAGCTATGATCAAAAAAGAGCCTAGACATCATCTTTCATGAAATTATCAAGGAAAACTGCCTTGATATTCTAGAACCAGAGGGCAAGATAAGTATTGAAGGAATCCATCGATCACCGCCTGAAAGAGATCCAAAAAGAGAAACTCCTAGGAACATTGTGGCCAAATTCCAGAGTTCCCAGGTCAAGGGGAAAATATTGCAAGCCGCTAGAAAGAAACAATTCCAGTATTGTGGAAATACAATCAGGATAACACAAGATCTAGCAGCTTCTACATTAAGGGATTGAAGGGCATGGAATAGGATATTCCAGAAGTCAAAGGAACTAGGACTCAAACCAAGAATCACCTACCCAGCAAAACTGAGTATAATACTTCAGGGGAAAAAATGGTCTTTCAATGAAATAGAGGACTTTCAAGCATTTTGATGAAAAAGGGCAGAGCTGAAAAGAAAACTTGACTTTCAAACACAAGAATGAGAAGAAGCATGAAAAAGTAAACAGCAAAGAGAAGTCATAAGGGACTTACCAAAGGTGAACTGTTTACATTCCTACATGGAAAGACAATACGTGTAACTCTTAAAACTTTTCAATATCTGGGTAGTTGGTGGGACCACACACACACACACACACACACATGTTCACGCATGCACGCGCACACACATATACACATGCATGCACACACAGAGACAGAGAGCACAGAGTGAATTGAATAGGATGGGACTATATCTTAAAAGAAATTAAGGTAAATGGTGAGAGAGAAATGTAGTGGGAGGAGAGAGGGTGAAATGGAAAGGGGTAAATTATCTCTCATTCAAGAGGCAAGCAGGAGACATTTTAGTGGAGGGAAAAGGAGGATAGCTGAGAAAAAAACATGAAGTTTACTCTCATCACATTCGACTAAAGGAAGGAATAAAATGCACACTTACTTTGGTATGAAAACCTATCTTACAATACAGGAAAGTGGGGGAGGAGATAAGCATGAAAGGGAGGACAATGGGAGGAGGAAGCAATTTGAAGTCAACAATCAGGGAGGGACAGGATCAAAAGACAGAATAGAAACAATGGGGGGCAGGACAGGATGAAGGGAAATACTGTTAGTCTTACACATCACGACTATTATGGAAGTCATTTGCAAAATTACACAGATATGGCCTATATTGAATTGCCTGCCTTCCCAAAGGAAATGAGTGGGGAGGGAGGGATGGGGAGAATTTGGAACTCAAAGTTTTAGGAACAACTGTCGAGTATTATTGTTGTTGCTACTAGGAAATAAGAAATACAGTTAATGGGGACTAGAAAATCATCTGGCCCTACAGGTCAAAAGAGAAGATGGGGACAAGAGAAGGGAGGGATGATAGAAGAGAGGGCAGATTGGTGATAGGGGAAATTAGAATGCTCGGTGTATTGGGGTGGGGGGAGGGGATAAATGGGGAGAAAATTTGGAACCCAAAATTTTGTGAAAATGAATGTAAAAAGTTGAATAAATAAATTTATATTAAAAAATAAAATAAATAAATTATAACTTTATCATGTGAAACCATCGATGAAGAACACTTCCCCAATCTATAGTTGTGTGGCAGTAGTAGTAACTGAGCATTTGTCCCTATTCCATCTTTTTTTTTAAAAGTTTTTCTGTTTTTACATCATCATAGTTATTCCCAGCGTCCATCCCCCTCCCCTTCCAAATTATAAGTAGTAATAAGGACAAGTTAAAATGACAGTTATAAGTTATAAGGAGTTACAAGGATAACAAGCAGTATTTCTAAAGACAAAACAAGAAACAAAAGCATCACAACTGATGAATACACTGAGAAAGTTTGAAAATGTGCACTATGTAACAACCATGGACCTCCCATCTCCATGAAGAGGGGTCCTCTCGTATCTCTTCATTCTCAGTCATGCTTGATCTTTATAATTTTGTTACATTCACTTTTGATCTTTGTATGTGAGGTTGTTATTTACATTGATGTAGTTATTATGTATATATTCTTTCTTGGTTCTGCTAACTTCACTCTGCAGTAATTCATGTAGATATTTCCATGTTTCTCTGTATTTATTAAATGCATAATTTCTTAGAACACAGTAATATTCCATTACATTCACGTGCCACAATTTGTCTGGTAAATTACTCCCCAGTTAATGGGCATCTACTTTGTTTCTAATTCTTTGCTAGCACAAAAAATACTACTATAAATAGTTCCATGTATATGGGGACTTCTTTTTGATGGTTTCATTGGAATATAGGCCCCAAGCCTTTGGTTCAAAAGCTATGAACATCTTAGTTACTTTGTTTACATAATTGCTTTCCAAATTTGCTTTTCCAAAACCATTTCATAGTTTCACCAACAATGTATCAGTGTGCCTATCATTCCATAACTCTTTTAACATTGACTGTTGTCACTTTTTTTCATCTTCGCCAATTTGTAGGGTGTGAAGTGAAATCTTCTTTTGATTTACATTTTTATTAGTAGTAATGATTTGGAGCATTGGGGAAGGGCTCTTAGTCACATATATTTACTAATTGTTTATATATGCTAAATATCAAATCTTTATCAGAGAAATTTCATACAAAGATTTTTTTTCCTCATCAATCAGTTGCCTTCTTATATTAGGTGCATTGATTTTGTTTGCACAGAAGCTTTTCAGTTTCACGTAATCAGTTATCTATTTTATCTTTTGTAATTGCTTTTTTGTATTGTTTAGTTAAGAATACACCTACTCATAACTATGAGAGGTGATCTACTTACCTTCTCAATTTTTTTTTTTAATAGTATGATCCTTAATGCTAAGGCCACACATCCATTTAGAATGTATTGTGGAATGTAGTATAAGGTGTTAGTCTAAGCCTAATTTCTGCTACACTGCTTTCCAGTTTTCTTAGAAGCTTTTATTAAATAAGGAGGTTTTTCCCTAGGGTAATTTATGTTTTCCATCTTTATCAAATACAGGATTATTGAGGTTCAGTGTTTCTGATTCTCCCTTGTCTAGTCTGTTCCATTGGTCTATTTTTCTATTTTTAACCAATAATAGATGGTTTTGCTAACTATTGCTTTCTAATACAGTTTGAGATCTGGAAGTACTATTTTCCCTTTATCTCTACTTCTTTTCATCATTTCTCTTGATATTTTAGATCTTTTGTTTTTCAAATGAATTTTGATGTTTTTTAAGTCAAATTCTATAAAGAATCCCCTTAGTAATTTAATTGTCCTAGCATTAAGAGTGTAAATTAACTTAGGTAATATTATCATTTTTAATATTGGCATGGTCTATCCAGCCAGAAGCATGGAATATTACTCTAGGAATTTAAGTGGTTCTTATTTCTTTAAGGAACATTTTGTATTTGAATTTATACATGTCTTTGTATGCTTTGGTAGGTCAACCTCCAGATATTTTATACATTTTGTCATTCTTTGTAATCGAATTTCCCCATCTATCATCACTTCTTGGGTTCTATCATTATTGTATAGAAATTGTTATTTATCTTTGAGGATTTATTTTGTAGCCTGCAACTTTGCTTTGTTTAGAAGAGACGGGGAGGGAAAGAGAAGGGAAAGGGAAAAGAAATGACTATACTGGTTCTTTTGGAATAACTTGGTCTTCATGAACTATAGGGCTGGAAAGATTAATAAAGATTGAAAAGTAGGTCAACAATACACTTAATAACTAATTATCCTTATGAACGGGGGGGGAGGGGAGCATAAAAATAAATTGATGGGACTACAAAGGGAACTCTCTAAAGATTTTAGATTAGATTTTCAAGATACATATATTGAGATAGGAAAAATGAGCCAACTAGTTCCTAGTGACTATTGATTTCTTTTTTTTTTTAAGTTCTCATAAATCATTGGTTAAATAATCCATTTTAGAATTTTATCGGGGATGGTCATCAAGCTTACTATTAGTTCATGGTTTCCGGAATGAATTCTTTCCTCTTTTTGAAAATCAAGGCATTTGCCTATCTCCTGTCTCTAATCTTCATACACCTCCCCCATTCTGAATCACTGATAGGGATTCTGCAATTACACCTAAAAGTGAATCCAATACTCCAGATAATAATGTGCTTGGGCAAATATTAGCAGCTCATTTCTGATAGCTAGGTGCTTTCTTTCCTATCTTTGACTTCCATTCAATTTCAGCTAGTTTTTTCTGTCTTTTCTGGATTGAAGATCGTTCTTGCTTCTGGAAAAGATGGCAATCAAACAGAAGTTCTCGCTGTTGTGAACTTTATACTATCTGCTCCATTCAGTAGATTTATTGATTCTACTTCTTACTCTAAATTTAAGTAAAGCAACCATTTCTGTTGTTCTTAGTATTTTTGAAAGTCTTAGTTCCTTTGGAAGACATTCTTTCTAACATTATTTTCAGGAGTTCGTAACATTCTTATGTATATGTCTTTGGTTATATTTTCCTTCTTTCTATTTTACTATATGCCCTATAAAGTCTCATTGGTTTATTTCTATGCCTTCCCCATTTTGTGATGTAATTGAATTGTTGATCTGCTTTTTAACCTTTATTTCCTTTTTCCAACTCTATATGTTCTAGTCTAAATAGGCCACCATTTTTGGTGTGAAACTTTTAAATAACTGCTTTGTGCAACTAATTACCAAAAATATTTGAAAGCAAATATTGAAAATTTAATGAGGACAAATTAAAAATATATGATTGGAAATAATATTTGGAAGACTCTCCAGAATTTGTGGGGGGTGGGGCTAAGGAAGATAGCTAGTCCCACTGAATACAGAGCCAACTGGTTTAGCTCCTCCAAGACAAGGTCTCTTGATTTGGAGGGCAAAGAAGCAGCATCAGTGACTACACAGAAAATGGCTGTGGTCAAGATAAGGAAACTGTTTTCCAAGCCATGCAGAACTGAAGTCATTAAGGTCTTCTCAGGCATGATTTTTGGTGGTTTGGTATGGTGGATAGAGCAACACCAGCAATGGAGGCAGAAAATATCTGGGGTGAGGATGAGTGGATACATATGATCTTAGGGGGAACAGAGCCAAATGAGTTCCAAGAAAGGGAAGTGCATTTCAGGCATGGGATACAGTGCTGAGATGGGAGATGTAGTATTACGTATGACGAATGGAAAGAAGAAGAGTTTGTCTAGATTGTAGAGTTCAGAGGGATGTTTAATGAGGCTGGAAAGGTAGGTTGGAGCTAAGATGCAAAAAACTTTAAATGCAGAGCAGAAAAAAATTTGATCCTGGTGGTAATAGGGAACCATTAGAGTTTATTGAGTACAGGGGTAGCTTAGATAGATCTGTGGTTTGGGAAAATCACTTTGTCAGCTAAATGGAGAACGGATTGGAATGGGGAGAGAGCTGAAGCTGAGAGACCAATTAAGAGGTTATTGAAATAGTTGAGGCAGGTGGTGATGGGGAACTGAACTAACGCATTGGAGAAAGGGGGACCAAGGCAAGAGACATTGGGGATGAAGAAACAATTAATAAATGTCATGTGTATTATTTGTCTTCCACTGAAGTCCTACTTGGATGTGTCATCATGGTGTGGAAATGGTCCTGGATTTTTCCAGGCTATGCTAATGAGTCAAAAGCTCTGGCAAATTCTGCCAAGATAAAAAGCTTTGACAATGATCTCAGTGACAGACTTTATTTCCTGCTAGACAAGTAGCCTGGCTAAGAACAGAAAGGCTCATGGCCAACAGATTGACCATTAAGTAGTGACTTATTTTTTTTTGGCCAGGTTAGCTCATGAATTTGATAAGAATGAAAAGCAATTTATGTTCCTTGGAGGTGTCCTTCTGCTTCTGAAATGACAATGATAGGGCTGGACCTGATTTCATTGACACAGAGATCTTCCAAATGAGAGAACTCTCTCTGCCAAGACAAGTTGGTACCATTTTTGTAACTTGTAGATCCAGAGAGTTGCTTTGATCACTGAGAAGTTAAGGGACTTGCCCAAGGTCACACAGCCCCTATGTATCAGAAGCAGGTCTTTCTAGTTTCAAAGATGGCTCTTTCTCCACTGTGCCACTCTGTCTCTATAGCAGAATGATGGAAAGGGCAGGACGTAAAGAGTGATGAGAATCACATGTTTTTTAGGTGATCTACTAACATTAATTTATATTAATATTCTACATGTTAACTGATTATGCTGATGAACTCTATGTAAGTGGCTGTACTACCATATCTGGGCATTCTTGCTAAAAATATAAAACTAGAAAATGACCATAACACTATGATCTTTAATCATGATCATTAATAAAATTAGGTTATATAAGCTGGAAAGGACCCAAGTGAATATTTACTTTAATTTCATCACTTTACAGTTGACCTGAGACCTAGAGATGTTAAGCAGGTGACTTACTCAGGGTCATACTGGTAGTAATTGGCAAAGCTGAGATTCAAACCCAAGTCCTGTGACTCTAAATCAGGAATTCTTCTCACAACATCCTGCCTCCTCCCAAAAAGACATCAAGAAGTTGCAGCTAAATGGAAGGATAGTGCATGGGTTCTCCTTAGAGATCCAAAGAAAGCTGTTGAAGGAACTTGCTTCATAACACACCCAAAGAAAAAACAAAACAAAACATCATTTTATAGGTTACTTGCAGTACTTACAATGAGCAATGAAACCACCATGAAGACAGCTGCAGCTTAGACAATGATATTTGTCACAAAGAACATAGAAATAATGACTCTAAAAAAGCTAATAAGGTCTTCCAAACTAAATGAATATATACTTTGACATATATATATATATGTCAAAGTATATGTGTATGTATGTGTATATATACACACACACACGTAAATGTATATTCATATATACATACATATGGAGGGATTTGTTTGAATTTGAAGAAATGAAAGAGGTCAAAGGTTTATAGAATACTCAGAAGCATCACATCTATACAACTAGATGGCAGTTAGATGTTGCTGTGGCTGTTGGACTTGGAAGATCTGAGTTTAAAATCTTGCCTCAATCACTTACTAGCTGTGTGATCCTAGGCAAGTCATTTAAACTCTCTCAGTCTCAGTGTTCTCATCAGTAAAATTTAGCAGTTAGATGGCACAGTGGATACAGTATCAGTCCGGGCATCAGGAAAACTCTTCTCTCTGAGTTCAATTCTGTCCTCAGACACTTCTAGCTCTGTGACCCTGGGCGAGTCACTTAACTCTGTTTGCCTCAGTTTCATCTATAGAATGAGATGGAGAAGGAAATGGAGTACATAACCTGCATCTTTCCCAAGATCACCAAGAGTCAAAAAGGACTGAAGGGAAAAAAAAGATTGAACAAAGAAAAAATGCAGATAAAAATAGTACCTACCCCCCAGGTTTGCTGTGATGATCAAAGGAGTGCTTTAGAAACCTCTAAGGGCTATTTCTATGGTAGCACCTTCCTGGGATGACACAGTGAACTCCTGATTGAGGCCCAAGAGGTTCTGTTAAAGGGGATTTGGAGCCGAAGTGATGCTGTTGAAATGCTTGGGGACTGGGGAGGCTCTGTTGAAGCTAATTTGGCCATGGAAAGTGAGGAATGGAAAGGGAGTAAACTTGTGGAGGAACTTTCCCTTTTCTGTAGTCTACAAGGATTGTGGAAACCATCCTGTTTCTCTTTCAGACCTTTGCACGTACTTTCAGTCCCTTAGGACAGCAAGCCACAGTGGCTTGTGGCACAAGCGGAGGGACACTAGCGTATGACAGCAGGAGACATGCTTATCCACATGAGCGGAATTCTTAGATGATTTCTTTGATCTTTCAATTTCTATCCTTAAGCCCTGTTGAAAGATGAGAAATGGACATTTTGAAGCCTCGAGGTAAGTTCCTGGGTTAAAAAGTTCCTGTTTTTCTCACTTAAGCATTAGTTGACCAGCAGGAAGAGATGTCCACAGTAGCACACTTATCAAAGGAAAAGCTGCCCACTGTTAGGTTCACATTGTATAGTCAAGGCACTAAAGAAGGTCCTGTCTTGGCTGACCAGGAGATACAAGTTTTACAAGTTGCTTCAACAGTGAAGCTCTGAGGCAAATACAAAAAAATCTACTCATAATACTACAAAATTGTCATCATATTCCATGGGGAATATAATGAACATAGTCAGTTATATGGACTTGAAATCAGGAGGACTTGAGTTCAAACCCAGTCTCAGACACTAGCTATGTGACCTTGGACAGTTCATTTAACCCTGTTTGTCTGTTTCCTCATCTATAAAATAACCAGGAGAAGGAAATGGCAAACTACTCCAGCATCTTTTTCTAGAAAATCCTGAATGGGGAGGACACAACTGAAATGACCCAACAATAATCGGTTAAATGAGATATTAAATGATTAAAAACAACAATGGGTTAATGAAATATTCTACATTCTCTGTATTTCTTTATGTATTTATATTAAGATAATATTTTAATATTATATAAAACAATACTGATAGAAGGATTTTAATATTCTATTAAAAGTTAAGTACTATATTTTACTATATTTAATATATCTAATAAATAAATTTTACATAACTTATATATGCATCATATATAAATGATATATACATTTTATATAATTATATAATATTGATTTAGAAATATGGTTACATACATATTTCTTTAAAACATCTTTGAGCCTTTTGTCTATTAAGCAGTTTCTCTGATGGAGGAAACAAAACTAGTAGATAAAATAAAGAGCTGTCTCATAATGAACTTATATTATTGTATACTGAATACCTTTCCTAGGACAGATTATGAGACTGATATTTTGGGAGACCCTAGACATGAGCCATTCCTAAGCTCAGTCTGAGATTTCCCTTTAATTAGCCTGGGATAAGAGCAGACCCCAGTCTTTGGGATCTAGCTTCCTGGCCTCCAGGAAGAACTTAGCTCAGGGTGAGCTCAGACCCCTTCTTTGAGACCTCCTGGGCTCTGGGGTACATTGTGGGAAAAGGGTGTAAGCTGCTTATGTAGTGAGAGTAAGAAATGACAGTTGAATCAAGCATGTTTTGCACTGTTAGACACAAAAATCAGAGAATAACATTCAGTGTGTTAGGTAGACACTCCTTCCAAGTGCAGAATTATGGGAAAAATGAATAAAAAGCAGATGACAATGAGGAAATGTTGAAATGGGTATCTATACTAATGAGACCACATATCCATTGAAAAAATAATGGGTGTGTGTGTGTGTGTGTGTGTGTGTGTGTGTGTGTGTTTCTTGTTTTCAAGGGGAAGATAAATAAAAGGGCAACCTTTGAATCAGGAGGACCTGAGTTTAAATCCAGCCTCTGACATACACTAAGTGACACTGCCCCAAATAACTCCCTCTTACTCTGCCAGACTTTCTTCATCTGTAAAATACAGATACCTCTAAGGTTCCTCCCAGCTCTAAATCTATGATCTTATATTCCTATTACACTCTGATCCTATGATCCTTAAAGTCAGGATGACCTGAGTTCAAGTCCCATCAATGACACATATTACCAAAGCGGTCCAGGACAAGTCACAGTTTTTCAGTCAATGTCTCAGAGAAATCCTGGTGCCTGTAAGTGGCAGATTTTCATTAGTGTAGCTGCTTTCACCAATAAAAACTACAGGTCCAGGAACCAAAAAATACAACAAAAAACCAAAGATGACACAGTTGATAGAGTTGTTTTTCTTTACTTGAAAGTGTGAGTGAGATATTTCATGGGAGGTCAGTCTGAATCTTCTTCTAGGAATGAAAACAAAATGATGTAAAGTCTTTTTAAGATTGTAAGTACAAAGCTCTTAATGGTTTGAAAGTCATTTTCAAAAACCATTCGTAAAAATGCTGAAGCAACTTTCAGTAAAGAAAATTTGGTCTTTTTTGGTATAATGCATGACTGCAATCTCCTCACATCCTGTGTCCTCACTCCCTGGGTCTATATGGTTTGGTGCAGCAGTCTGTCCCCAAGTCGGTAAATATTTATTAAGCACCTACTATGTACTTACTGTGGTAAGTGCTGGGGAAACAGACTGCCAAAAGACAGTCCCTTGTCTGAAGGAGCTCTCGGTCTAATGGGGGAGACGATACGCAGACAACTATGTACAAGTAAGCTTATACACTGGTTAAAATGGCAATGATAAAGGACAAGTTAGGATAATGCATGGTTCCCTTAGATCAAAGTATAAGGAGAAAGAAAGAAATCAGTCAATCAATTAAACAGCCGTTCATTAAGCCAATTAAATATTTGCTTGGTGCCAGTATCTTTCAGTAGGTGCAAAGAATCCAGAGGCAAAGGATGAAAACAGTCCCTGTTTTCAGGGCCCTTACATATATATCTATGCATTCTTGATTACTTTTGATCTCAAATTTTCTTGTTGACCTTAATATTCTTACTGATCCAAGCATTGCCCGCACTATTTTTTTTCCTAATTAAAACATTCTGCACCCTAGCAACATCTCAATTAGAACAAGAGTTGGGTCCTAACAAAAAGTACCACTTAAGAGACATCACTTCCTGAAGCCTTTGGATACTAACATGATTTTTCTTTGTTTATTTTTCTGTGGGCTCTCCAGGAGATGGAGTAGGGGAGCAGGACAATTCCATTTTAATGGCAGGTCTGACCCTGAGTCCCCACGTAGCTTCGAATAAGTCACAACTTCCTGACCTCCATTTACCTGTCTGCAAAATAAGATCCAATCTTATTTTGGAAGAAGCCAATCTTAGATACCTCCCAGGGTTGTTCCCTCCCTAATTACTGTTTGTAGAACATGGACCTTGAGCACGTTAATTATCGTTATCATTCCTGGGTCTTCCAGCCAAGTTGAGCCTGTCTTACCCTGCTTTAACTTCTGAAGTCTGACCAGATCTCAACCCTAGACAGTGTGGAAGGCCATAAAGCAGGGCTAATCAGCAGACTGTGGATATCTCAAAGTGACAAGTGGATATCTCAAAGTCACAAAGTGATTGACTCAGAAACTATGATTTTCTCCATGTAGACCAAGCATTCATTTTTCTCTGTTGCCCTGACGTAGCAGACAGACCAGCTATTTTTTGTTTCATTTTGATTTAACTAGGCCAAGGAAAAAGTCTAAGCTGGCCCAGGCTGGGCATCCTATCCCTTACCTCGTCGGGGACCTACTGCTTAATTTCCTGAGAAGCCTGAAGATCAATAAAGAATGGTACCCCCTATTATTAGACAAGGCCCTAAATTGCCAGGTGGAGCTGGAGAGCCTCAGAAGTATTGTGGTCACTCATGACGAAAAATGGCTAATAGCTTTCTTCTGATCACTCACTTGTCTTATAACTTTGGTTTCTGTCCTCCAAGAACCGCACTTATCAGATTTCTGGGTAACAAGGCACCTCCCAGCCAGCTTCTCTTTGTACCCTACAGGTTTGGCACTTGCCTTCTTTCTGCCTTTTAAATGTAAGTGAAAGGAAAGGCCCCCATGGAATCACTGATAATAACAGTTAATAAATAGCTAGCATTTACATAATACTAATAAGGTTTGCAAAGTGCTTTACAGATGTTATCTCCTTTGAGCCTTATGGTAACCCTGAAAGGTAGGTGCTATTATCACCTCCATTTTACAGATGAGGAAACTGAGTTAGACAGAGACACCCAGGGTCACACAACTACTAAATGTCTGAGGCTAGATTTGAACTCAGGTCTTCCTGGCTCTAGGTCTAGCTTTACTACTCCTTATTATCAGCATCAGAATCATCTGCCAAAATGCCTAGCATGGATTGTATCAGAAACAGTATGAGGTTAAGCTAGATTTAGGATGCTTACAGGTTGGATAAATGGTCCCAGCTCCCTCATTTTATATATGAGGAAGCTGAGCCCCACTGAGGTTAAGTGACTTGCCCAAAGTCACACACCTAGTAGCCTCAGAGGCAGGATCTCTTTGTGACCCCATTTGGGGTTTTCTTGGCGGAGATAATAGAGTGGTTGTTTGCCATTTCCTTCTCCAGCTCATTTTACAGAGGAGGAAACTGAGGCAAACAGGGTGAAGTGACTTGCACAGTGTCACACAACCAGTGTCTGAGGCCAAATTTGAACTCAGGTCTTCCCAACTCTGGGGTCAACACTTTATCTATTGTGATACCTAGCTGCCCAAAATGAAGAAAAGGTCTTGATGATATTAATACTCGGGTATTAATGCCCATGTATGATGATATTAATATTCGAGTATTAATGGCCATGTAGTTGGAAGCTTTCCCAAGGATTACACCCACTTATATTTCTGTGACTTAACAAGCCAGATTTAGCTCTTGATGCTACAATCCTCCCTTTCTCCACATGCCCTTCACCCCGCGCTCCTCCACCTCTCCTCACTTTCCCCTAAGTCAGACACAGGCAGTGATGTAGTGCACAGCAGGCCTGCGGTGAGCCAGTGCGTGCTAGTAACTAATTAATGACTGTGGAACCCTCTGAGAACAGAAAACCTTGTATAAAAGCCCAGCACTATTATTATTATTAACACTGGGGATGGAGAGGATGAGGAGGATGCTTCACTACTTTTGCTCTTAGCTCAGCTCCCTGGTCTCCCTGGGGCTGCAGGCTAGCTCATCTCTGCAGACTTTCATACTGAGTCACTGACCGAGCTGAGGACCAGCCGCCTTGGCTCCCAGGCTCCTGCCTGCTCTTTAAGAACTGTGGGGTCAGGCAACCCTATCAAAAAAGGCAAAGAAAACAGGGCCATTTAAACCTCTCGATCTGCCTGGGACTGCCCTACTTTAAAAGTTCAACAGACTTTAGCCAAGCTCTTGACCTCTTATTTGTAAGGAGTAGATTATCCTTAAGTAGTAAATCTTGAGGGGAGAGGATGAAACTTAAAATGCCTCACCCTTTTTTAACTTTAGGGTGTGGATAGGATTTCAGAAATAAGAATTTTCTGTTTAGCTGGTGCTCCAGCTGCCACCATGAGCCAGGAAAGGCTGAGCACAGAGAAATTATTGAAGCACAGTGCATTTGATTACTCCTGTTGATAGGGTGCTTTTAGGTTCCAAAAGTACTCTTTTGAAAGCAGTTATTCTTCTAGTCAGGAGTCCTGGGTTCAAGTTCTATTTTTGCCACATATTAGCTCTGCCACCCTGGGCACATCATTGAACCCCTCACTCTCATTCTCCATTCCCCAGGAAGTAGCAGAGGAGGTATCTGCCAATCTGCATTGGGAAAAGAATTTCCTCATCAAGAATTCCCTCTACCAGTTCAAAAAACCAACAACATTATTGAAGAGAATTCACCAAAAAGAAGGTGATCCAGAGACACCCGCAACCTTTCAGTCATGCCCCTAGAACTCAGAGGGGGAGATGCAGCCTCCCTCTAGGATCCCACCCTCCTGTGTTCATGGGAGTTGGGAGATGCAGTCCAAGGCCTTGTCTGACCAGTTCTCAGTCTCTTTTACTGGTTTGTGCTCCTGATCACTCCCATAAGGCTTTGCTCTTGACTTTTTCTTCTTTCTGTATGCTCATTTTTTTTGGTCATTTTATGTACTCCAGTGGTTTCAATACAGCCTTCGAAGGGTGTGACTCCTGAGCCAATGTCTCTAGCCCTGACTTTTCCCTTGAACTCTAGTCCTTTCTTTCTCCAATATATCCTTTATACAACTACCAAGACATGAAGAAGTCTGGCCCCACTCAAACACCTTCCACTGCTACCCACTATAAATACAAAGTCCTTAGCCTGGCATTAAAGGCTCTCCGCATTTGCTCCAGTCTCTTTCCACTATTTCTTTTTGCCCTCTTCCCATCTGACTCTAAATTTCAGACACCTTGACTCCCAATTTGATTCTTTGATCTCATCTTGACGTCTCCCACCTCTAAGCATCTGTGCAGGCTGATCTCCATGCGTGTTATATACTCCATGGGCTTCTCCACCTGCTGGAATTCTGCTCTTCCTTCGAGACTCAACTCCATCACCATCTCCTCTGAAGCCTTCCCTGATTCCCCTGACTTAACAGGATCTCTCCTTCCTCACATTGGCTAAGACCTTCTTTTCTTCTCATAACATTTTATCAGACTTATTTGTGTCATCTTAGCTCCTCCTCTCCCCTGCTCAATCAATGGCAAACTTCTTGAATACAGGTGAATGTTGTTTTTCATCTTTGTGTTGTCAGTATCTAGCCTGGTGCCTGGCATGCAGTAGGTGTTTGTAAATGCTTGTGAAATTGAATGGGGTTGCTCTATTCTGCTACAGTGTCATGTGCTGTGGGGAGTTGGGAGTTTTGGTTTTGAGTGAGTTTCATGTGGCTGGCTTTCATACTTCAAAGAATCTGTGATTTCATCAATGTGAGTACTCCTTCCACCAAGGCAGGCCACTGCCCCTCCATTCCTCCCTTAGCAGAGAATCTTCATGAGTTATGGTGCCAAGTATCATCCCATGGAAGCCAGGGTTCTGGGTTGCCATTTGAACCAGTGATCCAGTAGAAGCACATGGCTGCTTACAGGCATGGCCCTTCTTAAGTGTGCTGGCCAATTTTTCCCATCAACTGACTACGAGTCATTTCAGGCACTTGTGAGCATTTTGTATAGCCTGAAAGCTGCTTTTGAGAGTGGAGCAGAACCCTGAACCCTGTCTTAGAACAGCTAACTATACCAGAGAGCCAGGTTTCAGGCCAGTAACTGATTATTTAACAAACCAAGAAAAATATTTGAACAATAGTTGACAGTGATGTAGTGATCTCAAATTTGCAAAGCATTTCAGAGATGCCATCTCATTTGGTCCTTACAGCAGCCTTATGTGGTCATTGATTAGAACAAGTCTCGTTGTTCCCATTGCACAACTGAGCTACGGAGGGTAGTAACTTGGACAGAGCTAGCAGTACCAGAGGTGGAACCAGAACCCATGACTTTGTACTACAAGTTCAAAGCTTTTCCCACTACAACTGAATGATAATTCGCATTTATGTAACTTTTGAAGGTTTGTAAAGCATTTTCCTCAGAACAACCCTATGAGGTAGATAGCATATATATCATTACCCCCATTTTACAGATGAGCAATCTAATACTGAGATCAAACGACATGATTACCCAGCAAGCAAAATGTCTAAGGCAAGATTTGAACAGAGAACACTTGACTTTAAGTCTAGCACTCTATTCCCTGGGCCAAGGACTACTCAAAATCCTCCTAGACATAAAATAACCATCAAAATACCTCTCTCTTCATGGAACTCATAAGGCACCAGACTTATTGTCCGGACCACCGGGGCTTGAATCCTGCCTAGACCACTTACCAGCTATGTGATCCTGGACAGGTGACCTCATGTGTCTGAGCCTCAGTTTTGCCATTTGCAAAATGGGGATAATAAAGCATTTAGCTCATTTGACTTTCTGTAGGAATCAATCAACACATATGAGATCTTCACATCTGAGAGTGCTTTGCAAACCTTAAAGCACTATGTAAATGCCAGCTATTGTGTGGTGGTGGTGTTAATATCATTATTATTGCAAAAGAAGGAGGAGGAAGGCTATCAGCATCTCTGATGCAACGTTGGCTGCTCATTCCTACAGCAAGGTTGGACCTTCTGGCCAATGGCCTACATGGCTGGTGAGAGAACAGAACCATTAGAAGTTTTCTAGAAGAGCTGGGTGTGAGGGAGTCAGTCAGACCCCATCGCACCTCTGCTACTACTTAGAAGAAGAGGTGAAAGAAGCCCAGTCCTGAAAAGCATAGGGGGGGGCAGCTGAACTGGAAGGAAAAATAGGAAGTGGCTGCCTGTCCTTACTAAGGGCACCATGGGTGTGGTGGGTGTCAAAGGTTTGGCTTGGGACTGGCTGCCTGAGCTCTGCACACTTTAAAAAACGTGGGCTTTCTCAAGTTTCCAAATCCATCCATTGCCCTACTCTGTCAAAAGCTTGAAGATTCTGAGCCTAGGAATTGCTTTTCCAGCAAACTTGTCACTAATACTGAAAAGGTTTTGCCAAGGGTGTTGGGCCTTTGAGCCTCCCATGTCACCATATGGGTTCATCACTTATTTTAATGTTCATAAAATCATAGATTTAAAGCTTGGAAGGGATTTGAAGGTCATCTCATTTGTTATTGATCAGTCATTTTTCAGTCCTATATGACACTTTGTGACCCCATTTAGGATTTTCTTGGCAAAGATACTGGAACAGTTTGCCATTGCCTTCTCTAGCTCATTTTATAGATAAGGAAACTGAGGCAAACAGGGTTAAGTGACTTGCGCAGGGTCACATAGCTAATGTCTAAGTCCGGATTTGAACTCAGGTCTTCCTGACTCCAGATCTGGAGCTCTATTCACTGTGCCACCTAGCTGCCCCACTCATTTTTTTTTAACAGAGGAGAAAACAGGTTTAAGAGTTGCCTAAGGTCATACAGGTACTAACTGGTAGGGGCAGGATGTGACCCCAGGTTCTCTGCTTCTAAATCCAGAGTCCTTTTCATGACACCAGACGGCCTCACGTGGAGGGGAGACTCCAGCCTGAGTAATAGCCCACATCACATCCTCCACCCTCAACACAAAACGTCCACCTCTTTCTTTAACTGTGGCTTGTGGGGACTGTGACTAGCAGAGACTATTAGAGCTAGAGGAAGTAATGATGGTGATAATAATACTTTGTACTTACCATACAGAAGTCCTTTCATCTGTGCATCTCAAAGCCCTTTCCAGACATTCATTAATCTTTACAACACCCCCACTTGTCAGGTAAGTATTATTATCCCCATTTTATAGATGAGGAAACTGAGGCAGTGAGATTAAATTACTTTCCCCAGGCAGTAAATCATTTGGACTGGATTTCCAAGTTCTTGGCTGAGGAGCCTTCAGACCACAGGACAAGGCCATCTCTGTGGCAGAGGGATTACAAAAGGTGGTCACCTTACCTGGTGAGAGCTTTGTCATTAATATCTCACCTGGAGTTTTGTTCTGTAATTGTCACATAAACTTACCCTATAATACTGGGGCTTATATCTATCTGTGTGTCAATCTTATCCCCCTACCAGACTATAAGCTCCCAGGTGGCAGCCAACTGAGCCTTAAGGAATTCTGCACAAAGTAGGTACTTCAATGTTTGTTGTCTGCTGAATGGACGGGGGTCATTTAAAATCTCTCCAGAATGGCAAAATGAAAACTGAATAAACTCAGTAGTAAGGGGACCTAGTTTTAAATGCTGCCTATGATGCTTACTACCAGTGTCACCTCAAACAGGTCAGCTAATCTTCATGGACTTCAGTTTCCTTTTCTTTGAAGTGAGGTGGTTAGCCATGACTCTAAAGGTGTCTAGTCCTCAGTCTAAGAAGAGTCTTTGATCCTTTCTTGGGAAAGCACAAATCGCTGGTAACAGAACTCACTCTCCCTTCTATCCCCCAAACCCCCTCCCTGGCCCCTGGCCCCACCAGGCAGAACGCTTCCCAGAAAAGCAAGCAGATGACTGTGGGGTCAGAGGTATGTTCAGCAGAGACCCTGGGAGCCAAAGCAATCAGTCATGCAGCCTTGGGTCACGGTTTCCTTCTGATTTCCTGTAAGCATAATGGTCATGGCCACAAGCAAGGGAAACAAAAAGTCACACAAAAGTAGTGAAATTCTCACCTTTTAGAGGTGAGACACTTCCCGATAAAGGTCAGAAAAGTCCTTTCTCTAATGTGACAGAAGGAAGTCACTTTATTCTCTCTAGAAGCTCTGAAAATTGGATGCCTGCCTCTTCTAAACTAGAAAAGGATTTGGGAGGCATGGAAGGCATAGAAGCATTCATTTCTCTCATCAGTAGAAGCAAATTTGTTATCCATGAAGTCGATGAGACTTAGAATAGGGGTATATATATATATATATATATATATATATATATATAATAATTTTTGTAAAGGAAATCGTATTTAAAAATCTGGTATACAAGTCATATAGGTACCATGACGAGACTGGTGAGTGAGGGCCCAGTGCTTAGAACACTGTTAGATTGACCTTTCTTCATGGGTTATACATAAAATGCACAGATATTCATTTCCTCATTGTCTCCAGCCTAACACATGGTGGCCTAATGAGTCTACCTGTGACATGAGGACTTGGTGATGTGCTGATGAAGAGTCTCCTGGTTGACTGAGGAGCCAGAAGGACTAATGATACATGAGTTGCTAAGCCTGAGGGACTGCAAAAGAAGTGACCTGACCCTTTTCCTTCTTTCCTTTGATGGTGGCTGGTGAGGAACAGTACTGCCTATGGCACCTACTTTTCTCTCATCTAGTTACAGTGTCTCCATGAGTCCATGGGGCCTCTGTTTCTTTTGTGTTCATTCTCTCCTGATCCTTTTGTAGGAGCAAGGCACAGGAAACAAAGTGAGTGCCCATCTTTGGGGGAATGACTGTACATACTCTGGTATTGAAGGTAACATGAATTAGTATTCTGAAAAGGGAGTGCCCAGGTGATCAAGCGTTGCATCATTATACAGTAACCGGAAACTTGTTTTAAGAATGACTTTGAGTAAATAAGTTATTTTGTCTATTATAAATACTCAAAATAACTATAAAGGACACATGAAGAAAGACATTTCCTGTATCCAGAGAAAGAACAGATAAATAGAAGAATATTTTACATATATAATTCCTATTTGTGTCTAATGGTAACCATCTCTAAGGTAGGGGAGGGAAGGAAGAAAAAAGGGGGAAAATTATGTGATAATTTTGTTATATATTTGAAAGAAATAGCAAGTTATGCAGTGTAGATTTGCAGTTTCATGGGCAATCATCTTTTTTTATTGTGCTGTTTTACGGAAATGCCTGTTTTATTCCATAAATTAAAAATAAAATAAAATTTTTTTTAAAAGATGCATCAGAGCTATTGAAGTTCTTACAAGCAATTGGGAGTAGCTAGCAGGGTGTGCTGGGGGCAGTAATGGCTGACAATAAGGAAAGCATCTCTAGTTGGAAAGTTCATCCCCCAAGGATAAGGGCAGCTTTAGGGACCAGGATCCCTTATGACCAAGAGGAATGCTGGCTATAGATTCCAGAAAGGCACTGATCCTCAGAGCATAGGTATAACAAAGGGAAATCTTTTGAATACTCCATGAAGAGAGAAAAAAACTTCCAGGGCTAACAGTCAGGAAAATGGCCACACAAATCTGTACATGTATACCTCCCTACCATTGTACTTTAAATCTGAACCTACCCTCTCCAGGAGCCTGGTATATGCAAAGGGAGAGTGTGCCTCTTGGAAATCTGGGGAAATATTTTTGTAATTACTGTCCTTGCTATACCTTTTCAGGAAATCTCTTTTTAAAAAGCTAATAGAGTCTTACAGATTGATAATGGAGAATATACTGAATGGAGGTTCAGAAACTACAAAGTTAGATATTCCAATGACCTTCAGGGATACCCCTATAACTCTGAGGAGATAAGTAATTAGCCACCCTCTGAGAACTCAATTGGCCAGTGAAAGTTAGGACTGAAAGAGTGATCCCAGAGGAGGTGCTATACTGTGAACAGTAAATAAATGGTCAAAAAGTATGTGTGTGGGGGAAAGAATTTTCCAAAGAATTGCAAACTATCAATCACCATATGAAAAAATGCTTCAAATCTCTAATAACAAGAAATAGAAATGAAAACAACTGTGAGTTTTCACTCAGAGTCTGCAAAAGAGCAAGGATGAACAAATTTAAAAAAGTTTGTTGAAAAGGTTGCAGGAAGCAATATTGCACAGCAATATTTTGCTGTTGGAGCTGTGAATTGGTCCAACTATTTCAGAAAACAAGTTTGAAATTATGCAAGAAAAGTGGTCAAAATGTTTATTCCCTTTGACCAAATGATTCTACTTCTGGTCATATATTGTAAAGAGGTAAAATGTTCTGGATGACATTTTATTAGGCCTCTTGCTTGGCCACATCTGTCTTCTGATCCCTCTCCATTAGACTTTTTTTTTTATGGGGTTATATCAAAGCACTGATGTATGTATCAAAATGTCCTTCTTTGGATCTTGAGGCTAGGATTACAAATTTAACCCTTTTAGTCACAGTGTAGTAGGAGAGGAAAATTTTTACAAAGCTCAAAAGTCAACTAGGGTAATGTATATAGCACAAGATGGTGGTTAAATCAAATTTTATAAGAAACATTAATATTTTTAAAAATGCAAATATTTAACATTATGAATATTTTTTTGAAAGTTTGGAGCACTTATACTTCTGAAATTATTAAAGCTTAAAACTGCACCAGAATTTTTGGAGATATAAACACATATTTATATTTATAACAGTATCTTTGTGGCAACAAAGAACTGGAAACAAAGAGGGTGCCTGTCATTTGAGGAATGGCTAAACCAACTGCGGTACATGAATGTAATAGAATGCTTTTGTGCTGTAAGAAATGATAGCTATGAGGAATTTAAAGAAACATGGGAAGGTCTGTGTGAACAGATAATAGGCAAATAAGCAGAACCAAGAGAACAATGACAACAATAATGGAAATGAAATGAGCACTCAAAAGGAAGCCAGACTCTGAGTAACTGAAAAACCAATATAGGTTCCGGAGAAGAGATAATGAAACATACTCCCCTTCTTTGGGCATATCAATGAGGAACTATGGGAAGAGAGTATTGCATACATTTGGCCAACATCAGTCATCCTTCAGTTAGTTTTGATTAATTGTTTTTCTCTGTTACAAGAGAGTAGGTGGGATCTGGTAGCTCAAGTGAGATGTGAGATACGATGGGGGAGATAATCAGAAATGTCCGGTGGAAACTGGGAAATGTGGGCGTGACTCCTACTGTCTTTTAGTGCATGCATATTTTGGTTATCTGACCTTTTCATAATCTATGCCATCATTTACATCCCAATAAAGTGACTTGGTAATGGAAAAAAGAAAGAAAGAAACGTCCAGCGGAATTTAAACTTTCTTTAGGGGTTTCATTTCATTTTTGACTTTGTAAACCTAGGGCATAGCTCTAATAATACATTAATATTTATTTTTAATAAATTAATTAACATTAATCAACTAATTAATAAATGCTTACTGTGATTGCAATGTAAAATTCAAAGTAAAAAATAAAATAAAGTGATAAAATAAATAAATATAGTGAAAAAATAAAGTTATAGTGATTTGTGCTTTTCATGTTTTAGGACCCTTCCCTAGTTAAATAAACTGAAAGAAGAATCCGTTTATAAAATTGCAAACTAGAGAAGACCCTCTGCTCTTCTCTCCAAGAGATTTACTACATCCTTCTCCCTCAATCTCCTGCCAAGGATATATGTGTAAAAATCCAGTTGACATCAGATCTGTTGCCCTCTTCTTCCTCACTAGAGAAAGAGAATATAAATCTACCACCTATTAACTATTAAGGGTCTAGACAGCAGGCCTCTCACTACCTAAGTTCTTGGACTCTGGCTCTGCCAAACAGACTTATTCCCCTCTTTTGTCTCCAACTGGCAGGGTCTCACACTCATATATCATCCCATCTGACCTCTGACCCATATCCCTGCCAGACTGCTAAGCCAATACTAGGGTCAATTATATTCAGCCCTTGAGCCTACTGAGATCTCCTTACATCTTAATTCTATCACACAATATATTGCTTATGCTACACCTAAATCTCATATTTATGGACAAGATGGTGTCCTGCCTTCTAAGGAGCCACCTTTCTCCCTCTTCCCTACCCTACCTTCCACTTTCACTTACTCAAGGATTGATAATCAAATCCAAAATCACCCTTGCTACTGGGATAGGCCTGATAAACTACTGTCCAGGGGCTAATAAACTTTCTCCTGTATCAGAATCTCTGTGATTGAGAATCATAAGTTCCCTATGGAAGCTTTCTTTTCAGGCTACCAATCATGTACCCATCCATGTCAGTTCTATCCTTGCCATGTCCTTATCATGTTCTATCCTCTCCTTCCATTGAACCCCTTGGAAACCCATCCTGTTGTTAAAAATTGCTTGTCATGTCATATCTCTACCTCTTATGTTCCTTTTGTCTTCTTGAAGTCATGGAAACCTCCCTCCCTACCCCTCACCTAGAAGATAATGCAGTCTTAGGCTGTCTTCTCTGACCTGAGATGGCCTTTCTTTCATTCACCACCCCCTAAGCTAAGCCAGAAAGAGGAATAGATGTGTTTCTTGCCCTTTGCTGTCACTTCCAGACTTTTCCCCTAACACATTCATTGATCCCTTCTCCTTTGAGATTCACTCCATCAAACTAAGTAGCCTGTCTCAGTCCTGCTTGTTGTTTAACCCTTTCAGTCTTTTCTGATTCTCAGTGACCCTATTAGGGTTTTTCTTGGCAAAGATACTGGAATGGTTTGTTTCTTCAGCTCATTTTGTAGATGAAAAACTGTGGCAAGTAGGGTTAAGTTGACTTGCACAGGGTCACTCAGCTAGCAAGTATCTGAGGCCAGATTTGAACTCAGGAAGATGAGTCTTCTGATGTCAGGCCTGGCACTGTATCCACTGTGCTACCTAGAGGCCCAGACCCTTTTAACTCTTCTCTTGGCCCTCTCCATTCTTTTTCAAGGAATTTAATATTTGCACCATAGTTTGATTATTCACTTTAACATTTGCTTTTAAACTTGGAGACCTCAACTTATATGCCAAGGTCTCTTCAAATACCCTTGCTTCCCCATTCTTCAGTCTCCTCAACTTCCCTTGATCTGCACCTTCACTCCACCGCATCCACACTCAAAGATGGTTATTCTCTTTATCCCATCATCTTTTCTAACAATTTCACCTCCTGACATTTTTCCATAACTGAGGTTTTTCTATTTCATCACAACCTCCTGACGTTCCAGCTCTCCATGTGGCTCATTCGTATAAAATCTACCCTCTGTCTTCACTGCAATTATCCATTCCTCCCTGCTTTCCCAAGACTTCATCCCTGCTCTAGCTTCATTTCCCTCCCTTCAAAATCTTTACCCCTACACTTTTCTTATGTTTCAGTAATGTCCAACTTTTTGTGACCCTTATTTTCCATGGTGTTTTCTTGGCCAAAATGCTGAAGTGGTTGCCATTTTTTTTCTCCATTAGCAGAAGCTAAATGACTTGCCCAAGGTCACACAGTTAATAAGTTATCTGAGACCAGGTCTGAACTCAGGTCTTCCTGTTTCCAGACACAGCAGTTTATCCACTGAGGCATCTGTAGCTGCCTCTGACCTCTACATTAAACCAGTTTAACTTTCCATTGTCCTCTACACTTGGATCTCTTACTTGCTTCTCTCAGTGCTGAATTCCTTTCCATACTCCAACTCTGTAGTCCTCTTCCTAATTGCCTTGTCTACTCCTACTCAGGAAGCTTCTGAACTCTGGCGGACAAAGTCACACAACCAATTGGATCTACAACAACTAGGACCACTATTGCCCAGCAATATTTTTTGTGGTGTGGGGGGGGGGTGGGGGGTGAGACAATCAGAGTTAAGTGACTTGCCCAGGGTCACACAGCTAGTAAATGTCAAGTGGCTGTGACTGGATTTGAACTCAGGTCTTCCTGACTCCAGGGCCAGTGCTCTATCCACTCTGCTATCTATCTGCCCCTCCAGCAATCTTTTTACTCTTTCCTGATTAACCTTTTTATTTTTTTATATATTAATTTTATTTATTTTTAGTGTTCTACAATCACTACCATATAACTTAGATTTTTTCCCTACCTACTCCCTACCTTCCCCCTCCCTCCCCGAGATAGCATACAATTCTATATACAATTCTATATATATTCTATACACATACATTGCTATTAAATATATTTTCACTATAGTTATGCTGTGTAGAACTAAAATGAATGGGAGAAATCACATAACAAACCAAAATATAATAGACACATAAGGCATTTTGCCTTAGAAGACCACTGGAAATTTTTTGTGTGTGTGTGTACTTGCATTGCTACCAAGTTCCTAGTCTACCAGAAAATACTCTCACACAATGTGGTCGTTGCTGTGAGCAAAGTTCTCCTGGTTCTGCTCCTTTCACTCAGCATCAGATCATATAAGTCTTTCCAGGCCTCTCTGAAGTCTTCTTGGTCATCATTTCTTATAGCGCAATAGTATCCCATTACATTCATATACCATAATTTATTCAACCACTCCCCAATTGATGGGCATCCCCTTGATTTCCAGTTTTTGGCCACTATAAAGAGAGCTGCTATAAATATTTTTGTACATGTGGGACCCTTTCCCATTTTTATGATCTCTTGGGGATACAGTCCTAGAAGCAATATTGCTGGGTCAAAAGGTATGGACATTTTTGTAGCCCTTTGAGCATAGTTCCAAATCACTCTCCAGAATGGTTGGATGAGCACATAGCTCCACCAACAATGAAATAGTGTTCCAACTCTCCCCATCCTCTCCAACATTTATCATCTTCCTGTTCTGTCACGTTTGCCAATCTGATAGGTGTGATGTTTTACCTCAGAGATGCTTTGATTTGCATCTCTCTAATCAAAAGTGATTTAGAGCATTTTTTCATATGAGTATAGATATCTTTAATTTCTTCCTCTGAAAATTGCCTGTTCATATCCTTTGACTATTTATCAATTGGGGAATGACTTGTATTATTGTACATTTGACTCAGTTCTCTATATATTCTAGAAATGAGGCCTTTATCCCTGAGATTAATGGTAAAAATTCTTTCTCTCTGAATTTTGGTTGCATTAGGTTTGGTTGTGCAAAAACTTTTCAGTTTAATGTAATCAAAATTATCCATCTTGTACTTCATAATGCTTTCTACCTCTTTTTTAGTCAAAAATTCTTCCCTTCTCCATAAATCTGATAAATACACTGTTCCTTGCTCCTCCAGTTTGTCCATGGTATCAATCTTTATATCTAGATCATGTACGTATTTGGACTTTATTTTTGTGTACGGTGTCAGGCGTTGGTCTGTGCCTACTTTCTGCCACACTATTGCCCAGTTTTCCTAGCAATTTTTGTTGAACAGTGAGTTCTTATCCCAGAAACTGGGGTGCTTGGGTTTATCAGACAGGAGATTGATATATTCATTGCCTGCTGTGTCTTGAGTACCTAGCCTATTCCACTTGATTAACCTTTTTAAAAAATTAATATTTAATTTTCCCCAGTTACATATAAAAACAATTGTTAACATTTATTTAAAAAATTTTTGAGTTCTAAATTCTCTCCTTCCTTCCTTTCCCCAAATTGAGAAGACAAGCAATTTGATATAGGTTATATATGTGCAACTATTCAAAACATATTTCCATGTTAGTCATGTTGAGAAAGAAAACCTGACAAAAAACCCCAAGAAAAAAGTATGCTTCAATTTGCATTCAGATTCCACAATGCTTTCTCTGAAGATGCAAAACATTTTTCATCATAAGCAGACTGACTATTTAAAAAAATTACTGATGCCTTTTTGCTTTATAACAAAGTCATTTACCACCCTCCTCTTCAATGAATGCTCCCTCAAAAAGTAACTAGGTCAATAAGGGTGTAATACCTAGAGTTAGGAAGCCCTGGATTTAAACCTGACCTCAGATACTTGCTGTGTGAATCTGAGAAAGTTACTTACCCTCTGTCTGCCTCATTTTCCTCAAAGGGAAATGAGGATAATAGCACCTACCTCACAGGGAGGTTGCAAGGATCAAATGAGATAATAGTTGTAAAGGGCTTAACACAGTACCTGGTGTGTTATAAATGCTTACTAAATGTTTATTTTCTGTGCCACAAGAAATGATGAGCTGGTTGATTTTAGAAAAACATGGAAAAATTTGCATAAAATAGTGAAGTGAAATGAACAGAACATTCTATACAGTCACAACAATGTTGCTTGAAGAATGACTGTGAATGACTAAGTTATTGTATTATAAATACTCAAATCAACTACAAAAGATTTATGAAGGAAGATGCTATCTACCTCCAAAGAAAGAACCAATAAATAGAAAATATTCATAATATGGTTTTACATGTGTGTATGTGTATGAAATAGTGGTCTTCTCTCATGTGGGGTGGGCAAAAAGGGAAGGAAATAGTTTGGAATTTAAAATGTAATAAAAAATAAATTTAATTTAAAAAATCAGGATTCTGTTCAGGAAAAAAAAAATTATTTTCTTCCTTCCTGCCTGCTTTCTTTCCCTCCTACCTTCTTTCTTTCTTTCCTTTCTTCCTTCCTCATTTTTTCCTTCCTTTCTTTTGATAGAGAAAATAATTAGGTACAAAATAACACAGAGAAACCTTGTCTGACAATGTGTATGATAGTATCTCTTGGTAATCCCCTACTTCTCTGTCCTGAGGCAGGAGATATGTTTCCTTATCTCTTCTCCAGGATCTTTAATAGCATTTCCATTACTAGATTGCAATTATCAAGCAGTTCATACCAGTATTCTCACATTTCTCTGCAAACCTCATATTCATTTGTTACTACTCATTTTTAAACTATATTTCTATTACCTTTACATACCATTAAAAAAAACCCAGTATCAATCAATGGACACTCCTTGTGTTTCCAATTCTTTGCCATCACAAGGAGTACAGTTATGACTAGTTTGGTTTATATTTGACCTTTAATTTCCTTGAGAAATAGTCTTCTTTGGCATCCTTGGGGTGTATTTCTAGATATGGGATTGCTGGGTAAAACAATAAGGGATGTCATTGAGCTCGTCATTCCTTATAGCATAGTAGTATTTCCTCACAATTATATACTACGTTTAGCCATTATCCAACTGATGGGAATTCCTGCAATTTCCAGTTTTTTGTCACCACAAAGAGAGTTGCTATAAACATTTTAGAATATATACATTCTTTTCTTTTATCCCTAATCATCTTTGGAAATAAAGAAATCAAAACTATTTATCATCATATAAAAATACTTTAAATCACTATTATTCAGAAAAATGCAAATTAAAACAAACTTGAGATATCATTTCATACTTACTAGATTGACTAAAATGATTCAAAGGGAAAGTGACAAAAGTTGGAAGGGATGTGGAAAAATCAGGACACTATTTCATTGTTGGTGGAATTGTAAACTGATCCAACTGTTTTGGAGAACAGTCTAGAATTATGCCCAAGGAATTAAATCTTTAAAAAACATGGAAAAACTTCTACAAAATAATGAAGAGTGAAATGGACAGAACAAGAGAACATCATATACAATAACAGCAATATGATTAAACAAGTTCATGTAAAGTAATTTTACATGTATATACTTATTTGTATCTAATGGTAGCCATCTCTAAGACCGGTGGTAGAGGAGGGAAGAAAAAAATTTATATGATGACTTTATTACATATTTAAAAGGATTAGCAATTTGTACATAATAGATTTGTAGTTTCATGTACAATCATGTTTTTTATAATACTGTGTTCTGGAAATACTTGTTTTATTTCATGAATTAAAAAATAAAATTAAAAGGATAATGGATGTAATAGAGAAATGAACAATGACGGCCCCGGTCTTAAACCACACTGAGACTCACCCTTCCTGAAGAATGTGCAGAGATATCCCCTGCTTGGTTCTAGCCAAAAAAGTGGAGGCTTGGTGATCTTTCTATTATACATGAATAGCAGAGGGTCCAATAGTGTGTGGCAAAGAGTCTTTTGGTTGGCTAAGGAGATGGTAAGATTGATAACTCAGGAATTACTGATCCAGAACTGAGTTTAAAATACATGCATACAGAATAAAGACAGTTATGCATTCCCTTGGTCTTTTTTGTGATTTTCTTCTTGGCAGGAGGCAAATAACTTCCCTGAGCTACCTGGTGATGGAGGAACAATGGCTATCTTATCTCCCACTCATCCACTATGGGTTTGGGAACACATAATATCCTTTTCTCTCTGTGTGTTTTTTCAACCCTGTTCTTAAGCAAACTAGTAATCTGAGAAGGAAATGACCATGTGGTCAATGAGACCAGGAGATCCATCAAAGCCGTAAGGATTCCACCAACAATGCATGTGAGTCTGTTGAGGAGCTCGTGCAATAGTCAAAAACCTGTTTGACTCAGCCTAGTAGTAGATTGATGTGTTGGCTAAAATACCTGAACCTGCAAGGGGCCAACCCAGAGGAGCAAAGGGGTTACCCTCAAAAGGAGAAAAATCTTGCCTCAAGAGGGACCTTTGTGATCTATGCGTTCCCTACCTTTGGACTTTAAAGTCCACTTTCTCCGGAGACCATGTGTGTGCAGTGCGGGCAGGGAACCACTGGCTTGGGGGACCTTTTGTGACATAATCTTTCTCTGCCTTTTCAGTAAATTGTAAAAGCTATTTTATACTATCTTTCTTTGATTCTTTTTTTTATTCGAGTCTTCTTATACAAAGTGACTAATATGGAAATGTTTTACATGATTTCACAGGTATATGTGACTGCTCTCTGTTTAAGGTTAGCAGGGAGGGAAGGAAGAGAACTCAGAATAGAATTTGGAACTCAGAACTTAAAAAAAACCCCAAATGTTAAAAAATTGTTTTAACATGTAATTGGGGGAAAATAAAATGTTATCTATTTTTTAAAAAATCTAATTAATGTCAATTCATCTCTTTTCTAATACGCATTTTAAGAAAGTTTACAATAAATTTTACATGTCACTTTCAAAATTGTATTGCATGATTGCTTCCTTGCCTGTTCCTCCTTCGTGTGGGCTATTTTCCTCATTCTTTAATATCTTTTGGGGGATGGGTCTAATAGTAGCATCACTGAGTCAGAGGGTATGCATAATTGAATAATTTTGGGGACATAGTTTCAAATTGCTTTTCAGAATGGCTGGGCCAACTCACAGCTGGAGCAACAGTGCATTATTGTGTCTGTTTTCCTGTAGAGCCTCCAACATTTCTCATTTCATCAGCTTTGCCAATCTAATGGGTATGAAGTAGAACTTTAGATTTGTTTTAATTTAAATATCTTTGATTAATAGTGATTTGGGGGCATTTTTTCATAGGGCTATTGACAGCTTGAATTTTTTCCTTTAAAAACTACCTTTTCATATCCTTTGACATTGAATTGAGGAATGACTCTTATCCTTATAAATCTGAATTGATTCCCTATAAGTATGTGAGAAATGAAATCTTTATTAGAGAACCCACTGCAAAGATTTTTCTCCATCAGTTAAATCCCTCCAACATCTCTTTGTCCAAGACCCCAGGCAGCTTATAGCTTGGCATAGTACACAAGCCATCTTAGGGCAATGCTGATTATAAAGAAAGCCAAGTGAGACATCTGTGTGACAGAGCATAAGGCCTGCAGGGATCTGCCACACAGATGTTTCACTTGACCTTCTTTACAATCTAACACCTAATACGAATTTACATTTCTTCTGGTACTAAATGCTTAGGATTTAAAGACAGAAATGAAACAAACCCCACCTTCAGAAAACTTCCATTCTTTTGAAGGAGGTAGCTTGTGTATATATAAATTGTGTATATGTGTGTGTGTGTATATATATTTATACACATATATATGTGTATAGTATGCATATGAGCACATGTATATATGTACACTCATACACATATATGTTGTTCAGTTGTTTCAGTTATGTCTGACTCTGTGATTCCATTTGAGGTTTTCTGGGCAAAGATACTGGAGTGATTTCTTTCTCCAGCTCATTTTACATATAAGGAAACTGAGGCAAACAGGGTTAAATGTCTTACCCAGAGTCACACAGCTGTGATCATATTTGAACTCACGAATGGGAGAGCCCAGAACTCTATTCATATATCAATCCATATATTGCACATATATGTGCAATTCACACTGTGTGATTGCACACTATGCACACTACGTGATATTTATAGTGTGGGGGGATCTGTTGTCTCCTGGGGTAAACCATTCTATTTGGGGACAGTTCAAATTGTTAGAAAGCTGTATCTTAATCAGCTAAAGTAACTCCCTACATTTTTACCCAGCATTTTCCATTTTTCCCACTGGGGACAGACAGAATTAAGTAAAACTCTCTTTTCTACATAGTTGTATTTCAAATATTTTAATAATAATAATAGCTAACAATTATAAAGCATGCCAGGCACTGTGCTAAGCATTTTATAATTATTATCTCATTAGAGCCTTACAACAACCCTGAGGAGTAGGTGCTATTACTATTTCCACTTTTTTTATTTTTACAATTGAGGAAACTGAGACAAACAGAATAAGTGATTTGCCCAAGGTCATAAGTAAGTGTCTTAGATTGATTTGAAGTCAGGTCTTCCTGACTGTAGGCCCAGCACTCTATCCATTGGGCCACCTAGCTGCCAATTACAAATATTGTTTCCCTGTACCTCCTCCCTCCCTCTCTCTCTCTCTCTCTCTCTCTCTCTATCTCTCTCTCTCTCTCTCTCTCTCTCTTTCTCTCTCTCTCCCTCTCATCTTCTCCAGGCTAAACAAGCCAAATTCCTTAAGCTGGTGTGACAATTTCCAGTTCCATTACCATCCTGGCTGTCCTGCTCTGGATGTCTTGCTCATTTTTAATATCCTTTCCCTATAACAAGGTGCACAGAACTAGACACAGTACTTTAATATGGCCTGAATATGATCAGAGTATAACAAGACTATCACCTCCTTTGAACTGGAGCTTATACTTCCATTAAAACAAGCAGAAGTTAGGTTAGCTTTGGTTGTTATGTCATAGGGTTGATTCACATTGAGATTTCTGCTCATCAAAACTCCCCAAGTTTCCCCCTACCCAGAGGAACTGTCATGGCTCTCCAATCCTGTATTTGTGAAACTGATCACTTAAGGACTTTACATTTATCCCTAATCAATTTCATTCCATTAAATTGAGGCCATTGTTCCAGGTCATTGAGGTCTTTTTACATATATATTAGTTATCCTACACTTCATAAAATCTCTTGTACTCAATAGATGTGCTGGATGGATATACTCCATTTAGGTGAATTTGGAACTGGTTGACTAACTGGTTAACTGAGTTTGTGCTAATTTCCAGGCATGTCTTTAGTGGAGTGCCTAGGAATCCGTCTTGGTCCAAGTGCTGTCTAACATTTTTATCGGTGGTTTAGACGGAGGTAAAAATGAAGAGCTTGTCAAATTTTTAGGTGATACAAAGTAAAGAGGTATAGCTAATACACTGGATGACAGACCCCAAAGAGAGCTCAACAGAGTAGACTGAATGTTGTGCTAAATCTAACAAGAGGAAATGTAATTGGAGTAAAAATCACAGAAGCTCAGAGTTAGAAGGAACCTCAAACACTATCTATTTCAACTCATAATGAGAAGAAAAATGATCCTAAAATGAGGTACACTGAAGAAAGTAGAACCACGAAAACAAAATGCATAATGACTATAGTATTGTAAGTAATAACAACACTCATTAATTACAGTGACCAGTCTTGGTGTTGGGGAATAGATGATGAAACTACTTCCCTACTTTCAGTAGAGAGAGTGGGGAACTATGGGTGTGGAATGTTGCATATGATGTCAGACTTTGTCAGGCAGTTTTGCTTAATTATTTTTCATTTTTATAAGGGAGGGTTTAGTGTGTGGTGGGGGAGGGGTGGGGAGAGACTGGCTTATCAGGAAATGACTATTATGTGAAAACAAAAGGCAATAGTAACACTTTTTTAAAAAATCATGGCATATTGCATGGCTAAGGTAATTATTTGTGGTATATGCCACCCTTGAGGTTAAAACAACCTGGACAGCACAGAAGATTCTGTTTTAGAATCTCTGGTAAACTGGGGAAAGTAAGTTGCTTCACCTTAGTAAGATCTAGAGTCAGAGGTCCTGGGTTCAAAAGTGACTTTTGACACTACCTGTGTCAAACTGTCTTGAGCCTTCAAGTTTCTTCATCTGAAAAGTGAGGAGCTTAGACTTTATGGCTTCTGAGGATTCTTCTCTGCATCTATGACCCCATGGTCTTGTATAGAACCAGATCACTAAAATAGGATTTCGTTTGTTGCCTAAGTCAGTATAACATCAAAGGTGGTATAACCCATAGCTGATTACCTTATCCATTCAATATGCCATTTTGTTTACAAGCATAATATTATTGAAAAGGGCAGAATATCTTTTGTCCAACAGTAGGATATGTTGCTTAGTTATTTCAGTCCCATTCAACTCTTTGTGACTCCATTTTGGACTTCCTTAGCAAAGACACTGGAGTGGTTTGCCATTTCCTTCTCCAGCTCGTTTTACAGATGAGGAAACTGAGGTAAACAGAGTTAAGTGACTTGCCCAGGGTCACAGAGCTCGTAAGTGTCTGAGGACAGATTTGAGCTCAGGAAGGTAAGTCTTGGCCCTGCATTCTATCCACTGAGCCATTTAGTTGCCCATGATAGTGGGATTAGATTTTAAAAAGAAAGAATCGTGGTCATCTTAAAATCCAAGGACATTGGGAGCTAATCTCCATTTCCTACCCCAGTCCCTGTTATCTTCCTCATACTAATCTAAATTCCTTGTGAGTAACGACCGTTTCACTCTTTGTCTTTGAACCCCCAGCGTCTAGCACAATATCTAGAATTCAGTAGATATTCAATAAAAGCTTGTGAGTGATGATTGACTGACTTTTGATTGCAAACTTTAAAGACTTGCTTCAGAAATTTAGATCTAAGAAAAACGATTCCTCGGGATATTTTAAAAGGTGAGCATTAATGACCTTTAATTAACTTTTTTGGCGGGGATGGGGGAGTTCATCCCTTTTGGCGAAATTAATCAAGAGTGTTAAATTGGATCACCAGGTAGTGAGAGTGTCATTGCTCAGTATTTATCAAAGGTCCATAATACAGGAGATGCTTCACAGAATGCAGGGAGAGAACAGGCTGTTTTCTTGCAGTTTTCAGTCTGAGGCATAATTATTAATAAGGCAAAAATCATTAGGAGTTGAGATGTGATATATGACTTATGTAATGCTAAGACAGGGCGATGTAGTGGATTCATGGCATCTGGGTTCAAATCCCAGCTTGCCCCTTACTAAATGGGTGAGCTCACACACCTTACTTCATGTCTCTTTGCCTCATGTTGTTAATCTGTAATATAAAAGGGTTGGATTGAATGATCTTTAAGGTTCTGGCTGGCTGGAAAGCTATGCTCATCTTATCCTATAGGCAGGTGTTTATTCTAAATCACACCACAGATGTCATGTCTAGAGAGTCTCTGAAAAAAAAAATCTCAGTAAGACACGAGTATATGAAAGATATGGAGGAGAACGACCAACGAGAAGACTCGAGGTGATTATAGGAGGAGGAGTGTTTGCATTGTAGCCTGAAATAGGGCAGGTTGAGGCAGCCAGTGACTATCAATCAAAATGTGGAGTCCCTTTTATGGACTATGAACATGGTAAGAGATAAGAAGTCTCAAAGCACTTATTGTCTAAGTGGAGAAAGAGGATGGATTTACACAACCAGATAACCACCACTAAACATCAACTGAGGGATGCATTCTGAGGAAAACTCAGAAGGTCTCAGATAATTAGGGAAGACTTCCTGGAGGAGGAAGTCTAAGATTCAGTAAATGGTAAGTGGTGGAGTGGGGAGGAGAATATTCCCACACAGAGAGGAACAAAGACCATATGCTTCAGAGACAAGGAGACCAGACTGACTGGTGTGGAGCATTATTAAACTAGGAGTTTAATAAGGTTCGAGACCTACTTTGGATCCAGATTATAGAGCTTTTTGAATTCAAGCACAGGGACTTTGTTCTGAAGGAACTAGCAAACGCTGCATATTTTTGAGCTGCTGTGAGAAATGAAAATGCTTTAGAAGTATCAGCCTACTGATTTTGAAGAAGATAGGGTAGGAGGTGAGAGACTGGAGGTAAGGAGGCCAGTTAAGAGCTAGTAAAAAATAAAATAATGAAAGTGGTAATGATATAGTAAATAGAATAGAAAATGATAAATTCATTCCAGAAACAGGAAAGAGCCTGAAGGAAGAATCAATAGCATTGATCAATTGAGTGAAAGAGACCAGGGATTATTTACTATCTTAGTGATTTTAGGCTAGTCACATTCCCAGTGCCTCAGTTTCTTTATCTGGAAAATGAAGGGCTTGAATTAGATGACCTCTGAGTTCCCTCTCAGCTTTAGATCTCTGAGACTATGGGAAGGATGAGTCAGAGATGACTCCGAGACTTTGAGCCTTAGTGACTGTGGGAATGATTATACTATTGACAGAAAAGGGGATTTTCGTGGGGAGGGACTAGTTTTTGTGGGAAAGATGAGCTATATGATGGTTATAGACACATTGCTTGAGGTAATGGTAGAGCTAGCAAATGTACCAAGTCATCAATCCAATAAAGTATTTCACTATAGTGTTAATCCTAGGCCTATATTCCCAGTTTCTGGGTTGGAATCTGGATGGATATAGCTTTGCTCTATCACTGGAAATCTCTAGCAAGGATACCCAAAGATCTGGGCATCAGCAGGTTCTGAAGACCCAGTTTCAGCATGAGGTTGATCTTGCTCATGGACTAGATTAAGGTCTAGAACTGGACTGGGCCAGAGGCCCCCTCATGTCAAGTCTGTCCCCATGTCTGCTCCCCCCATTTGACTACCTCTATTCACATACCAGCTTTATTTCAGATTCCTAGACTAACAGGTGCCAGAAACCAGTCAACCCATAAACAACAAGCATTTATAAAGTGCTTAGTATGTACAAGGCATTGCATTAAGCAGGATACAAAGAAAAGTGAAAATTTTCCTAGTTCTCAAGGAGTTTATATTCTAATTGGAGAGACAAATGAAAAAAAAAATGTACATGTAGAATATCCACAATGTAAATGGGAGGTAATCTCAGAAGAAAGACACTAGCAGGTGGAGGTTGGGTAGGTATCTAGGAAAAACCTCTTGTAGAAGGTGGGATTTGAGCTGAATCTTGAAGGAAGCCAGGGGAGCCAAGAGGTCAAGATGGGTAGGGAGAGCATTCCAGGCAAGGGAGATAACCAAGAAAAGGTAGAGTCAAGAGATGGAGCATTGAGGTGGGGGAGGGGGGAAGGGAAGGCACAGCAAGAAGTTGAGAGGTGAATTTTATCTGATCAAATTTTATTTGATCCTGGAGGGAGTAGGGAGTCACTGGAGCTTACTGACTAAAAGGAGTGGAGTGGTCAGCTCTAGTCATTTTGGCAGATGAATGGAAGATGTATTGTAGTGGGGAAATGTTCAGGGCGCCAAGACCAGCTGAACAGTTTGCCCTCCTGTGTTGGTCTTGGAAGCTAAAAGGATGGAAAATAAAACAAGCAGAGCCCCAGCTGGGTGGCTTTTTACCTCTCCATACCCCTTCCGCTTCTTTTGAAAATGGGCACAACAATGCCAACTTACCCCAAAGGGATTATATTGTGGGTAATCACTAATAAAGTTATTGGATACACTAAGGTTTACTTAATGAACACAATAACAAAAACAAGAAAAATGGTGATGATGATGTAGCTAGAACTTATAGACTTTTAAAATATTACCTCCTTTGATCCTCGTGACAAACCTGGGAGGTTGGTGCTATCATTATTACCATTTCCCAGATAAGGAAATTGGGGTAGACCAAGGTTAAGTGACTTACTCTGAGTCACACAGCTAGTAAGTACCTGAGGCTGGATTTGAATTCAGGTCTTCCTGACTCCAGGTTCAATGTTCCATCTACCATACCAGGAAAAGACCACCTTTTCTACCACCATAGAGTCACTGAAAACAGAGCAATCTTCTGAGACAGGACTACATAGTCTTACTCAGTATACTTTGCAATAATACATAATAACCAGAAATGAGACCATCTACTTCATCTGTGACAGGTCATAAAAATAATTATCAGGTTTGCCGAACTCGAGACCAAACCTTCCACTTGCTTGTTGCTCCTTCATCCTGTCCGGGCTTCCATTACCGTCAGTCTTCAGAGGGCCTCTTTCTCTTACTGAGCTTTGGAGCTGAAGAGGGGCTGAGCCCTGACTGAATGACAGTCTTTCTGAATTTTTGTGTAAACAAGCCTGCTAAGCTGGCACATATTGTCCCCACTACCAAGTAGTCAGGAGGCTTTGAACTCTCTGAGTGGGCTATTTCCTCTGTGGGAGAGAATTGAGTGAGGCAGACCCAGGAGCAAAGTTTGTTTACCATATGTGCAGCTTCTGAGAAATATGGTCTGGGATAGGGGCTTAAAGAACCAGAGAACACTGGTGTATCTCTGGGTTGTACCACCCATCAGAGTCAACATGACCTCTCTTGGGAACCCATAGCATTGCTCTTTTTTGTCATACTCCAAATTGTCTAACTGAAGATGGACAGTTCCCTAGAATCATATGTGTAAAACTGGAAAGGACCTCAGAGGCCATATCGTCTGTTTCATTTTACTGATGAGGAAACTGAGGGCCAGAGAATGGAAGTACTTTGGATTGGGCTTTTAACACAGGTGCTCAGATTTCAAAGGCAGGGTACCTTTTTCCATTGCATCATACTCTCCTCCCTAAGAATTATAGCAGCATAGTCCATAGATCTAGGACTGGAAGAAACCTCAAAGGCCATTTAGACCCATCTCTTCACTTTACAGATGAGGAAACAGGCCAAGGAAGATGAGTGACTTGCCCAAGGTCACAGAGGTAGTATCAAAGATGAGATATGACCCCAGGTCCACTGACTCTAAATCTTGGCATCAACCTTCTTAGTTTACAGATGAGAAAACTGAGGCTCAAGGAGGTGTCACGGATAGTGATTGTCAGAAATGGAATTTGAAACCAGGTGTTCCAACTCCAGAACCAGCATTTGCTCTACCTAACCTTGCTACGTTTTGAAGGAAAACCTACAGTATTCAGTATTTTTAGGCATTCTCCTAACTAAGTACTCAACTGGACAAACCCTCCGACTCCCTGAAATCACATGAGATCAGGTATGTTTGGGGTAGACATATAGCTCAGTAACAAGTTAACCTTCTCATCCAAATAAGCCTTTTCCAGCACTGGTGTAGGAGAGAATGGGACAAAGGTCCATGGTATGGTTATCTGAATCTTTAATGTGTGTAGCCATTAGATTCTGACAGAGATTATTCAATTGGCAAGTAACCAGCCAATTCAATTGTCTGAATCTGTATGATAAGAAGTCAAGTTAAATAAATCAACAAGTATTTATTAAGCACCAACTATGTGTCAGACACTGGGAAGGCCTGGGGATAGAAAGGAAGGCCAAGTATCTGCTCTAAAAGAGCTCATAATTTAATGGGGAAGACAAGAATGCAAGAACTAGCTACCCACCAACGAGATAAATACAGGAAAAATTCGAGATAATCTCAGGGTGAAGGCTAATTGACACCAAGGGAAACAGAAAAGACTTCTTGTGGAGGTGGGCTTTTAGGTGAGACTTGAAGAAATCCAAGAAAGCTAAGAATCCAAGATAAAGAGGGAAAGAATTCTAAGCATGGGGGAAAGGCAGTTGTGACATTAAGGTCAGTTCACTAGACTGTGGAATATTTGAAAGGAAGCAAGGTGCAAGCAGATTAAAAAAGTAGGAAGGGCCCAAGTTATGAAGTCTTTAAAAGACAAGCAGAGGATTTTATATTTATTTATTATATTTTATATGATATATTGACATACATTATAATATACTACATATAATATACTATGCACAGAATACATTATAATATAATTTTTAGTATTTATATATTATATTAAATGTATTATAATTTAGTATATATTATATAGAGGTAATAGGGAGCTATTCGAGTTTATTGAGTGAGGTGGGGGTGATGTGGTCAGATGTTTGTAATTTTAGTAAGATCACTTAGAAAGCAAAGTGGAGAATATGAGGATGTAATGGGGCCCTCCTGCACACTACAAAGGAAGTCACATATTTCTCTCAGGGCTGCTTTGTCAGAGACATCCAACCTATGCAGGGAGGAAGCAGATCTTGAGTTTCCCCAATACTTACTGTAACACTTTTACTTGCCCTACTATGGCAAATTAACCTGTGAAATTTGGGACAGATCCCAATTCCCTTTAGGAAATAGTAACTTGGGTAGTGTCTGCCCTACCCAGCATTAGTCAGAGTCTCAGAGGTGATTCATTTGAGTGATATAGAGAATTGGGGAATCCTGGGGCCGCCTACTCTTACACCTGGCGCCTCATCAAATATCTTCATTCAGAATGGGCTTAGATAACTTTAAAAAATACACTGAAGCTAGACAGTAGGAATAATAACTGACAGTACCTTAAGGGTGACATTCTCATTTGAGAATGTAAAACTCTGCACTAAGAAGCAGTGGGGCATCATGGATAGAAATCTGGCCTCAAAGCCAGAAAGAATTTTGTTCGCACTACATCTTGACTGTGTGACTGGACGATTCACTTAACCTCTTAGGGTTTTAGGCCAGAGATGTCAAGTACACCACCAGCTGACTTCCTACATAGAAGGAATTTTTCTGACAAAGCAGTGCTCAGAAATATGTGACTTGACTAGTGTTCAGAAGACGGTCATTATATCCTTACATGTTCCCCTAAGGTATTCAAGTGATCTGCCTAAAGCACAGGTCGCCCCCTACTCAATAAGCAGTCCAGAGCATAACTAGAATCAGATCAAAATGTAATTGGGAAATATTTCACAAAATAAATCAAAATGCAATAAAGCACAGATAAGCTTAATATGTGGTTTTCCAAGTCAATATGTGGCCCAGAGAGATCCCTATATACAGTTTAGTGGTCCTGAGATTGACAGGATTATTCCTCAACAAGGACTTAGTTCCCCATATCATCAAAATGACAGATCTGGTTCATACCCCTCTCCAATAATGCCTTCTCACCTTGGCCGAAATGTCAAAAAATTCTGTGTTTCAGGAGGGCATTATGGATATATATATGTATGTATGTATGTATATAGTGTTGTCTATACCCAATCAGAAGCTTGCCCCTGAATTCTCATATTCTTTTGAGTTGTCCTGTGATGTTTCATCTCAGAATAAATCTCTCTGTTTCTGAAATGCTCTGGTGTGGTGGCTCTTTCCTTCCTCCACAGGCTTAGTGGGTTATAAGTAAGATCATCTTTTTGGAGACATTGGCATTGGTAATTCCCTCCCTGTATAATCCCCTTCTGCCTGCCTCATTTCCTCCTGGTCTCTGTTCTGCCCAGGCCTGTCTCTCTCCATTCTGCAGTTCTATTATTAAGGCTTAAATTGACCAAATCTCTCAGAATCTCAAATTCAAAGTTCCTTTTATCACCATCCTCTCTAAAATCACACTTTCAGTTGAGTGCCTTACATACAAACAGGACTTGCAAAATTCATATTCAGGTGATAGTGCTTTCTTCCTCTCTCCCCCAAAAAAGTGTTTTTCCCAGAACTGAATTCTTATTATTTTGACAGCATCTAATCTATCTCCTTCCTCCTGCCACCAGAGCCATGCATAGGACAAGTAGGACTTTGTTGCAGAGTACCAACATATTAGAAGGAGCCTCTTGCTTCCTCCTTTTACCTTGTTTCCTATATGTGGTCAAGACCATTCCCAGGCCTCCATCCCTTGACTCCTGTCACTAGGTTACTCCTCTCTCTAAGACCTACTTTCCTTCCAATCTCCAAGGTGGGGGGCATAGACTTATCTCTGTAGGAGATGTCACCCCCTCCCAGGACTCCTGCCCCCTCTTTTGTGCTGCTGACCCCCCAGCCCATGCCACACTAACTTTGCCCTAGGTGAAAGAACTTCTAGTCTCCAGAACTACCTAATACTATTTGACTTTGTGCAGTTCAGGACTGAGTGACATATCCAGGCTGGATATTAAAATTCTAGGGAAAAAGACTCACTACTGGATAAGGCTTAAAGGTCACCGTAGCTTAGAAAGTTTTCCACACTCATCTTTTTTTTCTGTTATGAAACCTCCCAGTTCTGATTCCCCATGATTGGTTTCCTCTTAAATGAATAAAAATGAATGAAGACAAAAGATTTTCTTTTACTTAAAACACACATTATTGTGCACCCTGTCTAAATCCGCAGCAACCTCAGCTGGGCACCACAGCTATGGCTTGGTCTTGGACAGCAATCAACATGTTGGCAATCAAGAAATGTTTTTATTGCTTATTAGTAGGAATCATAATAATAATCTTACTCTGAGCCACAGCAAGTAAAATACTCCCTGAGAGGGAATTGCTCATCTATTAGCTCAGGGCACTAGAGTACAAGTATGGTCAATTAGCTTTTCTAGGAACGAAATAATACTGAAGAGCCCCAAAGGAGTTAATTAGGTGGAGTATACTTCGAGGGAATGTTTTCTCATCCTGGGTCCATGCAGGAATAAATTCAGTAATAGTATGGAGTTTATGTCCATGCACACATTATATAAATTTAGCTTTAAACACATGAACTAGCATATGTGTTATACATACACATAGACATATAGATGCATATATATATATAATTTTTCTGTTAAAAAAGAATGACTTTAAATTTTAATTAATCAACTATATTAATTAAATGCATTGATTTTAATTCAATTTTTCAAATTGCTTGCTTTCTCAATGTGGGGGGTGGGGATGGAGGGAGAAAATTTGGAACTCAGTTTTAAAAACAAATTTTGAATGATTGTACAGGTATAATCTATAGCAGATTTCTTGTTGTTTTAGGGAGGGGGAGGAGAAAGAGAAAAATTTGAAACTCAAAATTTTACAAAAATGAATGTCAAAAACTATCTTTACAAGTATTTGGGGAAAATGCTATTAAGGAAAAAACAAAAAATGTTGAAAATTGTTTTTACATGTAATTGGTGAAAATAAAATACTAAATTATTTTTTTAAAAAAAGAATGCCAATAATGTTATTTATTTTGGTGAAAATATGCCCATGGGAATACATACATATACACATGTGCACACACACATATACATTTACATTTATTTATTTATTTACAGGGAAGGGCTGGAATAAGCATTTATTAAGTATTTACTATTCAGGAATTGTGCTAAGCCCTTTACAAATGTTATCTCATTTGATTTTTACAACAATCCTGGTAATTAAGTGCAATTATCATCCCCATTTTACAGATGAGAAAACTGAGGGGAGAGAGAGAGAGAGAGAGAGAGAGAGAGAGAGAGAGAGAGAGAGAGAGAGAGAGAGAGAGAGAGAGAATAAAAGACTTCCCCTGGGTCACACAACTTGTAAATATAGAATATTTACATGATGTCTTATTCTACCTAGGGAAGATTATCTATGTTGGCAGTTAAGGAGTGCATAATGTTAGGGTAGGGAAAGACCTTGGTATACTAAAGGACTGGACTTGAATTTCAAATTGTATCTCAGATATTAATAGGCATGTAACCCAGGGTAAGTTACCTCCCTTCTCAGTCTCTTTCCTTATCTGTAAAATGAGATAATAATAGCACTTACCTTACAGGGTTGTAGTGAGCACTTAGTCTGTGCAAAGTGCTTCACAAACCTTGAAGTGTTAAATAAATGTTAGCTATTATTACCCCCTCTTGGCAAAGAAAGACAAGGCTCAAACTTGGATCCAATTAAGCATGGATCACAAGTTTGAACCTTGTAAAAGTCAAGGTGTCTTTGGAGTGCCACAGACAGATGTAAGAAAGTAGTTACAGAAGTGGAGGTTGAGGCTGAGAGGTTGGACCCAGAGAAGGGGATAAAAGATTGGGAGGGTTTCCCCAACACCTGTTTAATAACTCCATCTGTCTTTCCCATTGTTTTTAATTTTGCATTTAAAAAAAATTTATGGTGATTGCGTGCATTCCCCTGCCCTACCCTGTGTTGTTCTGTTGGTATGATCACAGATCTGAGTCTGCTATGTACCCTCCTAACTCAACCATGCTAGTATAGGCAAGGTCTTAGAATATGACTCGTGACCCAAGATATTCCAGCATGTGGCCAATTGGCTTATGTCAGAAAAGCATTGGGGGAGATGGAAGCCCAATAGTCATAGTCTAATCTATTACAGTTGATTGGGGGTGTGGGAAGGTAGTACCATTTTGTTAGAGTGGGAACCCCTTCTGCTTTGATTCCAAATAGAATATTCCTGATGAAGCTGGAGCTCCTGCCTCAAGAACTTTTCACAGTGGGCTTTAAGGAAACAGTTTTTTATCAGGGGTTCCTCAGCCTTTTGGGTACCATGGACGCGCTTTGGTAGTCTGGTGAATGAAGTCTATGAATCCCTCTTCAGAATAATGTTTTTAAATGCATAAGATACATGTGAACTGATGCAAAGTGAAGTGAGCAGAACCAGGAGCCCATTATGCATAGTAACAGCAATATTGTACAATGATCAATTGTGCAAGACTTAGCTACTCTGATCCCAAGAGAATTCCAAAGGACTCATGAGCAAAAATCCATAAGATAAAATACACAAGATGACAAAAGAAGCCAATTATACTGAGAGTTATCAAAATATATTTTTAAAAGTTGACTGACCTAGATTAAGAATTGATTTAGATTGATTGATTTCCTTCAGTTTTGATCAGATTTAAAGACTCCAGTTTCTGCTACATCATCAGAAAACATAGGACTCTACTCAACTTGTTCAAACTTTTTCAAAAAGCTAGAAAATAGTTTAAAAGCCTGTGGATTCTGAGAAGAGACCGGCTAGCCCTTAATGCCACCCCAGAAATGTTTTCTAGATCTCTTGATCAAATCCTTAAGGGAAGATCCTTTCTTATTGAAATCAAAAACTCCCATTTAAATCTCCAGAGCGGGTGGTTTTCCTGTGAGCTAAAATACAGTCAGGACACCCAAACTACCTTACCCTGCCACTCTTTGTTAACTCTCCTGGGCTCTTATGATCCCATTACCAGCTGGGAAAATTCTGAATCCTGAATCCCAGAGCTCAAGGAGGAAATGCTTATTTGATTTACAGGATTTGTTGGTCACTCACAAGCAGCATTCTATATATTGTGTCACCTAGCTCCCCTTTCCCTTTATTTCCACCTTATTTTGTTTTGTCCTCTACTCATTTTAGAAATCGTCCACATCTTCTTTCGTGGGGTGCAGGGTGGGTGTCCTCTGCTAGCATATGGTTCTCTTCTTAACAAATATTTTCTGGTCCTTCAGCATATCTATCCCCCCATACAGGCAGGATTTCCTCTCCTTTCCATAACTTTTCCATATCTGGAATATCATGAACATTCAATTGTATGTTAAGTAATCCAGCTAAATAAGCATACCCAAGGTCTGGGGAAACATAACATGTGACACACATGGAAGTCATAGTATCTTATCCCTGGTTATCAGCCAGAGAGTCCTTGGAAACAGGAACCAAAGTGACAACATAGTCCCATTTGACATCATCAGAGTTGGAGTTGAGTTTCTGTGAAACCAGAATGAACTGAATTTCTTGCCAGCTGCTGTGAAATCTTAATTGATCCCAGGATCACTGATTTAAAGCTATAAATGACCCTCAAGGTCATCTAGTCTAACCCCCTTCCTTAATAGATGAGGAACTGATACCCTAGGAAGGTTAAGTGATCTGCCCAAGGTCACACAGTTAGGAAGATGGTCATCATTCAAAGGTTTAAAGTTTGAAGGGACCTGAAACCCCCCAAAATATTTTCTGATCCTTCAGTTTATGTATCCCCAGGCAGTCATACTGGTAAAAAGGAAGAATGGCTTCCTCTCCTTTCCAGAGAACACAACCCACTCATTTTACAGATGAGGAAACTGAGGCACAGGATGGTTAAATGAATTACCCAATATCACACAGGTTTTGTCAGAGCCTGGATCTTGAACTCAGGTCCCCTAACTCCAAATCCAATTCTCTGACTTACTGACTGAATTGAGCTTGGGGAGAATGATGGTTTTAAAGAAAATACCACTTGCACTTTTTTCTCTTCTGCTACCTGACTAAATGGAAAACCAGGAAAGCTTCAATGGGAGCCTATCTTGATTTTTCCCATCATTGTGAGAAAAAGCACTGAACTAAAACTTGGAAATACAAGACAGGAGTTGGAATTCTGGTTCTACCACATATTTACTTGAATGACACCGGGCAAGTCATTCTATTTGCCTCAGTTTCCCTAACTGTAAAATGGAGGTCAGACGAGATAGTTCCTGAGGTCTCTTCTAATTCTTAGTCCTCTTATCCCATGAGTTCTCCTCTATGCTTCATATGTGATCACTGTCTCTTATTCCTACTTCTGTTTGTCTCCTCTTTCAGCTGGTCCTCTGCCTCCTCCTAACTCTTAGCCACCACATTCCCACTTTGTGAGTCCCAAATTGTGAGAAGGTTGCTAAAAGCTGTGTGTTTGCTGGTCCAGAGATCTCTGGGAGAGAAGGCATAGCCTTACCTTTAAGGGGCCACAGTTAAAAATGAACAGAGATTGTGGAGCTTGTAATAGAAAGAGCGCATATTGGCTTCCTTCTCAATTGAGTTGGCAATGAGTTTTCTCAGGCTTTTGACCCCTGAAATGTCTTAAACTGCATTTGTATTAAGTCATTTAAAGTATGGCCCTTGGAGGAGGGAAGGCTGGGAAGTGTTGGGGAGGGGAATATGGAAGGAAACAGAATGGCTTGACTGAGATTCCCCTCACCCTTCATCTCATACCCCACACTACCCCACTCCATTCTCTTGGCCCAGCTGAGTGTCCCATTCAGTCGATTAGCCCCTGACACTTGCCTGGAATCCAGTCACTATCACTTCCCCCTCACCAACCCAACACACCCACCCCGTGGTCTGGAGAGGGAAAGTGATAAGGAAAGTAAGAGAAGCAGTGTATGATTCCAGCAAAAAAGAAACAAAACCCTCTGCTTCCCACGCCCCATCCCAATAAAACAAACCAAAGTTGGTAAGTCAGCAAGCATTCCAGCTTATGGGACCTCAGCTTCCAGTGATGAACAACCACCATGTTTGAATACAATGTCAGTATTGTCATACTATCTCATTGAGAAAATGTTCCAGGCTAACCCAGATCGTCACAGTATCTCAGTAAGAAAACATTGTGAAATAGGGAAAGTTTAACTTCAGGAACTTCCACCCTCTCATCTTTTTCCTCTATCTCCTTCAACTCTAAGAACGGAAATTAAATCAGTCCTACCATACCTGGAAAGCCCACGCCCACCATTGATCTATCTGCCCTCCAATCCCCACTCCCTCTAACTTCCCAACCCTAAACCATTCCCTTCTCCCTTTGCTCCCCATCCTTTACATATGTTGTCTTCCAGTTAGAATGTGGGCTCCTTAAGGCCAGAACTGTCTTGAAGATTTGTTTACATTTGGATCTCTAGCTCCCGGCACATGCCAAGGGATTAAAACATCCCTTTTTTCATCCCTTTCTCCATTCAAGAGTACAGGCTGATGCTGAGGAGCTTCAAGGATGGTAGCTGGAGGAGCTCACTTGAAATGGCCTCAATCTTCTCTGTGATTTGGGAAGCTGAATCTTAGGCTTGTTCCTTATTTTGGCCCAGACTTAGGACTCTATTGGTTTAGGGAACTTCAGGTTAGGAAACTCCCTTTACCAATGCAGATAATCAGCTTACAGTTTTAGGGAGCTGCTTGAGGGGGTCAAGGGAATTGCCCAGGGGCACGAGGCCTCTAGGGATCCAAAGCGAGGTTTGAATTTAGGTCTTCCTGACAGAGGTGCTCTCTCTCTCTCTCTCTCTCTCTCTCTCTCTCTCTCTCTCTCTCTCTCTCTCTCTCTCTCTCTCTCTCTCTCTCTCTCTCTCTCTTCCTCTCCCTCTCCCCTAAATTAGGTTGCTTCTCCACGGGATGATACAATCATATATTTAGATTGGAAAAAGTCCTTAGAGGTCAACCTTTTCAACACCTCATTTTATAAACAAAAAACAGAGGCCAGAGAGTTTAAGTAATTTGTCTATGATCACATAGGTAGTAAGTAGCAGCTGGGATCATCTGCTCTAAGTATGTGTGTCCCAGAGTGGAGGAGGGGAATATTTAAGGAGATAGGAATAGTTACTATAGGGGGAAATGACAGTAAGAGCAGTGAGGCCCCAGATGAAGTTATTGTCAGTGAGAACTAGAGGGAGAGGGCCGCCCTGAGCACAGAGAGATGAATCATTAATGATGAAACTGAGTATCCGTGCGGGGGGGGGAATAGTTTTGGGCAACCAGATATTTTAAGTAAGTGCTGGTGATGGAGGCCCATAGGTGGCGCAGTGGATAGAGGTCCAGGTCTGGAGTCAGGAAGGCCTGAATTCAAATTTGACCTCAGATTAGTAGTCCTAGGCAAGTCACAACCTCTGTTTGCCTTAATACCGTAGAGAAGGAAATGGCAAACTGTCCAGTATCTTTGCCAAGAAAATCCCATGGAAGGAATGGTCCACAGGGTCACAAAGAGGCAGCTATGACTAAAATGACTGAAGAGCAAAACACCTGATGATTAAGATAAGCACACATAGAGAATAGGAGAGGGAGGGGCAATCACTCCTGGAGAAAAAGCCAAGGTCTGTATCACAATCCAACCAAGTATAAAGACACCAGGCCATGTGGGTACAAGCACTTCTTTTGAATGACAAGATCTAAGGAGTTTGAGATAGAAATAAGAAAGTGGTTTTAGTCACCACAAGATGTCCACTGCCCTATACCTAAGGGTACATAGGCCTTAGGGTTTGCTCCAAGACTTCCAGAAAATTCTTGTAGGGTTGGAGGAGACCTTAGAGGCTGTCTAATTTAAACCCTCATTTTTCTGACTAGGAAACTCTGCGAGGTTTAGTGACTTGTCCATATGCACATATTGGATATCAGAGGCAGAATCGAAATCCAGGTCTTTTTTACTGGGGTCAAACATTCTACTCTCCCTGTCTAAATGTAAAAGTGTAAAAAATTCTTTGCACACATAGATTAAGAAACAGTGTTTCCCTAGGGAAAGGGGAAACAGATCAGCATATTCAATTTGTGTGGGTTTGGAGGTAAATTCTAAGAGATTCCTTTGATTTTGAAATTTGTTCTTCCTTCTCCTTGTCTTCCTATGGTCTGGCATGCCCTCTGGCTATTGGGAAGGAGTAAATCATTGCAGAAAAATCCAACCAAATTCAGTTCCTTTTCTCATCCTGTGAAATCAGATTTATAAAATCCAGGAAGAAAATTACCATTAGGCAAAAGGGGAGGGATTATTGCACACAGCCCAGACTTGTTCAAGGAGATCATGAGCCTTTCTGGGCAAGATGACCACAATACCCTGCTGACTTTGGCACTGGTATCACTTGGCTCTTGCACAGTCATAAGATATATAATGGCAGAAATGTAAATGCTTTACTGCACATTCACCAGAAGACTTTTTCGAGGCTTCTCAGCCCTGAAGCTAATCATTGCAGCACATCCAGAGCGCGACATGAAATTTTGATTATCTGAACCTACATTAGCAGCTGGGAATGTGAAAGCTCATAATCACGTTGGTCTGTAACACATTTAAACTCAAAGTACAGGGACACGTATGCTGATTTTGAGAATCGGGGGTCATTAGCTGAGATGGAGCAGCCAGGTGGTGGGCTGGTGGAGAGAGGGCTACGCTCTGAGTTGAGCCAGGTTTGGCTCTTGCCTCCCACACCTGCTAGCTGGGCGACCCTTAGCGATCCACTTTTGTTCCCTTCCCTTTCTTCATCTATAAAATGGGGAATGATGGTAACCACCTTACAGGAATATTGTGGGGATAAAACGAGCCAATGCATGTTGAGTGTTACACAGTTATTAATCACTCCAATGCAGACTTAGGCACTAAATAGCTGTGTGACTATAGACAGGTCACATAACCTCTGAGTCTCAGCGGTCTCATCTGTAGAATGGGAATGATAGAGCACTTACCAGGAAGTCTTATTATAAGGAAAGGCCTTTGTAAATGTCAGTTCTTACCGATTTATATATTTTTCCTGCCCTCTAAGGGGCGGATCTTTCTGGAAAGCTGAAGTGAAAGTTTACCCTTTTCAGCACTAAAATCTTATTTTAACTAGTTGGGACAAAAATCATTCCAAGATGTGTTACAGGCAAAAAAAAGCTAAAAATCAACAGACCCTGAGTGATAACCTGAAAGGCTTGTTTTGAGTAAAGTACAAATATATTCCGACTGTTCAGACTCTTGTTGGGCTTATTTCCTTGTTCTCAACTGTGTTCCTGATAGGACCAATTGCCAAATACTCAAGTTCTAGAAAGATGAGGTTGTACTGTATGTTATTTTAAGTTGAATAATACTTTTTTTGTAATATATCACATTTACCTACAAAAGAAGGGACAGACTGGCATAGTGGATAGAGGGCTGGCTTTGGAGTCAGGAAGATCTGGGTTCAAGTCATACTTCTGACACATGCAATAGCCATGTGACCATTAAAAGTCCCTTAATTTTTTAATGTTGCAGAAAGCTCACTAAGATTATAATTATACGAGTAGCCAATTTGAATTAATAGAGAGTTTCCATAATGAGAGTTTCCCACTGAAGAAATCACAGGTTCAGACCAACTCCTATATTTTCATTATGTTCTTTTTTTAAAAACTATCTTAATTTCTGACTCATAACTAAAATTCCTCACGCTATATGGAGTTGTTAAAAAAAACATTGATCAGAATCAAGGCACTAGCAAAATGTAGTTGAAAAAACACTGGATTTGGAATCAGAGGTGGCCATTTTACTCCTTGTGTGACTGGGCAAGTCATATCACTTCTTCTAAGCCTCAGTTTCTCCCTCTGTAAAATGCAGGATCTGGACTAGATGGTTAACTTTCTTTCCAGATCTAGGTGCTATGAACCCAAGAATAAATAATTGATATGAATTCATAACACAGGAACCACAGTTCATCAAAAAAATAATTTTTAAGCCTAAAATCATTATGTTTGTTGAGATGATGATTAGGTAGGGGGAAATGAGACTATGAACTAAGCTTTGAAATGGAAAGAAAAAGGAATGAGGATATGCTTTCAAAGCCCGTGACTATCTCTATCCCAGTCTCTACCCCTGCCCCTACTCTTGTCTGCATTTATACTCCAGGGGTCCTTAACCATTTTTGTGTCATGCTCCCTTTTGCGGTCTGGTGAAGTCTATGGACCCCTTCTCAATATAGCAGTTTTAAGTATATAACATAAAATACAGAATTTTACAATTATGTTGAAAATTATTTATCAAAATATTTTCAAAAACCCCTTTATGACCACAGATTAAGGATGACTGCCCAGTTCCTATTCTGGATACCTTCTACTTTAGATTTTGGGGACCCAGGGTTAAGGGAGGTAGGAAGAGGATAGCATAAAGGAAAAAAACCAAAAGAAAACAAGAGGAAACTTCAGAAAGGTTTGCAAATGTCTAGAACTGTGGAGTGGACTTTAAACAAGTAAAGGAAAACAAGTGTATTGGGGACCTGTGCATCTAGTTATTTTTTCTTTCTCTGAATCCTTAGTGCCTGGCACCTAGCAGGTGCTTAATTAATGCTTATTGACCAACAGTCCCTTGTCTTAAGCAAAGATGATTGCTTCTCTTCTGCAGACATCTAGAGTAGATAGAGAAGGAACCTACAAAGCAATCTATGCTCACCTGGAGGGGTGATTCAGAGTGTCAGGATAAGATAGGTCAACTCCATTAGCTTAGGGTAGGAGTGTGTTCCATCCCTGTCTTTGTATCTGGAACAATTAGCACAGCGCCTTCCATGTCGTAGGGGCTCAATAATTGCTTGTTGCATTGAATTTGATGGAAAGGAAATTATTTCAAAAGAGCAAATATGGATTTTAAAAAACCTATTGTGGCACAGAGGAAAGAACACTGGCCTTAGAATTAAAGATCCTGCATTGGACATTTACCAGCTGTGTGACTTTGGGGAAGGCTGAAAAAAAAGAAATTGACATGCTAAGTTCATTTTATTCAAAAGGAATAGCAAGTTGCACATTATACCTCTGCATTTTCATACTATTTATTATTATTATACTATATTATGGAAATACTTGGTTTATTCCATAAATTAAAAATTAAATAAAGAAAAAATTTTTTTAAATGGAAAACAGAGTAGTAATACTTGACTATGTATCTCACCAGGTTGTTGTAAGGCAAACGTGCTTTCTAAAACTTAATGTGCTCTGTAACTATGAGCTATTGTTTCCTTTCTACCCCCTTTGGAATGATTCCTTGAAGCATACAAGCATCTCATATGTAATAGAACGGCTAGAACATGGGGCTGGGAGGCAGGAAGACCTTAGTTCCAATCTAACCTCAAACACTAACTGTTTGACCAGTCCAATTCAATCTGATAATTATTTCTTAAGAGCCTACAACGTGCTGGTATTGTGTCTTTATACAATGGGGATACACAATTGATAAAAAGAAAGGTAGTCCTTACCCTCAATGAGCTATCAATCTAAAGGGGGACTGGACCCTGGGTACTTACTCTCTGTTGCCTTAACTTCCTCAACTGTGAAGTGGGGATAAAAATTTCACTTCCCTTTCCAGCACTGTTGTGATGATTAAATGAGATAATATTTGTAAAGTGTTTATCACGGGACATGGGACATAGTAAATGCTTAATGAATGTAAATTTCCCTCTGTCCTTAACAATTTCAGAAACTATTGGCTTGAAATATGGGAGTTAAAGTTTTGAAAGGCCACCAGCACTAATGAATGAAACTAGGAGTTAGTGTAGATGAAAAAGAACTGTTCCTTCCATAATTCTGTACTTCTGGGAAACTTGTCTTAGAAGCAAATAGTTAATCCCAAATTAACCCTACAAATCAATATGGTTAATTATGTATTGATTCTTTCAATGAAAGGTTGAATATGTGGTATGATGTATTGAAATGCTCAGATTTTCTCCATCTGAACTGTTTGGTTGTTTTTCAGGGGAAGCCTGTAAAGTCATTTGAGAAGTGATTGGAAAATGGGGTAAATGAAGTCAGGCAGAAAGATTCTGAAGGCAGTAATGAACAAAGCACTTGGCCTGTAGTCAGGAAGACCTGAGTTAAAATTCTTCCTCATATACTTATTAGCTATGTAACCTTGGGCAAGTCACTTAACTTAGGTTTGCCTCAGTTTCTTCAACTGTAAAATGGAAATGAAATAGCCCCTGCTTCCCCAGATTGTTGGATCAAATGAGAAAATATTTGTAAAAACCACTTATCACTTAATTACTTATATTCATCACATAATGCCTGGTCTCATAGTAGGTGATATATATATATAAATGTTTATTTCCTTCCCTTTTGAGATCCAAGGGCCTAGACACTGAGCTCAAGAGTTGATCAGTGAAAGTCAACCCTCCCTCACCTCCCTTCTGCAAGAAAATGAAAGGACCAAGGAAAAGCCTCACTGAGCAGCCTGAGTCATGAGCAGCTCCAACTGCTTGGAGAGATTTTGGCTCTATGAACACACCATGAGCAGCTAGCTGGAGGGTCTTCGTTGTAAACAGTCATAACACAGTAGCAGGCTCCATTAGGAGGTAGGATGTGGATGGTGATCAGTTTTTGAGTCATGCATACCAGGTAGAGGAAATCCCACCGGCCAAAGGAGGAATGAACGAGACAAAAATAACTCAGGTGTCTGTGAACCAGGGTGGGGATGGGAGTGGGGGAGGGAGGGTGATTCATAATCATGACTAAGAGGAGCCAATTCTTGTCATTAGAAACTCCAAGGAGTTCATAGTCCGTGTTCTTTAGTCATTACTGAAGAGGAAGTACATTTTTAATCAATTGAAAGTAAAACATGTCAGGAATCTAAAGGTGAAACTTCCAGTGGGAATCCCTAGGGCTTTTGAGGTAAGTAAATACTTATGGAAGCTATGAAACCCCATTAGCATTAGTGGGATACAGTGTCTACATGGTTTTTCCAAGATAATAGTGTGGCCTTAATTTGATCACAAACACAAGGAGGGTTCTCACTTCATAAATAGACCTGTGGTGTCCAAGAGAATCTTTATTCATGCTTTCTTATCTTATTTTTCATGAGTTTAAAAAAAGAAATCCTATGCCAGGACTTTTGTCTGTCTTTCCCTGGGTATAGGTGGAACAGTGGATAAAGCACCAAGCTTGGAGCCAGGAAAATCTGAATTCCAATCTGACCTCAGACACTTAGTAGCTATGTGACCCTGGGCAAGTCACTTAACCTTTATTTGCCTCAGCTCCTCATCTGTGAAATGAGAACACACTGGAGAATGAAATGGCAAACTGCTCTAGTACCTTTGCTGAGAATGGATAGAGTCGGACACCAATGAACAACCAAACAGCAAAAATCCCTAGCATAATACCTAACACAGGCACTCATGCTTGATTTTTCCCAATCCAAGATTCGCTGAGGCTTCTTGATAGTCTTGCTAAGTCACACACACCAATGATAAAAATGGTGGCCTAGGTTCAATTTTATAAGGAATGATCATTGATTAAGGGAAGTAGGAGAGACTTTGATACTGAGGCTGTTGAGTTGGATTTGATCAAGGATGGCTGATAATCTATGATACAATGGAAAGAGAACTGGCTATGGAGTCAGAGGCTCTGGGTTCTGATAATTACTATCTGTGTAACCAGTAGCAGCCATTTAAGCGCTCTTGGCCTCAGTTTCCCCATCTGTAAAATGAGGAACTTGATATGAATGACCTCTGTGGTCCTCTCCAGTTCTAGATCTCTGAGCCTGTGATCCATTAGGCTAATTTGTTTGAGGTCTGTAAGAGAATTTAATTTCTGTTCAGGTTGGGTATACTCTAGTAGAACACTGTCTGGATAACCTGGACTTTTCTCACAGATTTCCCTGGACGTTCCTTAGCGTCCGAGGCAAACCAGGAAGTTTTTAGACCTTCCGTCTTTTAAGTCATTAGAACTGTTTTAATTCTAAGCCTAGCGGTTACTTCTTTTGTGTATATGTGTGCTTATTGAATTTATTTTTTTATGTAAATAGCATTTTATTTCTTCCAATTATATTTACAAATCATTTCCAACATTTCTTCTTTTATAAAATTTTGAGCTCCAAATTTTTCTCCCTCCTTCCTCTCTCCCTTCACCAAGACCTTGAGCAATCTGATATAGATTATCCTGAGGTTACTTCATATTACCACCAATGGTAACCCCACTGAAAACCAAAGAAGGTTGTGCTGAATCGTAATTAGCAATGATAAAGGTTATCATATCTGCACTGAACATTAAAGGCATATTGTGAACTGTTTCTGGGATTTCCAACAACTTCCAGGAAGTAAATTCAGGGGGTCCACAAACTTGCATAACAAAAAAATTACATCTTTATTTTGATATAGTTTCCTTTGTAATTTTATGTATTTTATTTTATACCTTTAAATATTTTCTTCTGAGAAGGGTTCCATAGGTTTAACTGGACTACATAAGGGTCCCAAGACACAGAAAAAGTGAAGAACCTTTGATTTAGGACAAAGAAGACTGAATGTCAGCTAGTCAGATGGTATATACCAGGACTGTCCAATTCACTCTCTACCCTAACATAATAGATTAGTTATAGGTGTTTGGCCAATAGATGCCTTACTTGATGATTTCCCTGACTGACCTTCTCTGTGAGACCCTATAGAGTATTTTGTTCTGTAATACTCTCCTTGCCAGGTGTACCCTATCTTTAAATTCTAATAGCTATCTGTATTTGAGTTTTAACCCTCGACTAGATTGTAATCTCCTTGAAGGCAGGCATCGTGTTTTACTTAAACTTTGTGTCTCCCAGAGTGCCTAAGCACAGTGTTCTGCATTCAGGAGGCATGTTGCAGCCAACATATTTAACATTTCTCCAAGCTGTAGGGCACTTCCTTGGAAGTCCAGTTGTCTTCCCCTGGGTGAAACTCATATGGGGTGGTGTCACTAAGAATTTTCAGGTCAGGAAGAATTGCTTAGTCAATTGTATTTCACTCGTTCTCACCCCACACAATCCTATGCAATCTTGCCTCACAGATTCTTTTGGAAGAATAACAAATACAGTCACCTGATTCCCATGAAACTGACCAGTAAGAATATATCATTGAATAGGGGTCAGAAAACTCTACCTGTGGGACAAACAGGGCAGGTCTCCTATTTTCTTAAGGCTCTGATCTATGAAAGGCTTTCATATTTTTAAATGCAATACAACTTTAACTAACAAAAGTAAAAACCATTCTCAGCTCTTGGGCAGCACCAAAAGAGGGTGGGCTGGAGTCAGCTACAAGCCTGGACCCAGTGTGCCGACCAGTCTGTTTTAACACAGTCCAAGATATGCCAATATATCCATATTGTTGTGGTTTAGTCAAATAGTCTGACCCCATTTGGAGTTTTCTTGGCAAAGATATAGGAGTGGTTTGTCATTTCCTTCTCCAGCTCATGTGACTGATGGTGAAACTGGGGCAAACAGGGTGAAGTGACTTGCCCAGGATCACACAGCTAGTAAGTGTCTGAGGCTCAGTTTGAGATCTTCCTTATTAGATCAGCACTCTATCCAGTGTACCACTTGGCTGCCCATTTATATACGTATATGCTATATACCAAAATTCTGACTTACTTCATGAATCACTTTCTCTAAACTTGTTCAATCCAATCCACACATGCACTAAGTGTCAGGTACTATGCTAGGCATTGAAGATACAGAGACATAACTCAAGGGAGTTTGCATTCTACTGACTTGGGATTCCATAGAATAACAGGTAGGAATGAAAACAAAATTCTATATAGGAATTTTGTACTAATGAAGCCCCAGAAGAGGTCTTGGGGTCATTTAATACAATCCATTCATCTTGCAGAGGAGAAAACTGAAGTAGCCTGCCCAGGGCATATCAGCAAGGACCTGTCACACACAGGAGGGTCTGCTGTATAGGTTCTTAGATCTGCTTTTCTAAAAGGAAAGTAACTTTTGAGGGGTCAACAATCTACTTTAATCAAGCATGTATATCATTCACTTAGTTCAGGGGAAAAAAGTCAGCACCCTGAACTTCAGAGAAAATACAAATAAAAACCAACAGACAGAGCTTCCAGCTATCTGACAGTAAGCAGTACATACATCACAGATCAACAGACAGCTCCATCTGTCTGACCATTGGATACATACATAGTTACCAGAGAGAGAAGTACCAACATCTGGGTTTTCAAAGCTGAGGGGCTCCTTAGTGGCTTCCCAGAGTCTCATCTGGTATACAAATCTTCCAAAAATGAAGTCCTAAAACAAAACATCACCTCAGAATATTTATATACATTTCAGAGCCAGAGGGCAGGACCCTCTGACCCAGTGCCTCAATAAAAATGAACAAAAGGTATTGAGGCCTATCAATGGGCAAGGAAAATCTTTAACTCTTTCCCCCACCCACCATTAACCTTAAATTACTGTTACACAGGGTCTTGCCTTTAGTAACTGGCAGGGATTTGTACAAAGGTTTTGACTCCAAATCAGTGCTTTCCCCAGTCTATCTACCAAAGTTGTCACTTTTATTAGTATCAAGTAGGTACCATGAAGTTAGAAATTATGTCTTATCTGCTCTGCATCTAACTCAGTAGTACTCTGCCTGCTCAATTAAATATGCTTGCTTATTTTGATGGATTAAATTTGGCCCAGAAAAAAATAAGTAACTCTTAGAATAAGGGTGCAGTGAGCTAGGTGGTACACTGGATAGAGCATGGGGGGCTTGGAATCAGGACGACTCCTCTTCCTGAGTTCAAATCTTGGTCTCAGACACTTACTAACCATGTAACCCTGGGAAGGTTGCTTGCCGCTGTTTGTTTCAGTTTCCTCTTCTGTAAAATGAGTTAGAAAAGGAATTGGCAAAGCACTCCCAGGATCTTTGCCAAGCAAATCCAAACAGGGTTCCAAGAGCTGGACACAACTGAATGACATAAGCAGCACAGTAGAAGAAGGGTGCAACTTCAAACAGTTGTGATACAGTGGAAAAGATTTTCTGCCTCTGTCACTCATTAATGTCAGTTAATGATGCTGGGTCTCCATTTCCTCACTTGCAAAATGAGGGATTGCACTCAATGACCTCTCAGATCCCTTCCAACTCTGAATCTCTGATCCCAAGATGCTAATTTTCTTTAAAATATAGGACAACAGAAAACTAGGATAATACTCATGAATTCCCCCAGTGTGGTTGTGGCTCTGTTTGCAATGGAAGTAGAAAAGCCAGATAGCTCACTAAATCTCTTACCTTTCAACCTTCCTTCACAGATGAGAATCAATCTTCTTTTTAAAGGGCTTTCTGAGAAGAAAATTCCACATACTTTTGGTCACTCAGTTTTTTTTGTTGTTGCAAAATTAGATTAAATTGCCCAGAGTTAAACATAGGATATTGACCCAGTTTCATTGAGAAGAGTGGAGGAACTGAAATTTTTTCTCCTCAGAAAGTCATCAGAAATCATCAAGTATTAGATATTGAGACTACCTTTCCCAAAGTAGAATATTTAAGCATCATTTATGAGACTATTCCACTGCATCATTCTGGAAGGTTCCTCAAGACCCATCCATCACTTTGGGAGATGAGTTAAGTCTTCTTACTGAAAACTGACTTCATAAATGTCATGGTCCATCCACAAAATGGTGGCCCAGTGGCCTAGTAGAATTATAGCTTCTTTCTGAGTGGCAGACAGACAGATAGAAAGAAATTTCTGCAAATTCCGCCTGATTCAACATAGTAGAAGGACTGTGCCCTTAGAATCATGTTCCTCGAGGCCAAAGACTGTTTAAGTTTTGTCTTTGTAGCCTCACTTTGGTGCCCAGAAGAGAACCTGATACCTAATGTTGTTGCGGTGGTTGTTGAGTCATTTCAATCATATCTGATTCTTCGTGACCCCATTTGGGGTTTTCTTGGCAAAGATACTGTAGTATATGCCCTTTCCTTCTCCAGCCCATTTTACAGATGAGGAAACTGAGGCAAACAGTAACTTGCCCAGGATTACAAAGCTAGTAAATGTCTGAGGTTGGATTTGAACTCAAATCTTCCTGACTCTAGACCTTGAGCCACCTACAAAATAAATGCTTGTTGAATTGGATTAATTGAATTGCTTTAAGGACCAAACGAAATTATATAAAACCTTTTCTAAGTCTCACATCACTTTATAAATTCAGATTTTAAGAAGGAAAAGGAAGAAGAAGGAGGAGGTAGAGAAGCAGCTCTTAAAATAAGTTCTGAATGTAGTTCTGTAACATCTCAGGGAGAAAGAGAGACCAAGCTGATGGCTTTAATTGTCCCCACACAGCTGTCATCACTGATACATGAAGAGAATGTCCTTTTGTTCATAAACAACAAGGGTGTTGTTATCATGATTCCTAATGAACACTCATTAGAACCAGGTAGTCTGAAATGCTCTGTCTGATTGGTTGATCTCAAAACAATTATCCTGACATCTGATTGCTTAAAGATGATCCTGTTGCTTACTTTTGCAACCTAACACCCCTTAAAAAAATCCAAAAAACCAAGACCAGTTTGCTGCACAAGTGGGCTTTTCATTCATTGTAATGAAAAAAAAATATCAAGTCCTCTGACAAAAGAGAGAAACTTTCCTTTGCCTCTGAATCAGAAATAGCTCAGGTCTGCATAGATCTAGGCACTTGGAAAGGCATGCGATCCAAACCTCTCATTTTCCAGAGGAGGAAACTGAGGCTCAAAGAGGTTAAGGGATAGATCCAAGGTCACACACGTGCTAAATGTGAGCAATAGGACCTAAACCTTCATTCTCCATATCCAGAGGTGATGGGAGTTCTTTCCACTGTAGGACACTGCCTTGAATCTGTGGAGAATGGGAAGAGCCACTGACACAAAAAACTCAGTTTCCTTAGTTTCTCCATACACCCCACTATCACATCTATTTTATTTATTTGATACTTGTATGTATACCTGCTATCTTCTTCAGTGGAATGTAAACTTCTTCAGGGCTAGAGCTGTTTCATTTTCATCTTTGAATCTCTAGCACCTAGTAAAGTGCCAGACACATAGTAAGTGTTGTTGCTTGTTGATTGAGAGATTGACTTGACCTTGCCTTTCCTGGTTCACTAAGAAATCTAGCCCCTTCCCCAAATATCTGGCTTGGAAGTCAAGAAATGATTCTAACCAGGAAGAACTCTGTAGATAATTGATCATTGAAATGCAAGAATAGAACTTAATTAGCTCAGATGTAATTTGTCCAGAATTTGGAGGTTGACACCCCTGAGCTTATGAAAAGTGCCCTGGAATGTGTAATAAATGGTCTGCATTTTCAAGTTGTGCCTCATCCCAAAGTGATAACACTCTCTATCCTAATAGCGCCACCCTTGGCCTTCCATACAACATGCTGAATCACCCTCTAGGGCAGAGTGCTGAATGCTGACTCATCAGTACCACCTCCCAAAGTACTCACCCAGCCCTGACAGCCTTTCCCTCCAAGTCTGGACCCCACCTTATTTATCTTTGGAAAGCTGACTTAACACCACTTGTGATGATGGGATGTATGTGGGCCACTTCTCCAGGTGGTAAATAAATGCTCAATTTCTTTTCATGTCAATGTATTTTAATAAAATCTATTATATCAGCATAGAATTTTAGAGCTGGATTTTAGAAATCATTTAATCCAGGCAGATAATCTCTTTTTTCAGATGGGGAAACTGGGATGATATCACAAGCTATGTCAGAACTGAGCTTTGGTCTTAGAACCATAGAATTTAGGGCTATAGAATTAGGGAGAAACCCTATGGTTGTTTAGTCATTTTTCACTTGTGCCTGACTCTTTGTGACCCCATTTGTCATGTTCTTTGAGAAGATCCTGCAGTGCTTTGCCATTTCCTTCTTCAGTTCATTTTACAAATGAGGAAACTGAGGCAAACAGGGTTAAGTGACTTGCCCAGGGTCACACAACTAGTAAATGTCTGAGGCTGGATTTGAATTCAGGAAGATGAGTCTTCCTGACTATAGGCCTATTATTCTATCCACTGTGCCACCTAACTGAACTCATTTTAGAGGTAAAAAAAACTGAGGGACAGGGGTGAGGGGGTGTGGGGTGGGTAATTGACTTTGCCCAAATAGTAAGTAGTCAGGTTATGACTTCAACCCTACTTCTCTGACCCCAAATCTACGATTGAATCCTGGTCTCCTGATTTTGAGATTAATCTTTTTTTCTTTTAACGTCTTGCTTTCAGTGTATATATCACATGCTGCAGAACTCTATTTTTTTCTTTTTAATTTGTTTTCAGTTTTTAATAATCACTTCCATATGTTTTAAATTCTCTCCCCCTCCATCTCCCTTTTCTTCTCAAGACAGTATGCAATCTTATATGGGTTTTACATATACATTCTTATTAAACACATTTTCATATTAGTCATATTGCATAGAAGAATTAAAATGAATGGAAGAAACCATGAGAAAAACCAAAAGAAAACAAAGCATAATGAAAGAGAAAATAGTCTGCTTCATTCTGGTTTCTAATCCTATAGTTCTTTCTCTGGATGTGGATGGCATTTTGCAACAAGAGTCCTTTGGCAATGTTTTAGGTCCTTGCATTGCTGTGAAGGGCTAAGTCTATCAGAAACAGTCCTCACTCACTGTGGCTGTTGCTGTGTAAAGTGTTCTGGTCTGCTCATTTCACTCAGCATCAGAACCATTACTGAGAGGCAAACCAAGGCAAGGCTGTTAATATGTTATATGTGTAATGACAATTACCCATAAAACAGCCCTGATGACAATAGCACATTAATATAGTCCTTGAAGGTTTGCAAAGCACCTTCTTCGTAAAAGTCCAGTCAGGGAGATAGGACAGTTATGCCTATCCCCATTTTACAGATGAGGAAACAGGAGCTCAGAAAATTTAAGTAATTTTCTTGGGTCACATAGCTAGATGTCAGAGTCCAACACTAGCCAATGATGGCAGCAAAGAACAATTCCTAAACTGGGGATGTTGTAAAGAGTATTCCTATTCAGGTGTAGGAGTTACTAGAAGGTCTCTATGTTCCTTTTAACACAGAGATTCTACTGTTCTGTAAATCATTAATTATTTTCCTGTTTATTTTTCTCTTAACAAATATAATATGATTGATATAATATGATATGATATGATATGATATGATACAATAATATTATAATAAGGACAAGGTTCTACTTTAATTGCTACAACAGTAATGATTGCATTTCCAGTGGGAAAAAAAATGATGTCACTTAACAGGTGGCACAGTGGATAAAGTGACGGGCCTGGAGTCAGGAAGACTAATCTTTGTGAGCTCAAAATTCTGCCTCAGACACTTAATAGCTTTGTGACCTTGAGCAGTTCTAAATTCTTGATGTAAGCTGCTTCTGCTTTCCTCCTCTTTTTCTTTTCCCCTTCACCATGATAGATTCTTATTTCTTGTTTCTTTTCTTTTAATATGTTCCTGGACTCCCTTCCTGATCCATCCACACTCCAAGGCTGGAGTTTGCTTTGCTTATAACCAATCCCTCCCACAATCTTGCCTCGCTCTTAGTCTCTCCTCTCCCTTCTCCCAGTTTCCTCCTGTTTCCTCACTGAGATGACTGTATTTCCTTATCACATGTATTTGTGTGTGTTTGCCATGTATATTTGCGTTTTCCTCTATGTGTGTTTGTGTGTGTATGTTTAACCTAGTGATCCTATGGACTGTGTATTCAGCTTCTAGGGATCAGTCTAAGAGTTCAAAGGGTTGACTACCAGGCCAGGAATATTTTTTGGGCACACTATTCACGAAGACCATCTGCTAAAGCACAATGAGCTTGTAATCTATGTCAGTGAAATGAGTACCCATCTTGGTGTCACCATAGATACTTGTGCTATTATAGTACACAACCAATATGTTATGTTCCAATACTCCAATGGAATTGTGCTCTTACAAATGCAAACATTCCTTCTAACAATGAAAATCATAGCCCATTGTTGCCTGCCCATCCTGTGGGGGGCTCCTATATGCGACCTCTACTGAATCATCCATGACGGGGAGGAAGGGAAGGAAGGGTCTCATTAATATATTGAATGCCTTGATATTATTTGTGTACCAAAGTAGGACACAGACCCTCTATCTAGTGCCTCTCAGTCTTACTCTATGATTGATCTCTCTCCCCTTCCAGTCAGATATCTTTCTGATGTCATCTTCTATGCCATTTGCATCATTAATAAGTTACTACTGCTTCTTATATGCTCTACCATTTGTTCCTCCGTTGTCCCTTGGATGGTCCACAATTTTGTTTCCTAAAAGACCTACAGCATTCCATGATTTGTCAACATACAGCATCCCTAGAAAATTATCAGTGTACATTTCAGGGCAAAAGTCCCCATGTAGGTTACTTTTCGTTTTTTTACTTTCTATTTCCTCTACTGTAAGAATGGCTTTCAAACTTAATAGTATAGAGAAAATGGACTTATGACTCATGAATCATGTGTTCACTGCCACCTAGTTCATTTACTTTCAGTATTGGTTATCTCATGAAGGAAATAACCCAGGGAAAGGGGGAAAAACAAGTCAAGAGTGGAAGAAAACAAAGCTATCTGGATAAGTACTTTTTTGTGTGTGGTTCAGATGTGTGATTTCATTGATTGAGGGAAATCTTGGGTGACAAAATCTTTACCGAAACAAATCAGAAATTTCTCTGTAATATTTGGTTTATAGAGTAGCTTGGGGGCACTTGTCCAGGGTTGTAGCCAATATGGTATAACCAAGGAAGGACTTGAGCCCTGTTCTTTGTTCTAAGGCTAGTCCTTAATCCAGTACTCTATGGGGCATCTCAAGTAGCTGCCCAGTTCAGAACAAAGTATTACTGGTGCCTTTAGTTTTCAACAATTATTTATGGTTGGAGTGCTCCCTGGCAGTTGTGGGGGGGAAGGGGAACCAGCACTGAGCCCCCCCACTTTGTAACAAAGAAGAGTAGTTAAATGGAAACAATCCAAACAATAACTGAACCTTACAGTTTAAGCAACAAGCATCTTGCCACATAACCCCAACCTGTCTTTTGAGGGTAAGGAGGTATCATGGTTCACTCTCTGTTCACTGGAACCATGATGGGTAATTATAATTTCTTAAAGTTTGCCTTCCTATTAGTGTGATTTTTAAAAATATATATGCTATCGTAGTCATCATGTATATTTTTCTTCTGGTTCTGCCTAGATCTTTCTAGCCAGTTTTTATAAATTTGTTTTTTCCACAAAGATGTCAAATGACAGAAAAAATTATTATGGCACCTTGGCACAGTGGGTATACCACTGAAACTTGAGTCAGAGAGAGCTGAATTTAAACCTTGTCTCATCAGGGATGCACACTTTACCAGTTGTGACTGGGATAAGTCATTTCATTTCTCTAAATCTCAATTGCCTCATCTGTAAAATGTATAGAATATGAGCACCAACCTCATACCTTACTGTGAAAATCATGTAAGCTAATATTTATTAAATGACGTGCATTTCAAAATGCCATACAATTCTGAGCTATTCTTTTCACATACAAATTTTATTTTTTTCAATTAACAAAATCTATTTTGTATCTCTCTACCTCTCCTCCACCACTGGAGGAGGGGGCAAGTAAAACAAGACCCTTTTAACAAATTGGTACAGTACAGCCAATTAAATTCCTTCATTGGTCATGTGCCCCAAACGCACATCTCATTCTGCACTGTATCCTTCACCTCTCTGGCCGCAAGAGAAAGTAGGGTTCCTTACTGGTCCTCTGGAATGATGATGATCACTGAGTTGATCAGTTTTCTTGAATATTTCAAAGTTGATAGTTTCTTAGAACTTTGATTGATAAAATGATCACAGTTCCAGAGACTCGGTGATGAACTGTGCTACTTACCTCCTGAGAGAGAAATGATGGACTCAGGGTACAACATATTTTTTGGACATAGCCAATGTAGTTTTGCTTAACTATCCATTTGTTACAAGGGTTTTGTTTTTCTTTTCTATCTTTTTGTTTTTGATGGGGAGGAAAATGGCAAGGAGAAAAATAGATTTTTGCTAATTAACAAATTAAATTTTCATTCATTTAATTTTAATTTTAAAAATTAAAAAGCTATCATTGCAATGTTGTCATTGTATAAATTGTTCCTGGTTCAGTGAACATATTTTAAATTCTCACATATGCCTTAAAAAGGGTCTGCAACAAGGCACTCCTGTACATGCATTCGTTTTCCCTTCGTCCTGCTGTGAGAGGCCTTAAAGGAAGGCCAGATCATAACCGTCTGGAAGCTCTGTTCCCACTGGGAGAAAATGGGCCCCACTGAAAAACAAGCCAGCCTCACCTGGGGACTTAAAGAATGCCAATGTCATTTACAGAGTGACACAGTCATGCTATAATTGACCGGACACATTCCAGAGTTCACAGTTGTTGGGCAAGAGCAATACATCCAGGGGTGGCTGAAGGCACGAGGCAAAACACACCCTAAGTGTGCGGTTGATGCATAGGGAGCCACACCCCTAGGAATGTCTGATTGCTCAAATGTTCCCGGCCCTCTCTGTAGTCTGACAGTGCCGTGCAGGGGAACAGGCCCAACTGGAGGGTTAACTCTATTTTAGGGGATGACAAATTTATTGAGCTGATTGGGTGAGAGTGCTTATTTTTCCTCCTCCCACTGCTCTGTTTTTAAGGATAAGCTGCAGGGAGTATTTGCTCCAGATTGATTTGAATGAGGAAGTGCTTACTAAGTACTAAATAAGACTTTGATTGGGGTCTGAGGAAAATCTGCTAACCCAGTTGCCCATTTACTCATCATGTTCTTAAAGACAAGAGGGAGTCAGAGAGGACATTCCATTGAGAGGGAGGAGGAGACAAGATGGCGGCTGTAAATTATATGTCCCATGGCCTAGGAGGCTTGTAAACAGCTCAGGAGTTGAGTGGTATTTTCATTCCTGACTGGTTTGGTGTGCAAATAACAACTCCATAAACTACTGAAGCCCAGCTGAAATGTTGATGACATAGACTGACCAAGGTGCTCCATGGCCAGCTTATGAATATTCAGGACTGGGTGGATTTGAACTGCTCCCCATCCGGGCGTAGTTTGAGCAGCTAGAAGCTTGTATGGAAATTTAAGTTTATAGCCTGAACAAAAGAAAAGCCACTCACTCTGAGTGACATGAGGAAGTGACAGTCCAGTGGCCAACCTATTGTAAAACTGCCCAAACCAGACAAGCTGTGCTCTTCTTCCTGGGCTCCTTTTCCTTTCACTCTGTGGTAGAGTATCCATCCTACACAGCTTGGCTATACACTAGGTGATTCCCAAACTAAGACAGGTCAGAGGGTCATGCTGCTTAATAAGAATAACTCCTCTGTATATTTTAAGGTTTTTGTGAAACAACTCTGTGAGGTAAGCAGCTAAAAGAACCCTAGACTTGGAGGCAAGAGAAACCTAAATTCACATCTGGCCTCTTAACCTCGTTAGGTGCATGACCACGGGCAAGTCACTCCACTGAGCCTTTATTTCCTCATCTGGAGGTCATAAATAGATTTAGGGACTTGAGATATCATGTCTTCAGATATCATCTTACAGATGAAGAAACTGAGGCCCAGAAGGTAAAGGTTAATTGTCCAAGGTCACATGGGAAGGTAAATAGCAGAGTGGGGGTGGGTTCCAACTTAGTTCCAACCTATCCAAGTTCAGAACTCCTACCACTACAACACATAACCACATTCTCTCTCTATAAAATTTGAAGAATGATGCCTGGAATTCTTGCTATATAATGTACATGAAGCATTTTGCACACCTTCACATATGGAGTGCTATTTATAACGTCAATTAGGATCATTATACCCATTTTCCGGATGAGAAAACTGAGACTCGGAGAGGTGAGGTGACTTGTCTATCATTGCACCAAGCCAGTATTCAAACAAACATCTACTTATGTTCCAGGTGCTGTGGCTGCAAATACAAAATGAGATTTTCCCATTACCTTCAAGGCATTGTCTATTCAACCTAATTTTCTTGTCTCCAAGTCCAGAGTTCTTTCCACAACTTCTGAGACATAATTGACCATGCTGATGTTACTGCCCTTTTTCTCGTCTAAGTCGCTACCTAGGCCTCATTCTTAGAGTGACCATGAATATAGGAAGCCACCATAAAAGCAAGCTTGGTTGATTTGGAGCATGATGTTTGGCCTTTAAAGCCCTTCAAAGTCTAGTTCCAACCTTATTATATATTACTCCCCATCATCCAGTCAAACTGGTCTTCCTGCTGTCCGCCACCATGCGGTACCATCTTCCTCCTTAGCACCTTTCTACTGGCTATCCCCCACAACTGAAATGCCTTCCCTCCTCACCTCTGCCTCTTAAAACTCCCCTTCACAGTTCTGTTCAAGGCCATGAAACCCTTCACCCAACCCCTACAGACTGTAAAATTTTCAGCGTAAATGTTTATTTAAATCTCAGAAATCAGCAAACCCTACAAATCAGGACTGGATTTATTGTTTTCTTCACTGTCTAGACATAAGAAAGTGATGGAGAAAATGTCAGTCATGGAGATTAAACTTAAAAGTATGTCATATGTACACTTTTAATAATTGAAAAATTTTATTTTTCTTTAAGGAGACAGAGTTAAATGACTTGCCCAGGGTCACGCAGCTAGTAAGTATCTGAGGCCAGATTTGGACTCTGGTCCTCCTGACTTCAGAGCAGGTCCTCTATCCAATTCACCCACTAGTTGCCCTTATATGTACATTTTTTTAGAGAGCTGGTTGTTAAATATTTACCAGCATGCCTCTGCCTCCCTCTCCCCTGACTCAATTCTACATTGAAATTATTTTGTGTACATTTGTTTATGTACATGTCACTCCTGTGACATTGAGGAAGTTCCTTGAGGATAGGAAGTGTTTCATTTTTGTCTTTGTAACCTTAGCACCTAGTATGGTACCTAGTACGTGGTCGTAAATGCTTGTGAGCTCATTGATTGATGGATGATTAGCAAAGTTGGTGGGATACCTGGAACCCAGACCAGAAGAGCAGTTTTTTATAAAATTGGGCCACAAATGCCCATACCTCTCCTCCCTTCGTCTTCCAACACCACCCCTGCCCACCCCAACTTCAGGGTGGAAGGGGACTTTCCCTCTGTAACCACTAGGGTCTATGGTGGTGAACAAATATGATGACAGAAGGAGCTATGTGGTTTTTGCTCTATTAGAAGCACAAAGGAAAAAAAACCTCTCAGGCAGCCTGTAGAAGGGGAAAAAAAGGTCAGTAGGGAAAGAGGGCCCCCCTACAGAGACAGACTGACCAGAGATAGGTCAGCTGTGCCACTTCTTTCTAAGAGCTTGCATTGGTCTGTTCCCTCCAAGCCCACCCCACCTCTGAAATCTGGCTTACCTCTTTGGACAAACCCAAATTGCCCATGGGCCCTGAGTGGAGACCTGAGTCCAGGATAAACATCTTAGAAAGGAGATAGGAGATGAGATGATTCTGTATCTCTCTAAAGAGATAATCTCCCTTTCCTGAAAGCTCTCTTTATAGCAGATCCTTTTCAGACTCTCATTTCTTTGCTTTTACCAAGAAACTGAATTTTGAAAGCAGCATTTCCAGACCAATATCCATAATTTCTAAGCTCTCCAACTTGGTTTTCTGAGGAGGTCTGGTCTCTTAAAGAGCATATAATTCTTCAGGTTACAGATGAACAGTAATATATTATGCTATTATGTTAACGTTGGGATTAGGGGTTGAAACAGCTGTAACCTATCTATGATAGGCCTGAAATGGTGTGCTTGGGGGAGTATAATTTTGGGTCTGGAACCCACATGTAGGTCGGAACCAGAGAGACAAAAACCACCAATTTGAGGCAACCAGACTATAAATCTAGGGTTTCTGTGGGTTGCAAAATCTTTATAACAGGTGGGAATATTGAAAGGCTTCTGATGATCTTTGGGGGTGGGGGTGGAGGTGGCCTTTTGAAACTACATGGTTTATAAAGAGAGAAAGGTACGACAGCCTGTAGTTCCTCAAATTTATTATCAGCCTACCATGTATACAGATTAATAATAGACACAAAAGCCTATCTCCTCAATTTCAGGAGAGACTTACTCTATTTTCTATGCTCCCACATTGGGGCCTATCATCTTTTGTGTCCTCCCCTCCCTTCTTCTCCCAAACATATTTCCTTTGCTGGAAATATATGTCCCGTATGCTTGAAAGCTAGATGAACTCAAAAAGCAGTTTATCCAAATTGTGATCCAGGAGCAATCAGGGAGTTTTGCAATTGGCCAGCACTTACAGGTGGCGTGATGGATAGAGTGCTGGGCCTGAAGTCAGGAAGACTTACCTTCCTGAGTTCAAATCTGACCTCAGATACTTACTAGCTGTGTGACCCTGGGCAAGTCACTTAACTCTTTGCCTCAGTTTCCTCATCTGTAAAATGAACTGAAGAAGGAAAAGGGAAACCACTCCAGTGTCTGCCAAGAAAATCCCAAATGGGGTCACAAAGAATTGGATACAACTGAACAACAAAGAAGTCTATCTGAGGATAGTAACATACACTGTGTATAGAATAATGAAACCTCTGCCAATGCTGCATGGTTTGGATGTTCTCTGAATCTCAGTTTACCATTTTGGGTAGTTACAAAAATGAATTGTATCCTTTCCTGAAGGCCAAAGGATGATTTCAGGGCAAGGCCTCTGAGGACTTATGTCCCTCACTCTGCCCTCATCCTCAAGTGTCCTCTTGTACTATCTCAGAGCCTGGTGACTGGCCACCTCAGGTGTGTTGCAAAATTTCCCAACAAAAGATACATTTGAAATGAACTCAGCTGCAGGTAAGAAAGTGGCACATGTGACTGGAAAGTCAGAGAGATTATAGAAAACAGCCTAATAGTGTAAGTCATCCATAGTTCTCTAAGACTATGTGTTCCCTCATCTCTCTGCTGAAATGTCTGCAGAACCAGTTAAAAAGCCAAGAGATCTGACAGGGAAAGGATGTTAACTTAATGCTCTATAAAATTTTGCAGTTTTGGCAAGTCTGTCTCAAATGAAAACAACAAAAATGATTCCTCAGAGTCCTGCCAATTTCAGCAACAGGAGAATTGTCTGACTTATTACTCCAGAGGTTCCAGAGTCAGGTAGCCTGAACTCTGTTCCCACTTCCAACTTGTTGGGTTACTTTGGGCATGTTAAACCTCTATATATCTTAATCTGCCCATCTCTAAAATGGGTATATTGTAAATTGTAGAGAAAATATTTTCAGGATATCATAACCCTGGAATCAAAATGCTAGCAAGTTCTGTCTGTCTCACGGCAATACTAAAACAGAAATGAAAACACTGGGGTAGCAGGAAGAAGAATATTCTTGGTTATCAAACTTTCCCTACCAGCAACAGACCAAACACTTACTTGGGCCTCAACAGCACATACCAAGGTCTATTTGGGTGTTTGAGGAAAACCTTAGAAATTATTGGCCAGATTCCATTGCAGAATAACCTGAACTTTCAAAACCAAGCAAGAGCTCATGGACATTTTACGGGTTATTTCATTGTACAGGCATCTCTCAGTTATCTGTGGCTTATCAATAAACTTAGATTACCCACTTTGGGGACTGTCTCTTTCAAATATTTTCTTTAGCCATATGGCATGTTTCAGGGCCACCTGCTCCCTGAGCCATCCTCGTCAGCCAGTGTGGGCTCAAAAATGACAAGTTCATTTTAATATTACTATAAAGAAAAAGATAATAAGTAAGGTAAAGTTGAACCCCACAAAACCCACCTCCCAATAATATTTATTATAATTTTAGCTCACGTTTGTATAGTGCTTTCTGGTTTATGTAGTACAAGCACTTATTCTAATAAGAGTAAGACAGAGACTATTTCATTTCAAATAGTGCCTAGCACATAGTAGGTGCTCACTAAATGTTCATTGACTTCCCATTTCACACAGGAAAAAAGTCAGACTCAGAAACATTAAGTGACTTGTTCATGGTCTCATGGATAGTAAACATCAGTCAAGTCTCGAATCCTGGGCTTAGGACTGTAGGGTCAATGCTTTCTTCATTACACTACTGTTCCCTTCAATATAATCTATTCTAAAGTAAGTGCTAATTGATGTTAGATTATCCAGAGGGTACCCTTTTTCTAAGGATCCAGAGAAGTGAGAGACAATGATATAGATAGCAGTGTTGTATAAGAGAAAGGCCTTGGGGTTTGAAGTCAGGAGAGGCCTGGGCTTGAGAATATTCAAAAATATGGATGTAGTGGAAAGAGTTGTGCTAGTTATCCCATTGTGACCTGGGACAAGTCACTTCTCATCTTATTCTCATCTGTAAAATGGGGGTACTGGGCTAGTGCCTTCCCCCATAAAATTATGGTGCATTTATTTTCTATATACTCTCATCACCATGCTGCTTCCCTCAACAGACTGTAACTTTCTTGAGAGCAGGGAATGTTTCATTTTGTCTTTGTATCATGACAGTGATACATAGTAGGTACTTAATACTTTTGATAATTTGATGACCACTAAGGTCTAGTTCTAAATCAATGATCCTATGGTTCCTACCTCCAACTCTTACTAATTAATAGTTTCACCATATACTTAATATCTTTAAACCTTATTTTCTTTTGAGGATTGGGAGAATAATAACTGTCATTTTTACCAGAGATGAAGGATATGGTATTTGAAGGCTAGGGAACCATGTAAACAAAAGTTCGGAGATGGGTCTGGGTCATGGCAGATAATTCAGTTTGATCGAGATATAGATCAGGGGAAGAAAAGAATTACCAGGTAAGGGGGCACTAAGTCATGAAGGACCTCGGAATGCCAGGGTAAAGTGTGTGGCTTTTATTCAGGAGGCAATCAGAGGTCATTAAAATATTTTAAGCACTGAGTGTTAGGATCAGATAGGTTTATGCATAAGGAAAATTAACTATGCAGCTATGAGCTATGAAAGGAATGGATTGGAATGGGGAAAGAGTAAAGGTTGGAAGACTAATTGAAAGGCCATTACAGGTGGCTAGATGGGTGGAGGCAATGAGATATTCATGTTGGATGCGATGGATGAAAAATTTTGCAGAGGTAGCATCAACAGAAATTTGGCTCTGGATTGGACATGGAGAGAGACAAACAGAGATAGAGAGACACAGACAGAGAGATAAAGAGAGAAAAAGAGAGAGATGGAGAGACAGAGAAAGAGAGAGATACAGAGAAAGTGAGAGTGATAGAGAGACAGAGAGAGATAGAGTCAGAGGAAGGAGAGAGACAGAGAAAGTGGGGACAAAGACAGAGAAAGAATCAGAGAAAAGAGACAGAAAGACTAAGGTATTGAATACAAGGTGACTGGGTGAATGATGATGGCAAGAATTAATATAATGAGAAGGGAAAGAAGGGTGTTTTGGGGGAGAAATACAAGCTTGGTGTGAGACACGTTGAGTTTGAGGTCTGTTTGGAATCTCTTAATCAAGTTGAAAATCCAGAATTGCATTGTTTATGAGAAACATCCCCCAATGTCTTGTGGGTGTCTATACAGCTCTGTACAATCACACCTCTCCCTGGGTGCTGGGGTGGGGGTTGGGGGGTGGCATGCTGGAGAAGGAGAATCATAGTGGTAGGACCAGTCTACTTCCTTCAGTGTTCTCAATACTTCCTCAAACATGCAAAGGAGTGTAGGAAGTGCTACTTACAAATGGCATTTGGCTAACTGGGTCTGAGACCAAACCTATTTCTCAGTAGAGTCTCCTTTTTGATAGCTCTGAGCACAAGTGACCTACACAGGTAGGGATAATGAAAAAGCCAATGACAGTGGTCCTCCTGTGGAAAACAGCAAATGACTTAAGAAAGAGGGAGGGAGAGAAAGACACAGAGAGAGACACAACACAGAGAGAGACACAACAGAGAGAGAGACAGAGATGGAGACAGAGAGAGAGAGAGAGAGAGAGAGAGAGAGAGAGAGAGAGAGAGAGAGAGGAGAGGGAGAGGAGGGGAGAGGGAGAGAGAGAGAGGAGAGGGAGGGAGGGAGGGAGGGAGAGAGAGAGACTATACAAAGAAACCAGGGCCATTCTAAGATGCTTGATATGGAAGCCTTTGGGGGTAAAAGAAGGAAAGCTAGCATTTTTGCATAGGCTTTAAGCGCTTTGTGTGTATCACCTCTTCTGATCCAGTAAGGTAGTGACTGTTATCCCCCTTTTGAAGATAAGGAAACTGAGTGAGACCCTTTGTATGTGGTCACACAATTAGTGAGTGTCTGAGTCAAGATTCAAACACAGGCTTTCTTGACTCTAAGGCTAGCATTCCATCCATGATTAAGTATCTGTTATGCACTGGGTGACTAGGTAGGGCAATGGAAGAGTGCCAGACCTAGAGTCAGAAGCCTAAATTCAAATTGGGGGGCCTCAGACATTTACCAGCTGTGTGACCCTGGGCAAGCCATTTAACCCTGTTTGCCTCAGTTTCCTCATTTGTAAAATAAGCTGGAAAAGAAAATGGCAAACTGCTCCAGTATCTTTGTCAAGAAAACCCTAAATGGGGTCACAAAGAATCTGATACAACTCAAAGACTGAATAACAACGAATGCAGCAGCCACCACGCTGGATGGTTGACAGGAGTAAGAGAACAGTCCCAACCCACCTCCAGGCTTCTCACTCTCTCTCCCCCTCCTCCTCACATCCTCCTGCTCCCCCTGCTCTCGGTGGGTGTCTATCCCTGGACTCTCTCCTCTGAAGGAATGTCACCCGAACTGTGCGGTCAGCAGGAAGGGTAGAGGACCAAGACTCGTGTTTTTTCCGGGTTCTGAGCAGCAGCGTGGCCCACTTGTCTCTGATCGGGGTAATCACAGTGAAACTCAGCACTGAAGTAGAAAACAGCGGCCGCCCACAGGAGCTGCAGTGCGTGCCCCGCCCGCCACGATGGAGGCTCGGCAGAGCTGCCCCAGCGCGGAGGCCCCGAGCGTCCATGAGCTGGTGACTCAGCCGTGGCTGGAAAGGGGATCGCTTTTTCACTCACCGCTTTTAACGGTTTATTCATAAAGCAATTGTTCACTTTTCATTGATTTTCACATCTCCTCATAGGCTCCTGCTTTGCCTCCGCCTTACCCTTACTCAAACTTCTTTCTGTTCAGTTTTTCTCAATCCCCTTTATAAACTTCAAACGTTAGATGGCCAAGGCCTTCCTCCCTTGGATAACCGAAAAGTTTCCTTGTAACATCTCTTCTGAGCCTCAGTTCTGAACTCATTCTCCTGCTTCCACTCCCAGTGTATTTCTGTCCCAACTCCTTTTCGTTACCTCTTTAAGGATGGAGGGAGCAGCCTTTGACTTCTCTTGAAAGGTTGTTCACTCAAAAGCTAACAGATCTTTTGTTAAAAATTAAAAAATAAATCTCCCTCTTCCCATGTAAAGGAGACAGGGGAATATTGAGGCAAAACACTGAATACAATGTTATCCAAGGGCACACACATTAATAAAAATATCAATGGCTCAAAATTAAACAGATCCTACATACATACACACATATACGTACATAAATGTGTACATATATACATATGTGAGCATATACACATGGATATATGTATGCACAATACATGCATGCATGTATGTATACATATGCACATGTGTGTATACATTCTATATCTATGTCTAGCATCGATCTATCTAATCCTCTATTTATTCACCTACCTATCTATCTATCATGTATCTATCTATCCATCCATCCATCCATCTATCTAGCTATCTATCTGCCTGCATCTCCCTCCTCCCATACAGGAGAAGTAGGGGACTACTGAGACAGAACACATTCTTTACCCAAGGGCAAAAAGATTAATTAAGTTTAATTAAACAAAAACCTTGGCTGATAATCTTTGTTACAAGAAAGGCTCAATATGGAGGGGGCTAGGAAATGACTATGAAATAATATTTTTTAAAATAAAGAAAATTTAAACACCCCCCCCTCCACCACAATAACAGGTGATTTTCTTTGTTTTCTTCCTCATCACAGGAAGCTGGACCCATTACTACTGGGGAAGTCACCTTATTTCTTTAGGACGAGCACATTAATTAAGGAGAAGGTCTTGTAGTTTTGGAAAAATTTTGAGGGTTCCTATGCTGTCATTCTCTTTGCCCTGAAGTAGTTACAGTGGTCCTACGTACATGTGGTGGACCCTTCCTAGACATTGGTTCTAAATTCTGTTTATAATATCTCTAAGGTAAGAAAACTAAAAGTACTATAGCTGTAATACAGGCCTCCTCAAAGCAAAAAACAAAGCAAAAAAAATTTAAAAAAAGAATCATAACAGCATGGAGTGTTGGAGATGGCAGAAACTCTTAAAAGAACATCATCTTATGCCATTATTTTACAGGTCTCCAAGGTACCTGAGGGCAAGAAAAATTAGAGTGCCTTATCTATAGTCAGAAAGATTCTTTGTGGCAGATCCAAGACTAGATTTAGGGAATTTTGACTCTTTTTCAGTGTCCTCTCCATGTGAGAGAAAATTAGAAAATTTCTCGAGATTCAAATCTCACTTGAGTATTTTTTTTAAAGTTGTGGCCAAGTTGCCCATGGAAGGGTAGACTACACTGATAATTCCAGTGCAGGGTCTAATACAGGTCTTTTTTCTATCTTTATCCCCTCTGTCAGTCTGGGGAAGCCTATGAACCCTTTCTCAGAATAATGTTTTTAAATGTATAAAATAAAATACATAATATAATACACATTAGTATTCAATTGTCAGAATGTTTTTTCAAAAGTCAACAGACCCCAGAGTAAGAATTCCTTCCTTAATGAATTGGAGGAATTTCATCAATGTCTTTTGTAGCCAAGGCTGCCTTTTCCCTTTTCCTGCTACTCTGCTCTGGTTCCCAGAGGGATGGCTTCCAGTATCTCACAGGTAAGAGCTACTCCCTCTTGAACTACTGCCATGTGACTTCTTAACATAGTTGGCACTGTGTGGACAAGTCTCAGCTTTCCAGGTCTCCCAGAACCAGAAATTCAGATCATTTACTTCAACACATTAACAAAAATGTGACAGGGTGGGATCAGGTGATGCTCCCTAATATGCTGGACTGGAGCAACTCCCATGGAGCTAGGCATGAGTACTTCTGCCCTGTGAGAAGAGGCACACTCTGATTGACCAGATGGGGGCAAGGAGTAGGCCTGCCTGATCATGATTATTACATATACATTCAGTTAACTCTTCCCTATACATTAAATAAATATACTAGATCATGGGGCAGTTAGGTGATGCAAGAGTCAGGAGGACCCGACCTCGGACACTTGACACTCACTAGCTGTGTGACCTTGGACAAGTCACTTAACCCCAATTGCCTCATCCTGGGTCATCTCCAGTCATCCTGATGAATGATCACTGGATTCAGATGACTCTGGAGAAGTGAGGCTGGTGACCTGCACAGCCCTCCCTCACTCAAAACAAAGTCAAGTGTAAGTCATGTCATTATTTCTCTGATGGCGTGGTCTTCTTTGGCAACAAAGGACGAACACACACAAATACTAGATCATGGAGTCCCACACCTAGGTTATTTGAAAGACTATTAGAATTAATCCCAATTAGCGATCTAGAAGAGGCCTAAAGCTAGCTTGCCCTCTGCTGCCAAGTAAGGTATTTCAGGCATCTGAATCCTCTTAATGGAGTTTCAGAAAAGGCAAACTCACCAGCTTTAGAGGTAATTCATTTTACAACCCTCACAGGATGAGTGTTATTCTTTATGTTTTTGGAGGCAATTGGGGTTAAGTGACTTGTCCAGGGCCACACAGCTTATAAGTAACTGAGATTGGATTTGAGCTCAGGTCCTCCTAACTCCAGGGTGGCTACTCTATCCATTGTACCACCTAGGTGCCCCTATTCCTTTTGTTTTTAACCAGCCTCCCTTCTGCTTGTTAGTTCTACCTACCAACTTTATCCTACCAACCTCTGCAGCCTGGTACCTCTTTGCCACTCCCTCTTTTTCTCTCAATGACACTGAAAAACATAGGCATAAATTAGTCATTCATGCCAATGTGCTAACAACACCATGATCTCAGTGGTGTGGATATGGCCTCCAATGATGCGTACTTTGACCTAGCCATGGGTTGCCATGGCTGAAGAATTGTCACTATCCTACCGGGCGATGAGCATTTCCACACTTAACCAGGCTGATTCTCAGGACAGAAGACAACCTGGTCATAGGATCAGCCTTTCTTGAACCAGTTGTAGCTGGAGAGCCTAGGATTTGACAACTGTATTAAATATCCTAGACAAAATTAAGTCTCTTAAATCTTAAAGGGGAAGGAAAGATAAAGGTATATTTGATTATTTACGATATTCTGAGAAAGTTAAAAATGCAATTCTTGATTTTACCAGGTTAAAAACCAAAACAAACAAGGATGGCAAGGCAACGCTTTGGTTTGAATCATCTTGGGAATGTGTATGGCTTTGTCCGATAGTGCATCTGTAAAATGAAGGTGTTGGATTACCAGTCCTCAGAGGTCCTTCCACTTCCTAATCCATGATCGTGTAACAAAGACTAGCAATGGACTTCATAATCTTCCATTCTTTTCCAGAAAACTATCCAATATTAATGACATGCCCTTCCTTCACACTCATCCAGGGAGCGGGTAACAGCAGCACTTCAGAGAAATGGACTCTGGGGCCTTGGACTATAAAGGAATATAAAGAAAGGCTGGGTGCAATCGATAGATGGCAAAGCACAGTGGATCTCAAAAGGAGCTGTAGTCATCACCTGCAGCCACCTGACTGCTTCTGAGCAGAATTTGGCAAGAACACGAGATAGTCATTTTAGGGACAAAAGTGCTGAACTCAGTGGTTCCTGAAATGGGAGAATCCTCTAAACCAGCTCAATGGAAGTATCTCCTTTGTGGTCTCTCTTGCCATTCATAATCTCATATGCTTGTCTTGGTTCTCTCCTCTGTAGAACCAACCATCCCAGACACCTGATTTTTTTCCATGGAAACCACTGACAACGTGCCTCTAATTATTTTCATTACTTTTTGTGGGGCTTTATTATATCCTTTTAAAGATGGCATCAGAAGGCAAAATAAACCTTTGGTGGTGGCAGTGGTGGTGATGGTGGCCTCAGCTACTGATACAAGCCATTAGGTCTTAAATGGATTTCATCTTAGGAAAAAGAACTAGGAATGGGCCCAGCTAGGGTCACTTCCCCCCAGGAGGTGTTTATTCTCTACCTGGGAGATTGGGGACAGGATTTCAGTGGTAAGACTTTACTTAGCTAAGAGAGAGAAAGACTTAGAAATTTAAACAACATGATGGCATGTCCTCCATCTTGAATATGACAAAGGGCTACTTTTAAATGACCTCGAGCCAATCAAACCAAAAAACCCAACCAACAGCTGCTAATTTTAGCCCAATAAGACTGGAACTTAACATGTTCATTGTCTTTTCCTGTGTTTCATTAAACATTGTTTAAGATCCACAAAGTATTCTCAGGATCTAACTCTTTAGGGCAGGCCCATGGTTTGCCAAGAAATGAGGTATGATTTATAGTGGCAACTGTTACCCCAAGGGGTGAGGGAAATGCTTTGTTGTTGCTGGCTTTTTTGATGGGGGAATTCAAAAATGATTCTTGCAATGGTTCTGCAAATAGAGGTACAGAATATGCACCATTCGGCACATTTATGACAATGGCGCTCTGGTTTTTTTTAACTCCACAGCTACATATTGGCAGGATTTCAAATTCTCAGGACAGATGTTTAAGTAAATTTAAAGGAGACAGTGGAACACTTTAAAAACACCAGAGAGTGAAGGGTTACAATATGAAAAAGAGCATTACTTCCTTCACTTGCAAGTATCAAGGTAACATGAAAGCCAGAAGAGTGAAATAGAATTGTGTATTCAAAGAACCTGGGTTCAAATTTTGACTCTGCTATTTACCATTAAGTGGCACAGAAGACAGAGTGCTTGGCCTGTGTGACCCTGGACAAGTCACTTACTCCTGTGTGCTTCAGTTTCCTCATCTATAAAATGAGCTAAAGAAGGAAATGGCAAACCACTCCAGTATCTTTGCAAGAAAACCCTAAATGGGGTCACAGTGAGTTAGACATGACTGAAAAAATGACCAAACAACAACTGAATCCTTGGGCAAGTTAGTTTCCTTCTCTGGGTCTGCTTCCTCATCTATACAGTGAGGGTGTTGGAATCTATGACTTTGAAGGTCCCTCTTCGAGCTAAATACAGAAACCTATGAATCCCAAGATAGGAAGGGATAACACAAGGCCCCTTTTGGAGCCACAAAGGAACAAAATAGCAAGCATGAAATTATTTTTCTTTGGAAGAGAACAATAGATTACAAGATTTCCAAACGAATAAGATTAAGTGGTCTTTTCCCCAAAAGGGGGCCCTTACAGTCACACAGTCAGTCAACAAGCATTTATTAAGTGCCTACTATGTGTCACGCACTGCATTAAAGGCCGAGGATACAAACGAAGGCAAAAGAGGGAGTGTGCTCTCAAAGACCTCACAGTCCAACTGGGGAAGACAATATGCAAACAACTTAGTAAAAATTAGATACAGAGGATAAATTGGAGATGGCTAATAGATGGAAGGCACTAGAATTGAGGTGGACTCAGGAAAGGCTTCTTGTAGAAGATGGGATTCAGCTAGGACTCAAGGAAGGCTAAGGAACCAGGAGGAGGAGAGGAGGAGGGAGAGAATTCCATGCATGGGTCACTAACTACTGATAAAAGCGTTTAGAATCAGAAGATGGGCACATCTTGTGGGAGGAACAGCAAGGAAGCTGATGTCACTAGATCACTGAATGTGAGTGGATGGTGGGGTGGAAGTCAAATAGAACATAAGGAGAATAGAAAAGAAGGAAAGGCCCAGGTCGTGAAGGGCTTTGAATGCCAAAAAGACGGTTTTATATCTGACTCTGGGAGCGATAGGGAGTCATTGAAGTTTACGGAACCCACTTGTGTGTGAGACTCGGTCAGATATGCACTGAGTGGAGAATGGATTGGAGTGGGAAAGACACTTGACGCCAGACTAACCAGCAGGGTATTACAGGCCTGAGGTGATTGAGGGCCAGTACTAAGATGGCGGCACAATCAAAAGAAGTATATGAGGGATGTTGAGAAGGTTAAATTGACAAGACTTACCAAAAGATTGGATGTGGGAGGGGTGAGAATGAGGAGAGTTGTGAGCCTGGATGATGAAGAATGATGATGTTCAGTTTTGGGGGTGGGGTTGGGGGAAGAGAAGTTTAGTTTTAGACATGTTGAGTTTAAAATGCCTATCAGACATCTAGTTTGAGATACCTAACAGGCAGTTGGAGATGCAAATCTGCAGGTTAGGAGAGAGGTTAGGGCTGGATAAATGAGAATCACCAGCATGGAGATGATTGAAACTCAGGAGCTGATGAGATCACAAAGTGAAACAGCATAGATAGAGAAAACAAGCAAAGACAAGATATTTATACACAGGTTTGACATTTTCAAGGTTTGGTTTTTTTAAGCCTATGATACTAAGGCATAATTCCCTTAATTCCTGAAGCAATGCAGCCCTCTCAGATATCCACATTCCCATAGCTCCAATGGAACGTTTGTCTGTGGAAACCTAAGTTTGATCTCACATATACATGGCTGACCTAATCCTAGGCAGAGTTGAGACTTGCCTATGCAGTGTCATTTCTAGAGGTCAAAGGCCACCCTCTGTGTCCACACCCTTCCTCCACTATGACTTTTCTCCCACTTGTTGATATTTGAAATTCCTTTAATAGAACATACCTCTCACTCCATAATTAGAAATGACCTAAAATGGGGAGAATAAAAATTGAATGACATTCCCACTAAATGACCAGTACCAAAGACTTTGAGAATTAGAAGGGACCTTAGAAATCATCTGGTGTAAAGGGCTTTACAACCAGAGATCTTTTCCTAGAATCAGGTTGGAGGGAAAAGCCCTGGCACCCAGAGGTTATGCAAGAGGCCTACAGGCTAGGTTTAAGGCCAAGACTTTCTCTATTTCCAAAGTCTGCCTACTGCATAACCCAAAGAAGTCAGAGACAAAGGTTCCATTTATTTTAAAATGTAGTTACAGTAGTACCTTTTGGTGGCAGCCAAAATAAAAAGGGAGAAGTAGATGCCAACTGGATTAAACATAGTGGTCTATGAATGTAATAGATTATGTAAGAAAAAAAGCCTCTGAAGAATTCAGAGAGATTGGATAGACTTTCCTGTATGAGGACAATCTACACTATGAGAATACAATAATGGAAAGGACAATATTGAAGCCATGTTCTGCTAGCTGGTCAATTCAAGGACCAATCTGGACTCTAGTCTTCCTCTCCTGGGCAGAGGTGAGAGGTGGTAATGTGCACCCTCCAATGTGCGTAGTCAGATAGGGCAAATGTGTGTTTGTTTCCCTCCATTTCATTTTGGTAAGGCAGAGAGATCTGTAATGTTCTTGGTAGATCAGGAAGTGACATTTAAAAAAAAAATAAACCTTTTAAAGTCAGCCTAGAGGCAGCCCTCTTTGTATACACAAGGCCACTATTGAGACAGCTGAAGACATGGCAGCAATCAGTAAAACATGAACATTTATATTTAATTTACATTTTGACAATTGTACATAAATAACAATGTAAACCAGTTCGTAAACATAAGATAGTTTGTTGTTCTAGCAAAGTAAAAAGCCGATTAACTTTGGTCAGTTTTTCCCTTTGAGAAAAGCAAAACCACTTCTGATTGTTTGCTACATTCACATGTAAGAGGCCCAAATAGGGGAAGGTCAGAACCATGGACAATAACGAGAATTGGACATTTTTAAAGCTGCAGTATATAAACCTTTGAAAAACTTCAACACAAAAGCACTAAAGGCCAAAAGTCGGGGAGGGAAGAGGGGTTTAGGGTAAGATAAGTGTGTCCAGTGTCCGAGTAGTGATACTTTGGCTTATCTACACGTAAGTACTGTTTTTTAACCATACTGCTACGCCTAAATCTCTCAGCATTGCCGTTCCTAGAGGCCAACCTATTAGCCATCTTTATTTTCATCATAAAATCCTGTAACGTATAAAATGGTCTGATCAGAAAAATGCAACTTAGAAAGGACAAAAAAAAAAGGTACACTGAGTGGTAATGGTAATGGGTGGAATGGGATTTGCTTCTGACACTAGGTGTGACCACATAATTCAGACGTGGCAAAATGAAATAAAGCCCTGACACTCAAGGATCATTTATCTTACTCATATTCCCTGGTTTTCAGGGTGTTAGCATATGTAGGATGGGATTTTTATTTTCCTTTTCTGTCACAAGGTTTTGGGGCCTTCACTGTTGGCTTTATAATCTACAGAAAGGGAGCATACACATATGCACATTACGATTCTTTCAAATGCCCAACACATCATCATCCTGGGTTTGAGGTCATCAGGTGTGATGCAAAGTCCTCTGAAAAGGTTTTATTTTCATCTTTTATGAAAATTAGGTTCTAGAACATGGTTTGGCTCACAATGTGACGTATATATATATATATATATATCTGTATATATATATACACACACACACACATACATATAGTATTAGTGGTATAAATAAAATGTATAAATATACACCATTCTTTGCTACACCTTGAATGTCAACATGAGATCTTTGGGCTTAGCAAACTGAGGAAAAAAGTTACACTCATGCGCCTGGAGGAGAGAGAAAAAAATACAACAGCCTCTTTGTGATGGTCTTCATCTGGCCCACCATTCAGGTGTAGTCAGGGGCACTGGTACAGAGTGGGAGGTGGGGGGGGTATCCTTTTCCTTTCCTGAATTTTGAGGCCCCATTGGTAGTTATGTTTTTATGTGCACTGTTTTAGATTTTAAGCTCCTTGAAGACATGCACTTTTCTCCGTTACCTATATATTCACCACAGTGCCCTGCACATAAAAGGAGTACACTATGTACTTAACTGACCCTATACTCATGGCTCTCTCCCTAACCTTCCACCCCCACCCCCACCTGTCTTTCTGGTCCCAGTCTTTCAGTATGATGTTTTAAGTTTTAAGGTGACAGAGGGAAAGCTAAAAAGCAGTAACCCCATATTCTAAGATTTCTGTGCACACTCGGTTTCTTCTCTAAAGCAGCAAAGCGTTAGATAGAATAGCATTTCCTGCACTACTGGACACACTCAATGAGGTAATTGTTGTTGAAGGACTTTGCAATGCCCTTTTCATCTTCGATTAAATCAACCACAAAATGTACAAATGCAAATACTGAGGAAAATCTGAGTCTTACAGAGAACAAAACAAAGCTGACGTGCTGGAGCAGCAATGTCCATCACCCACTCCCACTCGGAGAGAATGAGAAAATACCCGTTTTGATTCTGTTTGTTTGCTTAGTTTTTCAAAACGCGGACCGAGTCTTTCTACCCCAAAACTCCTTTCTGCGAAAGCACCATTTTTGTGCAATTCTGACATCAGAAATTAAAACACACAACATCATACACACAAAACATCCCAAACTACAACCCGAAAAACTAATACACAGACCACTTGTGCTTTTAACAGTGGTTTTCAACACGGCATTTGGTCATCTTCACATTTTCGGTTGCTACAATGGGATGGCAAAGTTACATGGCAGTCTGCCATGGCTCTTTGGGATGACTTTGGGGTTTTGTATTGCTTTTAGAAAAAAAGCAAAAGAACCCAGAAAACAATCTCAACCAACCAAGCAAACACAAGCACCCCTGCTCACTGGTATGAAAGTCAGGGTAGAACAGCTCTCTTGTCATGTCACCTTTCTGGGTAGAGCTGTTAAGTAGTGGGAAAAAAAATGTCTGGACAACCTAGAGAGAGGCAGCAGGCAGAGGATTCTATCCAAATTATTACTGGGTAACTCTGCACATCTACCCCCACGTTACACAACGCTGTTCAAACTAAATAATCTCCAGTATGATTCAACTTATCCACCTTTGGCAATACCAAACCTCATTTTCAAACCTTTAGCATGTAGGCATATTGACTGAAGTAATGTATTTTTGTTTTTCCAATCTTAATTTCACCTTAATTTAGACAGATGTGCAGAAATTATCTACAAAGAATGGCCACAAGACAAAAAAAATAAACATTTATACTCAAATTACAATGATTTTTCCAGTCATTGTAAACATTTTCTAATTATTGCTTTTAGAATGATAAGTTGCATAATAAATTATAAAGTACTATCATTGAAAAATAATTATAGATAAGAGATTGTCTTAGTAATGGGAAAGGCTACGCAAACATACTTACAAACATATTCAAAACAGTCAAATATATATATATATGTATGTATGTATGTATAATACGTATACATATAATAGTCTTTTTTCTTTATACCCTGAGATTACAACAACTTCAGAGTTCCTTCTCTGAACTGGAAGAAAAGTGAAGGAACTTATCTGCGATGTCAGGAAAGCTTTGCAGCATTGGAATCAATGGATCAACAATTTGCCACAGGCATCCTGACTTCTTGCCAAGTCATAAATTAAAATTATATATACATATATATATATATATATACATATACATATATATGTATATGTATATATACATATATACACCACTTCTTTCATTTCCTGAAAGTCTTAAGGATCCATTGGTTCAACTGTTTCTTGTTTGACCTTTACGGGTAACAGAGGTAGTGGGTGACTGTGAGGCAACTTCATAAGGGATGGGTCTGATGACTCGTAAAAGTTACACCCTGAGGAGATGAGTCCATTTCCCATGTTCCTTTGCAAAGACATTTTCAGATTGGCTCCTTCCATTTCTCTTCGGAGCAAAGCCAGGATCTCTTTCTCCACCACAGAGGTCATATCAGTACCATCCTCTGTGTCTTCTAGACGGTCTGCATTGTCACTGATGTCAAACTTTTCTATTTCTTCATTGATTCGGGTCAGGTCCTCCATGGACAGGCCAGAAGTTGGATCTAGGGGGCAATAACCATTTAGGTGAACCTTGAGACTACAGAGGTGGATGTAGCTCTTGTGGCACTGACTACACTTGTGTGGCCTCTCCCGGGTATGTAGGCGCTTATGGAGTTTCAGGTGTACAAACTGGGTGAACTTGGCTGGGCACAGTTTACACTGGTACGGTTTCTCTCCAGAGTGAAGTCGCAGGTGAGTCTTAAGATTGCTGGTGCTGCTGAATCGCTTGTGGCAAACCTACATTTGAGGACAGATGGGAGAGGAGACAGGAATACCAGAAGGTTAAAAGCTGCAAATGGGAGGGGTTTAAGTTCAAAGACAACCTGCAACAACTTGGGAGGTGAGAAGCAACATGAGGGCTATTAAGCAAATAGGGCTGTGTGGGCATAACCCACAAGAGGTGGTGGCTCATTTCCTTGTCCCTCTGCCACCCACTGGACACCAAGTCTGCCTGTTTGCTTGCAGATTATAGGACACGGCTGTGGCACACAGCAGCAATCAATCAGTGTTTAAGAGGAACTACATATTTTGGCACTGAGCTTCAAACTCTACTGGGCATGTTAGGAACTAGGACGGATTTCCAACCAGTTTAAAAATGTTCCTCCCCAGGAGAAGTGTACCCACCTGACATTCGTGAGGCTTTTCTCCAGTGTGGACCAGGTAGTGTTTCTGCAGGTGGGCGAGCTGAGTGAAACCCTTATTGCAAGTCTGACATTTGAATGGTCGCTCTCCACTGTGCACTCTGAGGTGGACCTAAGAACAAGGCGCAAACATTAGGATTATGTTATTTTTGTAATACTGGTGTTATTTTATCAATTGCACTGTTGGTAGGTTCTGGGCACTTTGTTCCATCAGTTTTTAGAGGCTCATTTTCTCATCTCTTATGGTATAATAACATTCCATTACATCCATACAGCATACTTTGTTTAGATATTCCCCACTCTGTGTGCACTCTCTTTAAGTTTCTAGTTTGGCCTTCTACGAAAAGAACTGCTACAAATGTTTTTGTATGATATGGGTCCTTTTCATCTTTCTTTGATGTCTTTAGAGTATAGAACCAGTGGTGTGGTATGGCTGAGTCAAAGGGTATGCACAGTTTAGTGATTTTTAAGACCACAATGTCTTTGAGCCTTTTGGTTGGAAACATCTAAGGTACAAATTTCTCAAGAAAACAAAGAAGGAGATTCTTTTCACCATTCTTAAAAGCAAAGTTATTACTGTCGAATCGTAATGCTAACAACAACAGTACCTCATAGTTACATGATGCTACGGAAGTTACTAAGTGCTATCTTCACAACAGCCTTGTGGGGTAGGGAGTAGTACACGTACTATCCCCATTTAAAAAATTTTAAAACTGAGACAGAGAAGGATGAAATGGACTTGATCCAAGGTAACCCAGCTGTATAGTGAGTGGTGGGACCAAGACCAGAAACTCTGGTCACAAAACTCTTTTTTTTTTTTTTACACAGTTGTAAAAACATGATCTTTTATAAAAAGATAGGGAAATTCAAAGCTCTATGTGTGCATGCATGCATGCATGCATGTATGTGTGCCCACACACAAATCAATAATTTGATTTTCAATACCTACCTTCAGATTTGAGAGTTGCCCAAAAGTCTTGGAACAAACATTACACTCATACTTAATCTTTCCATTTTGTTTCTTCAGTGGATATGGAAGAGTTTTGTAACCAGTCATATTTCTCTTACTTTTAATGAGATTCATGGCTTCTTCACTGCTGTTGGCTGCCAGCATCGCTGAGGTAGCTTTAGGTTGCATTATGTGTTCAGATGTGGCAGCAGTCCCAGCAGTTGGGGACCCACTGGTTGGGCTACATGGCTTGTCTTTCATGCTGGTGGCTGCACTGGTGATAGAAAAGGCACTCTGGGGTGCAGGTATGAGAACATCTCTGGGGTGCTCTGGTTGGAGCAATCTCCGGGATCCTTCAGAGGGTAAGGAATTAGGAAGAGTAGCTGAGTTGAACATGGTATGAGGCAAGCTGCCACCTCCACTGAGGATGTTATTATAGACAGGATATAATCTTGGGAAGAGACTAAAGTTATTGATGCTACTTATACTGTTCACAGTACTCAGGCTGTTACAGTTCATACCATATGGAGGTAAAAGTAACTTGGGATAATGAGCATTATAAGAGGGGAAGAAAGCTGGAGGAAGATGACTAGGTGGTATGTAGCCAGAGTAAGATCCCAATCCTTCTGTGCCATAGTGTGTATTCAAGTAAGGGTAAGATTCTCGATGTTCTTGAGAAAGGGGAGCCAAAGGTGAAACTGTGTCCCCTAGGCTACCGTGAGGACTGGAGCTTTTCAAGCTTTGGTCCGGGCTGCTTACTGCAGAGGGGCTAGGAGTGGTGGATGATGGGATGGGGGAGTGAGTAATGTAAGTAGGCCTCTCCATCCTGTAGGTCAGAGAAGCTTTCAATAAGTCTTCCGCATGGGGAACTCGGATTGGGTAGATAACTCGAGGGCATATAGGCCTTTCAGGACTGCAGCTTTTCCTCAAGCCATCCATGTCCTTTTCTGGAGTGATGGGTGAAATGTTAGCATGGAAGAAGCTCTTTCCTTTTGAATGGCTGGAATCATTTTTCAGAATTTCTTTCACACTGTGCTCTCTCTTTGGGACACTCTTGGGACACAGTTCATTTTTCTCAGTGCTTTGTTGCTTTGGACTGATGTGTGTTTGAGCTGAAATAAAAAAAAATACACATTTACTTTAAGGGATGTGAGAAAATGGCACACCATTGCCAAAGCAGAGAGATCTTCTCTGTTTTAGGATCTTTTTTATATTGCACAGCTTCCTTGAGTAAATTAAGTCAAAGGAGAGGGAAAACAAAGGATGAATGATCTAGAGACTCAATTCAGGGGTTTGGGCTATCCCCTCTGTAGATAGCTCCAGGCAAACCATTAAAAAGTTACTATATCTCATTTATTTTCCATTCAAAATGGAGAAAAGAAAGAATACTTACATATTACCTATCATAAGAGGGTTATTGTTTGGATTATTTTGTTTCCATTGTTAAAGAACATAGAATGTGAAAAGTGCTATTCAAGCAAAAGATCCAACCTGCCAGAACAGATAGCTTCTATTAAAATGGGGTGGAAAAAATATCACGAGGTGTCAGAAGCTAATAAAATAGTCATACTGATGGTTCACAGTTCACCTAAAGGAAATCAGCATATGCACAATGAGCTAGAGTGGTCAGATTAAAACTGTTTTGAGTAGCATCAGTCATTAATTTTTACATCAATTGTATTTTTTATATGAATTTGATTAAACTCAGTTATAAATGCCTTTGTGTAGGTGAATTAGGAAACTAAAGGAAAAAATCCAGTCAATACTCTCCTCAAACCACTTGTCACCACACAAAAATTTAGCCAGGTTTTGCCCAGTAAAACTTGGCTCCCAAAAATGTTGTCCCCTGGAATCATAAGGCATGACAGATTAACCTTTGCCAAACCACAACATGTGCTCCACCAGCCAGTTCAATTACTTACAGTCCCAAAGAAAACATAAGCAACTCAGATGAAAGCCTTCTTTTTTTTAAACTAAGAGAAGGTATTTTATACGAATAAGCATGGCATTACTTAGTAAATACACCACTTAAGAACACTTACAAAATACTAAACTCCTGCACAGGACAACAGAAAGTAAATAGGTCAAAGCAAAGAAAACCAAATTCGGTGGGCTCAGTCTACCCCAACTTGTATCAGATCCAAAATACTAAAGAAACCTGCATTTGGAAACCTTTCATTTGAACTAGGGATACCTGACAATCATTGGCAATGTTGTGCTACCATCTACACAGCAGTTATGATATGGAAAGATGTAAAACAAAGAAAACAGAATGACTTTTGGGAGTAGCAGGGAGATACATGTGCTTCAGCTTAATTTTCCAGAATTTAAAAGTAGAGTTTGATGACAGCTGAGTGGGTACCATCATTCTTCAAACAATCTTTAAAAGGATAAGCTTTAAAAAAGTATATATAAGTAGAGACACATTGGGGAAAATACCCTTCAAAATTATCTGCTTCATTTATCTGAGAGAAAAAAAAGAGGTGAATGTCATATGTGACAATCTGGTAGGTCCAGAAATTAATGGTACAGGAACGCTAGAAACTTTACTTTCTAAATCAGTACACACTGCAGGCCACCAGGCTTAAGAAAAATTCTCTTCCATCTTAAGAATCCCTCCGAGAATGTTATCTCAATCAGCTTTTATCAGTTGCTGCTCACCCAGCAGGCAGCCCAGAATAAACAGGGAGAGGGACACTTATCAGCAAAGGTGCTGATCAGTGCGGACTGATAGGAAGTGTATGGAGGGACAAGGGTTTCTGAGGCCACTAGACCAAAATAAATATCACCTTATCAGACCAGTATCAGTCTTTCAGTGGGGCCTGGGAGGCAGGAAGTTCAAATTGTCACTTTTGTTTTTTAAAGCTAAAATGGTAGAGGAAGAGAGAGACAGTTAACCTGGAAAACTGATAGGGGAGCCTCCTCGCTGCTAAGGAAAGGAATTTAACAAAGATGAAGTGGAATGCCTGGTAGGAAGAGTCCTTAGAGAAGGCTACCTCACTTCTCTTCCTCATTTGCCACAGCTCAATCCTCGCTCATGAACAGAAAGGGTACAGGTATAAGTAATCTACCATCTTCACTTGAGAGAACAAATTTAATTGCCATCATTTTCTTCAGGGACCTCAAGAAACCCTTCTTCTTGATCAATTGCAGTGTAGGGGTGACTACATCAAGATGTCATGTGAAATCAGTCCATGGTACTTCCTAGTTTTTGTGGCACTCACCTTTCTCTTATATCCTTAATTGTGACACTGTGTCTCCTAGATCATTACTAACAATAAACTAAAACAAAACCAGTTTTATGATCATTAAGCAGATGGAAGAATCATACTTTTTTCAGAACTGTTGAAAGAAAACCAGATTCTGAGTTAATTCCAAGCAATAAAAATCCCATGAAAAAGATAAAGTGAAATCTTTTTGGTATTTTTGGAATTAGAAACTTTCTGTTCCTCTTCCACAGAGCCCAGAACAGATATATGCTAATTAGAGCAATTTTTCCTCCTTAGAAAAAAAGGGGGAAAAAAAACTCCTCACAAAGAATCCTCAGCAGAAAGTCACAATATGTAAGTGAATATGAATACTTTTTTACTTCCCTGGTTTCCAAACCCCAAAGTCACTAAATATTTATCAATATCTGAACTTCAGAAAACCATGCCTGAAAAAGGCTGTTTCAACCTAGGACAAGAATCTAATTAGAATGTTCTATGAGAGTATTTTTGAAGGGAGAATTAAAAACAAAACAAATGAACATTTGTATATTTATACATAGCAAATTATCCTTTAGCACCTGCTGAATCATCAGTAGTTCTGTTATTTCTAATTCTTCCACTCAGTAATAACTTAACATTAAAAAAAAAGAATAAAAAAAGATGTTTTGTTCTTAAATTTTAAATGGCTGTAGGCGGACATAGTCATTTCAGTAGTAAAATGCTCCTGAAGGCCTTCAATGGCTTAATTATGCCGATTCACATTTTCAGTCTATAATAAGAGCCTCTAAGGATAGAAGCATGAGAACCTAGAAGTTCTATAGAAGGTAAAATAAAGCATGTTTTCAATTGAAACTGAGAAAGCAAACTAACATTTAGAAGTCTATAATTTGGTCATCTGTTTTCTAGATGGGGCTATGTCTCATCTTTTTGTGTGTATGTTATCAAATAACTTTTCCCTGCACTGAGTAGGAGCAGAGAAAGGAGGAGGGGCATAAATTGATTGAATTCTGATTCACATTTAAAATCATATTCTCTCTTCTAAAAAAGAAAAAAAGTATCCAATAATTTAGATTTTAAAAGTTAGCTGTTATCCTATCAAAGTTCTTTTTTCTACCCTTTCTGCCTCTATTAATTAAGCCATCATTACTATTCACTAGTATCCTTTGAGTCCCCAGTGGGAGTCTGGCACAGACTTGCATTGTGCTTTAAGTGTGGAAACTGAATGCAGCTCTCCAGTCAGAGGCATAATCTTCTTATTAGGACTGATGAAATAGTGGAAATTTTTTTGATCAAGTCTCAATCATCAACCACCACACCTAAGACAACTGATTTCACAACAGGCAATAAGAACCCTCTGCTGAGGGTGACTAGTTGTTATAGTTCAAAAACTGCTAAACAAAGGCTGCTCTGAATCGTAATGAGAAGTGATACCTGAAAATGTTATTCTTCCATTGTATAGGAGGACCTAGAGAAAAAAGCATCTACTTAAGAGAGGTCCTATCGGAGAGGCAATAATGGCATCTCTAACTAAATAATGGATTCTGTCTGATGCAAAAATCTGAAAATGCGGTGTATATACTGATAATCTTAGGACGCAATTTGAAATACTTTTATTTTGGAGGAAGACTCTCTTTCTCACTCTGTAAAGTAGAGAATAACAGTAAAGCGGAAGAACCAGAGACGCAGGAAGAGAGGCCTGGTGGGGCGTTTTTTGTTTTGTTTTGGTACAAGTCATTATAACTGCTCTGACTGAACCAATGATTACAAAGCTGCAGGTATCCCACTGGTGTTTCCATCCAAATGGTGTGAAATTTACTCACTCTTGCCCATTGAAATAAGAGGATGCTGAACTGTATGTGAAATGCTTACAAAGGTTAAGGAGTTCTACCCTGGCAAGGAGTAAGAAACTAATTTTGGATAACTGCTAGAAGAACAAGCAGAACTAAATTACTCTTCAGGTCGGGCTGGGGTGTGGGTTGAGAACTGAATTATTTCTTAACATTCTATCCTAACCTACCTGAAAAAGATCAGGGCCATGACCATATGAAACTCACAGAAGACCCCTCTAAGTGAGTGGCATGATACTTGAAAGTAACATGGAGATGCTTTAAACCTTTTCATCTCCATCTAATTGTATACAATTCTCAAGAATTACACTGACCTATTCACTCTGGTCAGAAACTTCATTTCTGAATCAACATGGTTAGTAACTCATCTCTAATGAGGATTGGCTCCTAGAATTATAGTTTGTACATTTGTGTCCCAAAAGCAAGATTTCATAGGATCACATATTGAGAGACGGAAGATGTGTTAGAAGTTATCCAGACTAGCCCCCAATTAAATGATGAAGACATTGAAGGCCCAGCAAAGTGAAGTTACCCAGACCCAAGGTGACACAGCTGGGAGGGGCCCAGTCAGGATTTTCATCTAGATACATCACTTCTCTGACTTGAAAACCATACAATGTTAAGTTTTGTTGACATTTCTTATTAAAAACGAAAATGAGTAGTCAAGTCCAAAGGATTAAAGACTATGATTTATCCTTGAAATTAACTGGCTCTGTCTGGTTTAGGGAGCACAATGACAAATATTTTACCATTTTAAAAAATGGCAGATTTCTGTGGGTTTCATCACAAGAGGAAAGATTAGAATTTTCTGATTTATTGGAAGACTTGCCCAAGAATGGCCCAAATCACTTATACAAGTAAGACCTTTTGCAGCATATAGGGGCAGAAGGGGGTGACAAGTCCAGGTCAGATAATTTTACCTAAATAAAAAAGTGAAAACCTATAAACCTGACTGAGGAACTGAGAATTTGTTAGATAAGGTGATATGCAGCTTTTGTCAAACAGATTAAGATATCAGATAATTAAAATTTTACCATAAGGAAGGAAGTTAGATACGAAATCTTCAGAACCTCCACTTAGAACAGCCTTTCAGGTGAAAGCTAATAGCTTATGGTTTCTAGAAAAAGCCTTGGATACTTAAGAGTATTTACTCTTAGGTTATCTCTTGGCTCATGGTTATTTTGTAGCTGGCAGTTACTTGACTTGGTACATTATGAGATGCATTTCTAAGCAGCAGTAACTGATCTGTTCAATGATTTCAGGTCTGGTGTACTAGCCATATTTTTTTTTCAGTGCTGCCAATCCTAAATCACTTTTCTCCCTACAGCTTTATAAATTTGGCTCTCAAAAAGCAATGCTTAAATTTTTTAAAAGTGCCCCTAGGATGGGCAAACGGAATGCGGAAGGAGAGAAGGCAAAAGAAGGAAAAAAAAGGAAGCAATTCCTCTCTTTCGGATCCAAACCACCTACCCTGGCACAACAGTTGACACAGCTATATAATTAGCCACCATATTATCAGATTGTACAGACAGAATAGACATTACTAGCATTCTTTTTTTTTTTTTTTAAATTGTAATCCACTTACTGAGGTTCATCCTCATCAGCTCTCCGGAGGAAGGATAGTGGAGTCTTTCTGCAAAGTCCCGACAATACCACACAAGAAGTTCCTGGTTGGCAGGGATTGGCTTAATAGTGTAGAAATAGATGTTCATTCCATTCTGACATGCTGCCAAATTCTGTTCCTGCACAGAGTGAGCAGGGTTCACATAACGCATCCAGTTGCTTTTCTCCTCATTAAAGCCATCGATGAAATGGTGAAGCTCCCCATTCGAATAGATCTGGAGGAAAACAGAAGACACCACCACTGAAAAAAATTGACTAAAATGCCAGAGGCTTACTTTACTCTCCTTTTCCTTTGGCACAACACAAGCACGGAGATGAAGTGAAGAGCCCGATAGGCGCTTCCCCTTCGCCCAAATTAAAAAAAATTGGAACGTTCTAGATTTAGCAAAAATAAGGGAGTTACCAGTGAGAGGTGGCATTTCTCTCTCTCTCTGTCTCATTACCTTTTCCATTTTGGTTAATCTGTAATGCTGAGGAAAAAAAACCAAGACCGAAACAGTTTCATGGAAGGAAGGGGCTGGGCTGCCTGTGACTCTCAGAGCGCTCCTAAAAGCGTTAGAATGGCAAATGAGTAATACTCCTCACTCCAGTTCTGATTATGTGCTGACTTTGAGTCACCCAGGTACAAGAGCAGGCTGTGGCAACCCTGAGTCTCGGCTTTTTTTCTTTCAATTTTAAAAAACATTTTTATTCAAATTTTTGAGTTCCAAATTCTATCGGTCTCCACTCCCCTCAGTAAACAATCAGATATAGGTTATACATGTGCAGTTATGTAAAACATTTCCACATTAACCATTTTGTACAAGACTCGAATAAAAGAAAAAAATGAAAGAATAGTATGCTTCAGTCTGTACTCAATCAATATCAGTTCTTTCTGTGGAGGCGGATAAGCATGCTTCATCCTTGGTCCTTTGGGATTGTCTTGGATCACTGTATTGCTGAGAACAGCTAAGTCATTCACAGTTTTTCACCAAACAATATTGCTGCTGCCGTGTACAATGTTCTCCCGGTTCTGTTCTCAGCTCTTTCTATGGGCCTCTCTTTACTTGCAGTTTCCAACCACCCCCGCCCAGAGGCTTAAACTATGCAAACATCCTCCACCCCCCCACAAGTCCTAAAGTAACACTTGCTCATATGAATACTTGGAACCTTGCCTTTTTGTGGAAACACTGGGTGGGGCAAAGGTGAACTTCACCTGCCATAACAAAGTGAAGACCTGGACTGAGGCCAAAATTTGACAGTCTACTACAGAGAAGTCACTTTTCCTCTCCATGGACATGTTTGGACCTGTACTTTTCTTTTAAACAAAAAAAAAGGGGGGGGGGGGAGAGAAAGGAAGCCCTATTACTTTTATAAGAGGTAGTATAAATCACCACACACTTCTCTCCATTAGCTGGAGAAGAAAAAAAATGTGGTTTGTTGCAGGGCAAGTGAGATGAAAAAATTAAAAGCTTTTTCCAGCGTCAGTCAGAGCAGTTAATAGATTTAAAGAATAAAGGGCTACGAAAGAGAGAAAACTCAAAGCAACCACTTGCTCCGGTCAGTCACTCGCATCTGCTACCTACATCTCTCAGGTTTCCATAGAACATTCCTAGCTCAAGGTGCCCCTTCCGTCTCCCTCGTCTCATCGGATTTTCCTTGCCAACCCATACCTGATGATCTGTAGTGTGTGGTCTCCGGGAAGCCTCATCCTGTTCATGGTCCAAGAGTATCCATGGGGCAAGCAGTCTATTGCTTGATTCTTACTCACACACCGTGACTCTGGCTATAAAGCCTTTCTTATGTCTCTCCAACGCTATCAAAATTAAAAAGGGAACTCTGTCCCTTTAACACGGGCAGTAAACATCAGAATCACTTTCTTTTAAGAGTAACTTCCTGTAAATTGTGAAGGGGGAAATACATGTGGCTTCATCAAAGAAGCTTGTGAGAGATTTTGCGGTGTGTTTTGTTATGAGAAAATGGAACAGGGCTGGGTGAATTCTGCTATCAAGAGGAGTCTTCAAGTTTGTTTACTCTGATGTGCAAACTTCCAGGAACATGGGGTTCCATTGCTCTGCACTCTCTGCTTTGGGCGGAAGCTGCTTTCTAAAGCTAAGGGCGATGCACCTTCCAGTCAGTTTTCCCCAATTTACTGTCCTACCCCCCCCTCCACATTTGAAAAGGGAGATGCCGATCACAGGCTCACACCCACAAAAATATAAAATAAAAGCAAAGGCTAAAATGAATGCCTTTCCCTATCTTGGGTCTCCATATATTATCATGAAGATTAAAAATGTGCTGACTCACAGTACGGTTACAAGAAATAATGTCACTCTGTGGTTTGCTCAACTCGAACATCCCTTCTCCTCTTTGACTATGTAATTTGCATGGAACTTTTTTTTTCTTCATACAGCAGATGTTCCTATCCCTGCCAGCAAAAGCAGGATAGTTTTATAACATGTGGGAAGTTATCTCTGACAATTTCCTTTTCATGCGCAAGACTGATCCAAATCCTTAGCTAGAAAGAACATCTTTGGGGCACAATGGAAGCTTACTGACTTAGGGAATTTTTAGAGAGATGGAGGAGCTAGGGAGGTGCTGTTGTCGCCTTTTTTAAGATAGCTTTGTAAAAAAAAAAAAAAAAAGGCTTATACATCGGATGGTCTTAATTGAAGACTTAGTCACTCTCCAGGAAATTATACACCTCCATGGCTTGCTTTTAACTGAAGAGGGACTTACTGGCAATAAACTCAAATGAACCCACCCACTTTTTTCTAGGAAAAGCCTGTAACACACACACGTATGTGTGTATAAATAAGCTTTGAGCAATTAAATAATTTTGGATTTAAAAATATAAACATTGTTTATATTTTGGGAAGACAATTTAAATATCTTTTGTTCAAAGTAGAAACAGAAATTGGAGACAACTCAAAGTCAGTGAAAAAGAAGAGAATGAGAGTGCAAAAGAAAAACAAAGGAAAAAGAGAAAAATTCTTAAGTGAGGAAAACCTAACCTATTTCTTAAGGACAACTTGAACAAAAACTTGAACTCACAGCTTAACACTACATTGTGGTTTACATTAAAGATAGGATGAGAGAGAGAAGTAAATTATTTAAAACAAGTCTGACAAGCATCAGTAATTAATAACATTAGTTTTCAGTCATAGTGACTTTTTCCTAAGAAAAGATTTCCCTCCTAATTATCACAGCATCCCTTCAAGAAAAAGTTGTGATGGGTCTGTGGGTCTTTCTAAGTGTGAGAAACTGAAATCACAAAACAAACAGTGGTAGATTGAGGAAAGGAATCCAATAATTGGGGCGCTTTTTCTTTTTGTGATTCAGTGTTCTTGGTATATACCTAGATTGCCCCAAAATATATTTTATCTAATTTTTCTAGGTCAAGCTGCAAAGTTTTCAGGGATTTTATGGAAATATTCTAAATTAATGCATGTAGTCATGAGAATATGCATTCCAATAAACTTTATGAACTGAAACCCAAATTCTGAATTACAGCATATTTAAAGAACTACTCCTGCCCTTGCTCTTCTTCCTATACTAGCCCTGTCACCCTTCCCAATGAAAAAGTTTTGTTTTCAATATTTTATATATATATATATATCACTGATTTCAGTTAAACCCACGAATTAAAGTTTTAGTAAGAATTCAAGAATATCTGAAATTGAAAGCCTTAATGACTCATTACTCCCTTCTTGAAGAGAAATGCAAATTAATTTACTCTGGAAGCAAGCAGCAAAACGGTTTCATTCTATCAGGAAGCTCTTATGAGTTGCAAAAATTCAAGTCGAGTATAGTCCATGTTATCTCCTTTTCCTCCACCTACAGGCTTTTTTCCCCAGAGGACCCAGAGACTTACTCAGCTACTTTAAGTTCCAGTCAGAATTCATATTCTATGCACCCATGGGAGAATAAAGTTTCATTTGTAGATAAGTAAGTGCACATAAGCACCCAGGCAGAAAGAAAGACAGACAGACAGACAGACACACAGGAAAGGAGTTAGCGCCTCTTTAGTTTTGTTTTCTTCATTATTAAATTAACTTGGAATTTTAATTTTTCCTTACCCGCCAAAAATACTGTCTGTTGGCATTCTTGGGAACTGTATCATTGGTATAGATTTCCCCTATCAAAGGTCCAAAACGTGTTCCTTTTGGTATGTATTCTTTGCTTATTACTCCAATAACCTAAAAGAGAAAGAATATAATACAATCTATAATCTACATTTCAAAATGACAATCCCATTTTAACCAAACTGATTTTTCATAAAAGGAAAGCACAATAAGGTAAAAAAGAAAAACCTCCTAATGGGACAGAAATGAGCAAGTAGAGGATAATACCAAACTCTAACTATCTGAATAAAGTTATATTTCCAAAAACTTAAAAGTGATGAAACTCCATTTTCAAATTATTTTCACTTGTTGAATTAGGAGCTTTTGTACAGTTTGGGAATGGGAGAAGTTAAGAGTCACACATAGAAGACAACAGCTTCTTTCTGAGAATTAAGAACAAAATAATTTTAAAATAGATGTTCTTAACCTTTTTTGTCATGGACTCTTTTGACTTATCTGGTGAGATCTATGGACCCTTCAGAATACTGTTTTTTCAAATGAGCAAAATAAAATATATGAGATGGCAAATGTAACCAATTATACTGAAATTCAGTTATAAATAAATACAAACATGTTCAGAGACTTTCAGGTTAAGATCCCCTGTTATAAATAGTCAAGATTACACAGAAATAGATAGATTAGACAATCCAGCCTGCTAATGTTCCCCTTCAGTCTCATGTCAATTTTAAGGAATGACTATTTAGCCTTGGAAAACAAAATCACGTTTTTCAAAAGGTTAAAAACCATAAACTCCCTCATTATACTCTTGCTAATTCCTGATAAGTACATCATAGTTTCCTGTTCCCTGAACAAACAGCTTTCAAATAATTGTTTTTCCCCAAATGTGCAACAGGACATCCAAGCCTCCTCTCCCTACAGATGTGTGGCAGGAGTCCTCATTAACAATTATCTTATGGACCTGGCATGGAGACAACATTTTATGTGCCCTCTGCCCCTCCCGCACCCCCGATCCTGAGATAAGGAAATGACTGAAAATCTACTATAGCCCATATTTCTAAAAGGCTTTGGTAAAGAAACACATTACGCCAGTTCCTCCTTGATGGTAAATTTCTTTTGAGTAGGGCAGAATCACCAACCACAAATCAGGAAGCAATTCATCACTATTCAAAAGAACTCATCTGTGAGTAGTCACTTACAACATTCTGCTGAGTTACCGGTATTTTTCATTCCCCACCTCCTTGATTTTTCTTCTCTTTTAGGGTGGCCAGCAGAATTGACTAAATTTTAACTAGAACTGATTGACAGAGAAAAAAAATGTATAACAATGTTTTTAGTTTTCTTTTTTTTTACAATGCTTCTTGGTGACTTAAGTAAACTTTTCTGTTTGGGCCTGTGAAGTAGAGATAGGCACTGAACAATGAAAAAGACTCTCTGCTTCATCTAAAATATTTATAGATAGCTCATGAAGAATGATAAATTTATGGCTACAGTTACACTTATTCCATGCTATCCCTAGCAATCCGTTAAGCCCCACTTCAAATGAAAAGGAACCTGAAACTTCCATGGAATCAAACAGCTAAGCCACAAAGCCGACTGACAAAGTTTTGGCAGATGCCACCTTCTGGTGCCTGCTCAGGTCCCATTTCATATCAGCAAGTGATTAGGAGCACAAGAGTCAATATAAAAGTCAGCGAAGCATTTAAGGGCATCTGGTACAGGGGGAAAGGCAGGGCCAAAAATTTTCCTATACCCAACGCAAGTTGAAACAAGGTTGCTGGGCAAGTTTTATTTTGGGTGCCTTTCTGCATTTCTGGCAGAGCTGAAAAAAGCAGATGTTCATTTCATCCTCCCCTGCCCTCATTTACATTCTATCTGACCTTTCAATAAAGGCTCATTATTATTGGTAATCACTACAGCCCAAATGATGAGAAGATATTTATAAAGTCTTAGGCTCTCTAGGCCTCAGTTTCCTCACCTGTGAATTGAGGAAATTGGACTAGTTATCTCTCAAGTACCTCAGGGCCCTGGCAGTCTGTGATTCTGTCTGTGTATGCCTAGTGAAATTCTCACTGTCTAGAGCATCCTGAAACAGTCAACTCAAAACATTCATGTTGGCTCTTAGGATGGAGCAAATCTTCTGACACTTATATTTGACTGATTATAACACAGCATTAAAAAGCCCAAACAGGAACAGCAAATAATGCCATTTGCTGGTCAGCCAATAATTAACAGCTGATTTTTCAACATGTCCATGTTAAAGTAGTAATTTTAAGAGAGGCACTCAACTGGTTCACCAACTTTTGTGTCTGCTGGAGACTATAATTTTAAACAATCTTGAGAGACAGTGCATGATTACTAACAAGCAACATTACATTGAGGTCAGTGCTTTTCCACCTAGTGGCCATTCTGTCTACCAGAGTGAGGTGCTCGTTTTTTCAGAATTAAAACTCATCTCCTATCAATTAAATTCATGCTGTATTATGAACATATCCGATAGTTTTCCAAGGTCAAATACAACGGGACAAGGCTAGAACCTTGGTTTCATAAGCATTATTGCCTTTCTTTCATTGGGAAGGTGTTACTAAGTAAAATTTTTTTTGATTGACACCTTCCCAATTAAAGTAGGGGACACAAGAGGGATAAAATCTAATTCCTACCCTGAAGGATTTGACAATATAGTTGAGATAGGGAACAGAAATACCAAAAGTAATTTGGCTCTAAGGCCTATGAAACTTACCTAAAGATCTCAAAACTACAAGGGAAAATAATTTTATTATAAGGGTCTTACATTAGATTCATTGTCTTTTTGAAATTCATATGTTCCTGTGGTGTAAGTGTACCTATGATCCATACAGTGGAGTTAAAGAGACCAGAGGGACAATATAAGTTATGATGTGGTATAGAATATTAAGTAGTATACCTTGAATACACTGTATATCACTAATATCTTCACTAAAGCCTGTTTAAGATAGAGGTATGGTGGGGCTTGTTATCCACTCATATAGACATACTTACATAATAACACAAAGATAATTAATTTTATTATTAGCTAGAAAAAGTTAGGTTTCCCTCAAACAGGCAGGGAATAGCTTTCAGTTAGAAGTAACATTAAGATGTATTGTCAGATGTATGCCTTCATCCAACATGAAAGTTACAGCTTTAAAACAGAAGTGTGGTCAGGATACTTTCATGATACAGCAGATCAATCAATCAACAGATATTTATTAGGCACCTACTTGGTGCCAATCTAAAAATTAGGCACACAGACATAAACGAAACAATTCCTAACAGCTATTGTGTAGTTAGAAATACAGAAGTTATCTCCCTATGAGATAACAGCATTTCAATGTTTATAAAACCTGACGTTATTAATTTTGCCCCTTATGAGATAAACATTGCACTTCTAAATAGAAAACCTCCTAAGACAATTCTCCTCTGCAACAATAATGATTCAAGCTTTACAACTGGTCTGAAAATGGGCATCCTTGAACATTCCCTTCACTGTCCCAGAACTAGCAGTTGCCACACAAGGACTTTGTCTGGTGAATTCCCATGTGCTAAAAAGGCCGCTTAGGCTAGTGCTCACCTAAACCAGGAAGGAAACATGATTGGAACTGACCAGGGTCCTACTGAATTATTGTTGGGGTAAGGCTGCTGCATGCCTTCTATAAACAATATCAGTGAGAAGACAAAAAGCTTCAACACTTTCATGCTTCATCTATCCCTACAGAAGCCCGTCCACAGGATGCTTTATGAGCAGCACCGACCTCCCTACCATTTTGGAAGATCTGTCTCTGTCAATGGACTAGGTCACAGAGCACATCCTGACACCCATGGCTTCTAGACAAAAAACAGGACTCCTCAGCCTCTTATTTTACAAAAATCAAGGCAATTAAAAAACTTTGGAGAAGCTGAGCTAGAGGAGGTATTTAATGAATATCCAATAGCAGTAGGAAGAAAAAGGGATTCTCAAAAGGCAAATCTCTCTTTTAAGGGACTATGTAGATTTTTTTAAAAGCACATTAGAACTTTATGGTTTCCAAAGTGTTTTACATACATTATCCCACATCACTCAAAACCCCACAACAGTGGTATTTAAGCAGAGCAATATTATGCAGGTATATTCATGATGTGGTCAAACTTACCCTAAATCATTAAGATCACAAATTACTAGCTCCCTCTGACCCCCCTCCTCCCCATAAAACTGATTCAGTCTATTAACATTCTGTTTTGGACCTAAGACTGTTTGCACTGTGATGATTGGGACTCTACAGATGGATCAAGACCTAAAGTCTGTAATTCATCTGATTTTTTTAAAGGGGTGGAGTGAAAGGAAATGTTTTCAGATGGTTTCCTCCTTAATTATCTTTGTATTAAAGGAAACACAGTAGCAGCCTCCCTGTATCATCTCCAAAATAAAAGACCATCCCCAAGTACATGGGATTGCATGTTGTGGTGAGATACTTTTTTCAGATGGCTTAAGTTAATAATGGACTTCAGTTAAAAGAGGCATATAGCAGACTGATTTTTATCACAGTATTGCTTTAGAACTTCCCAGAACTTAAGCTTCCCCAGTTTAGAGAGAAACGCATTCAAAATCCAGGTTTTTCAAAGACACAAAACGTCAAAACTAATATTTTCTTATTTTTAAAAATGCTCAGTTCACAAAATATTATTTGAAGTGAACAGCAACTAAGTTTCCACAAAATGAACAACACAAGTAAAAACTTTAGTCAATGGAGATTAATATATATTTTAAAATGAAGTTTAAAAATACTTAGCTGGGGAAACAAGAATAGACTCTTTAAAAATGTATAATTAGCCTAAATAAAATCTAGCATCACCAAGGGCAAGAGCAGAAATATTTTTTAAATAAAAAAGGAGCTGACACATATGTGAATGCATAATGAAAAAAGAAAAAAAATTCTAGTATGTCAGCAGAATAAAAGATAACATAATTTGACATCTACTACCATTTAAACAAAAAAAAATTTAAAAGTTTATAAATCTAATTAAAACTACATGCAAAAGAGTTTTTTTTTTGAAAAAAAATTCCCATGGGAATTGATGACAGCCTGCAGATTTTGTTAATCACGAATATTTGTTCTTAAATTTGCTGAATTCTCTTCCTCCTTTGAAAATTACTGTTCTTTTTAACAAAGACTATCATTCTAGTACAAATTCCAGAGTTAGCTGCTAAGGAAGTGTGCATATGAAATTTGTATCCTCACTGATTCAAGCAGGACCCCCCCAAGATTGTTTGTTTCGGTTAAGTATGATTGAGCAAAGAAAAAAGTAAACACCAGATGCCTAGGTAGGCTCACCTCTCATGTAACCACCTTTGGAGGGTATTAAAATATCTCCTAGATTAATTGAAGTAATAGGCTCTGGGTTGTCTGGGAGAGCCAGCTAAGTTATACCTTACAGGCCAGTAAATAAATAAAATCACCCTGGGAGCCAAAGCAACAATCATGTTATAATGCAAAGAATACTGGCCAGTGTTACGAGACCCGAGTTTGAGTCCTGGCTCAGCCAATAATTAGCTGTGTGTAGCCTTGGGCAAACCACTTAACTCTAAACCTCAGTTTCATCATTTGTAAAATGAGGGTGTTGAACTGGATGATCTCGAAGGCACCTTCCAGTTGTAAGATGAGGCAGAATGGTATAAACTCTGACAAGGGAACACAGAACACACACTAGGACGTGGCACATTTGAAAGGAGAGGGAGAAGAAGCTTCTCTTGAATACTGGAGTATGGATCAAGACCAAAGTTTCTTTAAGCTGCCTTCTGAATAAAATGGGGAACTCCAGAGAACAAAAGAAGGGAGGAGGCTCTAATACCTTCACCCCCAATCTCCTTCCCTAGTAAAGAGATCCATTTCAGTGAAGTTTCATATTGGGGGTGGGGGCCAGGGGAAATGCTACTCTTACAACCACACCAACAAAAATCAACATTAAACAGTTCATAAGACATGTCAAGTTAGCCTTTGTCATAGAACTGTGACAAGTAACTCAAGATGTTCTACTTAGAAAAATGTTTCTGCTTAAGGGGATGCATAAGGGTATGGTGGATTCAGGGCATCTCCAGCAATTTAGTATGAGATAGGGTTTCTTGTACAAAAGGCAGCTTGTCTCTTGAGATACTTAACAAAATATCTTTGTAGAATTATCTCTTTCAATTCCCCAACACCTCTGCCTCTAGTTTTAATAAGTTAAAGGTAATAAAGTCCAGCTAGTGCTGGACTTGGGAGTGCTACAGATGAGTTCAAGTCCTAGCTTAGGTATTTACTAAGTGTGGATTCATTTAACTTCTATTTCCTCATCTGTAAAAGGAGCAGATTAGACTCAGGCTCTCAGGTCCTGTTGGTAACTCTAAATTTATCAGTTTAGGAATACAGTAAGTTTTCTTTTAAACAGCTTTGTCGCTGAATTCACAAAAAAAATTCAACTCTGGGACACACAATCAGGAAGGAGACAAAGTTTTCCCCAAAAGGTTGCCAGGTCCTTTATAAATGCTACTCTTAGGGGTAAAAGAAGGTGATTTAACAGGATTGGAATTAAATATTCCTAGGAATAAGTTCTGGATTCCTAAAGCAAACAAATCCTTTCTCGTTGCTCTCTTAAGATACCATAATATAATTTACACACGGTGGAGGTGAGGGTGGGATAAGTGGAAGGAGGTAAGCAGAAATCTGGGGACAGTAGCAGCACAGGTAAAAGAGGTAGCTGCAAGTCCCAGAAATATAAAGAGGCTGTTCCTCAGATTACCTAGCTGAACATCACACCTGGCTACGATAGCTACACAAATGGATGAACACAAATCAAACTGCCCTTTCAGGGTCCCGGGCAGCCTTTTGGAAATGACAACAAAGGGCAGCCCCACTTCAGAGACTGGGGGTGGGTGGGCAGGCGTTTCCAAGTCTAGCAGGGAGCAAAGGAACTTCAGCAGATAAACAGTGGTTAACTCTTAAGTCATCCTGACAAAGGATACTTTTCCCAGTTTATATGCCATCTCTCCTGTTCATAAACACGTCAATGTTTCGGGAATAATTTTAGAAACACAGCTAATAAAGCCAGCTCATTAAAAAGAATAAAGCACTTTAATAACTGAAGAGAGACAAAAGAAAAGACTAAGGAAACTTGACTTTTCTTTCCCTCCCTAGAGCTATTATACAACCAAGGCAATTTAATCCAGTGGCCAGAGGCAATGGATACATTGGCTGCTAACAGCAGTTTAAAACCTGGCTCAGGGGTCTACCTCACCCCCCCCCCCCATGCTGAGCAGCATAGACCTCTTCTAGGCACAGTATAGCTTGCCAGAAGATTTTAACTGCTTGCTAATTAGTATGGAGGGGGGGGGGGAAGAGGTAGAGAGGACTTGGTTCAAGGAAAAAGAATGCAATGAAATGGCTGTATTATTTACAGGTACTTACAAAGGAGTCTCCCAGACTTATGAGGCCTCAACAGAACTGTACGGGAGATTTGGCTGTCAGGTGCCTATCTTCTTCAGCAAAAAAACCAGAGGCTTACCTCTTTGCAGTTCGATGCATATTTGAAAACCAGATTCCTTGGCAAAGATGCCTCTGCCTGAATGGCAGTTCCTCCATCAGCAGCAGACTCCCAGGGGTGGTCATTCACAATGTAGGTGCACTTCTCTTCAAAATCTGCCTCTGTCCACAGAGTCATGTCCGCATCTTCCATGTCCATTTTCATGGTTCCCTCTGCCCCCTCTCCCAAGATCGGAAAATTTACGGTGTCGGAGCTACACTGGGTGGCAGCCTGGAAAAGAAGGAAAAAGCCTTTAATCCCCATTGTCCTGCAGTTTCTGTGGTTTCCTCTGAGACACTGTGACTAATACAGTAGTCTGTGGCACTTGAAAAGCCTATGCAGAAGAGCTGGTACAGTTGAGTAATAGCCAAAAGAGCAGTAGAAACGAGATTGCCCGGACGGAATGGAGCAAGGGTTTTCAAATGCTAGGCTTAGCTTTAAAAAGAAAAAAAAGTAAGGCAGCCTAGCCGGGGAAAAATCAAAACAAATCAGCTCAGAGATCCATTTCTGGCTTTACCTCTCAAAAGCCCAGAACCCATTTTCTGGGTTCCCAATCTTGTATCCAAGAAAGCCTGGGTCATGGCCACCAGACCACTCAGTGCCTGTGGAAAAGCTGCCTCAGAGAAAAAAAAGTGTCATAAACAAGGAGAGGAAGAGGAAGGAGCTGCTGTCTGCGTCTGAATGAAGCTAAAAATGGAAAGCGCGTGTTGCAGGAGCGGAACCCAGCCTGCCTTTTCCAAATGGGGAAGACTGAACTTTCCCACCAGCTTCCAAAGCACAAACAACTTTCAAAACAACCTGCCCCCCCATCATCCTCCCCCTTCTGCCTCACTCTCTTTCATCCTCTAGCAAGGAAGACAGTAAAAGGCTGCATCTTGGCCAGCATCCTGGTAGTGAGAGCTGGTCACAAATCATTGGCATGCACTCACTTGGAGCAAAGCGGGAGAAGGGAAAAATGGGGTTTCTGTGATTTGTTGGCATCCCACGCCATCAGGAAAAGGAACAACAAAAATGCGAAACTGTCCAATAGTAAGCTGTCCCTGGAGAGAATTCCTCAGCCACCTCGGCTACAAATAGTACTTTCTGCTGAAAATATTGACCACTCATTCCATTCTCAGAAGTCACAAGTGTTTCAATTTACTGTAATGAAAGCTACAGTAAATATAGAAAAGTGAGAGACTAAGTCAGCCCTTCCTCAACTAGTGATGGGCTACTTTCCCCAAGCCTGCCTTATTCTCTAGGTCAGTAATAAGACTTTCCTTCCAGATAAGAGGTCAGTAGCTTCTCTATTTCCCCCCACAAAAGTTACCCTCTCCTACGCTAGGATACAAACTAGGTGACAAGGGGGAGGGAACGTGTCTCAAACACTTTACTTAGTTAAAATCATACCCAGGAATTCTAATTTCTATATTAGAAAGAATACTCACTCGATTTTCAAAATAAGATAATGTCCCATGGAAGAAGTTAAAAGCAGACTTTATCTTCTTTCATTTAGCCCTAACTGATGGGGGGAGGGAGCACTGATGCATCCAATAAAAGAAGCTGGGACATATGTCTTAAACTGTACAAAATTCAAACAGACCTGCTCGTCTATGGATGTCTCCAGCATGTATAGTCATGATGCTAAATAAATATTAACTGATAATAAAGGTTTTAAAATTAAGCCACCACCGAGTATTTGTTCTTCTTTGATCTTATGGGGAGAGGGGAGAGAACTGCTACTGAAACTTCAACGAATTGACAATTGCACCCAGAACTGAAAGGGTTAATGATTCATAAGGAGGAGAGAAAAGGTCTTATAATAAACATGTTTGAAGTCGAGAGTGCACCCAGGCAAACGTATGACTTGTTTGCAACTGCTACTGCGTTGGGTAAGCAAGGAGAAAAAAGTTTCAATAGCTCCAGAGCAAAGACACAGACAAAAAATAAATTCTTACCAAGGTCGTATCCACAAGTTTTTCCAAACCCAAATCCAACATCTAAGGTAAGTCACACTCATTTCTACACAGTAAACATTTCTTCGTCCTCCCAATGGCCGGCGCAGAGCAGGACTGCCTCACACCTCCAGGGTGAACTCCTTTTCTACGGTATCTCCGGCCCCCCGCCAGCTCGCGCTTTTCTCTTTCTCTCTCGTCTGTCAGACAGGTGCTGCGGCACTGCTTTGCCTCGCCGAAACACTGGAGGGCTGAGTGTTACAGCACTTTGTCTGCTTAACCAAACACACTGAGCATTTACTCTAGAAGCTGAGGCAGGGGGTGGAGCTATACCTGTAAATTCACAGGCCAATCACACGAGCCAGCCCAACGAGAGGGATTTCCCCCCTCCCTCTTCCAAATAGTTCAGGCTTTATAGGTTTTCCTCTTATTACACGTGAAGTTCACCATTCACTTGGAACTTTCTTACTTCCCCTTGAAACACACTTAACCTCAAAGTGAAAGAGCGGACATTATCAGCTTTATGCTCCAAATTCATTAACTATTCCCTTCTTCCATCTGAGCTTTAAAGTACCACAAACATTTCAATCATTAAAAAAAAAAATCTTGGTTAAAACTTCTTTTGTTCTGATAGGAAAAGTCTTGGTTAGAGGAGAACTTTACACTGGGCGCACGGAATTGGGGTAGGGGTGAGCGGGAGTCCCTGGGGGGAGGGGAATGGGTGTCTAATATTTTAGTATATAAAGCCATACAATTCAGAGACCCAGGTTTCGAGTAATTTCCTGTGAAGCACCTTAAAACTTGCCTTGATCTGTATAAGCTTCCAAAGAAGTAGGTAATTAAATAATTTTCCATTAGGCATAACTTTCCCCCTTTAAAAATCGTTTGGGAATAATGAAATGAGAAGAAACCAGAGTCCCTTCATAGAGAAATCTCTTTGCTCTCCTTCCTTTTGTCTTTTCAGGTCCAAACCGCCAGACTCAAGCTCAATATCCAAATCAAATGTAAAGCACTCATAATTTCACCATTTGAGAGCATAATGGATCGATCCTTCTTAGAGTGTGTTACAAATTGCAGAAGTATTGGGCTAGTAATTAGTGGGTTCTGAGTTCTTGTCAGTCTTTTCCTCCTGTTCAAGTGAGTCTGGCTGAAGGAAGGACATCCTGTGATGATGGCATACAATGTCCTGTTTGTTTATTATTAAGAGCAAGGACCTAGCATTCCTGCTTCTCATTACAAAACAAACCAGATGCTTTACTTCCTTCAATGGTCTTATTCCCCCAGCAAGGAATTCTTCAATTCAGAGAAACAATGATGCAAAAGATCCATTAATAGACAGTCACTCTGTTGCAAACACTCTTTAGATTCACAAGGGCAAGTCTCTGATTTTTCCTGCTGGCTTCAGATAGACAGGTTTATTTATCATCCCTTCCCTCTGCCTCAGGATGCAGTGTCTTTTCTAACATTTTAAACACACATGTGCGTACACACCCACCCACACGTACACACACACCCAGTCCCAACCTACTGATACCAACTTAGTCATACAATGAAGTGGACATTTGAGTATTTGTTTACAGGAAGATCAAAACAAATTAAAGAAAAAAAAACCCCAACTCAATCACAATTGTGCCTATATATATATATATATATATATATATATATATATATATATATATAAATATATATGTATATATATTTATATATATATTTCCTTCTTTTCTTTTAAAGTCAAAACAAAACTTTTCTATAGTTCTGTTGGCTAAAAAGTGAGGCAGGCTTACTACATTTGAGAATGGCATCTGTGTCTAAAGGTCTTGGACAGGCTCTAATCAACACCCACCAGGGGATATGAGTAGAGCTGAAAGCTGCCCTCAGCGCCCTGGTTTATCTGCTATGGCATGAAATGCCACAGGGGACGCTGGCTCGTTAGAAGAATCGAGGCCCTCCTTTGGGAGATGTGGTAGGGGTGTAAAACTGAATGAGCACTTCCTAAAAGAGATCTCAGAAAGCTCTGAAGATGATAATTAAACCAGAGAAATCCAGCCTCCTTGAGAGGGTTAATTAACTGATGCTGAGTCAGAGCCACATTGGACAGAAAAACAATGCAGTCATACTGGAGGCAGGTCTTCTATTAAAACAGTCTCACTTTGAGATGCAGATGTTGGGAGAACTTTTCACTTCCCTCTTAGCATCAAAATCTGTTCTTAGGTCACACATGGCATAAAAGAGCTATTTATGTCCATCTGATACAGTAAGAGAACAGGAAAACTGTTTTTTTTAAACATTTGGAGGGTGATGGGAGGGCTTGGCTGTTTTAAGGCAAATATTTACTTCAATGACTGGAGGATGCCAGTGATTCAACTCACTGTTAATTAATATCAGCCCGCACTCACCTTCAGAGGCGGTGAAAAGGGCTTGAGTCTAGGGAGGACGCACACTTCAAATACCTTTGTAGGGCTTAGTCAGGCAACCCTGAAATTAATTCCAGCTGTTTCAGCTAGGCTGGATAGGGCCACAAGTAGAACTGTAGCCCTTAAGGGGCAGAAATGATGGAGCACAGGAGTATAGGCACATGGGGACTCCCTCTAGGGTTTGTTTCATCACTGTATAGATAATACCAACCCAACTCAACCATCTTTTGCCTTCTGTAGGATCAAAGGAGCATTGATTTATCATTGTAGAAAACAATGCATTTTGCAGAGGCTGAGATGAGGTGGAAGTGACTTGTCCAAAGTCACATGACTAGTATGTGGCAGAGATGGGATTCTGAACCCAAGTCACTTGATTCCAAATTTTTAGTGATCTTTCAGGATGACTGACAAAGCTACAGTCAAATTCCTCTAATAGTTCATTTCAAAACAGCACAGTTTTTTTTAATGAAGAAAATAAAAGGCAGTGGGTAGTGACCTCTTGACCCCCTATCCCTTTAGAAAGGCATTAAAAATAGTGTGCCATTGTTGACTAAAACTGGGGAGAAGCTGTTGGCTGGCCTATTACTGCACAGTCAGGCCTATCAAAAGTTGTCTTTGTCTGGACTTTTATGTCTCAAAATGTTCATTTCACAGTAATAATTTGGTGCATTTTTAGTCATGGCATTTCCCCCCTCCCCTCCTGATTCACAAAAAAGTGCGTGAAAAACCTCAATTATTTTATTAATCAGCATTTCTCAGGCAGAGCTGTCTCTGCTGCTCTCACAGCAAGTCATGAATGGCCTAACCAGCTCTGATCTCAGAAATCCCCAGCCATTCTCTTTGATGCTATCACCACAGCTGATGTTACTCAGCTTTAGCTACTGCAGCAGTCTTCTGGTGGGGACAGGCTAGCATATGCTTGCTCAGAGGAGCCTGTGATCAGTGAGTGAGGGGATGGAAAGCTGAGCTCAGTGGAGTTGAGAACCAAATCTTCAGAATTGGCTCCAGCGGGAAAAAAAAAGCAACAACAAACTTTCCAAAGCAAGTCAAAAGAAGGATGAAATGTGGTCTCATTTTCAAATTCAGCCCTCCTTTACCAAAACAAGGTCAATGACAGACTAACCACATCAAGAGTAAGCCCCTCCCACCCTGTGCTTAGGCCCTCCCCCTCCCCCTCCTCATTTCCCACTTCCTGTAGGTTAGGGCATCTTTATGCTGGTAAACATTTGGGGACCAACTGCAGTCTTTCCTCGGAAAAGAAGGGCGCTGGGGCCTTTGAAGCTCTCCCACATGTCTTAAGAGTCAGGCCCTGAGACTCTCAGTGGGACACTTGATTTTTCAACTCAAACAGCCTTTCTCAAGTGAATCAGCTCAGCCCAACTTTCTGCCTGCTTCTCTGCATTTTCTTCTCCCAAAGCTGACAAGGGAAGCAACTATGTGTGCATGAAGGAGAGAATGTATGACACACTCTGGAGCACGATTCGGCATGTGTCATTGCTATGATTTACGCGCACGAACCCGTTTGGTAGTGAGTGAAACAAAGTTTAAAAATAGAACCATGTTTCCCTTCCGCTGACAAGGCTCTCCAAGCTAAGCAGATATTTTGGTTTAAAACAACAACAACAGAAAACAAAGAAACAAAAAATAAGGACTGAAATTTTGATCTTAACACTATGATATTTGGGTGGAAATGAGTCCTCCCGGCAAGCCTCCAAGTCACAAATGACCTGATTTTCAAATGAGATATCCCCTTCCTAGAAATACAGATGGGATGAGAAGCACTGCCACTAAGAGCCTTGTAGTATGGAATACCTCCAAAGCCTCAAGTGCAATTCTAAGGTATAAATAATACCAGAGATATAAATCCTAAAAATGTACAGAAACATCATTTGAAATGTTAATTATATGATATTAAAATATGGGGTTTTAATGTAGATTCAATATAACTACTACTGCCTTGGGTTATATATCACTTTAGGCAATTTTCAATGTAAAACTTTCTTTTGTGTGTCAAGCATGTTTCTAACAAGCTATGGCTCAGGGAGGGAAAGGCTTGCACTTGTAATAGTAGCCTTAGGATCATCCCGAGAATGAGGTTTTGATGTGATCACAAAGGAAAGAGTCTGATAAGGATACATTAGGTGACCAAGGTGGCCAGGTAAAAGAACCTCCTCTACTGATCCACAGGTCTGAGAAAGTATAATCCACAAACTGTGCCATGTGTGATACACGATGTTATAGTAACCTCATACACTAAAATTAAAACTTACTATTCAATATGCACAAAGTAAATAAGTATAAGAGAAATGTGAATAATTAAACTCTGAAGTGGTGTTGCTTGGTAAATTTGTAACATTTATACTTCTGAAGTTATCAAAACTTCAAACTGCACTAAGATTTTTGGGACATGCCATATGTGCAGGTTAGAAGAATGTATTTTTTGCATCATGGTCCTTGTTCCACCACCTTTTATTGGGAATTTACCTGTAGTTTCAATCTTGTCTAGGGACACAAGTAGATTGGCATGCTGTTATGCAGAGAAAGCATATAACTCAGGATTTACTTCTAATTTGATATTCTCACTTAAATTTGTTAGAACCCATAAAATAACAGGTATAGATACTATTATCACCTATGGAAAAACCTAGATTTTTTTAATTTTTATTTTAGATAAAATATGGATAATCAATAATTACTTAGATTCATTTAAAAGGTGAGTGAAGGGGGGGAAATTAATAACTGGTGATTAATAACTACATAATCTTTTGACTATCTTATTTTGAGAGCTATGGTGGTACCATAATGGAAAAAGGGGAATGAATGGGCTTGGAAAGAAGAGTATCTGGGTTTGAATCTTTTTTTCTGATATGTAACTATATCCCTGTGACTTCAGGCAACTCATTTTACCTTCTAGGTAAATTCTAGACTTCTCATCTAGAAAATGAGGTGTTTGAACTAGATGGCCTCTAAACTGATGGCCTTTTATTCAGTCAAGGAGGAAGACAGAAGTGAAATCATGGATCACAGAAATCACTAAAGTTTAAAGCTATTGAGGCTACAAGGGGAAGAGAAAGAGAAAGGAGCCAAAGCTGAGAAACCAACTTTCTCTTTACTTAGAGAAAGAAAGGAGGCCAATGTAAACTGAGCCCTGGGAATAAAAGAATGTGGGATTTTCTGGGCTTGTTACCACAATGGGGCATAGCCCAGTTTCCAGATGCCCAAATGAGGCTCCAATTGGAACTCACTAGGCCTTCCTGTCTCTCACTGCCCCCTCTTCTTACCAAATTAGAGTCAGAAAAATATCGAGCTCTGGAAGAGAAATTGTAGTTTCATTTAATCCAATGCACTCATTTCACAGATGAAGAAACTGACACCCAGAGAAGTTGTTAACCTGCTCGCAGTCATGCTGATAATCTGTAACGAGGGCTAAAACCTATTGAGATTTTTTTATGTACCCCAGAGCTATTTTTAGGGGTTACTCTAAATATAAGTCTGACATCCGCTTAAGATCTTGAGTCACAAACACTATTTTCATTAATAAAAGGTTTCCTGGATTTATAACAAGCAAACACCAGTGAGGTATGCCAACAGGCAGACAAGCCCTTAACAGGTAAATGGATAAAGTGTCAGCTTTAAAAAGTTATCCCCTTTCCCCCTCCTCCCCCTCAGTGAATACCAAGTGAGTTACTTTCACTTCCTCTCTCCAAAGCTACACAGGTAGGAAAGGGGGATTCTGGGAGACACTTATTCCCAGCACCCTCGCCACCTCCACCTTCCCCATTTTCGGGTAAGGGTTATTTTTCCTTTGAAATGTCTACAGTTTTGCATACAAAGGGTACTTCAGAAAGATAAGGTTCCAAATGTCATCCTTTAAAGAAGCTTTTAGCTTTCTTTTTGTTCAGTTCAATACAACGTTTATTGAGCACCAGGAAAATGCTGAGCATCTGGAGAGAAGAAGAGAGGAGACTGTCGGGGCCCTCAAGGACTCCATAATGCAGTGGTAGAGGGGAACCCGAGAAAGATGCCTACTAAATGGCATAACCACCTCCCCACTCCAGTTTGCAGCCTGTGCTCCTTGTCCTTCTCCCATCTTTGGTATTAATAGAAAGTCCCCTGGAATTAGGATCCTGGAGACCTGGATGCTAGACGTAGTTGCTAATTAACTATGTGTAGATTCGAGCAAGTCATTTCATCTCTGAGTTTTAGACTCTCCGTATCTGGGATACAATGACTAGGGGGCTAGGAATGGAGTCAGGAAGACTTGGGTTCCAACAGGGCTTCCTATACTTTCCGGTGGCTGGGTATCCGTGGGCAAAGGACAGAATGATATATCCAGAGCCAGAAGGAACCTCAAAAGGCCATCTAGAGTACCTTTGTCACCCTCCTAGGTTACAGGGATTTGAACCCCTCTGACCCTCGGTTTACTCATCAAAAAATTGAGGATAATGAATATCTGTGAGAGGTAATATATTGTAGTGGCCTTCAAACCGGGTCAAGAAATGGAACCATCTCTGATAGAGAATGGCTCTGTGATCCTCGGCAAGTCACTTAAGTTTTCAGTGCTGTAGGCAATTCTCAAAGATTATAAATTACACTTGACATGGCAGGAGTTTCCACACATGGGAGCTCCTTATACTCCATGAAATCACAGGACCTGTCCCTGTTCTAATAGCAATAGTATTCACTCCACCGGGTGAGAGACTTTAAATACGCTAGCGACTTTGAGAGAATTCAAAGCACTATATAAATATTATAGTCTCATGATTATAATACCTCTTTCACTGGAAGACAGGAATGACTTTTGGAGAGAAAAGTTGGCCCATAGAAAAAAAGAAAAGGAAGGCTGGGTACAGGAGCATTTCCTAGGTTGGTGTCATTGAAGGAGGGGAGTGGCTAGGTTTTAAGAATGACAGAAGCTCCAAGGGCCACTGCAAGAAATTTTTATGTATGGAAACAGAGAAGCCCAGAAATTCTGTCTGGTTCTTTGAAAGAGAAAGCTGAACAGCTTACCACAGATGAGTAGCAAAAGTGTCCCAAAGTCTACTATTTTAAGATGCGAGGAGCAACGTTCCTTTAGAAAATCTCGACATTATAGAGAGCTTTGGGTAAGTTACTAGACCAGGGATAGATTCAGTGGAAAAAAATCAAAGGACTTAGAACTGGAAGGGACTATGGAAATAATCCTCTAGTCCAAATTTCTCACCTTACAGAGGGAAGTCAAGATGCTAATTGGTGACATGACTTCCTCAAAGCCACAGGACCACTGTCTAGGTCTCCTGGAGCCCAATTCCAGCTCACTTTCCATTATTTCCTAGATGGAGTTGGAGAAAGGTATAGGTGAAGAATGAAGGGTAGGGAAGTGATCATGCCACTTCATGTGCTGTCTCCTGTCCAAATGGACTGTCCGATTATGAGCTATTTTCAGGCAGGGACTATGTTATTTTTCATCTTTTTCTCTCTGAATACTTGGCATATTATTGGAATTTCATAATGTTTAGTGAACATTATATATTATAATTATATTGAACATTTTATATGTTTTTTTAAGTATACATTTTTAATGAATGAATAACAAAGTATTCACTCAGCAATACCAAAGCGCTAAGAGCCGTAGGCGAGAAGTAAACATCTGACTGCTGGAATACAAAGGCAAAAGCACAAGATCTTCCCAAAGAGAAAGGCTCATTAAGCTTTTCACAAATGCTAGGTGCCCAGCTCAATTCTGGGGATACAAAGAAATGCAAAACCTTCACATTCTCCGACCTCAGGGAGGGTACACTCTATCCAAGGTTTTTATGGTACCGCTTGTATGCAAAACAGTAGACATTGAAAGAAAACCGAAGGAGGTGGAAGAGAGGTGAGCGTGGGGAGGGAGGGAGGTGAAAGGGTGAGGGAAGGAGTCCATCCCCTCAGTCCAGCTGTATGGAACTTCTCTTAGGAGCGCACCCTCTGCCCAAGTGATCTGATCAGGTCACTCCCCCCTCAGACTCTAGCGGTTTCCTACTTCTTCCAGAACCAAGGACAAACACCTAGAGTCAGCTTTTCAAGTAACCTTTGCAGCACTTCACAACCTTGTCCAATCTAGATTTTCAGCTTTCTCTCCCCGCTTCCTGAATCCCCCTCTTTATCAGACTGGTCATTTTGTTCCTTTCCAGGAAGCACCATCTCCCTGTTCCATACCTTTGCAAGGGTAGCCTCTACATGCCTGATGAAAGGTACCCCTTTACCAATTCCTCCCCATAAACTCCCTCTCTTCCTTCAGGATACACCGAGAGCAGCGCCAGAATCTACCCAAAGCCTTTCCTGAGGCCTTCAGCTACAAGTGTCCTTCCTCTCAAACCACCTTGCCAGATTTGTTCTGTATACACAGATGTAGCCTAATACATGGTTTGTCAAGGACACAGGCAGGGAAATTCACAAAAGTTTGCATGTGTATAGACACACACTCTCTCTCTCTCTCCCTTTCTCTCTCTCTTTCACTTACTCCCCCTCCCTCTCTTTCTCTCATCTCCACTGTTAGAATGTAAACTTTCAAGTAGCAGGTTTTTTCATTATATTTGTGTTTCCACTGCCTAGTAGGCATTTAATAAATGCCTGTTGATTGACTGTGAGAAAATAAGGAAAAATAACCCAGTAATTCAATTAAAAAATCTCTTTAAAAAGCTGACATTTTATCTCTTTCATCTAGCTAGCTTCTACCTCACAAAACCTAGAAAACCTTTTAAAAATGAAGACGGTGTGGACTCTCTGAGCCTCAGGGCCCAGGCTTATCTAGTCTTTATCAGTAGTCTATTGTTTCCTGAGGGAACTCATCGAGGAAGAGGTAGTAAAGGGTTAATATTCACTAAGTCCCTCCAGGTTTCCTCCTTCTCTCTCCCCCCCCCAACCCCCAGCCCCACTTTAGGTACAGGCAAGAAAGAGAAAGAACTTTCAGCCAGTAAGTGGAAGAAATTCTGGGCCCCTGGTACCTCCTTCCAGGCATTCGCCCTCAAAGCCACCTTTAGCAGAGCAGCCCATGGCCTGCCCCAGTGGAGAGTCCATTAAAGGTATTAGGATTCGGGCAGCAGCCGTGATCTCCAAGAGGAGCTCTTTCCTGACAATAGACAATTAAAGCTGATAAATCTAGGCTACTTGTTGCCCTTCTAATTCCTCCTAATTGTCCCACTCCTTGTCCCGGCCTCTGCCACACAGGGATGAAGCCTGCTTCTTTAATCTCTGAAGTACCTGACCTACTTCCTAGAGATGGCCTTTCGAGAACAGTTTTCTTCCCCATCTGGCCCCCTTTCCCTGCCTTCTCCTTGGGGGAGGGGAAGGCCCCAGCCCAATCAGGGATCCTGGAACTGCAGACAATGCTGGCCCTAATCTGCAGTTAATAGCTAATCAAGCGGTTTGGTACACCGGTCCTTGATTCCAGTGTCCCTCGGCATTAGGCTCTACCCCTGGGGGCAGGCCATGTTGACAATTCAATCGCTAGATCCCTCTGAGCTGCCAACTTTGCATGTGCTCATATGTGCAAAGAGGAGATGCCTCAGTGGTTCCATTTGCAGCTGGCACCGTCCCCCTAATTATGTTGCCACAACCAGCTACTTGGAGCAAGAGCAAAGTATTCATGTTCATACAACCGCTGCTAAAAGGATAGAATTCTTACCTAACAGATAGCCCTTTGAATGTCAGGCTAGTGACTTCCTTCTGCTTGCGTGATTCCCCATCTAGAGTCTGCATGCCAAGCCTCCCAAAACTGGCACTGGCAGCAGGTGAATCCTGTTTCCTGGTTAAATGGTTAGGGCTGAAAATCTCCACCTCAATGTCTCTCCCAATCGTCATCTTCGCTAGCCCTACGGAAATAAATGACGATTTGGAGGAACTGTGGGACAATAGCCCTTGTTGTGAGGTCAGAGAAGCTCTGGGTTCAAATGCTACTTTTGAGATTTAGAACCTTTGACAAGTGACTTAATTTCCCTGGACCTCAGTTTCCTCATTTGTACAATGAGGTGGTTGGACTAAATGGTTTTGGAGTTTTTTTCTAGATCTATGATCAAATAAACTGTGCTCAAAATAATGATTTGGGGAAGGGAAGGTTAGAAATTAACATATACTAGAAGTTATCAATATTAAAAAAAATGAAAAGGGCTGTCAGTATGTTCCTATCAGACTAATTCTATGTCTGTTAAGTTTTGCTTGACTCTTTTTTTTTGGTTGGTTAATTGGGGCATATCCAGAACCAACTGTGATGTGAAAACAGAAAGCATCGGGAAGTAACATTTTAATGGTTTCCGAGGTCTGTTTCATTCACTCGGTGGCCTCTCTGTTTAACTTACCCTTCCCATCCTTGAATAAATGGGGGGAAATGGTAAAAATGACAGTTAAGAGAACCTGGCATGAGAAATGAAGATTAGGTTTATGGCTTGTAAAAGTGGAAGACACTTTCTCTACCAAAGGCTCTCAGACAGGGTCCCAAAATCAACACCTTTCTCCCCATTTTCTTCCCTTTATTCCAGCCCCTTTATCCCTTTAGACCTCAAGGGACTGTCATGCTCAGTAATGCAGCATCATTCTCCTCCCCAGACCCCAGGATTGAAGGAGCTTTGTAGAAGCTAAGGATGGATATTTCAATACACCCGCTATTCACTGTCTCTTCTCTTTGAGGAACTTGGACCGTCATCAGAGGCACCAAAATGACCACAAGGCAAATTTAACTTTTGTCTTTGGAGCAAAACTGGAAAATGGTGCTATCTTTTGATCCTATTTTGAATACTGAAGCTATTTTCACCTCAGCATAGGGTGTGGCAGAAGGTGGGAGGACTTTAGATAGGGAATTTGGAAAGGAGTGAAGAAAAGACCCTTTTTATCATATAAACCTGCCCCCCACCTCTGTGCCCCTCTCCCCCCAGTAACAAAATAATGTAGGTCCTTCCCTTTTTGTGATGTAGTGGGAATATCGAAGATGGCTGAAGACAAGAAGGGACCACTCTATTCTCCTCTCCCCTTCTCGCTCCACACAATAGCCCAATTACGATAACATGTCCTCCTCCAGAGAAGTGGTAGATATTGGAACCGGATTCCCAGGGGGACAAAAGCAAAAGTGAAAGTTTCAGCAAAAAGAGATCCCACTCGGGACAAAAGTGAAACCTTAGCCCAAGAAATACCCCGAGGGTACAAAAATGAAAGCTTTAGAGCAGGCCACACGTTGCTGTAAGAGGGGGAAAAAAATGGTATCAGTGGCTTAGCTGATGGTAAACTAAATAAAAAGTCCCTACTTCCTACACCCCTTTTTCCTACCATACTCCTGAGGACCTAGGTCCATTCTACCAGAGGAGGATGGCCTGTGGATTAAAGAAAAGCCCTCTCCTTCCCTCCCTCCTCTTTTCAAGGAAAGGGTATGAACCATAGCTTTGACTCTTAAGAAAAAGGGGCATTGAGTGAAAGCCCTGCCCCTTCCCTCAAGGGTGAAGAAAAGGACTCCAACCTGGTCTGATGCCCAAAGAACTGAAGGTCTAGAACTTAGTTCCTGAGATCTAAGCACCAAAATGAGTAAACAAAAAAAGAAAAAAGAGCACTTTTGATACCAGAGATGCTCAAGTCAAAACATGGATAATCAAAACCTTGCAAAAAGAAAGCTCACCAATGAGACCAATAAGAATTCCTAGAAGAAATTATGTAAAATTTTAAAAGTTTAAAATGATAGTATGAATGAAATTAGAATGAGAGGACAGAATTTGAAAAGCACTAAGAGCTATAGAAAAGAGACTTGGAGAAAAGAAAATTAATGGCTTAACAAGAGGTATAGAAAGTCTTACCCCATAGGGATAGATGGTATAAAAATTAGAATGGACTAAAGAGAGGTTAATGACTTCAGGTAACAACAAGAAATATTGAAACAAAGTCAGTTTGAAAAAAATAGAAAAAAATGTAAGATACCTTATGTTAGCAGCAAATGACCTGGAAAACAGATAAAGCAGAGGTAACTTAAGAATCATTGGACCACTTGGAACCTATAACCAAAACAAGAATTTGGATATCCATTTTTCAAATAAGTCACTCAAGACACTTGCCCAAACATTAGAATAATGGGCAATGGGAAAAGAGAAAGAATCCACCAATTGACTCCCAAAAGAAAGCCCAATACGAAAACCCCAGGAATAACTAGAATTGCTAGAATCTAGAAGCTTCAAGATCAAGGGAAAAACACTACAGTAAGAAAGAAAGAATTAAAGTACCAATGAACCATAGTGAATATAACCTAAGATTTGGTAGCTACAACTATTATGAAACTGAAAACATGGAATGAGACATTGCAAAAAGCCTACAAGTCAGAATAATTTATCTGGCAAAACTGAGTATAATCCCCCAAAGGAAAAAAGATGAATCTTCAATAAAAATAGAGGATTTGAATATTTCTTAAGAAAAAAATGAAACTGAGTAGGAACTTCAAAATATAAATATAGGAACTAAGAGAAAAATAAACAGGTAAATATAGGTGAATAATAGAAGGAACTTAAAAGGATGAATTGTTTACATCAAATGGGAGGATGACGAAAGGGTTCTTTAGAATCCTAATGACATCAGGGGTCACAGAAGTCGTCAAATGAGATGGAAGATTTAGAAGTGGTTTTCTGACAATGCTATAAGAACCAAGGATACACTAGGGAAAAAATGGGCACTTCTTTTGGATAATCAGGCTACACAAGTACAAGTCGACACAAACACAAAAGGAGTAAGGCTAGTAGACATAATTTGAACTTTCATCTAAATTTGTCAAGAGAGGACAGAACACAGTTAACAAGCATTTGTTAAACACCTCTATGTGTCAGGCTCACTCACACACAAACATACACACCCAAAGAGTTTGATGTAAAAATATCTTCAACTCAACAAGGATATAGGGAGGAAAAGGAAGAGGAAAAAGGAGAGTAGATTTAAGAAGAAATTAGTTATAAACAAACATAAAAAAACCCCTAAACTTTGAGAGGAGATTTGTAGAGGGAATCAAAAAGAAAAATAAGAAAGAATAAGAGTCTATAATATAGAGGAAATGAGGAATAAACACCAAAAAAGTCTAAGAGATTAGAATAGAGGGAAATATTCAATTAATAGTTCCAAATGTGAATGGGATGAAAGCTCTGATAAAATAGAAGAAGAAAACAGAATGGACTGCAAAGCAGAATCCAACAATATTATTTACTAAGAATGAACTTGAAAATAAAAGCTCACAACTAGAGCTAAAGTAGGGAGGTTGGAGGAAAATTTATTTTCAGTTGAATTAAAAAAAAATCATGGAGAACAGTTATTATTTCAGGCAAGGTAACAGCAAAAACAAAATTACAAGAGAGAAACTTGAAACTACATTTTGCTGAAAGCTACTATAGACAATGAATTAATTTCAGTCCTTAATGTATAGGTACCAAATGACCTAGTATTTAAATACTTAAAGTAAAATTCAAGGAATTATAGGGAGAAATATGGAGTAAAACTATCATAGTGGAGAATCTCAATATACCCTTTTCAACCTTAGAACAATCTAACCAAAAAATAAATAAGAAAAAAAGTATTTGACCTAAATAGAATTTTAGAAAAAATTATTATGGTAGCTATCTGGTAATTATTTAACAGAAGTAGATGATATACGTTTCTCCACTATGAATGGCTGGTTGCCTTTTCAAAAATTGACAATGTATTTGGTCATAAAAAAACTTCACCAACAAATGTAGAAAAGTACAAATATTAAATGAATCCTTTACTGATGACAATACAATAAAATTGTATTTAATATAAAGCTATTGAAAAAAGTATTAATATCAGCTGGAGACTAATGAGCCGTCCTAAGGAATGGATAGGCCAAAAAACCTACCACAGAACAGATACATAATTTCATTAAAGAGCATTACAAAAATAAGATAATATAATAACAGTTTTGAAATGTAGCTAGGGCAGTCGTTAGCAGAAAATTTATATCACTAAACATTTTTATTTACAAAAAAGAGAAAGGATAGCTCAATTAATTGGGCATACAAGTAGAAAAAACCTACAGAACTAACAAATTTTAAACAATCTGACCTCAGAAAAAGAAACTGAACAAATCATGAATGAACACCCAAAAGAGAAAAAAAAAAGATCTCATCGATTTACAAGTCAATTCTATCAAACATTCAAAGAACAATTAATTCCAATAACATAAACCAAACAAAACATCAGCATTTTTATATAACATCAGTAAAAAGCAGCGGACAGAGATAAAAGAGATTATATAAAACACTTGGGAGTCTATCTACCAACACTGTGTGTGCGTGCCTGCGTGTATGTGTGTATGTGCTCAAATAGGTTCATATGGATATAATCAGAAATAAAGATAAATCTAAAGAGTTGGGGAAATATTAATACTCAAGTTTTGGCCAAAGCAATACAGTAAAAATTGTAATATTATCTAAATTAATGAATTAATCTATTTATTCAATAGCATACCAATCAAACTACCCAAGGATTACTTTATAAAACTAGAAAAAAAAATAACAAAATTCATATGGAGGCAGAAGAGATAAAGAATCTCAAGAGAAATAATGAGATTAAAACAACTGGGACTGAATAGGGCCTAGTATTTCAAATTATGCTACAAAGCAGCAATTCTCAACAATGTGGTACTGGTTACAGAATAAAGAGGTCAATCTGTGAAGCAGGTTGGATGCAATCAGAAGCAAAAAAACCTGCTGGCTTGATACTCGATAAACATAAAGACCCCACCTACTGGCGTATGGACTCACTATTTGAGAAAACTAGACAGCAGTATGGCAGAAATTAGAATTAGACCAACACAGTCCTGATCCCAAGATCAGCTCCAAATGGATGCAAAATCTAGATACAAAAAGTCACATAAACAAGAAGTTAGCCTTCAGATTTACGGATGGGGAAAAGTTCATGACCAAACTAGAGATAAAGAGATCTCAAAAGATAAAATGAAGAATTCTGATTACCCAAAATAAAGAAGTGCAATACAGTTAAGAAAGGAAATAGTTAACTGGAAAGAAAAATCTTTGCAGAATGTTTCTCTGAAAAGTCTCATTTCTAAGATATATAAGAAACTGATTCAAATCAATAAAAAATGAGACATTCTTCAATTCACAAATGGTAGGAATTGGGATTAAAGTAGAATCCTTTCTATTGGGATGAAAATGTCTATTTTCACCACTTCTACTTGATAATGTATTAGAAATTTTAGCTATGAAATGAACAGGCAGTTCTGTGAACCAGGATATGAACCAGGCTATCAATTGTTGGATTTTTTTAAAAAATACAATGCCATTTAGAGAAATGCAAATTAAAGCAATTCTAAAGATTCACCTCCATATTCATCAGACCTTCAAAAATAACCAAAAGAAAAACAAAGACAAATGATGGTAGGGAAACGAGCACATTGGTGGAGTTATGAATGGATCCCATCATTCTGGCAAGCAATTTAGAATTATCTACAAAATGTTACTAAACAATGAGTGCCGTTTGACATAGCTATACCACTGGTAGGCCCATATCCCCAAGGAGATAAAAGGAGGTAAAAATCCTATACTGCAAAAATATTTACAGTAAAAAAAATATAACCCCCTTCACAAAAAACCTGGAAACCAAGGAAGTGTCCATCAGTTGAGACAGCGAAGTGTGGTATATAAATGTAACGGAACAGCATCGTGATATAAGAAATGAAGAAAAAAACATGATTTCAAAGGGACAGTATAAATTGATGCAAACTGAAATGGGAAGAACCAGAAAAATAATTTACACTTGTAAAAAGAAACAATCCAGAGAGACATGAACCCATCCTGAGCAACCATCGTTCCAGAGGGCTGAATAAAGAAAAAACAGCCCACATTGAGAGGTCAATATATAGAAGAAAATACATTTGGGGATGTGATCCCTGTGCAGATTTGTTTTGCTTGATTTGCTTCTGTGATAGAGGCATTCCATATTTCTTTTGTTTTTCTCCCCAGTGAATGGGGTGGGGGGAGGTGGAGGAGAGACAGAGAGACAGAGAGACAGAGAGAGACAGAGAGAGACAGAGAGACAGAGAGAGACAAAGAGAGAGGCAGAGAGAAGGGGGGGGGAAGAAAATAGAATGCTTAATCATTGAAGAAAAAAATTTTTTTTGAAAAGACATAACCTGAGTAAGCAGGCAGGCAGCACCCAGCAGAGGTTCAGCTGATAAACTGTCAAATTCAAACCATTTGTCAACCAAGGAGAGAAGAGAAAAGCTGAAAGACAGACTCAGGAAGTCAATTTATCTGCAGCAACACATTAAGTAGTATAAATACTAGCAACAAAAAGGTAAACACATTTACTCAGCAGTATCTCCATCAAGACAGAGCTAAGTCCCTCCTGCCTCAGAAGCATACCCTCCCTGACTTTTCCAATGGCTTTTAGCTCCCTCAGACTCTCAAGGCTGAATGTTTAACTAGGGGATGAATATATACCCCATCAAAGTGAAAGATTACCCACTCTCAGGTACAATGCTTTGCTTTAAAAGAAGCACAGATGTTAATGCCAAAAGTTTCTGTCAGACTCAAAGGGAAACCCTTTTGAGACCTTAGTTATGAAAACAGAATGATGTTTGAGGATCATTTTATTCAAAATAAAATCTTAGGCAACTGTTGAAACTCATGTTCCTAAGAACCCCAGATGCGAAGGCTCCAATTCATAATATGTTGTCAAATGTCTATTTGGGTAGTGCTCCATGCAAATAACATTGGAACAGGAGTTGAGAAACCTGGTTTCCAGACAGGGCCCTGCTACTGATACATCTGTGTGACCCTGGATAAGTCATGTCCCCTTTCTGGGCCTCAGTTTGCTCATTTGTAAAATTAAGGAATTGGACATAATATCATTCCCCATTACCCACTCCATATTTTGGTCAAATTGGCCTATTCAATGCTGCCTCTAAGTGACGTTGCATCTCCTACCTCCTGTCTTTGTATCAGACAGTCTCCCATGCCTGGAATACACTCCCTTATCTTCCTTCAAGGCTGTGCTGAAATGCCCCCTCCTTATTTTTCCAGTTACTAGTACTCCCATCCCCCTATAGTTTTTGCATTTGCTTGTCTGAGTGTGTGATATCTTTCCCCCTCCCCCTCTCCTATTAAAGCTGAGGCAGGTGTCAGTTCCATTTTTGTCTTTTTATATCCATCACCTACCACAGGGCCTAATACATGATAAATCCTTGTTCAGTGGATGAATGATCCACAAATTATCCTTACAGCCTCAACACATAGTGTTTTTATTATTTAGGGAAGGAAACATTAGTTTGTGCTTTCTTTTGGATAAGCTAAATGAAATATTAAAAAGGCTTTTGGGCCACAGAAATGTTTAAGATTCAGTTCTTGTCCTCAAGGACCTTCCCATCTAGTTTTGAAGATAGGGTACAGATGTAAGAAGATAAAAAGCAATGTCTCGCTTGCTTTCACTCATATCAAAGGAATGGAATGTATAACCCCTGCCAGAGAAATGAGCAGTTAACGGAATAAACTGACATTCTCTGCTTTCAGAAAGCTAACAGTCGAGGTTAAAAATTAGCCTGACATTGACATTTAATTTTGATACTCCACCGTAATCTCTATAAATCCAAATCTTGACCAGTTAACTGTGATTTTTACACATGTTTGGGCACACTGTGCACACACACACAAAGCAAAAAACCCCATGGTTCCTGTCCTTGCATTCCAAATGGAGCAGGTTCCTTGTACTCAGTTCTCATATCCCTACAGCCTTACAGATTCATTACCCTTTCACACAGTCTATCCGTAACCTGAGGGCTCTGTGACTTTTTTTTTTTTAATATTTTGACAACTGTATTTCAATAGAATTTTTCTTTCATAATTGAAGGTATTTTATGCATTTCACAAGAACAATAGCTTGCATTTATAACAGCACTTTAAGGTTTTCAAAGAGCGTTATAAATATCACCTAATTTTATTTTCACAACTCTAGGAGGGTGGTGTTATTATTATCCCACTTTACAGATGAAAAAACTGAAGCAGAGGTTAAGTGACTTGTCCAGGGTTATACAGCTGCCTGTTAAGTGTTGGAAGTCATATTTGAGCTCAAGTCTTCCTGAATCTAAGGTTACTGCTCTAACCATTATACCACCCCAATAGCTCTTAAAAAAAAAGATTATCCTGAGAAGGGGGTCAGTAGGTATCAGCAGGCTGTTCAAGGGGATCTATGACCCACAAAAAAGTTAAAAACCCTATGATTTGAAGACTGGTAGAAGCAGTTGTTAAAAAATGGACTTTTATAAACAATCTCAAAGTTCATGTGCCTGTTCTTATGACTGGAAATGTTCTTCTTTCCAATCTAACTTTTTGCCTCCCCTCCATCCACTCCACCCAATAGTAATTAAGCTTAACAAGGGCAATTAACAAAACAAACTCCTTACTGCTTGGTGGTCTGACCATTCAGATTACAAAATTGTTTTAGATTGTTAAGAAGACAGTTGTTACAAAACAAAAGGTTAATAAAAATTATTCAATCGTTTGCATATAATTCATTCTTTTGTTTTAATGCACACCTTTTTTTATTATGAGTAGTAAGGAAATTATTCCATGTATACATAGTGACTATATAGGGTGTCCCAAAAATCTTAGTGCAGCTTACCGTGTACAGTAGTACTGTTTTTCTGTGAATTTGAGTACACGACAAACTGTACTAAGACTTTTGGGGACCATATTCATGTATGTGAAAATGCGTACACATTGTAATATGTACATATATAGGTGGGCATATATATACCTACATACATATATATGGATACCTATAGAGTACAAGAATGGCTCATATATGTAATGCTTATCTAATGATTACTTACAAAGGGCTTGGAGCAAAGGCCTTTGGTTTTAGGGAGTCATGGTAACAGGTAAGTCTATAATACTGTTATGGATTTGACATCCGCAATACACATACCACAAGACAAACACAGTTCAGCCTGCTGTGTTCTGTATACTGAAGCAATTAGTCTCAACTATGAAATAACGTCATTAGGTAAGTCAAATGCTTTTTAAAACCAATTTTAAAATCAATGCCTCCCAAAGCCCCTAATAGCCTTAGTGCAGGTAACCATATTGATTTCCAAAAGCCCTAAAGACTTATTAAAATAAATGTATGTAAAAATATACATGCACTATCGAACCCCTAAGACTCTCCATATCTTCATATGAAAAATGGTGGTGTTAATAACACCACTTGGATTATTTACCTCTTGGGATTGTTGAGAGAGAAGATATTGGTAAATAGTAAATCTGTTATTAGATAAAACACCCCGTCAGTAAGAGGAATTTGGAGTCTTTTAAGAGTTTCTAGTAGTAATGTTTCTTCAGAGGCTTCCCATCCAGTCATCAAGGTGGAGGGAGGGGAGGAAGAAGGGATTTTCTAGTAACTTCCTTCTATTAGAGAATTTCTACACAAAGAAGAGAATCACAATTGCTCTTCCCATTTTGATGGCAGTAATCAGTTGCCCAGGGTATAAATCGGGGGAAATCCCACAAGACTAACAAAACAGCCTCTGAGGGCAATGGGCGAGGCTTGACTGAACTAGGAAAATCTTTTTGGCTTCTACTGTATAAACCAGAGGCAAAAACCTCAAGAATAAATAAGGCTTTTACCTCCGGTTTATGCAAATGGCTATTCTTAGAGATGCCCTTACTTGGTGGTGGATTAATAACCACCTAGGTTATTAATTAATTACCTAGGTAGGTCCTAAGCACCAATACCGCAGAGGATCTTCTCTCCTAAGTTGAACTAAAGACTCTAAGAGACCATAGAATCAATACATTTTAGAAGGAAATTGTACCTTAAAAAGATCAGCTAGCCCAAATTTCTAACCAAAAAACCCGAGGAAACTGAGATAAGTGACTTTAGCAAGGTTACATAGTTATTTACTCAGGGATCTGCCCAAGCCAGTTCAAATGTGAACATTTGCACCTCAGAAATTGGCAAGTCAGGGCTAGACTTAACTGTTTTGTTAATAGTCTTGCCTTAAGAAAGTGATGGGGACACTGTTGATAATACAAATTAAGTTTAAAAGTGTGTCCTGCATGTATTTTCTGTGGTTGTTAAACATGTGCCATTACATGGCTGTTACTTAAATGTTAAAGTCAGAATTTGAATTGAGGTCCTCTGACTCCAAATTCTGAATTCTTTTCATTGTATCATACAGCCTTTGTAGTTTAAGAAATATTACCAGGGGTCATTTTTTGGCTGCAAACTCCTTAAGAGGAAGGCTTCAGTCTTCTTTCCTCTTTGGATTCCTCCAGCACCTTAAATGCTTACGGAAATAAATCATGAGTAAATCTCATGAAGGATAAGGAAATAGACTGTACTTTTCTACATTTTCATCCTAATTCTGACCCTTGCTAACTCTTGGGGAGGGTCCCTTTTTCTCCTTCTAATCCAAAAGTACTTAACCTGGGGTTCATGAACTTATTTTTGAAAAAATGTTTATAGCCATGTTTCAGTATAATTGATTTCCTTTGCAATCCTATGAATTTTATTTTATGCATTTAAAAACATTCTCATAGCCGATAAGATTGCCAGAGAGGTCTATGACATACAGAAAGTTCAGAATCTTTGCTCCAATGCTATCATATAGGCCTTAAGTGAATAAACTCTGCTTCTTACTTCAGGACCCTGTATTTAAAAAAAAAGGTCTGGGCCTATAAGGTCAGGAGAGGAGAGATCCAATCAACTGATCAGTCGGTAAACAGGTATCTATTGAAAGTGCCTGCTGTTTGCTAGGTACTTCACTAGGCTTCAGGGGATACAAATACATATTAAACGAAACAATTGTTATTTTCAAGGGATTCACCTTCTATGACCCAACACGATTCTATCTACAAGTAGTTTTGAGTTGCCTCAGGAGATACAAAGACAGTTACAATGCTGTACAAAAATTTTGGAAATTAGGTCTGGATGTATAGATTTAGGAATTATCTACATAAATGATAATTGAACCTACGCAGGCTTGTGAGGCAACAACGAAAGACAGCCCTGGACAGATCTTGGAGCTCACTGAAGATAAAGAAGATGGAGACCATGAGCAAGGCTAGGAAGGATCAGGTGGTAGTCAGTTACAAAGTACAAAAAGGTCAAAAAGGGTGAACCAAATCTGAAAAAGGCTGTTAGGTCATCAGCAACACTGAAGAGAATGGTTTTAGTCAAGGGAGAGGTCTGAAGCCAGATTATAAAGGGTTAAGAAGTGAGTGGGAGATGAGAAGTGTAGTTAACTTTTTCTAGGAGTGTGTATATAAAAGGGAGAGATGTAGGATGAGAGCTTGAGGGGATGACAGGGTCAGGTGGAGGTCTTACTTTTTTTTTTTTTTGGCAGAATGGGGAAAACCCAAATATGTTAACAAGCAGTAGGTAAGGAGCCTGTTGATGAGAGATCAAAATAAGAGAAAGGGGTTGATCAAAGGCCAAGCTCCTGGAGGACATGGGAGATGTGATCCAGTGCAAAGAGGTAGAGAAGGATGGGCTCTGACAAGAAGAGAGGTGGTTTCTTAAAGACTGGAGGAGAGAATGGGGGAGGATATAAAGGTTGTCTCAAAGTATAGAACAGGGGAAAATAGGGAACTCATTACCAATTGCTTCTATTTTTCTCAATAAAGCAAGAGGCTAGGTCTGGAAGGGCTGACTGCTGGAAAAAATAGATAGCCCAGGAACAGTGAGGGTCTTACTGATGTTAGATCAGAAATTTACAGTGACCCTGGTCAGTATAATTCAATTCTGCAATGTGACTAGTAAGCCTATTAGATAATGATAATAATAGCTAGTATTTATATAGTGCTTTAAGAATGCAATTTGCTTTCTATATGTTATCTTCCTTGATCTACACCACAACCTCGTGAGGTAGGTGCTAATATTATCCCTATTTCACAGACAAGAAAAAATAGGCTGAGAAGTTAAAGTAACTTGTCCAGGATGGCACAGTTGGTAAGTAGCAAAGGCAGGATTTGAACTTAGGTCTTTCTGATTCTACCTCCAGCACTCTTTCATCTACACTATGTGCTACAGTAGGCTTAGTGATTGAATGCTGTTCTCATTCTCAAAGAATGAGGTTCTAATAATAGAACCGTAGATGGTTGGAAGGGACCTCAGCGGCCATCTCCTAGAGAGATCCATCTAGACACCCCTGATCTAGAATTCCTTTACAACATACTAGACAAGTGGACGTCTGGACTCTTTTTGAAAACCGTTAGTAAGGAAGGTATCCGCTATCTTTCAAGGGAGGCTGTTCCATTCTGGACTAGCTTTAATCACAGTTAACTACTGATCCTTGTTCTGCCCTCAAGGGCTAAGAGAGCTATCAAGTCCTATCTATAGGCTTCTGTTCTTTAGCTTAAACACTTACTTTCTTCAGTAGATTCTGATCTGGCATGCTCTTTGGGTCCTCATCATGCTGGTCATTCTCCTTTGGATATTCTGTAGCTTATCAATGTACTTCCTAAAATGTGAGATCCAGAACTGTACCTTAGATGTGGTCTGACCAGGGTAGAGTAGGGAGGAACAACTACCGCCTTCTTCAGAGGGGCAACTAGGTGGTACAGTGGATAGAGCACTGGCTCTGGGGTCAGGAGGACCTAAGTTCAACTTTGCTTCTCAGGCACTGACTGGCTAGGTGATGATAGGCAAGTCACTTAACTCCACTGCCTCAAAAAAAAGAAGGTGGGAAGGAGCTAGCCTAGATGACTGCCTTAAATATTTAACCAATATATTGCTTTGGCCTGGGATCTTAACCTTTTTTGGGGTAATGGGACCCTTTGGCAGTCTGGCGAAGTCTATGGTCCCCATCTCAGAATGCTATTTTTAAATGTATGAAATAAAATACTTAGGATTTCAGAACAAAACAATTATATTGAAGTACAGTTATCAAAATATTAAAAACATGAGATGAAGCATTATATTTACTGAAACTATGTTCACAAGCAATTTTTGAAAAGAAACTCTATCAAAGTAAAATCCACCTGAATGGTAAATGTGAATATAAACCAAGTTGTGATCTATCTAACAAAATTTATTTCCCCTTCTCCTAACCAAGTTGTTTTGGAGCAGACTGTCATGGAAGGGGATACATTTTTAGGTTTTTTCTCCCTTTTCTTTTCTGAATTTATTCCAAGCTGTAAAAAGCACTTTAGTAATCAGCTGATTTACAAACTTGACTCTTGCTTGTTTCATGGGATCAAATATTAACATATGTGTCCTTTATTACATCATATTAGAAAGACCTGGGGCCTAATTCTGGTTTTACAACTGACAGTTCCTTCACTTTGCTGATTTCCTCATGTGTAATCTGCGCATTAGTACAAAAGCTCCTAGACAGAACTGGTCGCTATATATGAGTGCCCTGGTACGGTGCCTTGAGTAGACTAGGTACCTAATAAATATTGGTTGAACTGAATTAAAAGTACTTTGTGAGCCATAAAGAACTGTATAAATGGAGGCTGCTATAGATTTGGAAACTGAGAGCTAGTTAATAGGTTAGGATCAGATAGCTAAGGGGTGGCAAAAACAGACCGTATCATAACTTACATGTGTAGATGGTCTTTGCCCATAGTAAGCTCCTTGAAGGCAGACTTTTGAATTTCAGTCTTTGTATCCCCAGAGCCTAGCACATGGTAAAAACTTAATGTCTGTTGATTAATTAACTAGAACCTGTCTCTTTCTTCAATACCTTGTTACTTCCTATGATTACAGACAAATACATTTATTAACTGAAACTGCCTTTAACCTGTGGCTATACTATAGGCAGTCTTTGATTTTTATATCAAAATACAGCTATAGGAAATCTTTCAAATCTTAATGAGTAATATTATTGATTAACTGTTTAAACATCACTTACCATATCTTCCCTCAAGAGTTCTAAGGGCAGCTCTAATGGGTTGGTTGTGTCATGAGCTCCCAAGCCTCTACCATTGTGCTTTCCCTATTATCACTGATACCAATTGCTAAACCAGGTTTAATTAGCTTTAGGAAGTGGTATAAGGGTATTCTATGACATCCTGTCCCACAAGAACATATAAAATCCAAGGGAAAGTAGGTTCACAGCTCTTGGTTTCTGGAAATCCCTTTCTCCCCTTCTTGGGACATTCTCTTCTCTTTCAATAGTATTTCGCTTAGTGATCTCATTGGCTCCCAAGCATTCAACAATGATCTTTATGCTGATGGTTCTGATTTATTTGTCCAGCTGTAACCCCTCTCCTGACCTCCAATTTTACCTCTCCAAATGCCTACCAGCCATTTTCAGTTGGATGTCTTCTAGATATCTTAAGCTCAGCATGTTCAAAACTGAACTCATTATATTTTCTCCAAACCCTCCCCTCATCATAACTTCCCTATTACTTTTGAAGGTACCACTCTTCTCAGTCATCCAAACTCATCACCTAGGTGTCATCCTTAACTCCTTTCTTTCCCTCACACTTTCATCTCTCCCTGATGCCCCATCATAGCTAATCTTTAACCAAATCCTGTCAATTCTTAGCAGCATCTCTCATATACACCTCCTTCTTTCCTCCTGTGGCAATGCCACCCCGGCATGATCCTCATAACCTCACATCTGGACTGCCAAAATGGCCTTCTGCTTGGTCTCCTTGCTGAAGTATCTCCCCATTCCAAGTTATTTTCTATTCAGCTGCTAAAGTGCTCTTTCATTAGAAAGGTCTGACTGTCACTCGCGTAATTCAATACACTCCAAGAGCTCCCTAACACCTCCAGGATCAAATGCAAAAGCCTCTGTTTAGCTTATACAATCCTTCATAACTTAAAACCCTTCCTATCTTTCCAGTCTCCTTATGCAGTATCTCCTCCCCTCCTCCAACTATCACATGAATTCTGAATCCAGAGTTACTGGCTTCCGAGCATTCCTCAAACAATACACTCCATCTTCTGGCCCAAGGCATTTTCACTGGCTGTTTCCCAAAGCTAGAACATTCTTCCTCCTTACTGCTACCACCTAACCTGCCTGGTTTCCTTCAAGTCTCAGTTAAAGAAAGTGCTATCTTCTTCTGCAAGAAGTTTTTCCTGATCTCCCTTAAAGCAATGCCTTCTCTTTGATGATTATCTCAAATTTATCCAGTATTTATCTTGTCTGTATAGAGTCATTTGCATGTTGTCTCTACTACTAGACACTGAGCGCCCTGAGAAAATGGATTGAGTTTCTTTATTTGGTTTTAATTTTTTTGTGTCCCCTGCTGCTTAGCACAGTGCCTGGTGCATAGCGGGATCTAGCTGACTGACCATTTGTACAGTTTCCCTTAGACATGGTATATAGCAGTTCTGCTGGACTTTCTGTAGAGATTCAAAAGTGCCTTTCCTCAGTTTGTCTAGGTTGTCTCTAGCTCCTGATATACATCTGCGTCAGCTATTCTGGGGGCCGCTGCTAGGTCAAGGACACCAATGAGAAGTCCAAAAATCAGCTGATCTGTTAAAGTTCACAAAGTCCTGGTCAAGGAGAGAAGGAGACTAAGTCCATGGCTCCAAGAAACAAAATAATTTTTATGCCTCCCCCCTCCATCCTCTCTCCCAAGCGATTCCTTCTTAGGAGCTTGATTGGAAAGCTTCCACCCTAAGCCACCAGATGCTCGAATCCTCCATTTCTATAAGGGACCTTACTGGCCACGGTCCCTTAACCAATCTAAATGTACTCCCAGTTCATCTATTAGCTTTTAAGGACTTTTAAATCCAATAAGTACTTTTTCTGTTTTGCCTAAAGGTTATGATTGGTTGCTTGATTTAATAGCAGTATTTAGGTTTGGCTCATGCCTACTTCACACCTTTGATGGAATGATTTAATTGGGAAATTAAACTGGGAAATCTCAGATACCTAAAATTATTTTAAGTAAGGGTAAGTGATAGTCCTTTTACACATTCATTCAACAAGCATTTATTAAGAGCCTACTATGTGCCAACTAGGCATTCTGCCAGAAATGGAAATACAAAGTCAAAAATGAACCAGTCCTTGACTTCATGGACCTTATTCTGTTAGGTACCCATATTCTGTTGGGGAAAAACAGTATATACATAATAAGTAAACACAAAATATATTTAATTAATGGCTGAATAATTGAGGTGAAGAGTAGGAATCAGGACAGATTCCTATAGGACGGGGGCCCTTCCATTGTGCCTTAAAGGATAGTAAAGATTTTAAGATATAGAGATGAAGAAAGTGGTACATTACCAACATGGAAGATAGATTGGATAAAGGTCTAGAGGTGGGAGATGATGTTATTTTCATGTGGGGAGGAAAAGCAAATAGGCCAGGATTTTTGGAGGTAAAGTTTGAGGGGAGTAATACATAATAATATATATCAAGTCTGGAAAGTATATGAAATCCAATGTGTGAAAGGCTTTCAATGTTAAATAAAGAAGTTTGTATTTTATCCTAGAAATATAAGTACATATATCTGTAAAAGGAAGGTAATTTATAGAATTACCATAAAATAATACCTAGCCTTCATATATATATATATACATATATATCTCACTTTAAGGTTTTCACATTACAATATTTTGTATCATTTGATTTTTTTTAAAAAATGTGGCTCTTGTTGTTAGTGGTGAATTTAGAAACAGGAACTAAAGATTTCTTTTAGCCTAAGACTGTCCTCAATGGCCAAAGAAAGGAGATTTTTAAAGACAGGCTATAGGATAAACTATAGGGGAAAGAATGATGGACACATAGACCAACACCCAAACTGATAACTGCTGTTTGCCTGATGAGGGAGAAGAAGAAAACTTGCAATCAGTTTTATCCCTTCTCTTCCCCCTTCTAATATGGCCACTTCCCCTTCCAAGTCAGATGTGTATACAAAACAGGCCACATCATCCGGGAGCCTCAAAGACTCTGGTGGCAGAGAGCTCCCTTCAAAGCACTAAGAGAAGTCTGTGTGGGAAGACAAGTACTGAAACCATCCCTTCTTTGAGGAAGAGCTAAATTCACCCCACCACTTTGCTGTTCTCATTTATTTAGGGCTGACGGTATAAAGTTTTTAGAAGTCTGTCATGCAGCTCACATGTGGAACAATCCACAGATGCAGGAGCATCTGCCCTACTCAATGACACTCTCAAATCTTGTTTAGCATTTTATTAACATTGGGAAGACTAATGCATAGGAGAATCAAAGTCTAGACCTATGTTTCTTTTTTAAAGACATTTTACCCTGGGGGATCTTTGTGGAAAGCCCCATTATGTGAATTGTGTTTTCTTCTTCCTTGGATCCAAACAAAAATCTCCTTAATGCATATGTTTCTGGGGATCACTTTTTAACCCCAACTATCATGAGTCTTTCTTTAAGGAATAAATTAAAAATGATGCATTTTTCTTACTCAGGTTTGAACTCTGGTATCTAAAATGAACATCATAGATGATTATTTTGCTGGAAAAGGAAAACTCTTGGTTCTAAGGATCAGTTCTTTAATGACTTACAGGGGAAGGCAAAAGAGGTCATATTCCCCCCACCCCAATCAACTCAAACACAATTTGGAATTATGATTAAGTCTCATTTCCCAAAATACAACTGCAGCATGATTTTTAGATTCAACGTTATTATCACCTTCTTTTACTAACTGACTGATACTTGAAAAATCTAAAAGGAACCATGACTTTTTCTTTCCAGCAGCAGTGGGGGAATAAAAGAAGAAAATTTTTAATGGCAAAATGTAAATGTATCTGCCCCTCTTCTATTATGTGTGAGGAACTAGAGCAGGCACTGGGAGACATAAAGACAAAACAACAAAAAAAGTCTGCCCTCATGAAGTTTATATTCTACTGTGGAGATACCTAATATAAGACATCAGAAAACCTTTGAAATGATCATGATAGCATTCTCTAAAGCCTGTTCCATTTTGTTTTCAAGACAATTCCTGTGTTCTTTCTCCACGTAATTAGAGTATACATGTTCAACTCTGACTAATTTTGTTGTTTCCCATTGGTCAAGAAACTACTTGTAGTTGCAAGAAGGCCCAATTAGCAATAGTATCAGAATATCTGACGATTAGTTAATTACCCACACAATCTGTCTATGTGTCTGGCTAGCTACAGCTAGTACTAATGAGGCCAAGGTCATTCTATCATGGCGGTCTAACCTCATGGAGGTCAGTTAGCTTTGGTCCATTTTTTGTGGCCCTAACCCCAGCTGCTTATCAAATGTCCATTCTTATTCCCCAAAGACAAGTGGATAAATGGGTCACTGCTTCTAGAAAAGAATTCCAAAGTGCCCCACTGGATCTAGCCAGTATTATCATCTCTTGACCATAAAAGGGCAGCCTGCTACTGTTGTTCTCATCATTACCATTATACTAATTCTGTTCACATGAGCGTTCTGATAATTTAATAATATAACCAAACAAGTTCTTAACCCATATGAGTAAACCCAATGAAATATGGCTATCTAAGTTAATATGGAACACAACTGCAAAGAATTACAGTAGAATTCTTATTTAGGAATTATCGCCTGAAGGTCTTTAAAAACTCCATGCCTCCCCCCTTCCCAGCCTGCTTCAGTGCTTGGACTCATAGCGACACCCTAAAACTTGGGTAGTTTACCCCTAAGACTATACAGATGACCTCTTTCTGCACTTTTTACACTTCCCTCCCCTCCACAGATTCTACAACCTATTGACATAGACCTGTCTTATTTAGGACACTCCATCTTCCACCTCTGTGCCCTTGCCAGTGGCTACTGCCCTTACTTAGAATCCTCCCTCCTCATCTCCTCTACTTTTCTTCTCTGGCTTCCTTTAAGATTCAACACAAACCCCAACTTTGGCAGAAAGCGTTTCCTAGTACTCCTGATTGCTAGTGCCATCCCCCTTGAGATGACCTTATGACATCTCCATATGTATTATAAACATATAGTTGTTTTACATGCCAACTCCCTCATTAGAAAGTGAGCTCCTAGGGGGCAGGGACTGTTTTTACCTTTCTTTTGGCATTAGATAAAGAGCTTAGCACAGTGTGTGGTACCTAGTAAGCCCTGAATAAATGTTGATTGACTGAAAAAGCAGAGCAAAAGAGAAGATAGAAAAAAAGGGGAAAAAAGAGCAAAGGAAAGGCATTTTAAAGAGAGATCTTCCAAAAACAGTGACGCTGTGAAAGATTTGAGAGGTATTGTAGTGTAGCGGTGAGAGGTGCTGGAGCCAGGAGGGGCCCTAGTTCAAATCTCACCCTGGCATTTACTAGCTGTATGACCCTGGCTGTGTCTTATTGCCTTCTGGAGCCTCGATTTCCCTATCGGCAACATGAGGCTAATAATACCTTTGTTACCTGCTTTACAGGTTGTTGTGAGACTCAAATGAGACTGTATACATAAAGTACTTTTATAAACTTGAAAGTGTCCCATAAATGTCAGCTATTATTATTTTAAAGGGTGTATTAGCTGAAATATGTAACAATAATTACAAGAGTGTCTAACTGTTGATTTCCAATTCTCCTCCTCTAATTAAAGATTTTCCTTCAATTACTCTTCCAGAAACAAACACTTTAAGTGATAATTTCAATTAGTCACAAGCACCACTGACAAGCCCCTCCTACCCATATGCTAGGTCCTGCCATCAACCCCATATTAAAACCTTTTAAAACTGATTAATCTAAGGAACAGGCAACAGACTTAAAGTGACTGGCAGTCAGCCAGAAAATTCGAAAAGATGATAACTAAAAAAGTGGAGTAAGAAAGCATCATTAAACCTGTTTTCCCAATTTATTTTTCTCTTTTCTTCAGATGTTAAAAAGCTAATTCAACAATAGCCTGAGATGCTGCTGTTTAATAAAATCAGTGGATAAAAGAAAAAATGAAAATCTATGGAATACTTTTGGTTGACCTCTTGGTCTCCACTGAGGGAACCCCCTCCTCTACTCCCTCCTGCTGAAGTCAGACCTTCAGTTAAGAGTGTGGCGTACAAGAGTGCATTTTTATCCAGCAGAAATATTTAGCTTGGCTGGCCGCCAGGGAATGCTAGAAGAATAGACTGAATTAGGGGATTTACCTTCCACGTGTTTGGCACGCGTCATTTCGAGCTGTGAGAAGCTTGTCTCCTACTCTCTCCATCACAACCAAGAGGGCTGCCCAAGTCTTAAGACAGCAAAGCCAAAACCAAATGCAAGACTATATAGTATAATCTGAAGTAAAGAATTACATGTGTTATCACATTCAATTTCCAGATATGACCGAGACCGCTTTAACAGAGTAATCACCTGAACTGGAGAAAGAAACCCGCTTTCTAGACCCTCTCTCCTTTAATCATATAAAGGCTTTATTTTACATCTGTGGGAGGGTGGGAGAAATAAAATGACAAGATGGGGCAGTCAAGGCACACTGTTGCTGAAGATAAATTTATTCATATGGATTCTTCACATTGGACTTGGCTAATTTCATTCTTGATGTAGGTATCATTGGGATGAATTCAGTAAATAGTGTTAAACTCCTACTACGTGCTCTGTTTAGTGCTGTAAAGAGGAGAGCGCATGCTGGACACCCTGAGTAGCTCCACAAAATATATTTCCTACCCTCAAGGAATTTATAGTCCAACACATAGAGATATTATTGTAATATAAATATGTGATAAGAGAAATGGGAAGTGGTGTGAGCTCGACACATGTATAAGTAAATCAAACTTTTTTTAAAAAAATCTCAATATTCTGTTAGTTATTTTTAGATGATATTGGGAAGACTTAGGTTCAACTCCCACCTCTGAGGTGTGCTAGCTGTATCACCTCAGGTAAGTGACTTGACATCTTTGAGCTTTGTTTTCCTCTTCTGTAAAATAGGGATATAAAAATTTATCTCCACACATTAACTTTATAATGAATATAATAATATCTAACTTGGATAAAATGAGATACTATATAGAGAACACTTAAAACTTAAAGTGTCATTTTAAAATTTATTTTATTTTTTTTAATCAATTTTTATTTTTTTGGAGGGGGGAAAGCAAGGCAATTGGGGTTAAGTGACTTGCCCAAGATCACACAGCTAGTAAATGTCAAGTGTCTGAGGCCACATTTGAACTCAGGTCCTCCTGACTTCAGGGCCCCTTGCTGCATTCACTGTGCCCACTAACTGCTGCTAAAGTGTCATTTAAATGGGACTAATTATCATAATAAACCAAAGTGATATAAGTAACAGTGATTACTTTTTGTTTCAGAGAAAGCAGCTACAAATTCTAGTGACCCATGTTCGCCATAAGTGCTCATACAATGTTAGAGTTAGAAGGAACCATAGAAATAATTTCTTTTAGTCCTCTTTCTTTTTACAAGTAAGGAAACTGAGGCACCACCATATAATTAAAATATTTGTTAAGAACCTATTATGTTTAGTGTACAGTGCTATGCCCTGAGGGAATGTGAATTTCAGACAAACATAGTCCCCACCCTAAAGAAAAATAATAACATAATATCTGACATTTAGGTAGAGCTTTAATTTCACTTAGGTTATCTCACTTGACCTTCCCAAAGGTAGGGTGAGGTAGTATTTCTACAGAGATTATTATCCTGTTTTGCAGAAGATGAAACTCCCACTCAGAAAGGTTAGAGATTTGCCTTCAGCTAGAGCCAGGTCTTCCTGATTCCCTATCCAGTGTCTTTTCACTGCAATTGCATTCCATTCAATAAGCATTTATTAAACCCTGACTGTGTTGGGCACTGTGCTAAGTACTGGGCATATAAAGACTGAAAAAGCATCAGGCCTTACCCGAGAGGTTCCTAACCTTCTTTTCTTTTGGTCATGGAGTCCCTTGGCAGTCTGGTGATACCTATGGACCCATTTTCAGGATATCACTTTTAAATTCAGAAAACGAAATACACAGGATCAAAAATTCAATGACATTGAAATATTGTCATATACGTACATACCAAGCTCATAGACCTCAGGCAAAGAAGCTCTGCCTTACCCTCAAAAAGCCTACCTTTGGCTAGGTAGGGGACAATTTGAACACAGATAATTAAAATTTTAAATATATTCGCATTAAGTACAAAGCAATTTATGAGGATAGCACTAATAACTGGAGAGATGAAGAAAGGTCTTCAGGAAGAGATGAAATTCGATGGGAGCTATGGATTTCAAAAGTCAGATGTGGGGATGGAGAGCATCCCTAGACATGAAAGACAGTCTTTGTAACTGTATTGAGATGGGGGAACAGTAAAGGGGCCAGGTTGGCTAGAAAGTAGAGTGCTTCAAAAGAAATAATGTGAAATAACCTGAGAAAGTAGTTTAGGACTAGACTGTGAAGAGTTCTACATGCCAAGCTGATAAGTTGGTGAACTATACCTGCAAGAACTGATTTTGAGGTTGGCATTCTGGGGAAAGGGTTGGAAAAGCCCCAAGTGCCTTGTGTGACTGGGCGGACATATTTGTTGGCCCAGCAAAGGCTGCTGGAACCCCTAATATCCTTTGGTAAGCTAGGGTTTTCATTTGCATGAAAATGGAAAGGAAAAAAAATCTTTCAGGATTTATTTATTTTTTTATGTGAATTGGGGAGGTTAAGGGAAGGTTTTCATAACTGCAAATCAGAAAAGAATGCTTTTATGTGCACCTTTTGCCCTCTTTACAATTCAGTTATTTAAAAATACAGTTTTTAAAAAGTGATCTAAAATCATATATTTGGAAGTGCCTGGATCTAAATCAGACCTATCTTGAAGCACAGAAAATTCTCCTTCACAGCCCTGCTGCCTTCTTCATCCTATTTGCCTGGTAATCCCCTTTGATGCTAAAGTTATAAGATTGCCTCTTCCCTCCCAGTTTAGGCTTCCTCCCCCCTCTTTTGATATTATCAGCTAGCTTTTGACCACTGAGCGTGATGAATTAAATGTATGACAGATATGACAGGTGAGGAGTGCTTGGAGGGGGCTTAAACAGCAGGGATAAGACAAAGCCCCCATTTAAGAAAAAAGCCCCCACCAATGGCTAGCCCATTAATGACCAAGCACTGAATCCCTCTTTATTTGTCTTCTTGGTGAGGGGCAAGCTGATACCACAGACAATGCTTTGTTAGCCAACCCTGCTGTTTTTCCATAGGGCCTCTCAACCAACTAATTGAAGTCTTTATTTTTCTGCTAAGCATGTCTGAGTGATACACTAGGGCCTCCATAGGTACCGATGGGACTTTCCCCTCATGTTCTACTAATTCAGCAGCTTCAAGTCTGTGACTAGACTAAATGGAATTATTGCTTATAAACCTGAAAATCTATCCAAATGCAGACTAATCCCCACAAAGAGACAAGTCCTGGGGACAAATACAAGGAATTTTGGAAGTCAATCCATTAGGAGTAGCAGAATGGTCCCTTGATTTTGGAGGATAGGCTCAGAAATATGGAAGCCATGAAATTTCAAAACCCTCTTATCTGTAGGCTTATTGACCCAGTTATTATTTAAATAAACTGATAATGGTAGATGAAGTTATAATCATTTTCAATAGTATTTGCATGAGATTAATGGGCAGACAGCCCACTAAAATATTTGTTTTACTACTGTGACTGAAACCACACTTTAAAAAAACTATTTGGAAACCAAAATGGCATCCTACATACATCTATATTTAACTATGATTTCACTATTGTTGATAATTATAATGCCACTTTGCCTGTCAGTTAAGAAAGTTTACATCTTTAAAACTTTAGGTTTAGTAGGGATTTTAAAACTGGGGTCCAAGAGATCCATTAACTTTCATGGGAAAAAATTGTATCTTTATTTCAATATAATTGGTTTCCTTTCTAACCCTATGAATTTAAATTTATGCTTTCAAAAATATTATTCCAGGAAGGTACATAGGTTTCTCCAGGCTTCCCAAAGGGGTTCATGATACAAATAAAATTAGGAACCCCTGATTGTTATAGATTCTGCATAGTTTGGCGGGCTGCACAGTGATAGGGCTTGGACCTGTGATTTCAAAGGAAATTCCCAAGGAAGGAAACTACCTGACTGGCAACTTCTCTAATTTATAGTCTCATGGAATTGCCTAGAACACTGGGAAATTAAATGACTTGACCAGGGTCACACAGACAATTACATAGCAGAGATGAGGCCAGTTTTTTATTCACTATGAACTGAAAAATCAGAAAACTTGGAGTTTGGTGGCACACCCCTAAAAATCCCTGTTCCTTCAGGGCTTGAGGCTGATGCATCCATTGTGTTTGGGAGCTGCAACTGGGCTAAAACCAATCAGATGTCCATGCCAAGTATGGTGAGACCTAGGGAGCAGGGAGCAACAAGTCTGCCTAAGGCGGGAGAAATACATTCAGGTAAGAAAAACAAAGCAGGGGAAAGCTTCTTTAGTGAGAGATTGAACCCATGAGTGACCACTGTACTTTCAGCTTGGGCAAGAGAGGGAGAATCACTCTTGCATATGTATGTATGAATGTATATTAATATAAACCTATATGTACGTAAATTTTTAAGTTAAAAAATTTTCATTAAGATTCAATTTTGTACCCAACCTCTGAACGCAATATTGCAGAACGGGATTATTGATTCACTAGGAATCCTTTGCTTTTTAACTGCTATTAATGCAATAAGACAGAAGTAGTTTCAGTTATCCAAGTAAGTCAAATAAGTGCAATATTTGCCTGTTAAATACTAGATTTCATTATTTCCAAGTTCTTTAGATCAGCTTTTTTATCCACATTAACCACAAACACAACTCTAAACATACACATGACTAACTTTTCTATCAAATGTGCCAAGACCATTGAGAAAAAAGGGGTTACCCTTCAGAGATAAACCAAGAACAAATTGAAACTGCTTGAACTAGCTGAGAAAACAATCTGTCATTCTAGACCGGTGGCTCATCTCGCCAGGCTAGCTTTCTTTGGTTTTCTGCCATACGATTCCCAGGAACAATATTATGGGACTGACATGTCTTATAAGCCTTTTGACTAATGTTCTTTGAGGCTCTTGACTTGGATTCATAAGCAGATAGGTGTGGGGGCCTGTATCTTGGACAGTCTTAACCCCGGCCTGTAATATCTGAGGGCTGCTGCTGCGGCTGCCCTGCCAACGGATCTGGACTTCGTCTGTCCACAGCTCAGCACCCAGAAAGGACATTTTACAGAAGGGCCGAATGGACGTCCAGGAAAACTGCTTTCAGGGCCTTATCTGAATGACAATACTTAACTTTCACCACCTGGGTCTGGCCTTAGAGAGGAAGCAGTCACACTTAATTATTGTCTCTTTCTAGACAACTACTGTTTAATCATACCTCCAGCTGATATTAACTGGCGAAAAACACAAAGTTATTTTTAGACAGGACAGTGATTTCCCCCCTTTCATCTATGACTAATGTGTTTCCTCTTGCTCTCAGCACTACAAACTGGTCCATACCAGATGCTGGATATTAGGTAAAATTAGAAATGTGGGCATTGTACCCATCTGCCGAAGGCTTTGAACTCCAGCGAATGTAGTCAAAGCAATTTTAAGAAAAGCTAAAGATGCCCTCTGCATTGTCTAGTTTTCTTTTGGTTCAATGTACACGCAAAGTAAAACTAACACTCCACATTTCAACTTAGTGAAAAACTACCATTTTCTTTAAATAACAGGAAGAAGAGTTTCCCAACGGAATACAGAATGAGCTTCTTCCCTCCTTTCCTCCCTCCTTTCTTACTTTCTTCTCTTTTCTGTCACCTGCACAGAGCCAATCTGAGTCATGGGACCATAGACTTAGAGCTGCGAGGGAACTCTGATGTCATTTTACAGATGAGGAAACAGAGGCTGAAATTTAACCTGAACAGGTTACATGTCTTTAACTTAAAGCTCCTGTCTTTAAATGTTCTTTTAGAATCATAGACACCTCTCAGTTGAGTTTCATACTTCATATACTTGTACCACAGTTATTTTTACGTCCTAGACTATAAATTCCTTGAAGGCAGAGAACATGTTCTGTGGCCCTATTCAAGGTATCTTGTGGGATTTCTCCTCTTTCCAGCATGTAGCGGGAGCTTAACAATATTTACTGAATCAATCATACCTACGTCAAGAATAAAGGGGTCAGCGAGGGATGTGGTAAACAGCTTGACTTACCTGACAAGAAGCGTGTAGTTTGGGGGATGTTGCTTAAAACTTCTCTTTTGCAGCTTATAATATTTAGGGTCCATGAAACTACAGAGAAAGTGACTCATAATCCTTATTTCCCCCCAAAAGGAGACAGCAGAGGAAATATGCTCATGGAGAAGAGTAGACCATCATATAATATTCCTAAGTGTGCCCATAAACATGGAGTCCATCCCCGCAAAGTTGCCAACTTTATAGCATGACAGTTTTACAACACATTTTCTCCTTGAGGAGCACTTTTTTCCCGGAGAAAAGGTTTTAAAAGATAGAACACAGGAAAAGAGCAGGGAAACCCAACATGAGGAGCTGACTTTAGGACAAACTCTTCAGGAAAACTACTTTGTGACTCTCTTTCCCCACCCCAAGACACGAGCGGGGCAGATGCTAAGTGCTGTCTCTCACCTTGAAAACCCCACGTAAGTTCCCATTTGAGTGGAATTAGCTGGAAAAGAGGTGCTCACCCTAGTTTACACTGACCTCCGCCTGACCTAGGGAAGGAGTTGGTTTTTTTTTTTTTGAGAGCCCCGGTCATAGCCAGGAAGCACTCCTCAGAATCGTTGCCCTAGCAAAACACCGCAAGGAAAAGGCAACAGTCTGAGGGGACCCAGGAGTCACTCGTCCATTCTTGTCCTAGAAAGAGGGCATCCCCTTCGCCCTTTTGGGAATGGTAATCCATCCATCTTCATTTGGGCTTCCTTTTGCTGCCATTTCCTTTGGCTCTTAAAACTGAAGGCAGCGGTGATTATTCATTTGTGTCCATTACCCCTTCCCCAACCCCTCTTAGCTGCTATTTGGGGGAGGGAGAGGAGAAGAAATTAACTCAGATTCGGATTCACCATTCTGCTAATACATACCTTCAGTAGCCCTTACCTTAATCAATTATTTCTGAGTGAAATCATTTGCAGCAAATATTGAAGGTGAGCACAATTTTTAAAAGTGCTGAGAACAGAAATGAGTTGAATAAAGAAGTCTTTTAGAACCTGTGCATAGGTTTTTAAACCCCAGTAAAGCTATGTATAACGAAATTCAATACCCAGAGTTTCACCACTACAAAATTTATAAACCATTTCAAAGAAACCTGGGAAGACTTGTGTGAACTGATGCAAAATAAAATCAGGAAAATAACAATAGCATTTCATTTTAAAGACTTAAGAAATATGATCAGTGCAATGACCAATCATGATTCCTGAGACCAATGAGGAAGCTTGCCACCCATCTCCTGACAGAGAAGTGATGGGCTCAGGGCATTGAGTAAGACATGTATTTTCAGATATGGTCAATAGGTGAATTATTTTGCTTGATTATGCATTTTATTACATGGGCTTAGTTTTTTTTCTTTCAGTGAGAGTTGGGAGAGAGAGAAGGGGTTAGGGATAGAGTTACCAGAAAAAAAAAGAGTTATTTTAAAATTTTTTAAATGCATAGAAGGGAAGGAAAATCTGAAGGAAACCTAAATAAGTAGGGTAGTTTTGAAAGTTGCATGTTGAATTTTCTAATATATACATAAAAGGAAAAGTAAGGTATTGTTAAAAGTTATTTATGGTTTCCTCTTTTTTTTGCTCTGCCTTGAATATGGAAATGCTCATCTTATTTGGTGTAAAGTCCAAATTATTTAAAAAGTATAAAACATTCAACTTATATTTATGAAATTTTGCTGACTCCTCCATTTCCCCCTTCCATATCAACCTTATTAACCTTTTTTTATGTCATGGACTCCTTTTGGCAGGCTGAGGAAGCTTTATGAATCCTTCCATAGAATAATGTTTTCAAATAATTGAAAGAAATGCTAAATTTCAGTTAAAGGTTAATAAAAATAAGATGTGGTTCTTTTCCTCATCCAAGTAAACCAAGCCCCTGAAATCTATCCATGAATCCCTTGTGGGGCCATGGACCTTAAGAACCCCTCTTATAAGTCATTAGAGAAATTGAAGTTGATGTATGCAATTTCTATTTGTGGACAACTTTTCAGGAAAGCATCTCTTCTATATATCAATGACTATGCACCTTTTACACATACAGAGGGAGAAAAATATAGGATGAGTAATACTTTAAATTACCTATTGAGAATAATGACAGAGAATTCACTACATTCTTAAGAGCTTCAGCAAGCATGGATTTATATTGTATGTCATAGATGTGTTACAGATACAAATCATAGATTAAGGTAATTTACAGTAAATTCTGCAGACTGGATTCCAGTACCCCAAATTAAATCTGAAATTTTATTAAATCCCAAGAAGTATTATATAAATATATAGACATGTCTTCTGATTTAGAAATAGTCATTTCTTTTACAAAGTAGCATTGGACTTTATAAACAATTATATCTGGGAAAAGAGATATTTATTTCATATTATATAAATAATGATACCTGGGGAAAGAGATGTTTATTTCATATTGTATAAATAATGCTACCTGGGGAAAAAAAGGTGACTATTTCTAAATCAGAAGAGACTTTCAAATGTGGCCACTAAATCTTGCTTTAAAAACTTTCTATTTCATTTTCTTGCCTGAATGGTATCAATATTAAAAAAAAAAGTTACCAAGTTGATACAAATGCCAAGACATTTCTCAAAAGTACAATTATCTGTTGGAGTTCATCAGTATTCTTCCACATCAAAATATGAATGAAATCTTCTTGGTCTACATGTCACTATGGAGATTCCACTGAGCTGGTTTTTCAGAAAAGTTTGGTCTTCGTTCCATTTCTACTACTAACTAGCTATGGGACCCTGAATAATTCACACAACTTCTCTCTGCTTCAGTTCTTTCATCCAACAAATACGCCCCTGTGAACCAGATATACCGTGGTTAGGCATCTACCCACAAAATGGTTAAGATGGAAAAGTCCCATAAAAACCAAAATATTTATAGCAGCATTTTTTTAATACCAAAAACTTGAAAACAAAGTAGACATATTATTTAGGAAATGGTTAAAAAGGAGGACTAGGCTCTGTGAATATTATTGGGCCATAAAAAACAAAAAATATGAAGAAGATCAAGAAATATGGGAAGGGTTCTAGGAACTGAGACAAGGTGAAGTAAACAGAACCAGACAACTGACCAGAACAACATAAATGGAAAGGACAATTTAAAAAAAAGAAACAAAGCACTCTATCATTAAAATCAACAAACTTGGCCTTGAAGAAGAGATGAGAAGATGTATCTCTCCTCTGTTGGCGAGGTGAAAGATAATGGATGTAGAATATTGAAAAACATACTATCAGAACCAGTTGATGTAAAGATTAATATATTCCCTCTCTTTTTAGTCTTTGTTACAAGGAATGGCTCTCTGAAAGGGAAAGAGGTTTGGAAATGAAATCTATCAATTAAAAAAATTAACAAGTGTTTATGAAATGCCTTCAGAACCACACAGGGCCATTTGGGACTACTGGCATACATGAGGATGACCTGGCCCCTGCTAATAGCCACCCACCCTAACTGATTCCTTTAATGTTGAGAGGTTAAGCAGCAGCTTTAGCAATTCTCTGATCCTCAAGATTGTTCTACTAGTTCTGGACCAACAGCAGGGAGAGTTTACATCTTTGGACTATTGCCTGGGACTCCCTTGTGTCCAATCAGTGTAGAGAGGAGGATGAGGACACCGCGGCATCCTCAGTCACTGAACTGTTATCAGCATCAGGTCAGCTGAAGTTATAAACAGCCAATTAAAAACTGTCACCAATTTGATGAACTGCTCGTCCAGTCGGTGCCGTTGATGGAAAAAAAGGACAGGTATGGCTTCTCCTTCCTGCACCCCAAATTCCAGTTTTTAGATTAATACTTTTTAGAAGATCAAAGGAAATAATCCAGGTAAAGCAATCTTCAAATCTTAAAGCAACATCTAAAGGGTTATTAGACTACCCATGATTGTTTCTAGGTCTGCATTAGCACAATAATAGCTATGACAATAGCTAACATTTATTTAGCTCTTTTAAGTCTGCAAGGCACTTTACAAAAGTTATTTCCTGATCCACCAAACAATCCAGTGAGGGAGGTATCATTATGATCTCCATTTTACAGATGAGGAAACTGAGGGAAGTTAAGTGACGCGTCCAGTGTCACACCGCTAGTATGCATCTGATTCAGGTCTTCATGATTCAGCTCCAACTCTTTATGTACTGCATCACCTACTACATACAACTTCAGAAGGAAAGGAGAGATCTCCATGAGGCAGAATCGGTTGAATAAGCTTTTGAAATACTGAAAAGGATTGAATTGTTGGATAGAGAGAAAGGCATTTCAGTTGATGTGTAAGTGAGCAGGATGGAAAGTTGGAAGACATCTGAGTAAGGATCTCTGGCAGAAGTAGAGGGGATGTTAGGGAGTAGTAAGGAATGAGGTTACATAAATGTTTGGGGTAGGATAGACATATAATTGACTGAGGACCTTGAATGTTAGACTAAGGAATCAGGTTAAAAGGAGGCCATTGTAGATTCTCTACCAGGACAGTGGCATAAAAACAGGGTTAGCAAAACATTATCCTAGGTGCTAATTCAGGAATGCCTGGGATAGGGAGAGCCTGTAGGGATGGGTACCAGCTGGGAGGCTATTTCAGGAACCTTAGTTGGGATATATGTAATACTTTTCCTAACTAAGGCAACTGTGTAAATAAGGTGTAAAGGTAGCGTAGCAGTTAGGTGGCATAGTGGATAATGGGTTGAACTTGGAGTCCAAATGAACTGAGTTCAAATTCTGCCTTAGACACTTACTGCTGTTCCATCACGTATGACTCCTTGTGTCCCCATTTGGGGTTTTCTTGCCAGGGATAATGGACTGCCATTTCCTTATCTAGTTGATTTTACAGATGTGGAACTGAGGAAACAGGGTTAAGTGACTTGTCCAGAGTCACACATGTAGTAAGTATTTAAGCCCAGATTTGAACTCAGGAAGGTGAGTCTTCCTGACTTTCAGCTTACCACTCTATCTACCTCACCACCTAGCTGCCCTGAGACGCTTACTAGCTGTGAGATTTTGGACAAGTCACTTGATCTTTCTTGCCTCAGTTTCCTTTTCTATAAAAGAGAGATGATAATAATAACCACTCTCCCATGGTTATGGTGAGGACTAAATGAAATAACATATGTACATAGCTCTTTGCAAACCTTAAAGTGCTAAATAAATGCCAGTTGTTTTTATCTTTATTGTCTTTAAGAAAGAACAGTGAACCTGGAGAACAATTTGCTTGATTATCACAGCAATGTAAAGGAAAACTCTAGAGGGACTTTAGAAGTCCGACTTCCAAGGCCTGACGGAGAAGGGTGCCTTCTCTGTCTCTTGCCTACATTGTCCAACACAGTTAAAGGACTGATTTAAGTACCTCTTGGTCCCAAGGGATGATTCTGCTGTGACTGAAAGGAATCATGGGAAATTGGAAGCAATGTGAAAAAAGTGTCAAACACTTAAGAATGTTTGACTGAAGCATTTAAGAATGTTTTATTGGTGACTACCTTGCTCTGAGGGACTATGAATGGAAAAAGCATCAAAGAGAGCCCCACCCCTTAGAATGGAAGCTTTCTGAGGGCAAAGAATGCTTCATCATTTATTTCTGTAACCCCAGAACTTAATATCCCTGTTGAATTTAGATAACAAAGATGTGATCCTAGACTACTGGGAGATGATACTGATGCTTCTAAATTTCTTTTTAGCTCTTTATATTCAACCAACTCCCTCCCAAATAACTGCACTGCATTAGGTTCCGGGGTTACAGAAATAAATGATGAAGCATTCTTTGCCCTCAGAAAGCTTCCATTCTAAGGGGTGGGGCTCTCTTTGATGCTTTTTCCATTCACAGTCCCTCAGAGCAAAGTAGTCACCAATAAAACGTTCCTAAATGCTTCTTAGTATTTTAACAAAATCCCATTGTGTTTTAACCATTTATGACATCAAAAATTAAGCTGCAATTTTTTGGTAGAAGATGCCTCAGTTTCCTCTACAATGTACCTGTCTCCTCTTTGTCTCAATCTCTTATGAAACTTGAAAAGAATTTGAAAAAGATCATATACTAATTAAATGCAATATTATTGTACCATAAGAAATAACAAGATAGTTTCAGAGACACCTAGAAAGACTTCTTTGGAATGATGTAGAATGCAGGAAGAAGAACCAGGAGAATAACGTATATGTTAACAACAGCAATGTAAAGAAAAACAACTTGGAAAAACTTAAGAACTCAGATCAATGTAATGACCATCCATGAACTGATGGTGATGCACACTTCCCCACTTCCTGACAAGACAGGCCATAAATTCAAATTGGAGAATGAGACATAGGATTTTTGGAAATGAGCAATGTGTGGATTTGTTTTACTTGACCTTGCATAGTTGTTGAAAGGATTTTGCTTTCCTTCTTTTTCCAGTTTGGGAAGGGGGTTGATTGAATATAAAGAGCTAAAAAGAAATTTAGAAGAAAACAAGAAGAAAAGCTGGAAGGCATCTTGGACAAGGAGGTCAGCTTGAAAGTTGGGTGTTGAATTTCATATGCTATAAAAAAAATCAAGCCCTACACAATAAAGATTCACAGTTTCAGGTACAATCTTCTCCTTCAGTTTTACAATGTTCATGGAAATGTTTGTTTTATTTGGTGTTAAAGTCAGGATTAGAAAGGGAAGGAAGCTGAACTTTGCATGCTGTGTAAATAGGTCTAAATAGGAAAGATAAAGAGCACTTGAAATTTGGTGACACTATTTTCTACCTGGATTTGACTTCCACCTCTACCCTTAACTAGACGTATGACCTTCATCAAGTCATATAGATTCTCAACACCACAGTTTCCTGGTTACCAAAGGGATAGCTGTTTACCTCACAGGTAATTGTGAAGATAAATGGAGGTCACTCTTGTGAAAGTATGCACATTACAAACATAAATTATTATTTGTTAGAGTAGCAGAAAGTAGACTTAGAAGCATGAGTCCTATGCTTGAACCCCAGTTCAGATGGAGACAAATGGATTATTATGGTAAAATTAATTAATTTCTTTGAGCCTCTGTTTCTTCATCTATAAAATGGAAATACTAATAGTCCTTCCACTTATCTACCTACCTACCATGGTTAAGAGGAGCAAATGAAATAGTGTTTGTTTTAATCTCTCTAAATGTGATCTGTTATTATTAGAGACAGAGGAGGAAGGTGGGTCAGCCTCATTCATAACCTCCCCATTACCCTTGAGCCTTCACTTTCTCTCAGCCCACATATTGAATCAGTTGCCAAATCCTCAACATATCTCTGCTTCTGATCTCATCTCTTCCCTCCCAAGGCCTCCTTCATTCCCTTATCACCTCTCACCTAGACTATTACAATCTCCTCCTAATAGGTCTCCCCACTTTAAGCCCTATCCCCCCTAATCCATTCTCCATATGCGACTGCCAAAGAGATTTTCCTAAAGCCCAGGTCTAACCAAGTTACTCTCCTACTTCATAAATTCCAATGGCTCCCTCTTCCCTATAAGATCACATATAAACTCCTTTGTTTGGCTTTTAAAGTCCTTAACAAGCTGCCCTCAACCTACATTCCAGCCTTATAATACATGACTCCCCTTACCACACTCTGAAGTCCATCTACAATACCTTCTTGCTGTTCCTGACACATTATATCATCTCCTATCTCCTTGCCCCTCTCAGGACTGGCCGTTTGCATGCCTGGAATATACTCCTTCCTGAGTTTCCTTTAAAATTCAACTCCAGTAACACCTTCTACATGAAGTCTGATTCTGTTCCAACCCCCCAGCTGCCAGCATCCTCCTCCTCATTACCTGATACTTATTCGTATTATACATATATATGTATATATATAATCTGTTATCTTCCTCAATAGTTAATATGTGTGTACCTATATGTATATGGGTGTACATATATGCATATGTGTGTGTGTGTATACACACACACACACACACACACACACACAAACTCTGTCCATCTGCTATCTTCCTCAGTAGATGATCATTTCACTGAGGACAGGAGCAGTTTCATGCCTCGCACATAATAGGACTTTAACTAATGTTTGTTGATATATTGAAAGAAAATGATCCTTCAGCCCAACCCTGGTCCTAGCACTGAATTGAATTAAATCCCAAGACAATGGAATTTCATATGCTATGTGGTTTTGCTGTAATATCCTCTGCTGTTCCAAATGACACCATATTTTTGGCATTTAGACATTAAGCATGCACCTTATACGGGCAAGGCACAGTACTAGGCACATGGACACATTCTGAAATACAACAGATTTTTTTAAAAAATCAAGATCATGCCAGGAGATAGTAAATTATCCTGCAAATCAGTAATAGGCAAAAGAAAACTGGATTCATTGTGAAACTTACTAAGGTTTGTCCTCTCCAGAGGGTTACAAAAAGAGACCCTTTTTGGTATCTGGGACAGGCAGAAAGGAGAAAACAACCCCTTTTCACCTTTCAGTCTAAACAGAACACTAACCATGGTGCTTAGCCAACTTTTCTCTGAGCAACCCATAAAAATTCTTAAGGTTCTTAACCTTCCTGAGGAAAAAAAAAACACCCCAACCTTGGTTGACTATAAAGTAAACACGCAGCATATTCTCAATATTATGGGCATCTTTAAGCAATTTCTCACACTTATGATGCATTTATTTTTATGTAAAACAGATGCATGTCTTTGGGGGTAAGCCACGTCTTTTATTCTTATATTGTGAAAGTCCCTTCTAATTAAAACAGGAAATACAAATTTCCTCGTCTAGTTCTAAGGATAAAGCCCACTTAGCTCGAGCAGCTGTCGGCAGTTTCTCATGGAACCTTCCTAAACCATTCATAACTTGGTACTGAACTTCCATTTCTGAAACACCTCTGGAATGCCAATTTCAGATTATTTGGGAGATACCACAGCGCCCCTGGCATCAAGATTAAACAGCCGAACCCAGCCTAAAGGGAAGAAAGTCCTGGCTTCAAGATGATTCTGGGGTTGCTCCGAGGTCTGAGTAGGGGCCGAGGGGAGATGAAAACATTCTAAGGAGAAAAGGTCTGTGGACAGAAGCATTAGGGTGAAGAGTGTGTTAATGAATTTCTTTCTTCTTTTTTTTTAAAGCAATTCTTCTTTCAACTGTTTTGCATTATAACCTAAATTACAATTAAAAATAATCCTGACCCAGGCTTCTAATTAAAACATGTACTAAGTTCCTCGACTGACCACAGTAAAGGCCAAGCAGACTCCAAACCACTTCCTTTGCATCAGACCCTCCTTACGTCTTTCATTTGGGTGAATCATATGTGACTGATAAAATGGGATCCTACTAGAAATGGGAGCATTAAGGCTCTAGTAAATTTATAAACTTGTTTTAGTTTCTTCCAGAAGTGATTAGATATGGGTATCTAGTGGGTAGGCTAGGGTTTGTTTTTTCCAGACTTGTCAGACCTGGATTAATATTCCTACAAATTGCACTTTTGGAATGGTCAATTAGTTCTAGTTAAACAGCTTTTGACAGGAGAGGTGTTAGGGGGAGAGGAAAGGGGAGGAGGGAGGGAGTGAGTGATTGGGATGTCAGAAGATGCCTGCAGGTTATCACCCTTAGGGATCAGTAGAGCTTTCAGCTTTCCAAACTTGATATATTCCATTGGTTCCAAGAGTGAAGTCTTTCTGAATGTCTTAGCCAATCCCCTAACTATGCATGTGTTCTTAAAAAAAAAAAAATCAGCATTAATTGGGAGTGATCAGAATATGAAAGAGACTTTGTGTGGTTTATTACATAAAGAGTGATCATATAGTAATCTTGAATAATTTGTATTTTCATTACCCATAATTCCTATTTAAACCCTGTCCCCATCAGAAAGCATTTTGTTGTTAAAATACAAAACACACAGAAACCCCACTAAAAGGCTGTTTTCCCATATAATTCCAGTCTTATTTGGACTTCCAGCTAAAGAATTCTTAATCCAATTCTGCAAATTCAGCAAAGTTAAGGGTCTTGCCTTAAAACAATAAGTATACTAACTAGCAACTGAAGTGTCAACAATACCTATGGAAACTTTAAAAACCAGTCAGGGGCCAAGGGTTACACCCCTGATCGGGTCAGTAAACATGGCCATCAGGTTGGTTAATAAACAGCAACTACCCTTTTCAATTACAGCAATAAATTGTTCAATGGGTAAAGTGTCCACAGGCCTGCTCCAAACACCTTGTGAACTGTTGAATTAGCAAACTATTGCATCATTCAGCAAACAGACATTGGCAAGCAGGGGAAGACAGGGTCCCTTAAGAATTAGCTGTGCTGATATTCCAGTCTACTGGCTTTTTTAGAAGGGAGCATACTCTGTCCATTTTTCTCTTTTTCAGTTTCAGAAGTTCAAATGAGACACATTTTTTCTCATTTTGTGAAGGTTGCCACAAATACGTAAATACACCAAGTGGTTTCCAACCAATGAGTCTTAGAGCAAACAAGGTCATCCGTTGGTTCAATCTATATCAGGGCTTTTCAACCTGGGGTCTGTCAACCTTTTTTTTCTTTTAAATATTTTGATAACTCTATTTCCATAAAATTGGTTTCCTTTGCCATTCTGTGGACCTGACTTTATGAATTTAAAAGCACTGTTCTCATAGTTGGTTGTTGTCCTTAGTAAAGCATCCATATGTTCCACCAGACTGCCAAAGGGGTCCATGGCACGAATAAGGTTAAGAAACCTTGCTCTAGTCCCAGGAACAAAAGGGTATGATAAGGCAGGAAGCTCATCAATCTTCTTCAGCACACTGATGGCATTTGTACACAACAAATATATCTAAATTAAAGGAGAAAAACAAGAACTCACCCACCAACTAAATCTGCTTCGTGTTTCACTATAGGGAAAACCAGAATGAGTTCTGACATTTTTAAATCCTGTAGTTATTCAAAGACACAGAAGTCATTAAGAAAGTGACTCTAATGACTCATCTGGGCCAAAAAGAAACCTCCATTGTGAATTGATAATCAGCCAATCAAGCTTGGAAGTAGGACAAGCATTGAGGTAGGAAGGGGTCAGAAGTTTATAGGGAAGTAAGAGTTTATAGGCCAAGCCCTATGCTCCCTGATGGAGGGGTTCCACCATCTTGGTGAGTTAGGATTGTCTCTACCATTGCGAGAAGAGTGGGCAAAGTCCTAAATCACTAAGACCGACAAGTTCTAGGTGATGCTGAGTGTGGGGAAATGTTCTTCAAAGCAAAATTCTTCATCATTCAACTAGGTACAAACCCTGTCTCCATTGTGTGCCTTGCTTCCTAGTCCTGATGAGTGGGATGCTAATCTCAAGCTAGCAGGCTAGTATTTCAATTAGTCATTTATTATAGACACATTGTGATACACTACAAATCCTTCTGGATTGGGAGCTCCCAGAGTTCAAATCACAACTCTTCAACTACCTTACTCATGTAACCATGGTGGAGTCACTTCACCATCTCTGGGCTTCAGCTTCCTCATTTGTAAAATGAGAGAGGTTGGACTAAACCTGAGTTTAACAGCATGAGATCTGTGTTTGTTTTTTAAATATTTTGACAATTATATTTCAATATAAACATTTGTCTTGTAATTAATAATAAAATAATAATTCCATGTATTTTATCCATTTAAAAACTTGACTCTGAAAAGGGTCATAGACTTCACAAGACTTTCAAAGGGATCCATGACACATACACAAAAGACTCAGAATCTGTAAACTAAAGCATCTTTGAGCTCTCTTCCAGTTTTACATCTGTGATCCTCTTTGTATCCAGACCACTGAATGCACTGATTTCTGCCTCCTCCATTTGTTTCCCCTACAGGGCATCTATAGCTTTACTAAGACTTTTTAGCTTTCTGTTCTCAACCATAGATTCTCCTTTGCAAATTCATTATTTTTTACTTTAAAAATTTCTTCTAATTTTCCAATGAAAATTCCTCTAATTTCTTCCTTTAAAGTCTTCCAGCCACTCTCATCGTCTTTGTGGCCAGTCCATTCTCTTCTCTGGGGTTCTATTTGCAGTCAGTACAATCCTGTCCTTCTCCTACCCCATGGATTTTAATGGTATGAGGAGCTGTTTCTTGCTTGCTCATTTCCTCAGTCTCTCTATTGTTGTTTCCTCCCCTATTCTCCGGGCATTTCCTTCGTGAGGATTTCTTTCCTTTCCACTTCTAATTGCTGTGTAGTTTATTTGGGGCATGTCTAGCTGCCTTAAGGTGATGAGGACTGGGGCTGCTGTACACCATGTCCCACAGTCATTTTGCTGAGAAGGCCCTATGTTTAACAATGAATCCCTCTGTGGGTTGGTTAATCAAGAGTTGACAAGAACTGGTTATCCAAACTGTGGTGCTAATGAGGCCAAGGTCATTGGTTCAATCCCCATAGGGGCCATTTGGTTTCACTTGGTCCCTTGGTCACAGCACCGCAGTCCTAATCCATCATCATCCCTGCTGAAGCAATTCAAAAGTCTACATACTACTATGTCTGGATCTGATTTCGCAAATAAAGGAATATATGTTTTGGTCATAAAGGTAAAATACATTTTAATTTTTTTCTTTGGTGTGTAAAAGGGTTAATAAAAATACTGTATTAACTATCCTCTACTTCTTTGGAAGAAATTAGGCGTATTATTAATGAATATTAAGTACCTCCTCCACCCCCTTGGCCCTATACAAACAAATCAGGCAGATTACGGTGCTTGCCTACCAGAAATAGACACAATACATGAAAGTTGAGGACAGCAATACAGATTGATATACAACAGGGCAAACTTGTCAGAGTAAAGGCAGGAAAAATAAAGAGGAGAGAGAGTAAGGTCAATAAATCAGTAGTTAAAATTATTCTCTATATAGAGGAAAAGGCAGCTAGGTGGCACAGTAAATAGTGTCAAGCTTGGAGTCAGGAAGACTCCTCTTCCTGAGTTCAAATCCAACCTCAGATGCCTATTTGCTTGACCCTGGGCAAGTCACTTCACCCTGATTGCCTCAGTTTCCTCATCTGTAAAATGAACTAGAGAAGGAAATGGCAAACTACTTTAGTATCTTTGCCAGGAAAAACCCAAATGTGATCATAAAGAGTTGAATATGACTGAGAAATGACTAAACAACAAATATAAAAAAAAAATGTGGGACATTGGCTAGAAAATCCATCATATTCCTTCAACTCAGGAAAGAAAAACTTTTTGGACAGAGAAATGCTCCTTGAGGGAAAGGACTATCTTTTGCCTCTATTTGTATCCCTAGCACTTGGCACAATGCCTGGCACATGGTAGGTGCTTAGGAAATGTTCATTGATTGACTGATAGAGAAAACAGAAGCTCTTTGCCAGGACTTGGACTTAATAAACAGGAATTTTAGTCTCTGATTAAATGGATAATTATGAAATAATGTAGATTAATTTGTTAGACATTAAAAGGCAATACGGTGTATATATACACACATATATGTACACATACACACACATATGCATACACACACACACACACACACACACACACACACACAGTAGAAAGAGCACTAAACCAGGAAGGAAAAGATTAGGGTTTTTCAGACTCAACTACTAATTAGCTTCAGCCTTTTAGGCAAATCTCTTAGTTTCTCTAGACTTGTTTCTTTAGTCATAAAATGAGGTGGTCATACAATCTCCCAAGTCCCTCTGGGTCCTAGGATTTCTCTCTCTCTTTTTGTTAACAAGGTAACAAACAGGATTCATGTTTAGTGGAAGGACAGTATTTTTTCTACTCTCTCTTCACACATATATGACCATATATTATCACATAAAAATTTTATAGTTAAAAGTAGAAATATTAAAAGTATCCTTTTCCTATCATAATTCAATAAAAATATATATTTAATAAGGGACTACAGAAACATAGATTAAACACTAAGTGGAGATTAAACAACTTAATCTTAAAGAATGAATGGATTGAAGAACAAACCATGGAAACAAAAATTTCATTAAAGAGAATGACAATATTGAGACAACATATTAGAGCTGATGGGATACAGCAAAAGCAGTGATTAGAGGAAAACTGATATCTCCAAATGCTTATATCAATAAAACAGAGAAAGAGCAGACTAATGAATTGGGAATGCAATTTAAAAAAAAAAAACTTAAAAAATCAACCAAACAAATTGAAAATCCTCAATTAAGCCTAAATTAGAAATCCTAAAAGTTAAAGGTGAGATTAAATGAAGAGGAAAAAAACCCACGATGAATTAATCATATATAAGAGATCCAATACTATTGACAAGGATCACAACCGTATCTTCAGAAGTTGCTTCTGCCGCTAATAACAGCGATGATAACGTCAATAATTAATAATAGATTGGTGGACGCCCTAGCGATCAGCCTCACTGAGCTCAGTTAGGTTAGTCCTGTGATTATAGGCATAATTCACATCTGGTTTGTACTCAAGAGTTTTCCCAGATTACTAGTACCTGCCAGGTCTTGTTGTCCCCTGGCATAACTTTGGAGAACCCAGGGTCGCAATCTTACCCCAAGGAGACATAAGAGTAGGATTTGCCCGGCACATCTAAAAACCCCAAGAAGACAAAGGCAGGCAAATAGTAATGTGGCTGGGAATTTTGGCACGTCTGTGACCACAATATAAGTAGGAAATGCCGACTTTCAAGAAAGATTAAGAGAAGCAAATCATTCCTTTTGAGTGAAAAAAAAAAAAGGAGCGTGTAGGAGTATGTAGAAGACTGCATGTTTAATAAAGTCTTCTGGAAAGTACCTGAACTTAAATCCGCAGGCAATCTTGTTTATGTAAAGGGTATTTGAAATAGCTTAACCTTCAAGAAGGCACTACAGTCTAATATACTGAAAGCAAGAGGCAGCCATGGCATAGTAGATAGAACTGTCCTCAAGGCCAGAAAGACCTACATTCAAGTCTTGTCTTTAACACAAACTGGTGGTGTGAACCTGGTCAAGTCACTTGACCTCTCAATATTTCAGACATTTCCCTAAGGCTATATATTATAGAGAAGGTATAGTTACTTACATTGGTAGAGTTTCCTCTACCAATGAAATCAGTCAGTTATCTTGAAAATATACTGTTGTTCCACCTTGCTATATCGGAAAGCAGTAGTTGGACTGATTCTGCAACTTGTTCAGTCATTCAGTGTGCCTGACTTTTTGTGACCCCGTGGACTTTTCTGTCCATGAGATTTTCTGGACAAAGATACTGGAGTGGTTTGTCATTTCCTTCTCCAGTGGATTAAGGCAAATTGAGGTTAAGTGACATGCCCAGGGTCGCACATCTAATGAGTGTCTGAGGCTGGATTTGAACTCAGGTCTTCCTGACTCCAGACCCAGAGCTTTATCCACTGAGTCTCTAGCTACCTCCTACTGCAACTAGGACCTCTACTCCAAATTCAAAAAGGAGTAACGAAAAACACCTATCACAATTTGCTACTTGTTCATAATTTTTAAGATCTCAATAAGAACTTGTTCATTCTACATTACCATTACTGCTTAGACTCCAGAGATTATTCTATATGAACTTTCCACTCAAAGTACTGTAATCACTTAGAAAAATATATGAGGCTATTTTATAATTGAGTCCTATAAGATAGACAGGCAGGCATTGATGGGTTGGAATCTAGATCGTTGGGAGGGGGGTGTTGGAAGAATTCTGCCTCACCCACTCCCATCAATGAGTTCACAGATCTGTTGGAATATTTGTCTGGTGCTACTGTGAAAACGAACCATAGAAGACCCTTTAATTCTCACTGACAGCCAAATGATATCCCCACCCCCAAAGGACATCCTAAAAGCATACCCACATTTTGCTCATGTGCTAGTATAAATATCTGCTTTTCCTTTTTTAAAAAAACTAAACTTAGAAATATTTAGGTCAAACTAACAGATTTTGAAAATAGGAACACTATTTGTTAAATTCCAGATTATCATGATTTGTGCTATATAATTTAAGACAACTCAATTTTTTTAGTTTAAAACTTTACAATAGTCAAACCGAAGGGGCGGGATTTAAAAAAAAAAAAATCCTTCAAATCTAGGGGAATCTGCCCTAATTTGAACTAAAGCTTTCACTTTTTTGGACTTGCTAATGCAAAACTTATTAACACTATCAGGAGAAAAGCAGGAAGTGAAACTGGACTAGGCTTGTCTCAACTAGTTCAAAGTTGATGAAACAACAAATTTTAATCATTTCGGTTAAAACAACCTGCAAGAAATGATTACTGTTTAAGAATGATCTTTTAAACAGCCATTTCAAAAGATAAACATGTTCCCCTTGTTCAGGAAAAAAAAACCCAAACCTCTGTGAAAGGATTAAGACATTGGGGGGAAGGAGCAAGGTGGGGAGAATGCTATAATGCTAAGGATGCTGTTAAGTGTTAAATATCCAAATCTGATACCTTTTGAAAGGAGAAAAAAGTTTGGAACTGTTTTGTTCGTTTAACATGCTGGTTATTATACAGAGTCATATAATGAGAACATCTACATTTTATTCTTTTGTGAACGACAAGTTAGCAAGCACTAGAATTTGAAGAAAGACTAGAATTATAAGTGGATTTCTGAGATAGTTTAAAAGCTTTAATCCATGACATCTATGTCAGAGCAAGCTAGAACAATAAAGTGATGAATTTTAATATATAGAGAGACTAGCTATAACCAAAAAGAAAACCTATAGAGAGATACCTTCTTATAGCAATGAATATTTGTCAAATTGTACTCCAAAAAAGCTTAGAAAAGCAAACCCAGCACCCAGCAGTCTTACAAAGAGGATGCCAGGCATTTTCAAGCAGAATGCGTTCACCCCAAACCCTCCAACTCACCTTTTCTAAAAGTAGTTTTTGCTTTCCATAAAGAAAACTTCAGGTTTCACACCAGTCTTAACCCCCCATCCATTTTGAGTCTCCAGGGTCCCAGTCTTCAGAATCTTCCTGGAAAAGTCATCTTGTGGTCCACTTTCTCCCACTTTTTCTTTATAAGTAGAATAAAGTTATGTCAGCTATCCTAAGTGAACCCTTAGCGGCATCATGCACCTGTTTGGACAACGGTCAGTTAAAGAAGCACACTAACAGCTGAGAAAGTCAGGGCAGCTAACCTATGAACTTAGCCATTTACAGAAACATCTCCCCTTCTTGCCTTTCTTCATTTGAAAATAGTAGTTGAAGTAACATGATTCCTCTCTTTCCTGTTTGAAGAGACAGTGAAAGCCCTCCTGCTGTATACTTCTACTAGACTCTCCTAGTCTGGGCAATGATTGAAAACTCCAATCCTTGGGTTTACCACATGAACCTAGGTCTGCAGGGGAAAGACCTATCCTATCGTGGTCATATTTGTTTAAGTAGCACCCATCCAACTGAGAGTTAACCATTAACATGGCTCAAATTACTTGCCCCATATTATTCATAAAGTGATTTTCCTCCGTTCAGCTCTTTAAATCAATTCTTCATCTTTCTAATCTTTCTTACGTACCTTTACAGATGGACACCACTGGTCAAAGAGTGAAAAGAATCAGGCTGTTATCTGGAGGAATATACAATCTAGAGCCATGCCAGGCAAAACTGACCTTCCTATACTGTATCCTTGGAGAAAAATAGAATATAGAATATGCCCCTAGCTATTCTGTAGTTACAGAACTAAATAACTGGGCACCCAAATGTTGAGCTGATTTTACTTGATTGATCATCCAAACACAAAGTCCCTGGATCTTATTATCAATCTCTTGTAGAAAGAGACTCATTTTTTAAAAAAGGACAATGGTGAATAATTATTTTTCACTTGTTTTTTCTTCTTATTCGGAACTTGTAAAGAGTGCTTCTTACTGAATGTGGGGGATATTTTTCTTTATTTTACTTACTATGTTGAAGGAAAAGAAAAACATGTATAACAGGGCCACCAGGGTCATTTCCCAAAGTTATCCTATTTAATCAACAAAACTATTTTAGATTCTTTGGCTACAGGATGCATATTTTGGTATTTTGGTGGAATGAGCAAACAGGGAGATAATGATATGCCAAAAGGCTTAGCATTGTAAGAATCTAGATCACAGGAACATAGACTTAAGAGGTCATTCATTCCAACTCCCTTACTTTTAACATATCATGATCTCGAGGCCCAGGACACTCAGGTAGCAACTAGCAGTCAGAATTTTTACCCAGGTTCTAGGACTCCAAATTCACCACTACACCACAGTATGAATTTTTTAAAAAAAGAAGTTATACTTCTCACCTCAAAAATTCTGTCAACTTCTAGATATTACTCTTAAATTAATTTTATTCTTGTCTGTAGTGATTTCTTCTTAAGGTCAACCATTTCAGTTAAGTCCTCACTATGTTTTAACTTGCCCTCTTCTTCTCTCTAGCTAGAGGGAAGCTCAGTAACTTAAAAATTCAAATTCAATACATGCTTTACTTTGACTTTTAGAAAAAAATAAATTTTAAGAAATGGGTAGAAGCAGCTTGGTATTGTAAATAGGGTGACATTTGGAGTCAGAAATACCTATTTTCAAATCTCAGGTTTGCCACAGATTATAGTGATTCAACTTCTTTGATTCTCTTTCCTCTTCTAAAAAATGGGAATAATGTGGTGAAATGCTTTGGTTGTAATTAAAGTAGTGGGACTCAGGTGGAAGACTGAATTAAATAATCTCAAAAATTCCTTTGAACTGCAATACTCTATGACCCATTTAAGAGTCCTGGAAGCCAAATAAGTGCTTAGGTACAAGGAAAAATAGGATGACTATGAAAATAGATTTACCAAAAAAAGCCCAGGGTATAGTTCAGATATTAATTCATTTATCTACTCAACATATACTTATTATAGTGACTGGCAACAGATATGGATTTATTCCATGCTAAATGATTTAATTTATTTAGTACTTGCCACATTACAAAATCACGGTGCCAGGCACTACATGGCATACAATATTCTATAAAATATAGTCCTGGCATTCAAGAAACAAAATTTAGCAGGTAAGATAAGAAAGGTAATAAAAGATTACACAATTTACTATAGCATGAGGTAGATTGTATATGATAATTGTTCCAGGAATATAGAGGAGGTGGAAAGTTTTTCACCCTGGGGTGGTCAGGGAAGGCAATAGAGAAGGTACCATTGGAGCTGATTTTTGAAAGCCAGGTGGGATTCCAATAGACAAAAATGGCCAGAGAAGAGGCATTCCAAACATTAGCAAAGGTGAGAAGGAGTCCTGTGACTTGTGATGTCACTAAGCAGTTCTATTTGATTATGGCATTAGGTCAGAGAAAAAAGAAAGGTAATGACTGTAGGATAGATTTGGACTATACTGTGCAAGGAAAAGCTAGCATCCTTTTCATGGAGAAGTAATGAAAAGGGAAAGAAGAGGGAGGAAGGAGACTTAGGAATATAGCAAAGACAAAGTTTCTCAACTGTGGGACATGACAACAGAAACCATCCCCTATATGTGGAATGTGCTACTTCCCTCCCTTTTCTGACTTTCAGAATCTTTCAAGACTCAATTCGGTTGTCTTCCTCAAAGCCTTTCCTGTTCCCCTCCTCAGGTGGAAGTAAGTTTTCCCTTCAAGTTTTCCTAGAGTACCTTGTCTGAGGCTCTTAATTACTGCCACCCCCTTCACTTACCCTTCAGTTAAATACTTATCCATGTATATGTGTACACTAACCCACCACCTCCATACCCAAAAAATAAACTTCTTGATGAGGGCAGGAACATAGTATCATTTTATCTTTCTATCCCAAGCACCTGGCATAGTGGCTTACATACAGTAGGCAATTAATGTGTGTTAAATGATTCCAGTGACAGAATCCCACAATCCGAGAGATGGAAGGTACCTCAGTGGCCATTTCGTTCAATCCACATAGGAAAGAAATCCTCATAGTAATAAAATTGACCAGTGGTTGTCCAACCTCTAATGGAAGACCCCCTAGGAGGGGAAACCTATTATCTCTCAAGGCATTCCATGCCTCTTTTCGACAGCTGTCATGGTTAAGAAGTTTTCCCTAATATGGAGTCTAACTTGGTCCCTTCACAAATTCTACCTCTTGCTCCTAGTTCTGTTCTTTGGGATCAAACAGAAGAAATCTAGTCTTTCAAAGAGCTGAACATAGATATATTCCCCATGAATATATGGGGAATGCTCAATTCTTTTAGTTGATTCTCATATATATGCTCAATTCTTTTAGTTGATTCTCATATATAATAAACTCAAGGTCCTTCATCACTCTGGATGATCTCTTCTGGACATATTCAAATCCATCAATGTCTTAAAACCAAAGAATGAGTGAGAAGAAAGTGAATTTATCACCTAATGTAATGTAAGGAAAAAAACAACATTAATTGTAGAAACTGTTTCTGTACTAATTAAGTGAGATGCACAAAAAGGATCTAGGAGAGGAAAAGAGAACTGCTATCGATCTGTCCTGTCTGCTTAGGGAATGTTAGTGGAATTTTGCAGTTTGGATCCAATTAATACCTTGACTATACAACACTGTCTCATTAAAAATGTCAGAAAGAAAAGTAGAAAAACATTCTGCTCTCCTTCTTCCAACTAAGAGGAAAAAAAAATCTTTGAATACTATGACATGGAAAGAGTTAAACCTGAACAAGGAAAAAAAGTAAGAACAACAGAGAAAAAAAAGAACCCTCTCCTAGCTTTCTGACCCTCTGTATTCCATAAAACAAGTTTCTTTCGTGATAAGACCCTTTGCTGACCAAACAAGCGCATTTTACTGCAGGGTTCACTGATTGAACTAAAGCTGTCTTTCTCAAGGATACCCATATCAATGCAACCAAGAGCCATAAAATTGTGAAATTAAGAGAAAAGCTGGCTAAGTCAAATATGGGCTTTGTTTAGTACAATGCTTTTTGTTGATCTGAGCAAAAAACTATTACTGGAATCATGCCACTGCAGCCTGGTCAAGAAGGAGTGCCCACGCCCTGCACATTCACAGCGTTACAAGCATCTCCTTTAAAAGCGTCTCTTTTTAAGGACAGTAAGGCATAATACCGAAAGGATATGGAGACTGGGCAGAGGGACAGGCAATTTCCATTTATTCTCATGAATTACTGACGATTGCCAGATTTCAATATCTGTAGGGAACCAAGATAATTAAGAAGTGCCAATGGAGTATAAATATTAAAGTTTGCTAGCTACCAAGGAGACTCTGCCTCCTTTTAAAGCTAATTAATACAATCATTATGTTTTTAAAGCTGAAAAGGATGTTTTAGATTGTTATCATTTTACAGGTGAGGAAATAGGACAAGATGGGAAAATGAATGTTCAAGGAAGCAGACCCAGGACTAGTTCCTTAGCTCTTCTATATCCCAATCTAGAATTTCTACTCTACCCTATATATTGTGAGCAGTTATCACTGCTTACTTTTAGTAATTGTGTAATTCTGGTTCCATGGTTGACACCATCCTACGGGATTGTAGCTAAAAGACAACAAGTTTCAAAGAATGAGAAGACGGGAGGGGACACTGCAGTTGCAAACCCATTAGGTGTATTCTGTGATAAATTCAACCCAGCATTAGAAGGCATCCTATGAAGACACCACGTCGAAAGCAAAGACTTACTCTTTCTTCTCCTCTGCCGCATGCTGGCTAGCTATTTATGACAATCTCCATTACTGATTTGAAAACTGAAGTAACTGGTTAGAATGAATTGAGGCTGCTCGAGCTATAACCAAGAATGCTATTCAGTCATTTAAGGTTGATATGCTCCATGGTAAAACTTGCTGTTCAAAGTAAGAAAAGGAAATTATGAAATCCTCCATTTAAACTTAGACAACTCTATTTCATTTAGGTTATGGGTCCTAAATCAGAACTGATACTGTGTACATGGGGCATCATTAAGTGGCACAGGACACTTGGGTGAGAACTTACTATTTTCTTCAGAAATATCTTCTATAGAAGGGGACACTTAAAAATCATTTTATATGGAACCTAGTAAATAATATCTCTAGTCAGTAATGTTTGGTTTTCCCAACCATTAACCTGCTAATCAACAAAGGATTGCCAGATCTTTGGGGTAGTCTTATTTGAATTCTAGAACTATATTTTCAAGAAAGAATGTATTTCTTTATCTAACTACTCTTTGTATAGTGATATGTTCTAGATAAATGTATATATAATGATATGTTCTTTCATATATATCATATATAACCATTCTATATAGGTGTGTATGTACACATCCATATATGGGGTAGGGGGAAGAGAAAAAGAGAGAGAAAGAGAGAGAGAGAGAGAGAGAGAGAGAAAGAGAGAGAGAGAGAGAGGGAGGGAGAGGGAGAGAGGGAGACAGAGAGAGAGAGAGAGAGAACCTGTGATTTCATTGGTATATGGAACTCTCAGATGAGGAAACGCTCTCTACCAATATGGATCCAATTCTCTGCAACTTCAAGGCTTAGAGAGCTGCCCAAAGCACCGACTTGGCAAGGGTCACAAAGCTAATCTGTGTCACATGCAGGATTTGAACTCAGACCAAGTCTTGTTGGCTTTCTATCCCCTATGCCATGCTGCCTCTTCTCCCTTACTATCATAAAGAACTACAGTCAGGACCCCAGTAGAAGGGGAGTTGGCTTGATGGGTTTCCTAATATCCAAGTCACTTGCTCCTTCCTCTTGCTTCCAAACTGCAGGAAAAAGAATATCTCCCACTGTGGATGAAATACTCACTTTTCCCCTCCAGAATCTTCCAATGAAAAGTGACTCCCCACAGGACATTCCAGAGTCCTGCCCTTGAGCAGGGCTTTCTCTCTTCACAACACAAAGAATACTGGCTGCTCCACTGGAGCTACAATGTGGATCTGTGAAAGCTGTCTGTGTCAATAGTGCTATCAGGGGGATCACATGACCTGGCCTTTGTCTCCTTTCTGCTGGTGTGTTAGTGGCCATGGCCAATGATTGAGACAGGGGATGGTCAGGGATGGAAAAAGCTCAATCAGGAATCCAGCTATTAAAAGGGTAAGTAACTCACCTCTCTACCCTTCTCCCATTAGAGCAGAGCAAACTACCTACTTCTTTACCTGGGCAATTTGGTAAAGACATGGCATAGACTAAGGGGAAAGAAAAGGAAACTAGATTGACTTTATTCCAATGGAAACACAAGGCAGGTTGCATGGATCACCTTGGAGACCATCCCTCTCCACGTACTGAAAGCTAAGCCCACCTCGGTAGCAGCTGCCCCACCAGCCCAGCTTTCTCAACTTAGGCTTGGATATCAAGCTAATCAGTTTGATCTGACAGATTTTAATGAAATTAATTAAGGCTTTTCTGAATGGGCCTGATTAGCATCCTACAGAGGGTTTCTAAAGCAGCCCTGCTGCGATCAGGACTAATACTTTCCTTTCCTCTTATAATGAAGACGTCTCTATTTTGTCAGAATTACTAACGAGGGAGGGTTAGTAGCTTGGATTTTTGTTTCTTGGTTGTCTGTTGCATATTTTTTATTTTTCCCTCTTTAAAAACTAAACTTACAGATGATGGATTTGATCCATATGTTATATTAAATCTTCTATAATGGGGAAGGTTGGGTCATTATTCATAGAATTTTCTACGGCATCTTTGTTTCAGATAAATTTTGTCATCCCAAATCCCTTGCATTTAAAAGCCACAAGCACAAGCCATTGCATTTTCCAGATCCTCCCTCTGTCCTAATTCTCTCTACATCACACCCTACTTACCCTTTCAAAACAAACTGAGTAGTCAAGAAGCAGAATCCTTGTCACTTATTTTATCTAATTCTAAATTTTAAAGGACTAAGGAAAACTTCACAGAAGACAGCTGGACACCAGCCCTGTCTTTGTCACTCTATGGTTTTCAAATGCTCTGTGTACCATCAGCAAGGCTTCCGCTGGCATGATTTCTGGGCATATCCGGGCACCCTCGCTGTTACTGTTGGTTGTTTTTTGAAGATCTATGACATCATCAATGAGTGATAGCTTGACTTGTGGAGCTGTGCAATTTTCAGCTTCACTCTCTCTTCCAGAGTCATCAAAGTCCAATGGCAGGACCAAAATCAAGATGACCCAGTGGAACAGCTTGGAATACAGTGGACGACTGGCATCTTTAAGGTCTGACCAAGGTCTCATTGTTCCACAATGTTTACATGTCTACTTCAGTTGCCTTGATGGCTTTTGGAACAAACTGTTCTCTTCTGCCCATTCTGCTGGGAGAAACCTTTACATGCTTGGGGTAGATGTTTCCCTAACTCACTGGAGCCTGTTGGCCACCTTCAACCTGGTTTAGCTCACCTGCTGAGACAGTTGGTTTACTGGGGTGTGGCTACTGCACATTCTACAGCTTTTTGGTGCTACAAGTGAGAGTTGGATGACAGGTGAACACCAAAGGTAGATGAGCAATCCTGAAAAGGGTTTGGCAAGCCCTCTACCAGAGATACTAGTCCTCCCTGAACACCTTATATGTACCACACTCCAGTACCTATGTAATATAAGTTTGAGGAAGTCTCACAGGTTTAGCAAGTGCCTGTATTGTATGTGAATTATATAAAGTCAATAATAATGTATGGTCAAACTTCAAGACCTAGATTCCTGCAGAACGAGACTTTTTTTGGACATGTCAATGTGAGAATTTGTTATCCTTGAATGTGCATGTTTATAACAGGGTATTATTTTTCTTGCTTTCTCAAGAAGGTGGATGTTGAAAGGGGTGGTGGGAGGGAGAGAATGCAGATATGAAAATAAAATAAAAAACCTATGTTCTATAATGGAGCCTAGACTTGGGAAAATCAATTTTTATAAGTATGCTTATTTCCCACTGTGTTAAGTGTGGTTTCCCGATGAAGAATGTAAAAATATGCATCAAATCTTATGGACCCAATGTCAAATATTGCAAACAAGTGACTGCAGCAAAAAAGATGACCTTGGATATTAAAAGATATTTGTTAAAGAAGCAAAAATAATAATAAACATGGAGAGAGAGATCAGGAAGTAAGAGGAATCTCAGGAGCTGGAGCAGGAGCTAGGGACCAAAGCAGCCAGAGATGCAGGTTGTGTTTGCAGACCATGAAGAACGGATGGCAAGGTGAACATAGGAGCCAGAGAGGCACAGACTGCTATGATGGGCAAAGACCAAGCTGAACCATTGTTACTGCCCTCCTCTTTGGCTGAGCATTACTGGATCCCTCTGAAAGCATGTTCCTGTATTCTATTATAACTTGCTCTTTAGACAACTAGTTTTGCTTCTCATAAACATCTGTGGTTGTCAGAAAAAAAGTCAGGAATTAGGCAGAAAAATAAATTACTAAGAAAAATAAGGTTATGTTTTCCTCTTAAGATTCAAATATCCTACACACCCTAACAAGGCAGTAAAAACTCGGACTTAAGACCCACACATCCAGGTTTTGCATCCTGCTAAGGCTCCTATCTCCCTTCTTGTGCAATAGGAAATTCTCTAAGGATTAAGGCTGCTATTACCATTCACTTGGGCAACAAGCAATCACGGCAATCATGTTTTATTGGGATATTTCTTGTCTCGGTTAAGATGTTAGTATGAAGACTAACTAAGCAAAATAGGTCAGAACATGCGGATAAACACAAGGAAAGAAGGAATTCTTAAGATATGTCCTAAGGCCACATTTTCCATTTAAACCACCTCCCAGTCTTATCTATATGGGGGTTAACTTGGATTTAAACATTTCTTTCTTTTCCATTTTTTTTTGAAAGTGGACTTCTTTTGCCACTGCCTCCTTTCTATTCTATGATTTTAGTCTTGGGAGTATTAATACAAGATTAAAAAATAAATAAAATCAGAGAACTCTACTAATAAAAATATAAAGTGCTCACTGGTTTCATTTTCCTGTTATCACCTAGTTCTCATGTAAATATATAACCATCCTTTCTCTTTCCTTATCTATTGTAAGCAAGCCTCCCCACAATTCCTCCATACCCACACCCACAGAGCCTCAGAAAGAACCAAGTTTAATTTTGTTTGGGGCATTTACACCAAGTTTATTTCAGTTCATAATATAATTGTAAGGCTAGTGTTGCCAACTCGTCACTATTGTGATGACTTGACCGGTATTTTATCATAGGAACAAGGGACATCAGAGACTGTCTAGTGGATCCTAGTCATTTCGCTGATGATGAAACTGAAGCCCAGAGAGGGAAAGAATAGCCCAAAGATTACTGTAAATGACAAAGGTAGGATGTGACCCCATTTCCTCCAGTTCCAAAGCCATGGGGAACAGAAGAGCAAAAGGAATTCTGAGGAATGAAGGGGGGGGGCGGAAATGGTTGGTATGAGGCAAGAAGTAGGATTTTCACTTCCCAAAGAATCATTTGAAAGCAGTGATGAAATGCTAATGCAGGGATGAGGACCTAGAGGGTCAAGTGTAGCCTAGAGGCTATGGATTCCCAAGTGTCTTCTGTCCTCAGTGTAGAAAAGTAAAAGAAGACATTAAAAACCATCGTGGATTTTAGCCTTAGCTGCAGCAGGAGACTGAAATTAAAAAAAAAAGAAAGCCAAGCAAATACAAAGGGATTCACAAATTACATAGAGAACTGGATGTCAAGTGAGAAAAACTTTCTTTCAAATCATACTTCTGCCATGCATTAGCTGTGTGAGTCTGGGCAAGTCACTTCTATTCACTGAACGTCAGTTTCCCCATCTGTAAAATGAAGAGGTTAAAATAGATACCCTCTGAGGTTCCTTACAGCTCGAAGTCTATGGTCCTACGTTCCTATGTTTTTCAACTGTACATATCTGACCACATACAGAGACTCAGTAATTTTTTTCATACAGGCATAGACATTTGGAAAAGAAAGAAGTTGGAAGCAGGATGGTGAAAGATTTTTAAGGAGGAATTCTTTTGTCTTCTTACTTTTGCAGTCCTAAAAAATCAGGGAGCAACACAGAAAAAATAGAAGTTCTCCCTAAAGCAATAAATTAAAATCATGATGTAGATGAATGATGTTGGGCATTTTAAAGTTTTCGTTAATTTTAGAATTTCTTTATCCCAGCCTACTCCTGACCAAAAGTGAATATTCACCTTGGAGTCCAAAGTCAAAAGAAAACCGTTTAAAAAACCACAGGGTGTTATATACTCCAAGGTTCTGTCACAAAAACCCCAACTATAATGAAAAAAATATAGTTTTCCTAATAAGTAGCAAGTAGTACTAAAGAGACCTAGATGTGGGAAAAAGCAGAAATAAACAGAGATGACCTTCAGGTTTCTTGCCATCTTTGATCAAACGTTTTTCAGGTGATAGCTAGACAAATACGGGCCATTCTGAGGCAGCTATAGAATCACAAGATGAATTAGAGATGGCTACCACCCATTCATAGCCACCAAGGCCTTTTCTGATTAAATTTTCCAGACCTGAAAGTAATTTTCATGGCACCACTCCTAATTTAACTCAGCATCACGGTTCCTTGAATTGAACGGAATGAGGGGTCCATGAAAAAGGAATTTAACTTTTAAGTGAATTTGTGACAGATCCCTCCCTCACAAGTGCTTTCCAGAGTTAAAGGACAAAGAAAAGTAATACCTTCAGTAGGTGATAGCCCAGCTTGAGGAGGAAAGAAATTACCAGGTCTGGAGAGTTTCCATCAATAAGCTAATAAAATGAATTTTGGTCCGGATAAAGAAGACTATTAGGCAATTGCCTTTTTCTGAAGACAGAACTTCAAGTGTACAGTGCTTGGAGAAATGTATAACTGTTTGCATGTGATATTTGTTTCTGACTGTTTTGTGAGATAAAGTCCACATATCAGAGGTGATGTATATTTGTGAATGTTGTTTATTTGTTTTTTCACTTGTGTCTGACTCTTTGTGACTCCATCTGCGGTGTTTTTGTTTTTTTTTTTAATATAAATTTATTTATTTAACTTTTTACATTCTTTTTCACAAAATTTTGGGTTCCAAATTTTCTCCCCATTTGTCCCCTACCCCTACCCCAATACACCAAGCATTCTAATTTTCCCTGTCACTAATCTGCCCTCTCTTCTATCATCCCTCCCTTCTCTTGTCTCCATCTTCTCTTTTGTCCTGTAGGGCCAGATGACTTTCTATTCCCCATTAACTGTATGTCTTATTTCCTAGTAGCAACAACAATGCTAAACAGTTGCTCCTAAAACTTTGAGTTCCAAATTCTCCCCATCCCTCCCTCCCCACCCATTCCCTTTGGGAAGGCAAGCAATTCAATATAGGCCATATCTGTGTAGTTTTGCAAATGACTTCTATAATAGTCGTGATGTGTAAGACTAACTGTATTTCCCTCCATCCTATCCTGCCCCCCATTGTTTCTATTCTGTCTTTTGATCCTGTCCATCCCCAAGAGTGTTGACTTCAAATTGCTCCCTCCTCCCATTGCCCTCCCTTCCATCATCCCTCCCTCCCTGCTTATCTTCTTCTCCCCCACTTTCCTGTATCGTAAGATAGGTTTTCATACCAAAATGAGTGTGCATTTTACTCCTTCCTTTAGTCGAATGTGATGAGGGTAAACTTCATGTTTTTCTCTCAACTCTCCTCTATTTCCCTCCACTAAAAAGTCTCCTGCTTGCCTCTTGAATGAGATATCATTTACCCCATTCCATTTCACCCTCTTTCCTCCCACTGCATTTCTCTCTCACCATTTACCTTAATTTCTTTTAAGATATGGTCCCATCCTATTTAATTCACTCTGTGCTCTCTGTCTCTGTATATGTGTACATGTGTGTATGTGTGCGCGCGCATGTGTGTACGTGTGTGCATGTATGTGTATGTGTGTGTGGTCCCACCAACTACCTAGATACTGAAAAGTTTTAAGAGTTACAAATATTGTCTTTCCATGTAGGAATGTAAACAGTTCACCTTTGGTAAGTCCCTTATGACTTCTCTTTGCTGTTTACTTTTTCATGCTTCTTCTCATTCTTGTGTTTGAAAGTCAAATTTTCTTTTCAGCTCTGGTCTTTTCATCAAGAATGCTTGAAAGTCCTCTGTTTCATTGAAAGACCATTTTTTCCCATGAAGTATTATATTCAGTTTTGCTGGGTAGGTGATTCTTGGTTTGAGTCCTAGTTCCTTTGACTTCTGGAATATGCTATTCCATGCCCTTCGATCCCTTAATGTAGAAGCTGCTAGATCTTGAGTTATCCTGATTGTATTTCCACAATACTGGAATTGTTTCTTTTTAGCTGCTTGCAATATTTTCTCCTTGACCTGGGAATTCTGGGCCCCAATGTTCCTAGGAGTTTCTCTTTTTGGATCTCTTTCAGGCGGTGATCCATGGATTCCTTCAATACTTATTTTGCCCTCTGGTTCTAGAATGTCAGGGCAGTTTTCCTTGATAATTTCATGAAAGATGATGTCTAGGCTCTTTTTTGGATCATGGCTTTCAGGTAGTCCCATGATTTTTAAATTGTCTCTCCTGGATCTATTTTCCAGGTCAGTTGTTTTTCCCATGAGATATTTCACATTATGTTCCATTTTTTCATTCTTTTGGTTTTGTTTTGTGATTTCTTGGTTTCTCAGAAAGTCATCTGTTCCATTCTCATTTTGAGAGAACTATTTTCTTCAGTGAGCTTTTGAACCCCTTTTTCCATTTGGCTAATTCTGCTTTTGAAAGCATTCTTCTCCTCATTGGCTTTTTGAACCTCTTTTGCCAATTGAGTGAGCCTATTTTTCAAAGTGTTATTTTCTTCAGCATTTTTTTGGGTCTCCTTTAGCAAGGTATTGACTTGTTTTTCATGCTTTTCTTGCATCTCTCTCATTTCTCTTCCCAGTTTTTCCTCCACCTGTCTAACTTGATTTTCAAAATCCTTTTTGAGCTCTTCCATGGCCTGAGCCCACTGGACATCCACCTGGGATGTCTGGAATACAGAGGCCCCAACCTCCACGTCTTTCCCTGATGGTAAGAATTGTTCCTCATCATCAGAAATGAAAGGCGGGAACATCTCTTCCCGAATAAACTAGCTCTCTATGGTCTTATTTTGCTTCCTTTTTCTGGGCATTTTCCCAGCCAGTTACTTGACTTGTGAGCTTCCTCTGTACCCCCGCCTAGATCTGCCCAGCTAGTGCTTGGGGTCTGAGATTCAAATGCTGCTCCCCAGCCTCAGGGCTTTCAGTGGTGGGCGTGGCTGCTATTCAATGTGAGCTTAAGTTCTGGTGCTCAGGTAGGGGCAGGGCTGCCTCCCAGGCTCAGTTCCCTCAGGGGGTTTATGCGGAGACCTTCGGTAATGGCCCTGAGCTCCTGTCTGCTCGGGGAGTCCCGGGCCGCCACTGCCTCCCGAGGGGGCCTGAGTCACGGAGACACCTCACTCCCCTCTTGGCCAGCCCAGAAGTCTCCCTCACTGACCTGTAGCACCTGTGGGTGGAGGGACCTTCGCGGCCGCCAGAGATTCTGTCCCTTAAGCATGCTCGGATCTGCTTCTCTGGGGCCATGCGGCCAGGGCACCGCAGGGCTGGGCTCCACTGTCTGGAGCATGAAAGCCTAGGGACGGCTTTCCAGGGCTCTCTGGAACAGAAATCTCTTCCACTGTGTTTCTGCACAGCTTGCTCTGCTCCAGAATTTGTGGGGAGTTCTTTTTACAGGAAATTTATGGGCTGTGGATTCGGAGCTAGCATACATGAGTCTTTCTACTCTGCCATCTTGGCTCCTCCCCCCTGGGGTGTTTTTTAGCAAAGAGACTGGAGTGATTTGCAATTTCCTTCTCCAGCTCATTTTACAGATGAAGAATTGAGGAAACCAGAGTGAGTGGAACTTGATGATCAATAAATCCAGCTCTAATCTATGATCCTATGTCACTGACCCAAATGTAAAAACATATGGTACGTGCAAGTAGCCCATAGCACTTTTCATAAGACTATTGTGTTAGGCAACAGCATCCCTAAGGACACGCATGACCAGAAAAGGCGATGGTTGGCAAGGGAATCAAAGAGAGGGATGATAACAGATGATTAGTCAAGAATGGAAAGGCCTCCTTTACTCTTCATAGTTGTATCCCCAGCACCTAGGACAGGGCCTGGCAAATAGTGAGTACTTAATACATGCTTGTTGGTTGACAAGGATAAGAATTGCACAGGGTGAGAAAACATGAGGAGATTTTCATTTGCATTGGAGAAGGGAGTACTAACATTGATAATACTATGAATTGACTGGCTTTTCTAAACATGTTATAGCTAAATAAAATGAGAGACAGTATGGCATATATAGGGTATAAAGAGAATGATTGTTAAAAACTAAAATCACATTACTAGCAAGATTATAGAGAGAAAAAAATGAAATTGAGTGTATAGGATGTGGGGAAGGGAAATAAGTTCTTTGACAGGACTTCCATGAAGATTTTGTTGCTACTCCCTCCACTTTGACTTAATACAGAATCTTCCTCCCCTACCCAACCCCAGGACTCCTTCCCCTTCCCTTTGCTGAAGGATACATGGATGTCTGCAGAGCTCTCCTTCAAATTGCTAGCTATACTCATTTAGAATGGAAGGATTATTTGGAGAGATTTCTCTTCCCTGAATTGATTTGGAGATCTTTGAAGGCTGCTTGAGATGCCTGATCTTGCCCTACATGATGTGCCAGGAAAGCTCTGTCATGAATATCTCTCAAATTCCCACTCTTTGTTTCACAGATAGTCTAGATACTGTAAGACGTTTCATGGTCCTGGCATTTGAGGGGGTTTGGACTTCTATCAAAAGAGACAAAAGAAGAACATTTGATACATGCTTAGGAACGTAGAGACAGCTAGATGTTTTGGTGGACAGAACACTACGCCTAGAGTCAGGAAGACCTTAGTCCAAATGTGGTCTTAGCCACTCACTAGCTATGTCATCATGGGCAAGTCACTTAACCTGTTTGCCTTAATCCTTTGGAGAATCAAATGGCAAACCACTGCAGTATCTTTGCCAAGAAAACCTCAAATGGGGTCACAAAGGGTTAGACACATCTGAATGAATGAAAAAGAACAGGAAGAAAGAAACATAATATAACTAAGCTCTGGGAAGATTTCTGAAATTATAAATGAAGGCAAAACTACAAGGGGATTGACAAGAAAGTCACAGATGCCAAAGAGATTCATGCTGGAAATAAATATAGAAAGAGCTATTTTTAAATATTGGTAGTTATTAGAAAATAGTGTTACAAATAAATCAGTTTCTGTTATTTAATAAGCTGCTTTCCCTTCTACTTCTTATACAACTCAAAGGGGGAAAAAATCTCTTACCCATACTTGGCACCTAAACTATTAAACTCATGAAAACACCCAAAGGTTGGGCAAAGGTAAGATTCCAGCTGTCTCTCTGTCTAGACAGTGAACTCCTTTGGGGGGCGGAGTCTCCATTTCTACTTCTCTGGTCTCTCCCATGGAGCACAGTGGAGGACTTCTCAGCACAGAGCTGGTGCTCAAAAAATGCATATTGATCTGAAGAAAAAAATGAAGAACCAGTATCTAGCTTATTTTAACAAACAGAATTAATTTCCTCTATTCGTCTTAAGTATGATGCCAGGAACTTTTCCTCAGGATCTGCTTTTAAAACAGGAAATTCATTTTCAAGACATTAAGTTTGAAGTGGAAGACTCTCTACAAATCTTCCTTTGCCTGTATCACACATGCTTATAAAACAATACTAACGTTGCCCTTGGTTTGGTGGATGCTGATTACACCAGCTAGCTTGCTTTTCTTCCATGTCACCGAGTCACCGGTCATTTCCTAATGGATTGCTCACTGATTTTCAGTGATAGGAGAGAATTTTTGTGATAGGAGAGAAACACAATGTCTTCTTAGCCTTAATATCTGTAATAATAAGACTTTGTTATTAAATAATTGTAATGGTTTTCCTTGTCTTCTAATTTGAACATTTCAGCCCTCCCTCACTCAAAACAAGGTCAAGTGCAAGTCATGTCATTATTTCTCTGATGGCATGGTCTTCTTCACCAACGAAGGACGAACACATGATTTGAACATTTATAATTTATGTCATGCTAAGGGGAGGCCATATAATGTTGGGAAGGTAAAAATTTTAAAATAATCGTAAGCATTTATAAAGCACTTTAAAGGTTTGCAAAGTATTTTGCATATGTTATCTCATCTGATCTTCACAACACCCTTGTGAGGTAGATTCTATTACTAGTTCCGTTTTATTGATTGAAAAAAACAAAACAGAGGCTGAGAAATTTTAAGTGATTTATCCACAGTTACATAGCTAGTAAGCACCAGAGTCAGGATATGAATTCAAATCTTCCTGACTCCAAGTCTAGATTCCTATGTACCGGGCCACCTAACTGCCTATAATGCAATTTAAGAGGCATTTATTACCTTCTGAACTTGGAAATAAAGGAATGTGAGGGAATACTATTTAGTGTTCCATAAGAAATGATGAGCAGGTGGATTTCAGAAAAACCTGGAAAGACGTACATCAACTGATGCTGAGTGAAGTAAGTAGAACTAGGAGACCATTGTACACGGTAACAGCAACACTGTGCAATGATCAACCTCAATGGACTTAGCTCTTCTCAACAATACAAAGATCTAAGACAATTTCAAAAGGTTCGTGATGGAAAATGCTATGCAGACCCAGAGAAGGAGTCTAACTGCAGATCGAAGCATACTTTTTACTCTTTTTTTTTCTTTTTCATGGTTTTCCCCTTTTGTTCTGATTCTTTTTTCACAGCATTGACTAATGTGGAAATATGTTTAATATGACTGTACACGGATAGCCTATATCAGATTACTTGCTGTCTTGGGGAAGTGGGAAGGTTAGGAGAAAAAAAGCTTATGAAAGTGAATGTTGAAAACTAAAAACACAGACACAAAACATTATTCAGTGGTAGTTACATATTGGTTCATCCATTAAGCATCTGGTGTTGGAGTTTTCTCTACTTTCTCTCCTGCAGTTTCTCTATTGTCTTTGCTTTCACAATCTTATCTTTCTTCAAGGTTCAGTTCAGATGTCTCCTCCCCCAGGAAGCTTTCCCAGATTCCCTCATTTGCTAATAATCTCTCTCCTCATATTACCTAGTACTACTGATTATCTAGTACCTAGTGCAAATATTTTCCTGGAAGAAAATCCAGGAGGTTCACTAGATTTGTGCCAGACTTAATGTAAACATCCAATCATTCAGCCACAAGCAGCCTACTGAGACTTAAAACTCCAGAGCTCAAGCAATCCATCTGCCTCTTCTTCCCCAGGACTGCTGACATGTCCAGTGACATTCTCACTTGAAAGAACATCAGAGGAAATATCTAGGTGAAAAATTAGATGGACCAGTCATAAGACAAGTGGGAGATATGAAAAACAGAACACATATTCCACTGCATCCTTGAAATGTCAAGGGATGGGGACAGGGGCTAGATCTACGATTTAACTCAGGCCTATATAACCTACACCTGCCAAAGGCTAAAACCTGTTATGCAGGCCCAAGTTAAAGCTGTAAGGAACTTAGCAGTGAGGAGACTCCCTCTACTAAAGAAGACTGGTCTCTTCTCTGCAGTTTACAGTCTTAGAATAGAGGTTCTTAACGTTTTTTGCTCTGGAGTTCTTTGGCAGTCTAGTGAAGCCAACAGGCCCCTTCTCAGAATAATGTTTTAAATGCCTAAAATAAACACCTAAGGTCACAAAGGAAACCAAAGGTAAGTGAAAATGAAATGTAATTCTTTTTTCAAATTCATGAACTTAAAATCTAACCATATGCCCCTGGTACCCCAGGTTAAGAACTCCTCTCTTAAGAGAGTTGCCTAGAGCACTAGAGGATGAATGACAACAGAAAACATTTTACAAAAAGCTGTAAGGACTGCAAGATGCTTTATGTATGTTATCTCATTTTGAGTTTCACAATACTCTATTATTATTTATACAGATGAGAAAACTGAGACTAAGACAGGTTAAATGACTTGTCCAGGGTCACACATGGTAGTATCGAGGTAGTATTCAAACTCAGGTCTACCTAACCACATATTTGAACCGTCTATATTCTCTGAAAAGTTAAGTGATTTGTCCAGGGTCACACAGGCAAGATTTAACAGGGGTGAGACTTGAACCCAGATCTTCTTAACAGGCAATGCGAGTATAGATCCAGAGGAGTATTGTAACAAAAAAAATGACAAGTTGCTTTATACACTCCAAGTCCCTGGGCAAAAATAAGGCAATATCTCATGGTGGCAACTCTAGCAATAAAGATATTAAGGTATGAAACAAGTCATTGAGGTTCATGGGAATGGTTTCATTGCATACAGTAATTAAGCACCTCAGTACCTGGCCAGATAATGTAGTAGACTGGCTGTATATCAATAAAACAATATAACTCCCCAGATGTCTAACTGGTACAGAGTAACCCTGTAGACCTTAAAAGTGCCAGGTAAACTGTAATTGTTATTTCTGTTTCTTCTGTCTTTCACTCATGTTTCTCTTCCTCCTCTTCCTCCTTCCTCTTCTTTATCTGATATCCAAGATGTATAGGTAACTAACAGAAATATGCATATGACCAAAAGCCATTCCCTAATGGCTAAGTCGCCAAGGACATAAACAATTTTCAAAAGAAGGATCGTAAGTTATTAACAGCCAGCCACATGAAAGACTGCTGCAAATCACTAATAGTCAGTCAGATGCACATCCAAACAATTTTGAGGCTTAACCTCATATCCAGTAAATTAGCAAAGATGACAAAAGATGGAAATAGCCAATATTAGAAGGGTTGTAGAAAGTGGGAACACAATACACTGTTGGTGGAGCTGTGAACTGGCACAACCTTTCTAGGAAGCAATTTGTAATTATGTTGTGAAATTAACTAAACTGTCCATACCCGTTGTCCTAAATATCTCACTGCTAGGTTTACCTATATCTTTATATCTCTATACATTCCCAAAGAAGGCTAATGGTGAAAAGATCCCATTCATACCAAAATATTACAGTAGCACTTTTAGGGTAGCAAAAAATTGGAAACAAAGTAGATAAGCGCAGATTGGGGAACAGCTGAAAATATGGCGGTACATGAGGGTAATGGAATAGTGTGGTGAGAAACGAAGAATACAGAGGAACATGAGAAGACTTCTGTGAACTGTTCCAAATGGAAATAAAGCAGAATCAGGACAATAATGCATGTGAAAAGCTCTTCTTGTTATTCGATTGTATTTCAGTTGTGTCTGATTCTTTGTGACACCCTGTGAGGTTTTCTTGGCATAGATACTAGAGTGGTTTTCCATTTCCTTCTCCAGTTCATTTTGCAGATGAGGAAGTGAGGCAAACCGGGTGAAGTGACTTGCCCAGGATCACATCGCTAGTAAGAGGTCAGATATGAACTCAAGAATAAGTGTCTTCCTAACTTCAGGTCTAGTACTCTGTCTACTGCTACCTAACAAACCTTAAACTGATACATAAACACACAATATATGTATGCGTATGTTTATGCGTGTGTATATATATGTATATATGTGTATGCATATAAGTGTGTATGTATGTATGCATATAAGTATGAAACATCAATATAAATGGAGGGTAAAGACAAGCAAGAACGAATGCTATCAACTCGCAATGGGTAAGATTCACCCCAAAGAAAAGATATGAAAGCATACTATATGCTTTGCAGACATGGTAAACTGTCAGATTTCTTAGGGTTTTTGGTTAGTTCTGCTGAAACCCTCCTCCTCCTCCTCCTTTTCTTCTTTGTTCTAATGTATGACTGGAGGATGGGATGACTATGTTGGGAAATATTGGTGATACAAATATCATGATAAATTTCCATACCTGGAGTTCCTCACTTCTGAACACCACTCACCAAATACTTGGGGTATCTACTGTTTGAATTATTTTATTCGGTCAGTATCTACTGAGTACTTATTATATGTACAATATTACACATTGTTGGGGTGGAAGCACAATATAATGGTGCGTATTGTGTTAATTTATTTGGGCAGAACTGTATCGGGTGCTATGAAGTATTGTGGGAGAGTATAATAAAACCGTTCTCAGTCTGATGAGCATAAATCAAATTGGAGAAATAATCATGGATGCCATAATCGTGTTCAAATTGTACCACACAGAAAAGTGCTGAAAAAATGCCGAGTAAGGAGGTGTTAAGTGGGCAGGGAAGGTTTATTTTTGTCATCAGAATCAGTTCACCACCCAGATTCATTCCAAGTTAGTTTTGATACATTACAGAATATTGGGTATGTTTGCCAGGGTTTCCTGGTTGACTAATATGACCTATTCCAGTAAGCGCATAGTAATTATGTTCTATGGTAAATCATATTTATAGTACCATCTAATTCCTTTAATAACCTACATTGGAAAGCTAATTGCTGGTGTATAATCTTAGCAACATTATAATGCCTGATGGCAAAATCCACAGCAACTAAAATGTACTATTGCTCGTCTAGTCACAATATTCCTGCCTCACTTTGGGGAAAAAAATGGCACTTTCTCTATGTAGCACTACCTAGACTCAGAGAGATAAAAAAAGATGGCATCCCTCCCCTTTAGAGGAATTTGCCATCCAGAATACCTTTGCTTTGAGGCAGTTGAGGTCTTTTTATTTCCTTGGTTTCTCAGAATCCCTAGAGGCAATATAGAAAAGTGGTGGAAGGCTACCTTTAAGGACTGGAAGACCAGCATCCAAGGACTGCCTCTGATCCATCCAGGCTGAGCGACCCTGGGAAAAGGTACTTAACTTTTCAGTGCTCTAGACAACTCTCTAAGACTAAACTGCTGACCTGTGTGGGTGAAAGGAGTTCTCTGTACCACTGAAATCACAGGCTGAGTCCTTGTACCTTAAAATTCCCTACCTTCCATTGAGTAGTATTTTTCTTCCCTTAACAGTGAGCAAACCTCGCCTTCCATGGAAGGCAGAGCTCCTGGAGCACCTGATGAAGGTGTAAACAAGGCTGGCCTGCTGCACAGAGCGAGGGTCCCTGTGAGAACTTTGGTCCAGTGAGAAAGTACGGAGAAGCTCAGATGTCTTTTTAAGCAGGAAATTTGCAAGTCTCTTCAGTCCCTTTAAGAAAAGGCTTACACAACCTGACTTCTTGGCAGTGTGTGTGTGTGTGTGCGCGTTTGTGTGTATGTGTGTGCATGTATGGGTGTGGTGTGAATGTGTTGTGTGCATGTATGTGTGTGGTGTCTGTGAATGTGTGCGCGTTTGTGTGTATGCATGTGTGCATGTATGTGTGTGGTGTGTGTGAATGTGTTGTGTGGTGTGTGTGTGCATGTAGGGTGTGTGTGTGTGTTAAACCACCAAATCACCCCACCTTCCATTCCACCAGCTCCCAGAGGAGCAGGGTCACCTTCCTACCCCGGCCCCTGGTTGGCAGGCCAGCGCCCTGATTCCTTCATTAATACCTTTGAGCTGAGGACAATGGACTTGCCATCAAGCACCACCCAGTCAAGATAAGAAAGGCTTAAGCAGATAATAATCGGTGCATTTAGCTGGATTTCAAACATTCAGCTGCTTAATCATTTCTTCCTCACTGCATGCTGCCCCAACACACAGGGAATGCTTGGGATGCCTAGGCCCTCTGTGGGGGGGGAGGGGGGAGAAGGGGAGTGAGGGAGGGCAGGGGAGAGAGAGTGCAGGCCAAGAGGATTTCATGGGAAATGAAGACATGTCTTAATTGCCATTAGGGAAATAGGTTAAATACAGGCTTGCTAAGCCGCTATGGACTGGCTAACAGATTAGGACAGGGATGTCAATATAAACAACTTCTTTCTATTGTTTGGCAAAGCAGGACTGTTTCCCCACTCTCCCCGCCCCCCCCATTCCTATCCTCTTGTGGTCCTACCCTCTTTCCAAACTAGCTTACTTCAACATGTTAGTCATGTTTCATTGAACACACCAGGGGTGAAATTATGAGCTTGAATTAAATGACATTGGGTGACAGAAGGAAGCTAATTCCAGGTGGCCTATATTCCAACTCTTAGACAAGGGGGGAAAAAGCAGTGGGTGGCATCCTGGGAAGGCTAGATCTAGAAATAAATACTGGATCGTCTCATCTGTTGGTACAATGTGTCAAAAACCATTAGGAGTAATCCAAGCAATGGTCCTAAAGGACAACCTTCCCTCCACATTGTTCTCCAAAAGGTGCAGCCAATTGTTCCGACCAGTAACTCAAAGGAAACAAATACATCTGGAATTCATCTTTCTCTCTTGCCAACTGTCAAAGTACTTTGTAGCATTAAGGCACTCTCACACTCTCCCTTACAGTTACAGCTACTTGTGTACAGATCCTACCTTTTGGCTAAGAGCTGCACAGTCTTCAAGGGGGAGGAAAAAAAGCCCACATGAAATCGTGGACTTACTGAGACCTCCATTTATGATTTATTGATTCTACGTGGTGCAGTAAGTAGAGAACTGGGCCTGGAGTTCGGAAGAACTAAGTTCAAACCTGACCTTAGATACTAGTAGTTGTATGACCCTTCACAAGCTACTCAACCTGTTTGCCTCAGTTTCCTCATCTGTAAAATGTGGACAATAATAGCACTTACCTTGCAGGATGTTTGTGAGGATTAAATGAAATAATTGTAAAACTCTTAGCACAGTAAGCACTATTTAAACGTTAGTTATTACTGTTACTCAGTCTTGGATACTAGCTGTGTGACCCTGAGCAAGTCACTTAACCTGTCAGCCTCAATTTCCTCAGCTATAAAATAGAGATAATAATACCACCCATTTCCCAGGGTTGCTGCAAGGATCAAATAAAATAGCATTTTTAAAGCACTTAGCACAGTGCCTGGCATATAGGAGACTCTTAATTTATAATTGTTTCTTTCTTCCTAAATTGTTAATGGTTTAAAGGTTCAGAAACCATGCCTTTGTATTTTCAGCTAGTGATTAACACAACATTTCAATAAAGAGTAGATGGTTCATAGGAGTCAACTGAACGAAAATTATTTTAATTATATAAATTTGAATTTAATTAATTATAACTCCAAAATAAAGGGCAGGGTCTAAACCTGTGTGATTTCATGGGAACTCACAGATGGACAAACCCCCTCCATCAGTACAGAACAGGACCTTCCCTGCAACTGACAGTCTCAGCTGCCTACAGCATTGAGAGGGTTGAATGACAACCCATCTGGGCCAAAGTAGGGGACCTGATTGATTGAAACAGGCCTCAGGGTCTTCCTAGCTTCAAGGCTACACAAAATTGCCTCTCCAAATACATGAGATGTGTTTTCATTGCTCCATTAACTTATTAGAAAGACATTAGATGAGAGGGTCTGGACCACATCCGCTGGAATATTGTCTTTTAATTCTGGGTGCCCAATTTGAGGAAAGGCAATGATCTACTAAATAGATAAAGCATATCTTCTGTCCGGTTTATCAGGGTGACCAGGATGGTGTAAGGCCTTAGGATATGATATATAAATATCAAAAGAATTGTGGATCTTTAGCTTGGAAGAGAAAAAACTTAGGAAGGACATGTTCGCTCTGTTTGAGTGTTTGAAAACTCCTCTTCTCCATCATGAGGAAGATGAATTAGATGCATTCTGCTTCATCACAAAGACCAGAAACAATTGGAAATAATAGGTTGATGTTTCAGAGAATTAAGAGAAAAAAATTTTCTTCAAAATTAGAGCTATCCACAAGTGAAATGGGCTACTGGAGAGGTCATGGGAACACAGGCACGTAGATCCAGAAATGGGAGGTCATCTGGTTGAATCTCCTCATTTTGCAGATAAGGAAACCAGAGTGGTTATGGGACTTGCCTGGGTAGTGGATTCTGCTTTATGAGAACTCTTTAAGTAAAGCCTAGATGGCCATTTATTGTAGATGGGATTCTTGGCCAGATTTAAGACTAGATTTTCTGCGAGGTCCCTTGTAACTCCTGAGATTCTATGGTTTCGTTGTTGTTCAGGTGTTGAGTTGTGTCTGATTCTTGGTGACTCCATACATTAGGGGTGGGAAATCTTTGTCTTTGAGACCACACGGGGCCTTCTAGATCCTCAAGGCAGGGACTGTTTTGGCCTGTTCTGTGAAGTTTGGATTCAGTCAAAGGGAGGCACTTGAAGACCTAGAGGTTCCCCATAGGTTCCCCACCCCTGCCATTACCATAGCACACCAGGCCTGTCTATCCTCCATTATGTCCTGAAGTTGATCCAAGCTCATGTTCATTGCTTTCATGGCACTATCCATTTCATCCTCCGCCATCCAATTTTCCTTTTGCCTTCAATTTTTCCCAACATCATGGTCTTTTCCAACGAGTCTCAGCTTCTTATTATGTGGCCAAAGTATTTATATAAGTAATCTATGATTTTACCTGATATAAATTTATAAGTGTACACTCTTTAAAACAGTCTTTTAACATCACCTTAAACTTTGGTGGCAGGTTCCCAAGCAAAATTTCATAAAAGTGATCTCCACAAGCTTATGTCCTTATGACTGACAGGGAGCCATCTGGCTTTATGAAAATAGTTTGGCTGGCACACCAGGGATTGCTTGGGGTGGATACTATGCCCATATGCTTAAGCTTCTAATTTGGGGGCTTGTTTTAGTCAATCAAGCAAGAATTTATTAAGTGCCTACTACGTGCATTGGGGATACAAATATAAAAGATGAAAACAATGTTTATTCTCAAAGAATTTCAATTCAAGAATACTGAGAACATATATTGAAAAGGTATTTTATAATTTCCCAAACTTTCACAAACATAATTTATTTTGATTTCAACAGTACCATATTTTATTTTACTAGCTGTGACCCTGGGTAAGTCACTTCAACCATTCTCTGCCCCAGTGTTGACATTTGTAAAATAGAGAAAATAAAAGTGTCTACCTCTCCGGGTTGTTGGGAAGGATAAAAAAATAAGATAAATTTGTAAAGTGTTTGCAAACTTCGAAGTGCTATATAAATGCTAGCTACTGTTATTGTTATTTTTAACAGTAATCACTTAATAAGCACTTACTTAGCTTTATTCAGTAGTGTAACGTATAGAGTGTTAGACCTAGAATTAGGAAGACCTAAGGTCAGATCTGGCCCCAGATGCTTACTAGCTGTGTAACCCTAGACAAGTTACTTAATAGCTGGGTGACTCGGTTTCCTCAACTGTAAAATGGGGATAGCCCCTCGTTCACTGCACCATAGCTCCCATCTCCTAGGGTTTTTATGAGGGTCAAATGAGACTGTAGCTGTAGAACACACTGCATGAAATAATGAAGATGGAGATGAGGAGAATCCAGGCAACATTGTACACAGTAACAGCAATATTGCAAGTAAGTCATTTTAACCATTACAAATATCCAATTAACTATAAAGGACATATGAGGAAAGATACTATCTGCATCTAGAGAAAGAACTCATAAATAGAAGCTTGTACAGAATAATTTTACATATGTATGTATGCACATACATACATATGTGTGTGTCTCATGGTGGTCATCTCGGGGGGAAGGGAGAAAAGGAAATTTACAAAATTTTATTATATATTTAATAGCAGGTTGTACATAATAGATTTGCAGTTTCATGTGCAATCATATTTTTTTACTATACTGTTATAGAAATGCTCGTTTTATTCCACAAATTAAAAATAAAATAAATAAATGTGAGAAAAAAACCATGTAACACAATGCTTGGCACATAGTAACTGCAAGCTATTATCATTATTAAGCACCAGGCAATGAACTGTGACCAAGAGATACAAAGAACGGCAAAAAGAGTCTCTATCTTGAGGAACTGGCTTAGTTCTTAAGAGGGAGACACCAACAGGTACATATTGCCTTCACGGGAGAGATAATATGGTAGAGTAGAGAATACTGGACCTGGAGTTAAGAGAGGACAGGCTCGAATACTGCCTGACCCTTACTAGCTGTATGACTTTATACAAGTCACTTAACCTGTGAGTTTACTCATTTGCAAAACTGGGATAACAACCCCGCCCCCCTTCCTCACTAAGGATATTGTAAGAATCAAATGAGTTAATAATAGATGTAAAATACTTTGCAGACCTTTAAAGCGTTATAAACACTTTGAGCTATTATTATGATTTTCTTGGAAACTGACAAAAGAATCTCCTAAAACCAGGTCAATGCTTTAGTAACTACAGGTTTCAAAACAGAACTTTTAAAAGTCATTTCTGGATTCTGTTCCATTTAAGTGGCTCTGGACACAAATTTCTAAAAAAGAAATACAAGTTTGTAAGATCCATTCAAATCTAAGGAAGACTGAAGATACAAGAAGGCAGGGGGTTGCTGGTATCATCTCATACCTGCGGGATTGATCACAAAATTTTCTATGTGAACATTTACACTTCAGAAATAAGCCAACTCTACAAATCAGGTCTGATTTATTTTTTTTTTGAATGCCCAGATTTAAAAAAACGATTAAGAAAACATCAGTAATGTAGACAAAAAGTAAAAATATAACTGTATATTTCCCACCTCCACCTAGCTGCCCTTAACAAGAAATTATTAGTATGAATGTGTTGCAGTGACAAAGTCACTGGATTATGATTTTAGGAGAATAAATCCAAATGATGGCCTTGTAAGTCATTTAACACTACCTGAGCTTCCGTTTCTTCATGTGGTAAGTTGGACACGATAGTTTTACTGGAAGCAATGTTAACGATCATTTAATCCTACTCTATTTTGCAAATGAGGAAACTGAGGACCCCAGCAGTCATGACAGTTGTGACTTGTCTATAATCAGATATATGAGTTAAGCGGCAGATCTGAGATTCAAATGCAGGTCCTCAGACACCAAATAAAATTTACCCTTTACTATATCATGCTGCCCAAAAGAAATTTTATATGTTTGTGTTTATCAAATATAAGACAATGAAAATGACCATATATTTATTGAGGACGTACCTTAGGTTAAAGTAGCTTGTTTTGTAGCAATAAAAATATATTTTGTTGGTAAATAATTTATTTGCAAATTCTTTATGAAGGGCCCATTTCATGGCTATTTATAAGACTAGTTACTATACAAGCTGGAAGTATATACCTACTCTAGATGCCTAGTTTCAAGTATCAGACACTTATTAGTTGTGTGACCCTGGGCAAGTCACTTAACCCTATTTGCCTCAGTTTCCTCATCTGTAAAATGAGCTGGAGAAGGAAATGGCAAACCACTCCAGTATCTTGACCAAGAAAACCCTAGACAGGGTCTCTAAGAGTCAGATAGATCTGAACAACCATGACGATGCTCAGAGGAAAAACTCCTTCGACCAACGCATTCTGTAACTTATCAAAGTCTTTAGTTTGTAGAACACCGAGGTTAAGTGACTGTCAGCGTTCCACAGTCAGTATGGTTCAGAGGCCTAACTTGAACCCAGGTCTTCCAGATCCTAAGGCCAGCTCTACAAATAATGTCCCCCACGTTGCCTCTCAATGCAGATTGTATGAGATGATTTTTCTCAGAAAGACAGGATGTTTCTAATACTTAGAAAGTATTAACAAAATGAAACCCAACTCAACACGACTTTAGGATAAAAGACTAGATATTACTGCATAATGTTTATATGGGACCTTTAAAATGAAAGAAAAAAACCAGATTTCCCATCCATACGCTCTTCCAACTTTCATCCTCTCTCCTCTTACTAATTTACATAGAGAACTGGGCATTTTACAACTGTATCCATGTAGCAGTGCTCCAGCAGACCTCTGCTTTGAGCCAAAATCTCCCTTTGAAGTCTACCCTCCCATAAGAGCTTTGGTCTAGGTACTCAGGCTGATCTCCCGAGCAGGGCTCCGGGACCATCCGAAGTCTGTCTGTCGTATACAGTTGTTTCATGTGGCCAGTGATTTACAGTCTTAATTAATGCTCAGAAGAAGAAGAACACATCTTTGGTGGAGCTTTTCCCCGGTTCTTTTGACAAAACAGGACTCTAGGGGTTTCTGAGGACATTGTGCAGGGGCTTGCCAAGAGAGTGAAGCACACGGAATCCTTTTCCTTTATAACCAGTGCAATAAATCAGTTGGCACTCCGTTTTGCACAAGTGCAGCGATTAATGCCCTGTCCCCTCCCCCAGCACTTCTCGAATTTAAAACAAAGTAGGAATAAACTGAGGCTGAACAGAACCAGCTGCCTCAGTAAATCAGTTTAATGAGAAGGAATAACTCCTCCAGAGTCGTCTGTTGTTGTTGTTTTAAATATGGTGGGTGGTGGAAGTTGATTCTCCAGAGGGGTGTGGAGTGGGTGTAAGCAGGGAATGAGTAGGAGGGGGGGAAAAGCATGAGAGCGGAGGTGGACGATGCTTACGCACTAACAGGTCTTTGCTGAAAACTGGACATCTCTGTACATCCTTATTCCCGTTGCTTGAAATTCACTACTGCGATTCCTTTAGGCTCAGTAGGATTTCCTGTTTGTGGTTTCCCTGTTCCTTGTTTTCCCACAAATGGGGTTGGGGGGAGTAGTTTTTTTCTGTTTATTTCTTTTCATCTGTGATTTTCTTGATCTGCTTTCATTCTAGCTCTTTGGGACAAATGTTTTTTAAATGGTAGAAAAAGTAAATAGCATTATTTTCAAGGGCCAATGATTATGTTAGCATCCCCATCTGGTGCTAGAAAATCAAAAAGCCGACCAACAGACATGACTAGATTACATTTATCATCAACAAGGCAGGAAATTTATACCTCTCCTTTTGCTTTCACCATATCAGATAAAAACGAAACCAGAAATATTTACTTTCACACTCTTGGAAATCAAATGCACAAATTGGAATTTTGTTTATATTTAAAATGCCATATCTTTTCTTTTCTTTACTTTGCTTTTCTTAGATTAGGTCTCCCTAGCCTCACAGATCTGAAGCTTTGACCTGTCCTGCTTTGGTGGGTTCAGACCCCCATCAGGCAGCCTGGTGACCTTCCCCTCTTCAGCATATTAGTGAGGGTCCTAGTGGACTCAGTCTACCACCACAGCTCAGAACTCATGAACCAAGGTAGTATCTACTAACCTATAATCCCAGTAGCAAGGATACAGGTATGCCCCACCATACCCGGCAAAAAAAAATTGATTTTTCCAAAGAAATCCTTCTCCTTTCAGAGAAGTTACTTGATCGATGACATATAATCTTGATGTTATCTGACAAAAAGAATTATGTCATCATAGAAATATCCATTAATCTCTTGCTGGGTTATATTACAATTTGAGTAAAAACTTCTCAAGGTATATAAAATGAGGGTGCTCTTCATAGTTTTGCTCCACAATCTGATTAATTGACAATTTCTATTCTACAATCTCCTACATGAGGTTATACTTAACCTATTCGTTTAAGCTTAATAATCTAAATGACTTCACACTGGAGAAACATTAGCATCCTAATGGCTAATTGCACATATATGGGTCCAGGGTCTAAGCTTGACTCCAAAGGGAAGATATGAGAATGTATATTCCCCTCCTTTCTTTGTAGAGACGAGGGACAACGTCTGTGTAAGACTGGAAAAATTGTTGATCTCAGCTGATGTGTTAGTTTATTTTGCTGAATTGCTGCTTTCTGGGTAGGGCAGATGGAGGAATACACTGGGGAATTAAGGTGATGTAAAAAATTACCAATAATATTTAAAAGAAGTCATGAGGGATCATAAGATCACAGGTTCCAAGGTGAAAGGGTCCATTGAGTTAACTGAGTCCAACTCCTCATTGTACAGATGAAGAAACTGAGTTCCTGGGAGGTCACGTGACTTATGTTGACTTGCCCAAAGTCTCATAGTAAATAAAATAGCAAGGATTTGAACTCAAGTCTTCCCATCTAAATCCGGTGGTATCTCTATTGTTCTACGCTGTCTACTCTCTGAGTTGTGTCCGACTCTTTGTGACTCTGTGAACTAAACTTTCCATGGGACTTTCTTGGCAAGCACATTGAATTGTCTTGCCTTTTCCTTCTCTGGTGAACCAAGGCAAACAGTGGTTAAGGGTCACATAGCTAGTAAGTGTCTGAGGCTGGATTTGAACCCAGTCTTCCTGACTACATTAATTTTATTGATAGAAGCAAGAAATAAAAGTGTCAATTTCAAATGCCCAGAAAAGCACACTTTTGACAAAATGAAGATCAGAGTCACAGGATGTCACAGTTGAAAGCCTTCCTATTTCACCCCTTGTGCCTGAGCCTACTTGTTCTTTTACTATGTCTGAACGATACTATGTTCTACTACCTATCCGAGAAAAAGTCATCCAGAATTTTCTTGAAGATACCTACCAAGAGGAATCCCCTGCTTCCTGAAGCCATCCGTTCCACTTTTGAATAGCCATCTTAAGAAGTTTTTCCTTCTGTCTAGTCCATGTTTACTTCTCTGATATTTGCTCCTATCTGCCTCAGAGAGGCAAGGCGGAACAAATCTACTATATCTGTTATCCACTATCCACTAAATAGCCACTACTTATCTCCTACTAAATGCCATCATATTTCCCCTGTGTCTTCTCTGGGGGTTAAGCATCCCCAGTTCCTCCAGTTGATCTTCATGTGACATCTCAAGGTCTTTCACCAACCTATTCACCCTTTTCTGAATATTTTCCAATTTATAATTATTCTTCATTATGGTATACAGAGCTGAGCACAATATGCCAAATGTGGTCCTATCAGGGCCGACTACAGCAGAACTATCACCTCCTTAGTCCTGGATATTATGACCCTCTCCAAGGATGGAAGAGGATATAAGCATTGCCAGTGGTCTGATCACACTGTTGATCTGTATTGAGCTTCCAAGCCTTCAGTTCACCAAAATACTGAGATCTCTGACAAACTGAAATCTAGCCAGGTCTCCCCACATTGGACATGGGAAAATGCTTTCTGGAAACTCAAGCAATAAGACTTGATATTTATCCACATTAAATTTCATCTTCTTGCATTGGTTCTAGCATTTTAACCTGTAGATATCATTTTGGATCCTGACTCTGTCCTTCAATGTATTAGCTATGCTTCCAAGTTTTCTGTCATCCACACCTTTATTCAAATCATTTGATAGTTTAAATAGTACAGGTTCAAGGTCAAATCCCAGGAGGACTCCACTAGAAACCACATTCTAGGCTGAATAGATTTAGAAGTGGAAGAGACCCTAGAGATCATTGAGTCCAACCCCCTCATTTTACAGATGAAGAAACTGAGGGACAAAGACTGGAGGGACAGTGTGAAAACAAATATTAGAGCACTACTGATAGAGCTATGAACTGGTATGGCCATTCATGAAAGCAATTTGAAACTATGCCTCCCAAATTACTATATTTTATATAAGTTTTAATGTAATAATATCTTTATTAAGTAATCTTGTAACCCCAAAGAGATCAAAGAAAGAGGAAAAGGGCATACATATGCAAAAATATTCAGTTTCTCTTTTTGGGATGGCAAAGAACTAGAAACTAAAGGTTTGCCCATAAATTGGAGAATGACTGAAAAAATGTTGCTCTGTGAATGTAATGGGATAAATTATGATGAAGGGGACAGTTTCAGGAAACCAAGTATGAACTGATGCAGAGGGAAGAGAGTGGAACCAGGACAACAGTTTATACAACAACAGCACTGTAAAAATAAACAACTTTGAAAGGCTTAAGAACTCTCATCACCACAATGATCAATCATGGTTCCATAGGACTCATGGTGAAACAAGCTACTATCCACCTCCGGACGGAGAGATGATAGACTCAGGGTGCAGATTGCAACATATGTTTTGGACATGTTTAATGTAGGAATTTAATTTGCTTGACTCTGCATATTTGTTATAAAGGTTTTCTTTTTTCATGGGAGTGGGGGAGGGAGTGTGAAAGGAAGAGAAAAAAGAAATTGAGACCCAGAGAAATGAAATTATTTGTCCAGAGTCACACAGCTAGTAAATGTCTGTTGTGGGATTTTTAACACAAGTCTTTTCCTTGATTCCAGGTGCACTCTATCCATTACACCACCCTGTCTTTCCTCAAAGCATTAATCATTTCTCTTTAAGCCTAGCCATTTAACCAGTTCTGAATCTACCTAAATATGCCATCATCTAGCCCACATCTTGGTCTTATCATTTTTACAACTCTAGCTTGGATCATTAAATATTATAGGCATGAATTTTTACATAGGTTTCTTAGGAAAGTAAAATACATAGGTGTGCCAAGCAGAGATGACTCAAACCATCACACCACTGTCATCTCAGTTATGCTGTGCATCTTAAAGCAACATCAACCCAACCAGGAAGTTTTTCTTTACGCAGCTGCCATTTGACTGAGTCTTCATAAAAATGTCATTTTACCTGGAAAACAAGTCTTTAATTGGCAGTGTGATTCAGTCCACGGAGCACTGACTTTGGAGCCAAAGGATCCAGGTTGGAATGTCACCCCTGCTACCTAGCTGGGTGACCTTGGGTAAGTTATTTTATCACTCTCTCAATTTCCTTTGTAAAAGGAAAGTGTTTGACCACATGATCTCTAAGGTATCTTCTGGTTCTAAAGCTTTTAATCTCTTAAGAGAAACTGTCTAAAAGAGATATGTTGTCCTGGACTCACATTAGGCTTTTGTATAAATACTTCCTAAGTTTCAGAAAACCAAAACATTTTGGGAAGGACCATATTTTTTACCTTTATAGTGTATGGGGCATAAAGTTAGGAAGGGTGGGAAGGAAAGGAAAGGAAGTAAATATTTATTAAGCACCTAGTACATGCCAGTCATTGTGCTTGGTATAAATATTATATCATTGATCCTTACAACAACCCTGGAAGGTAGGCATGACTGCTATCCTCATTATACAGTTGAGGAAACTGAGGCAGGCCGAGGCAAAGTGACTTGCCCAAGGTCTGGGATCACATTTGAATCCATTCTTCCTGACTGCAGGCTCAATGCTCTATTTATTGTATCATTTAGCTGCCTCATTTTCTATATTTGCCAATACCAATTTCTTTATTTACCAATAAATTTCATTTATCTTATTTATATTTCCCTCCCCCCCACTTAATATGATGCAGCTAGCTACATGAGATAATGAGAAATGAGAGACTTTTTTAAGTCTTCAAAAAATTTCATTACAATCTATTCTGTTTCCATCAATGTGAATGCTAATCTCTGCATACCCTTACAACGCATTTTTAAACTGCTGTTAAAAAAAAAATCATCTCCTAGTAGCTAACTTGTAAATTTATTAATAAATTTTTGAAATTATTATTTTTTGTTTAACTCTATGTTTCTCTTTCATCAAAATAGTTTGATGAGAAGTAGAAATAGCAAGAAATATAGAATGAGAACACTTGAATTGTAGTTCAGGCTCTAACAATTTTTAGCTCTGATCTTAAGCAATCCGTGGACTCAGTTTCCTCATCTGTAATCCAGAGATAACAGCTTTGAAGATCACCTGGATTCCAGGGATGTCATTTTTGGGTATAGCCCATATTTTAACCAAAGCCATAGTTTTAGCTTTGCTAGACTTTAATGAGGCCAGTGCTGCTGGGTGGTAGGAGTGAATCCACTGCCTAGGAATGACCAGAGAGAGAGCTCAAGGTGCTCACCATTGTTGTCCATAGTTGTATGGGTTCCTTCTGTACTTAGAGTGTCCATCCCACTGCAATGTGTGACTGGGCTGGAGCTCACTTGCAAATAGGGACAAGTCCAGCAAAGGGCTGATGGGGCTTTTAAGTCTCAGAGCTGTGTCTGGGGAAAGGCTTGCCGGGACAGGCATCATATAGAGGTGGGACATGTCCTTAGATGTTTCCTCTGGTGATGCTGCCCCCTTGGGTGAGGCAGGATGTGCCTGGGACACAGGCTCATAAGTGTGGAGGCAAGTCCTTCAGGAGTCTATTTTCTCCACACTCAGAGCCACCTTCAGTTAGAGGGAGCTCTTTGAATTGGGCCTGCACATTCATAGAGGATTGGAGGAGGTTCTCCTGGAAAAGAACCACCAAGTAGGGACAAAGTCCAGAAAGCTTTCTGCAATGTATACAGAAGAGGCACTCTTGGGGGCCCCTGCCTGAGCAGGGAGGACTTGGAGGTGACCAGCTCCTTGCAGGTGTCAATGATCATGTTCCACTTCTTGGTACCCTTGTTGGGTGAGTGCTGCGTAGAGGGTTTCAGTGAGTTCATGTCCTCCCAGGTTTACTGCTAGCCCAGCATGTTATGGTACTGGCCCCTCTTGGGAATGAGGACATTCTTCCACAGACGGAATCCTTCCAAGATCACTAACTTCTCTTCCTCTGAAAACTTAAATTCTTTTTGCTTGGACGTCATCATGGTGACCCTGGGCCTCTCAGAATCTTCCAAGGGCTGAGCTTGGGTGCCACCTGAGGGGTGACCTCCAGGCTGTGAAGCCCTCCCTGGTCCCCCTTCCACACGGGACTTATTGTTATACATGCCCTCCCCAGAGGGTCCCCTGAGACTTCCTGAGGGCACATCAGGTGGTCCTGTTCTCTTTCTCTCCCCTCTTCCACGCTCACAGAGAGTAAGCATCCAGAGGCACAGATAGTTTCACTTTTGGTACCTCATCTACAGTCAGCACCTGAGCACAGCTCTCCAATCAGAGGAGATGGGCACCTCCTTCCTTCTCCTTGACATGGGGGAGCACAGTGGGTAGGGTGCTGGGCCGAGGACCGGGTGACCAAGGTTCAAATTAGGCCTCAGACACTTGTTAGCTGTGGGATCCTGGACAAGTCTCTTCCACCCTCTATTTGTGCATGTTCCTTCAGCTCTGAATAAGAGTCATAACTGCCTCTACTTCATAGGGTGGTCCTGAGGTTCATATAATGAGGATAGCTAAGCCCTGCACTGGGAGAGAAGTCTTCATGTGCCCTCCCAATCCATCTGAGGTGAAGACCCAGCCACTGCTTCTACTTCTCCGTGATTTTGTACAGTAAAACATTTGAAACACGCAACATGAAAATAAACATTCACCCACACAAATCCATGCAATTGTGGAAGGTGTCAATTGGCAAAATAACATCAAATGTCAACTTCTGGACAGCCTAAGTGTTCCGAGCATGACGGATAAATCTCCTTTTTTTACTATCATAAAAAATTGATGGATAACACATTAAAACATAAAAGACTAAAATAAGATAGATTCTTTAATTAGTCTCAAACATAGGCAAAAGTAAAATAAGTGACCCTTTTATCTGTGCTTTTACTATTCTTGGCTGAGGTGAGCGGAAGGAAGGGGGAAGAACGTAGAATTCAAAGGTTTTAATTTACCTCCAAGTCAGCAAACAACTGTTAAACCATATTGTATTCAGAGCCAGGTAACTAGGCAGAAGGAAGCTGGGGAACATGGGAAGCCCTTAAGAATTGTACTGTCCAGGAGGGAGATGTACATGTATCAGTGTTTGTGTAAGCTGGAGAGGGGGTGTGTGATGGATAACCCTGTGAAGTAAGGCTGGCAAAAGAAGTTTTAGTCAGACTCTGGAGAGTCTTCATGAATGAATCAATCAAAAAGCATGTACTTATTGAGTTCTTCCCTTGACATTTGATTCGATGTCCGTCTCCCCAGAATAATACTTGGTATGTATTAAGCACTTAATAAGTGGCTTTTAAAAATTCATTTATTTAATAAGGAATTTAGCACGATCTGCTGGCTCAATAAGAATACAAATAAATAAAATGCAAGTTGGAATCTTCGGGGCAAAGAAGAGATCCAGACAAAGAGCTCTGGGGAAATTTAAAGAGCAGGCTGCTTTCAGCTGGGTGGATCAGGGAAGGTGTCCAATGGGAGCTGAGCCTTTAAAGAAGGAAAAGGATTTGGCTAGGTAGGGATGAGGAGGACAGAAGTTCAGGCATGGGGGAATGTCTGTGAAATGGTGGGGCAATCAGGACTTTGTGTTGAGTAAGAAGTCTAGCTAACAGTCCAGTTTGGCCAGAATGGAGCACATGTAAAAGGGAGTCATGGGAAATAATACTTCTGGGATTGTAGATCCCAGAGGAACAAGTGGGTGGCAAGACAGGACAGGAAGCGAAGGCAGGGTATTAGTTCTTAAAATTCAGCTGGGGACGGGAGGAGAGAAGAAAATAGGAGATAGTTTGAGGAAGCAGCTAGCTGGTCTAGGGAAGGGCTTTGGCTTTTTTTTTTTTTTTGGATGGAGACATCCGAACATATTTATAAACTCAAAGTAACCCACCCAAGGAGATGGAGAGAGACTACAGATAAGAGGGTTGGGGAATAATCAGCAAGACCCAGAGAGGAGATGGGAAGGGATAGTCATGGAGAGAGAGCTACAAGACCCTATGAGAATAGAGGAAGAGAGGACGAATGAAGATAAAAAGCGTTTGAGATGAGGAAGAAGGAATGTTTGGGAGCTTACAGAAGATCGTACTTTTCCCCTAAGACATAGGACAACATGTCACAGGATGAGACGGAGAGAGGACTGACATTAGGGTCTGAGAAGGTTTCCAACAGCTCTGGTAAGAGTTATATAAGCTAGACCTAGGACCTCTTTACACAACTTCAAGAACAATTGCCAATACTTACTACTTCCCAACACTGTACTGCGAATTACATTGGAAAGTGTGTTGAATTTGAAATTGGAGGTTCTGGGTTTGAATCTGACCTCAGCCACTTACCAGCTTGGTAACCTTGGGCAGGTCTATTCTATTTCTCTTAGTCTGAATTTTCTCATTGTCAAATAAGGGGGTTGGACTTCATGACCTGTCTCTAAGGTCCCTTCAGGTTCCAATTTTGTGATTCTCTTACTTCCTATTTTGAAAATCCAAAAAGGTGTCTGGTAAGAACAGTTTATACAATAACAACAATGGAAAAAATAAGCAATTTTGAAGGACTTAAGAATTCTGCTCAATGAAAAGACCAAATATATAATTCCAGGAGGCTAAGGATGAAGCACTGTATCCACCCCTAATGGAGATGATAGACTTAAGGTGCAGAATTGCACATATATTTTTGGACAAGGCCAATGTGTGAATTTGTTTTCTTTGACTATTCACAGTAGTTATAAGAATTTTGTTTTCCTTCTTTTTTTTCAAATGGGGGTGGGAAGATGCAAGGGACTACGACTGGCTTCTTTCTGCCCTCCTCCCTGCCCCTAAATGAAAAGAGAACAGAAGGAAATCCAAAAGCAACCCTAAAGAAGTAGCTCAGCTTTGAAAGTTACATATTGAATTTATTATATACTCAAAAAGTAAAGGAAGCTCTACATAGTAAAGATTTCAGTTTCATGTACAGTTCTTTCCTGTTATATAACTTATATGGATAAACTAATTTGTTTGAATTTGTTAAATTCAGAATTGTTTTTAAAAGTACTTGGTCATGTTCTAGAGTAGATTATTCTATAGATAAGGTATATAGTACTTGTCCTAAAAAAGCTTCCAGTCAAATCTGCTGGAGATAAACAAATCGACATAAGGAATAAACCTAGCCCCTGATAATGGGGAAAAGTTCAGCCCCTCAATTTCCCAATCAAGGAAATTGAAAAATGCCTAGGGGAAGTGAATTCGGATGAGAGTTTATCTAAAATCAACACAATTTGAATGAATATTAGACAAAAAGAAGCTTGCTTCCAGAATACTTGTGAAGCTTTGTATGGGTCATAATCACCCAGAAGACAACAGGAAAGGCTTTTAGTCACTGAAAAACTGCTCCAGTCAGTGATTCCCTCTATACTTATCAACACTTAGTTTAGATATGTTTCTAACAGTTTTGGTTATCTAGTTTCCAGCTACAGGATATTAGAAGCAGCAAACAATAAGAGTTAGAAGAGGAAACAAGAGGGGAGGGGATAGTAGTTCTGGACAAAAGGCCATTGACAGAAGAAACCTGACAGTGAGGAGACAGACAGAAAGACTATATAGAAGGGCAGACACAACACTCAAAAAAGAGACATCAATTGTAAAGGAGAGCATCCATTATACACCTCAATAATCCCATACAGTATTTGAAGACATTTATAGCAATGATGATGACCCTGAGTTCTTAAGAAAATGATAAAATTAAATTCAGTATACCTTGTTCATAAAGACAAGAATATGTGGGAAGTATTTTAGATTTCTACTAAAAGTAGTTTAAAACCACCACCACCATTTCTAAAAGTATAAATTTCAGCTTTCTTCTTGCCAAAGGCTGCTGATTCGATCACAAGTGTGGTGCAGTCTCTGTCAGGGCACCTGAATTTGAATTGGCTTATTTTACCAGTGAGAAAACTGAACCAAAAAGGATGAAGTTACTTGCCCTGGGTCACACAGTTAGGTAAGTATTTGAGCCCAAATTTGAACTCATGAAGATGAATCCTCCCAATTTCATGCCCAGCGTTCTATCCATTGGGCTATCTTTGGGTCCCAGTATAGTTCTTTATAAAATGAAAGGGCTGGATAGAATGATCTATTAGGATTCCTTCTAGCTCAAAATCTACCACCTTATCTCTGTCATGTCTCTACTTCTCTAAATGTCTACTGTAACCACCTTAAGTCTCCCCTGGACTAAATTATAATGGTCCCCTAATTGATATCCATTTCCCAGTTTCTTCTACTACCAGCCTATTCTCCCCATAGTCTCGTCTTCCTAAAATACAGGTTTGACCATATCAACACATTATGCAAAAGCCCTTTGTCTTTCAATAAAAAATTTCAACTCTTTAGCCTGGTGTTCAAGGCCCCCACCTCAATCTAGTAATAATAACAGCTAGCATTCATATAGAGCTTACTATTTGCCAGGTACTATGCTAAGTGCTTTATAAATATTATCACATTTGATCCTCTCACAACAATCCTGGGAAAGTAGATGCTGTTATTATCCCGATTTTACACATAAAACTGAAGTTAAGTGACTTGCCCAAGGTCATATAGCTAGTGTCTGAGGAGGGATTTGAACTCAGATCTTTCCCAACACCAGGCCCCACTTTCTATCCATTGCTCCACCTAACTGCCCCATAGCAACCTACCATCATAGTCTTATTTCATATTACTTCTCTTTTGCACTCTACCCATTCCAAGCAAATACCATTTGCCAAGCTATTCATTCTATTTTCCTGCCTCCTTTTACTTAACCCAGCCAAAGGCCATTAACTGATTTGTGTTCTCATATTTGTCTTACAAGAAGTTTAAACTTATAGATATTTTTATCCTCATTTACCCCCTGTTATTCATGGGGGAAAATGAACCCTTATTCTTAGTAAAGAGACACACTTGAGGACCTAGAGGTCACATGTGGTCTCAAGGTCACAGGTTCCCCATCCCTGGATCCATTTTAAAGATAAGGAAATTGAGGCACAGGGGAAGTGATGGATTATGTAGTTTAAGCAGTTACTAGTGAGAATAAGACAGGGATTTGACTTTTAACTCAGTGTTTCTTAGAGACACAATTTACTAGAAAGGCAGAAAAAATTATTTCTTTGTCATATTAATTCACTTTAATATTAACATTGCCCCGATAACACATTTTCCCTCTATGTTATGCTGTTGCCAGCACCTTGACCCTTCCCTCTCCTGCTGGGCTCTACATGTCCCCTGAGGAATGGCTGCTTAGAACCAAGCTGGCCATCTTCCATCTCCCCAAAAGCGACGACTTCCATCTGTGCCAGCACAATGAAACTTCTACCTCCTGTTGCCAGCTCAATCTCCCAAGAGGGATGTAGAGAAACTTTGGTGAAAACAAAAACATTCCCTTTAACTTCAGCCATCCTATCTTTTCTTATTCTTGGAGGGTAGAGGAGTGGCACCCAACGATGGACATTGTCACATTTGGTCATACCCTTCATATCCCAGTGGTACTGAACTCCTGTAGATCATCATCCAAGCCCCATTCCACACCCCCTATCACACTATTACTCATGCCCATCCCCCTCAATCCTCCCACTCCAAAGCCTCCATTTTACTCCACCCAGCCTTTTTACTGTACCTTCTAGAATGCCTGATTCATAGGCAACAAACTTCTCTTAATCTTAAATCTATTCCTCTCGTGCTCTTCCTATCTGCTACTACCTCTTACTGAAATGTGATCTCCGCCTAATGACCCAGCTTCCCTGACAACCTTTGGCAGTACTGGCTACGCTTGTACTCATTCTCCTTGACTCAGTGGTTGAGGTGGAGGAGTTGGAATACTTTGCTCCCCATTACATTTCCAGGTTCTTCCCTTTCCTTCATCACTTAGCAACCTCTCTTCCTTTGAGGTTCATGTTATTTATACTCTCCACATATAGTCACCATCCTGATAGCTGCTGTCTACAGTCCCCGAGATAACTCCTCTTCCTTCCTTAATGAGTTCAATACCTAGCTCACATTTTTTTCTCTTCTCCTCAACTCCTGAGCTCATACTAAAGAACTTCAGTATACGTATTGATTCTCCCTCAAATTCCCTAATCAAACTCACTACAAATTCCTTAACCAATGAGTTCCTCAAACTACTCACTTGCCACGAGCTACTGCTCTACCCAACCTCAGCCATGCACAGAAATAGCCTTACCTTTGATCTTGCCATCACCCACAAATATACCACCTTTATGTTCAAGAATTCTGAAATTCCCTTATCTGACCATAATTTGTTAGATTTTCACCTTTCCCCCTGCCTTAGCTTTAGGAAACCTTACTCTTCATCTGTATCATGAGCTTTAATTCCTTGACACCTCAGTTCTCTCCAAGGCCATCTCCTTTGCACTAAGCATTTTCTCTTCCTCTCCCATCTTGACCCCTTGATGAACCAATTTAGCTCTACACTGCCCTCCTCTCTGGAATACCCACCCCCCTTATCATATCTCCAGTTATGTCCAATCAAGACAGCCTTGGATCACTCCCATTTGTCATCTTTGTTCCTTCACATATGCAGTTGAACAAAGGTGGAGAAAATCATGGAATTTTCTGACTGGATCCACCACAAATTTATGTGACATAATCTCAAATGGGTCCGCACTCTTGCTAGGCAATCCTAATATACCTCCCTTATTGCTATCCTACTCTCCACAGTGTCTTCTAAACTTTTTCATCCCTCTTAAAAACTTAAACACTCCCATGACTGCCCCTTCCCCCCATTCTACCTTCACTCTCTCAGCTGAGAATCTTGCCTCATATTTTACATAAAAAATGGAGGCCATTCACTGTGAGCTCTCTCTTTTCATTTTTTCTTATCTCCTATCACTCAGATGCCTTCTGCCACCTTCTCCTCCTTCCTCCCTGTCTCACATGACAAAGTGGCCTTATTCCTTACCAAGGTTAAATGCAACCCAATCCCATCCCATCCCATCTCCTCCAACAGATTACTTCCTCTATCATTCCCACTGTCACTCATTTTCAATCTTTCCATCCTATACACTCATATTAGTGCAATAGCCTTGGCTCATTTTCATTGCAATAGTCCACTAGTGAGTCAGCCTGCCTCAAGTCTTTCCTCACTCCTATCCAACTGAAGTGATTTTTCTAAAGTGAAGGTCTGATCATGCCATCTCCCACCCCTTGAGCCTTCCACCCCTGATACACACCACAGGGGCTTCCTATTGCCTCCATGATCAATGTGAAATGCTCTGTTTGGCATGCAAAACCCTTTATAACCTAACCCCTTCTTACCTTTCCACTCTTCTTGCACCTTACTCCCAACTCTTACTTTTTGACCAGCGACGCTGGGCTGTTCCATGAACAAATCATCTGCCTTTTTTCTGGCTCCCCATGTCTACTCCCCCGTGTCTCCTCCACTGAGTACCATTCCTTCCTTTAAGTCCCAACTAAAATCCTGCCTTCCCAATCCCTTTTAATTCCAGATCATTCTCTCCTGTTAATTATTTCCTATTCATCCTGCCTATAGATTTCTTTGTATATGTTTGTTTTCATGCTGTCCTCCCCCTTTTGCCTCTTTTTTGACCTCACCACTTGGCACGGTGCCTGGGACTGTGCTAGGACTGTGTAGGTGCTTAATAAATACTTATTGATTGATTGATATGTTCTTAGTTAAAGAGAAAGAACAACTTAAGTAAAATATAGAACACTCAACTGAGGCTGGATTACTCCAGGTAACTTCTTTGCTGCTTGTATAGAAGTCCTGACAATAATGTGTTATTTTTTTTATGGTAGTCTCACCACCCTTAATGAGTTAGGTAAGTAAAGGAGGAGGAAGACAAAACAGAAGAGCAGAGAGGTGGGGCAGGGCAGGATCTAAACATAGAAACTTAAAAGGACTTAAAAAAGAAAAACTGTCATAAAGTATCTGGTATCAGCCAACTTGCCGGCTATTCACTTTACACTTGGCATCGAATTACATACATTTGCCAACATGATTTAGTATGTACACTTGTGTTTTTCTTCTATTATCAGAAACCAAATAAAAGTATCTTAAATAATACACGTGCTTATTAAATGCCTACTGTTTCTGGTATTCATTTTCTATCACAGTTCAAATCTAAATCAACAGAGCCTATGACTGACATTATTTTAGAAATTACATCAAAATCAATTATAGTAATTCTATATAGTAATAATATATAACATATGTAACATGTCATATATGATATATAATATATATATATTAGCGATAATTGTATGAAATGTTATGCCGTTGAAAGTGGGGGGAAAGTGGTTTTAGCTGGAATTTTAAGTCATTTTCAAAGAGAAGGCAAACAATTTTCATGCTTGAGTTAATTAATTTCACAAAACATTTCTTAAGTGCCTACTGCTTATAAGACTTTATGCTAGCTCTCAGAATATAAAACATTCTCCTGGAAGGAACGTGGAATTAAGGGGAAGAGATAACCTACAGACAAGGAAATGCAAAGTGATTTGGGGAGGAAGAGAGCACAAAGTATCTGGAAGAATCATGAAAATTTTAGGAGATGGCATCAGAACTGAATGTTGAAGAAAGATCAAGATTTTAAACTGGAGAGTAGGGCAAGAGAGTAGGTGTGTGTTCCAACCTGGGGTATAGCTGGCCTGTTTTAACGCGTAGAGGTAGGAGATTGAATATTGGGTTCTTGTAATAGCTAGTGGTTAAAAGGTAAGTGGGTGAAAAAATAGAAGTAATAGAAAATGAAATAAATCTGGCAAGGTTGGCTGTAACCAGATCACAGAGGGTTGGGGAACTGAGGGTGTTTATTACTTCATCCTAAAGGTATTAGGGAGGGAGCCACTGGAGACTTTGAAAAAGGGTGTGACAGGTTCTGACCCATGTCTTAGAAAGATTATTTTGATGGCTGTGGGGAGGATGGATAGGAGAGGGGAAGCAGGAGCCCAATTAAGTAACTACTATAATAGTTCAGGTTAAGAAGTGACTGGCAAGGGATAAAATTAGGGTAAGCATGGTAGTGAGAGTGGAAAGAAGAAGAGTAAGGAAAAGGAGGAAGAGGAGGAGAAAAAGGAGAAGGAGGAGAAGGAGGAATAGAAAGAGGAAGAGGAGGAGAAGAAGGTCAGAATCCTAGATCCTGAGCTAGAAAGGACATTTACTCCAATTCCTTCATTTTACACATGAGGGAACGGAGACGTAGAGAAGTTAAGCAACTTTCCCAGTATTACACCAGTAGCAGAGTCAAGATTTGAATTCATGTCCTCCGACTCCAAACCCAGCATTTATTCCACTACAACACTCACCATCTGAGACAGAAAACATGGGCAGAGTATAAGCTGTCCCAATATTATAGTATGTAGGTTCTGAAATGCTTTCCATGCTTTCAGTCACATATTCCTGATGGTTATAGAAAATGACAGATTTTGGGAATTACTGCTAAATGGATCTGTGTGATCACTCAAAAAAGATTTTTCAGAATCCCAGTCTAAGCTGTTCATCATCTCTTCAAAACCACTTTAGGCATCAGTATTGTTTTTTCTTATCTATTTTGTTGTAACCTGGGTAGAGTGGGAAAAGGAGAAGGAAAGGGAAGAAGTCTTTATTTGGTGATCTACTATGTGCCAAGTTTTGTGATAAATGCTTTTTTTTTTTTTTTTTTTTACAAATGTTATCTTATTTGAGCTTCACAACAACCCTGAGAGATAGATGTTGTTATTCCCATTTTACAGCTGGGGAAACTGAGGCAGATTGAAGTTAAGTGACTTGCCCAAGGTCATACACACAAGTTAGTAAGTGTCTGACGGTGGATTTGAACTCAGGTGCTCTTTCCTCTGCACCACCAGAATCCTAAAAGTGTAGGGTAAGTGAAACCTTTCAACATCCTGGGATTCATTAACTTTTACCTTCTCAATTTTAGTTCTTATTTCTTCTAATCTAACTTTAGGGATGAAATTATTTCCTACCATTGCCATACCCTGGTCTGCAATTCATTGTTGTGTGACTTCACAGTTGAGGGTACCATTGACAAAAAGCAACAGGAAGCTCTTGCCCCAAACTAGTGAGATCTGTTTCCAATTTGGTTATGATATTGTGCTGGCATGTAATAAAAGCATTCATCTTTTTGGACTATTTCATGCACATACACACATGGTGTGCCTGCTTTTGTGGTCAGTGTCACCTTCACTGAAGCATTTCCAGCAGGTGGGACATTATTGTGCTGTGCCTCAGTTTCCTCTTCTGTAAAGTGGTGATAAAAATCAAGAATGTCTAAACAAAATAACATCTGTAAAGTTCTTGGTAAATCCTAAAGAGCTATATAAGTGAAGGGAATAAACATTTTTAACATTCATTAAAAAAATACTTTGAGTTAAAAAAAATACTTTGAGTTATGAATTCTCTCCCTTCCTCCCACCCCTTGTCTACCCATTGAAAAGGCAAGCAATGTGATATCAATTAAACTTGTGAAATCATGTAAAACATATGCAGCCATGTTGCCAAAAGAAAAGCAAGAAAAATAAAGAAAGTGAAAAAAGTCTTTTCAATAAGTTCTCTCCCTGGAGGTGGATAACATTTTTCAGATTTGGTCAGGAACAAAAATTTATTAAGCACCTACTATGTGCCGGGCACTGTGCTAAGCACTGTATAAATATTATCTTATTTGATATAATCACTAGCTATTATTACCATGATTATTGTGGATTCTAATTTGTTCCATTAATAATAATAGCCAGCATTTATATAAGACTTTAAAGTTTACAAAGTCCTGTCCATATAATTATCTCATCTGAGCCTCATAACAATCCTGTTGTGGTAAGTATTATTCTCATCCCCATTTTACAGGCAAGTAAACTGAGGTTGAGAGGGTAAGTGACGTGTCCAGGGCCACACAACTAATAAATGTCTGAGACTAAGTGTGTACTCAGCGGTCTATCCCCTGCACTATCTAAGCTACCTTTTTGTGGTACCAACAGACAAAGAAGCATCACTTGTTCGGGTATCTTCTGTTTCAAGTTGATCACTGTGGCAGTTTTGAGTATGACCACTGGAAACCCTGTTCTGTCTCCTTTATTGCCTTATTTACTTCTTTGACTCCTAAAAGCAGTTGTGCCACACTGAACGGGATGCCAACTTGATTAGTGATCACTGGGATGGCCAGAGCTTGATTTGCTGTGCTGACAAGCCTTCGCAGCTACCATGCTGTCTGGGGGCACTGTCCACCATCCTGACTAGCATTGCCCTACTGTGCCCTTGTCCCTTTACTTCCTTAACCGCATGACCTAGATGGTGGGTTGGTTGTTATACAGTCAGCAGAGGGACAAGTAGGTGGCCCAGTGGATAGAGTACCTGCTGGGCCTGCAGTCAAGAGGACTTGAGTTTAGGCATTTACTAGTTGTGTGACCCTGGGCAAGTCACTTACCTGTTTGCCTCAATTCCTCATCTGTAAAATGAACTGGAGAGGAAAATGGCAAACCACTCTAGTACCTTTACCAAAAAAACCCCAACTGGGGTCGTGGAGAGTTGGATACAACTGAAACAAGTCAACAACACAGTCAGCAGGAAATCAAATGTCACACAGCAATTGCAGCACATCTTATCCCTGGTTTGAATCTGAATTCCCATCAAAAAATGTACGAATGAGATGGTCAATAATAATAACAAACAAAATTGTTGCTACAATTCCCAAGAAATAACATCTGATCCATAACAATTTAAGAATATTTTAATAACTAGCACCAAAGCTTTTTGTTGTTTTAAGTCATTTCAGTCGTGACAGGAGGAAACAGGGTTAAGTGACTAGCCCAGGATCACACTGCTAGGGTCAGCTGCTATATTTGAACTCAGAACAGATTACAACTCAAGTCTTCCTAAATTTGGACTCCAGGCCCAATGCTCTATCCCCTGACCTAGCTACCCCAATCTACAAGCTAAATAGAATGAAAAGTTTTCAAAATATAACTACGTAGTGGATAGAAATCAAAACTATGTCAGAATGGGATAGGGTACATTATATAATCCCTGTCCTCCAATCTGTGTAGGAATTATCACAAAGATGTTTTCAGTAAACCTACAGAGGATGAATGTACACCCTAACACTTTTATTCACTTATCAAAAATAATTATTTTATCAGCCTATACATCAATTTGAATGAGTATTACTTACAATAGAATATATATATAACAAAGTACTCTGCTCATCCACCTACCCGACCCAATCAGAATCCACAAGAGGAGCCATTTTTAAGACGCCAACTTTTATTTCTCTTCCCCAAAATATATCTGTTAGACATGTATAGATCTAGCTACAATTCAATCATGCTGGCTAGCTGACTGACAGGGTCAATCCTGGGGAGATGTCACTAAATCAACATCCCTTCAGGCTCCCTTTACAAAAGGGAAAAAGAATCTGGCTAGGTGGCTGGCCTTCAGAGCTAAGGAGCTCAGCCTTGGTCAAAGCTGTTGCATCATCCATCACGGAAAAATGAGAGGATGTTTACACAGGGTCAGAATGGCCAAGCTACTGCCCTGAACTCCCATAAACCCCTGTGCCCCTTTGGGTCACTTTGCTTCTAAACTTAAAGCTTCATCTTAGAATGGGAATGGGGGTGGGGGTGGGGGGGAGATGGAGAGGGCAGAAGGGGAAATCCTGGTAGTCACGGCCAGTCTGCAGTCACTTCAGACCCAGGAGGGGACTCAGCACAATGAGCCCTCAGACCCTGCTTCTGATAGCCTCTTCATCGCCTTCCCTCAAGAATGTTTGCCATTAGTCTCTTTCCATCAATATGACCTGTCAGCTCCCAAGTTTTGTTTTGAAAGGCTAACGCTTGGTGGCTACTTCTGTCCCTCTAAATATACACATATTATAAATTAATGTTGACTTCATCCTTAAGCTAATTTGAAATAAACACAGGCACTGACTGATTCAAAGCTGAGTAAATGAGTTCTCAGGTTCTCATTTGTCTAGGATCAGAAATTTAAAGTTGGAAGGGTCGAAGTCATCTATTGCAAATTCCTGTGGTTTACAGTGGAAGAAACTGAGAGCTAGATTAGGGATGTGACTTGCCCCAGGAGATGGGAGTGACAGAGCAGGAAAGAACCCCAGGTCCACTGATTCCATAGCCAAGACTCTTCCAAAGAACCATGAAGCTTGTCTATCCTTTCCCAGATTAAAAAAAAATGCACAGCTCAGATTCTAGCTACTGTAACTTGGCAGTTTTGAATCTATTTTCACTTGCCAGAGTGTAAAAGGAAATAGGAAATGGAGCAGAGAGAAAGAAGGGATTTGAAATCTCTGAAGTGAGACTAGAAATTCACAAAACTGTACAAACAAGAGGGATGAGAACTCAAGGTGGTAGTGGTGCGTTTTTTTGTTTTTTTTTTTAACAGAAGGGCACTTTAACTGGGGAGAGTAGATCACTTTCTACTTCATAAACAAATGAAAAAACACACAACTTCGAGCCACATTAAGGGGATGCCTGAGTTAGCCCCAAGGGAAAAAGTTTACAATGTGTAAATCTCCTTTTTCAAAGCAGCCTCATTTCCATAGGCAGCTAAGTGATTACCACCTTGTAAAACAAAGACAGAAATGCAGACTCCCCACCTTTGAGTTATCTATTCAGTAAAAGGGAAGGCTAGGGAAAACAGCAGCTATCCTGCTGACCACTCAGTCCAGAGGGCAGGACTGGAGGGCACTGGGATGTTCTCGGCAGGTTAGGAGTCTGCCGCACCATCAAAGAAGGCCTTCTGTTGAACTCTCTAAGGGACTCCCAGATCCCCATGGGTGGTGTCTGTTCTCTCCACTCAAGTCTCTCCCCACCAAAACGACACATACACACACAAAAAAAACTCCAGCAAAAAACCCACCACCTCACCTACTATTTTAGTGACCGTAATTTACAACTTCAGCTATAAAAAGTAAAGAACACCTGTCACCACAATGCCAACTGCAAGCTTCATAATTACTCTACCCCATGCAAGAAAGTAGAAGCATTGTAATCAGGCATTTGTAATCAAAGTCAAAATTTAGAGCACTGCTAACAACCATTCTTTTTCAAAAGCTTATGTATACACTGATTGAAGAAAAAAAACCTGAACACTTAAATATTTGTGTAAACCGGGGGAAAACAAAAATTCATCACGGATGTGCATATTTTTTCCTTTGAAGTGTAAAATACATTTTATTTGTTCCCTGCGTGACATTAAAACACTAAGCCAAAATCAAAGTATCCATCTTTTTAAGCTTGTCTATCTTTTTTTTTTTTACCAAACAGAATAAGACCTTCAAGTTAATACACAAAATAGCACAAATAGAGGTAATAATAGCAAAATAAAATGCACAAATCGTTCTTGTTAGCCACAAACTTAGACACCTCCAAGGATGTGCTATGTACTTGCACTTAGGATCTCCTCAATGTGGATATACTTCTACTAATGTTGTAGATCTCCAACTCCCCATGCCTTCTGGATGTGTGTGTTTCTAACTGAGTATTTGTTCATTTGAAGGCAAAATTCAGTTAAACATTAAAAGCAAACAAAAAAGAAACAGCCTTCGAGATCTTTTAATTTGAAAATTGGGGGCAAAAGAGGTCTTCCCAGGATTAAGTAAAATTGGTTCCAATTGTTCTTCTCTAAACAGCAATGCCACAGACCTCTAGGGAGACAGATTTCTGTCCCAGTCAACAAGTGAAGGAAAAACTGCTGTAAGACTCCTGGCAGAGAGACGAATAAGGTACTGCTGCTTTACTTCCCCACCGTGGATTTTATATGGCTGAGAATTTACAATTCACTGGTTCTTGTGTCCTTATTACATCTCTTCTTCCCCCTTACCAGATGATGACCTTGTGAATGTCAAAAAGTAGGAAGATACCAGTTTTCCAGCAGTCAAACCCAATAAAGAAACAGATCCAAGGAGCCACCTGCTTGACCTAGTCCAGCAGTGAATCCAACCAGAATCTGGGGTCCATTAATTTTATATATATATATATATATATATATATATATATATATATATATATATATATATATATATATATATATATATATAAAAAATTTATATGTTTATATTTATGTAAGATTATATTTATGTAAAATTTATATATTATATTATTTATATATAAAATTACATATATATATATAAAACCACCAGAAGGGAACTTGGTAGGTACAATACTTTGTGGCAACCACTTTTTGAGAACATTCACAAATACCAAGCGGAGGTATAGAGGAGACAGTATCCCTCAACTGGGGGGAAGATGTTTTTATAGTTATATGTCCTTGCTATACTTTTTCAGTAAATATTCCATTGTAGATTTTAATTGGTAATCATTGAAAGAAAGTGAGAATATATAACAGGATAATTCATATTGAGGAGATACTAAATGAAGGTGGAGGAAGCACAAGATAGTGAAAAGGTAAAAACTCAGAATTTGACAATAGGATGGATACATAGTTTAAGGAAAGAGAACAGGTCAAAAGTGACAGAGAGTTTAAGATCCTGAAAGCTTGATGTATCAACAGTGTGATAAGGCAGGGAAAAAAGGCTAAGACAACGCAGCTTTGGGCAAGATGGGGACATGGATTTAGGCCTGCTATTTGTACGTAATCCTCCTCTAACCTCTGATACACGCTGTTCAGTTTAGGCACATTTTATGAAGGACTTCCTTTGGTAAACTGGAGCGGAATGATGAGGTCTGAAGACAGCTACAGACCATGGTGAATAAAGAACAAGAATTGGAGTCAGAAAGATGGAAATTCAAATCCTGCCTTAAAACACTTAATAGCTGTGTGACCCTAGTCACATTTCTTAACCTTTTTCAGCCTCAGTTTACACTTCTATAAAATGGGGATAATACCATATCCTGTCTTGCCTACAGAGTTGTTTTGAGTATGAAATGAAATAACATATGTAAAGTGCTTTGTTAGCCTTAAAGTACAATGTAACTATTAGCTATTATTAGAAAGCAACATGCTATAAAATAAATGACTGAAAAAACTGAACATATAGAAAAGACTGGAGAAGAACAAGGAGGATTGATGGAAATTTAAAAAGGTTGAGGGGAGAGCTTAGATTTGTTCTGCTTAGCCCTAGAGAAATGAATTGGTAGTAAATAGGGTAAAAGGTGCACACAGATGGACCCTCTGTAAAAGAAAAACATTAAAAAAAACAATTAGAGATATTCACAAATGAAATGGGGCTACTTTAGGAGGTAATAGATTTCTTTCTCATTACTAGATGTAAGTAAGCAGGGTTGAATTGCTAAAAAGCAGCAGTTCTCACAGTATGACCTCAGAATGATCTGTGAGGTCAATATCTTTTTTTAACATAATAAGGTTTTTTTATAATAATAAGATATTTTCATTTTAATATTATTAACTATATTTTAATATATTAAGATTTTATGGCAAACTATCAATAGATATACTGACATAAACACAAACTCTTGGGGGGGGGAATGTCCTCAATTTTTAAGAGTATAATGAGATTCTGAGGCCAAAAAAATTTGAGAACTCCTGCTCTAAAAGTTAAATTTGATGACCTCTGATGTTCTTTCTTACTCTTGAGATTCTGTGATTCCTTACTAAAAACAGAATATTTAGGAAGGAGGATAGATATAAGGGAGAAGTTTAACAAATAGGTTTAAGGTAGGTAACAGAGCAGATAGATAGATCACTGGATTTGGAGTCAAGAAGACCTGAGTTCAAATCCTCAGACATTTATTGTGAACCATGGGCAAGTCACTTAACATCTCTGTGCCTTCATTTCCCCATTTTTAAAATGAGGAAATGGGACTCAGTGGCCCTTAAGGTCCCTTCTGGCTCTCAATCTATGATCCTTTAGGTTCAATTTTGGACATTTGAATCTTTAGTTTGGTTGAGATGTATATGTTTGGGTTCAATTTTGGACACATTGAACTGGAAATTCCAGTGAGATTATACAGGTGGACATGTCAAGGAGACAGTTAAGAGATACATTGGATCTCTGTGGAGAAGTTGAAAGTAGGGATATAGATTTGGGAATCATATCATAGGTTATACTAGAAGCCTTGGGAGAAGAGGAGATCATCTAGAGAGCATAAAATGGCAAGAAGGCATAAGTATAAAGTATAAAGAAAGTATCAAATGGCATTGAGTCTTCAGCAAAACAGATCATTTAGAAGGTAGAAAGATGAAGAGAAACCAATCAGAACTGTAGAATGTTAAGTAGACAACCACCACAGAGAGTATAACGCCATGGAAACCCACGGAGAAAGGGTGGTCAGCAATGTCAGCTGCCACAGAGAAATCAAGGAGAATGACAAAAGAAGAAAAAAGCCACTGGCTCTGTGATGAGTTCATGAGTGACCTCTGAGAGAGCTGTTCAGTAGCGTGTGATGGAATGGTAAGGAAATAGAGGCAGAGAGGTGAGAGCAGTTATTCCAGGAATTTGGTTATGAGGCGGGCGAGATATTGAGGAGGCAGGGAGAGACAAGGGCAGGTTTGGGGGGTTTTGTTGTTTTTAAACTAGAGGAGATGTGAACACGTTTAAAGATCTGAGGGCAAGGAATCAGGGTAAAGGGAAAAACTGAAAATGCATGAGATGCGCTTGTACTTCCCACCACCCCTGAACAGGGAGGTGATAGATTATAGATACAGAAAGAAACACATTTTCATATGCCACAAGTACAACACAAATTGATTTTACTTCATTATATTTATTTGTTTCAAGGGACAGTTTTTGTTGGAGGAGAGGTGAGGGTGAGTTGTGTAGCTATGGACAAGTCACTTAACCTCTGAGATTGTTCATCCGTAAAATTAGGAAATTGGACTGAGTGGTCCCAAAGGTCCCTTCAAGCTCTATATCTATGATCCATTGAATTCAGTTTTGGACATATTGAATTTGAAGTTCTGGTGAGATGTATAGATGGAAATGTGAATAGTGGATAGTGAAACAAAAAAAAAAGAGACAAAAGAAAAGTCACAGGGTTGGGGAACCTGCGGCCTTGAGTCCAAGTTTACAGAACAAATCCTTTTATTAAGGGGGTTTGTTCTGTGAAGTTTGGATTCAGTCAAAAGGCCACACTTGAGGACCTACAGGGTCACCTGTGGCCTCAAGGTCGTAGGTTCCCAACTCCTGAAAAAGGGAAATAACCACTAAAAAGGGTGGATGTTGCAAAATTAGTAAGAAACAAGCATGTCTTAAAAGAAGATAAATAGGAAAACACCCCACCCCATCACAGAGGCAGGAAATCTACTAGTGTTGTATATTGCACATTCAGACTTTTTAGATGTTCTGATCAATTATGATGATTTCCCCCCCTTTTTGTCTTTTACAAATTTATTTTTGTACATGGAATAGCTCCCTGGGATGAGGAAGGCTATTCTCTGGGGAAATTATTGAGATTTTTTAAAAAAAGAAAATACATCAATAAAAACTTAATTAAAAAAAGTCATGACCATCCCACAAAATCTGGAATATATGGTGATACAACACTCCTGTGGTTTTAGTTATCACTTCTTTGAATGCGACTTCCCAATTCTGTTTCCAGCCCTGACTTTTCTTTTGAATTTTAGTCTCCCACTTTGCTGTAGATAGCTATCAAGATATCTCTTTCTAGATGATCTATCATCTGAGAATAGCAATGTCTAAAATTCTAGTTCTTTTTATTCCTCTTAAACCTGCTTCTCCTTTTGATTTTACTATTTCTGTCAGGGGTACCATCATCTACCTAGTCTTCCATGCTGGAAATCTTAGAGTTATTTTCACTCTTCCCTCTCCATCACATCCAAACTCTCACCAGTTCTTACTGATTTAACCTCTGCAACATCTCTCCCTTCAATTTAATCCTTCCTCCCGCTACTGTCACTTCCCTAATATAGACCCTCATTTGTCATCCACCTGGATTTTTGCATTAGTTTCCTTAACAGGTCTTCCAGACTCCACTGTCTATTCCCCTTCCCCCACCGAGTCTATCCTATATACCCCTGGCAGAAGGCTAGCCAAAGTCTGTTCTAAGTCTAGAGTAAGCTTTGTTACACAAGAAACATTAGGGTTTTAGAATATGAACAAAGGAACCGATATAATTAGAAAACAAAGGATAAAAGGTACTGAGAAGAGTTCACTTTTAAGGGTTACGTAGTTTTTGAGTGCCTTAGATCTTTGAAGAATTATGGAAGTAATTACAATACTCCTAAAGCAGACAGTCTTTCTGCTGAAGGTCTGCTCAGACATTACCTTTGCATATGGGGGTTGGAGAGGGAAGTTTTCCTAATACACTGAGTGTCCTGTCTCCCAGGTTGCTAGTGTCTTCCTTCAAAAATGTTTTGTATTTATTTTGTTTATCCTTATCTAAACATATACTGTCTTCACCAATAGGATGCAAGCTATTTCAGATCAGGAACTGTTTTGTTTTTTCTCTTTGTAGCACTGTGCCTGATACTTTAAAATGCCTGTTGATTGGTTGCCATTCATGTTACACCAGAAGATTCTTACCTGTTTTCTGTAGCTATGGATCTTTTCCTGGTGTCTTCATCAGTCTATGCATAATTCTGCCCTAAATAACTTGCACAGTTATTTCCTCACTCTCTTACTATTTCTTCTCCTATTATTTCTTTCACCTATAGCTGGATTTTTGTCAAAGAATTAGGGAAATGAGCATGGGATTAACAGAAAAAGACTGCCAACCCCAAATGAAAAATCCTTTAGATAAAATATTAATTACTTAATACTTGATAGAAAAACATTTCATTCAGAAAAATGAAACTGATCATATCTGAACAGGTAGGAAATAAGAAATTATAGATGTGGAAGTTATACATGAATCAGCTGTCTGTTCACTGTCTTGTTACAGCAAAGATTAATAAAAGCTAAAGGGGGTATTCATTTCAAACAAATACAACCTGACCGGTTTCAAAGAGTTATTGATGGTCTGGTAGAAGTTTGGTTTAGTCCAACATCTGACAATATACATGCCACAATAGACTCCAATGTATACCACAATAAACTCCAAATGGACACATGACTTAGATTTATGGTCACACCACAAATAAATTAGAGGAGAAAGAAGGTACCTTTCACAGCTATGAGAAGATTTTTTTTTTTTTTGCCAAATGAGGGAGAAAAAGGATTACAAAAGGCAAAATAGACAATTTTTATCACATAAAGTTGAAAAGCTTCTGCATAGGCAAAATCAATGCAGGCAAAATTAGAAGAAAGAGGTTAACTGGAAAAAAAATCTTTGAAGTAAATTTCTCTGATAAAGTTTTGATACACATGGAATATTCAAGGACACCAATTCAAATATACAAGAATAAGGGCTATTCCACTATAGATACATGGTCAAAGTACATGCAGTTCTCAAGGAAAGAAATGAAGGCTATCAACATGAAAAAATTATAGAAGTTAACAAAAATGTAAGAAATATGAATTAAAACAACTCTGAGGTTCTGCCTCATCACATTGTCAGATGACAAAAAAAGAAATAGCAATTGTTGGGTGGTCAATGAGAGGAGGCTCACTAACATGTCATCTTTGGGCATCTATGAAATGGTTTAGTCACTCTAGAGTCGTCCCTCCTTGAAGGCAGGGGCTGCTTCATGTTTGTCTTATATCCCCATAGACTGGCACAATGCCTGGAAAAAGACTAATAAATATTTGTCCAGTGATTCTGAGCTGAAAAAGTCATGCTTTCTAACAGTTGTTCAGTGGTTTCAGAGGTGGCTGACTCTTAGCGAACCCATTTGGGTTTTCTTGGCAAAGATGCTAGATTGCTTTGCCATTTCCTTCACCAGCTCAGTTTAGAGATCAGGCCCTAAAGCAAACAGGGTTAAGTAACTTGTACAGGGTCACACAGCTAGTGAGTGTTTCAGGCTATATTTGAACTCAGGAAGAAATCTTTTTGACTTCAGACCTTGGCACTCTACCCACTGCACCACCTAACTACTCCCCCTCTCCCTTCTAAAAGAGTACCATACAAAGCTAAAAACATTTAAAAATGACTAAGTTTAGAGTGTTTTTAGTTATCTACATACTGCAACAAATTGCTTTTCTCCAATATCTTGCCCTTCGTTGTAGCTAATGGGTAACTAAACCAAGCAATATAAACTTTGTGATTTTCCAGTTTATTAGAAGATGTTAAAAAACCAAAACAAAACAAAGCCACAACTGTTCTCTTAGGACAGAACACCTGTTTGGACAACTTTACTAATTACAGACCAGTCCAACAAAGGAGACCAAGGCCTGTAGTCCAGCAGAAAGATTAGATACAGTTACTCCATAAAACAATTATTTAGTAGAAATAGAGCCTGGAGAGAAGAGCAGTCAGGAGCACAACCAAATGGGCACCTTCAGTGAAAAGAAGTTCCTGAAGTCACTTTCAATTTCATTAGCATAAGAAACAAGGATAATGGATTGCTCCACAGTCTCCCACAACCAGTGCCAAAATCCATCATTCATGGAAATTAAGTTTTGATAAGAAGCCCAAATTTTCCCCTAAGTCATTCCTTCAGATTTAAGCAAAGATTTTTCAGACCCTCTGGGAAGTAGGAAGCAACATAGTAACATTACAAGGGCTGAGAATATCTCTATTACACAAAGTCTGTCAGCCGTTTAAAAAAATACAATAGGTGTTCATCTAACCCGCAGTTCATTACAGTATCTCAAATGTTCCATTTTAACATAAGGGCTCTTTTTTCTATAGTAAATGAAATTTCCAACATCTGTTAAAACTTTTTAAGGATGATTTATTTTATAATCTCATAAATTATCTATGTTAGATAGATAGTGGATCAGCATATTTATTGTCAGTTTCTAACTCCAGGTAATACAAACAGTTCTAAACTTAACTGAATCCAGCATTCACCAAAAATTTTCTATTCCTTAGACTATTTAGTATAGCATTTCCATATACGAAAGTAATGAATGGACATCATTTTCCCAGGAACATGCTTAATCCCCTCCTTTCCCTACAGCATATGTTAAGATAAGGAAATAGTGATTACTATTACCCACCACACTACCAAAACTCTCCCTTTTACTTTTATCTTTTGTAATAGGTTATCTCTAGAAAACTGGGAAGTAAACTCCAACAAAGTCCCTTAGCCTTTATGCTAAACATTTTTGAATACGGAACATTTTCAGCCTATAAACAAGTGAGACGGGTTAAGAATTTCCTCCAGTTACCCTCACCTTTGTTACTGCCAATTTTATCTTTCTGAACCACTTTAGCCTTATTGTGACGTTCATCACAACTGAACAAAAGGATTGTAAAGCCTGAAGATAATCCAGTAGGGGGTTCTGACGAAAGATTAACTTAGTCGAAATATTTGTGTTAGGGTTTGTTTGTTGCTACGTTTTTCTTTCCCATATGACTTAACTTTATCTGAAATTAACTTATCCTCATCCATACACTTAAACACTTGCTTCCCCCTCAAAAGGCACTTGAGAGAAAGTTCTACCAACAAGTTTGTTGGTAAAAACTTGCATTGATGACAAAATGGATAGAATGATCAGCAGACAGAAAGGCAGCATGGGCCCTTTCCCTTTTCAAGGAGAGGAAGCAATTGGGAAACATTTGATCCTCAGCAATGGGTATAATCCAAATCCAGGCACCCTATTTTGTACTCACAGGTGCACATTCCAAAGGCAAAAAAAAACACAAAACAGACTATACCAAACCAAAACTTCTCTCCCCTCCCCTCAAAAAAAATCAAAGTAAACAAACCTTTCTTACATTGCACTGTGTGCACAACAACCCCACACCTTTCCCTAAGATGTTAAGCCTCAGTTAAAAAGTAGGAGGGGGGCTCCATTTAAAGAAGTAAAAATTATTTGAGTTCATCACATTTCCCCCAAATTGGTTTAATTTAAGGATAACTGAGCTTGGTATTGGTGGATAGGGAGGACCCCCTACTACTTAGTACTAAAATTACCTGGTAATTGTCACTCAGGGCTTTCAGTTCTTCCAAAAAGCACTTTGAGATCTGGACAGTTTGCCTGTGGAAAGTAGCGAGAAAGGCTTCATTTTCAAATAGTAAAAAGAAAACGGTCTTGGGCTTTAAAAAATTAGCCAAACAGGTTCACCTCTGGCAGGGCTTAAGGGCTGTTTAGTCCATAACACAAAATAAGAGAAAAGCCTAAATATGATCAAGAATAGCCAATCTGGGCCCAGCTCCAAAGAAAACAATGCCTTCTTGAGGAACTGATCAATGTACAGTAAGCAATGAAGAAGTCAAAGGAGACCAAACCTACACCAGAAACAGACACAGCTCAATTATGGAGGCAACTGAAGGAACCTAGCACCTCAATGAGACCTGCTCAACCCTCACAGTGCACTGGGTTTTACACCTTTCTAATACATTTATCAAGTAATCTTGTGTCCTATGGTTTATCTGCTTGGGTCTTATCACTCTACTAGACATGAAGCTCTAGGAGGCCAAAGTTTGATGGTATCTTATCTCAACTTTGTGACTCCCCTAGTATGGAACTATACTCTGCACACAGTCGATGTTTATTGAATGACTGGGTACATGCATGCATGTATGTGTGTCCAGTGAGTTCAGCAATACATTTATACTTGTATTAGTGTTTCATCCCAAATATTTTCTTTTTAACAAAAAAGCCTCAAGAAAATCAAACAAGTTGCCACCTCCTTCCTTCCTTTTCTATCTCATCTGTACCCAGTGGTCTGATTGACTTGGGAAAGGAGTTTGACTATTCAACAATAAATGGAACTATAAAAGAAATTACATTAGCTAATATTTTTGTACCTTTTGCAGGTTTCAAAAGAAGTTTCTTCAGGACAATGAGGTGGGTACTGTCAATACAATTAGAGGTAACCCTTATACAGATTATTTCAAATACAACTTTGTGATAGAGAAGTGTTAAAAGTTACTGAAGGTTGTGAAATTTATAACTCTATGGAGCATGTTTTATTTAAGGCACCCTCCACATGTGGGTAAATGTTTGAAGTTCAATCTAAATGTTTGGAATCAAAGAATATAAAAGCTGAAAAGGTTCTCTGAAACTATTTAGTCTAACTCATCATTCTACAAATGAGGAAATTGAGGCCTACAGAAGTAAAGTCTGTACCAAAAAAATTATAAAAAAGCCTTAAATGAGACCTGGGATGACCAATCTAGGCCCAGCTCAAAAAAATAGAACTTCCCAACATCGAACAGTCAATTTAATGACAGTTTTAGGACCAAAACCCAGGACTCCTAACTTCCAGAGCAGCATGCTATATCACATGCCTCTGTCCCTAGGTAACAGTGAGAATGGAATCACATGACAAGAGATCATTTGATTTTCCATAACTTAGCATCCACTAACTTAAGCAATTGAAAGCACAAAAAGAAATGATTCTCTGAGAAGGGGTGAACAAATGAATTTTTCTCCTTTTGTGGAAGTGGGGAACTACACTATTACGTATACACATACATACATATGCACATCCCTGTGTACATATACATCTACATATATACACATGCAATATACATACACATCTATGTGTGTGTATCAATATTCCCATTATCCACTAACTACTTGGCCTTCCATTGAATTCACTGGTAATTTTGCTCCCCTTCTCCCACTGCACCCACCTCAAGCCTTACTCAATTTCTTTACTATATAGTTACACTTGGTGATTGTACTTTCATTTGCTCAACTGTCTTTGGGGTAATGGGGAAATAAAAGTAAAAATTTAATTTTCAAAAAGAAGTGACCTAAAATTATTCCAAAGAATTAAAATCTAAAAGACCCATCAAGATGTAAGTCACTTTTAAAAACCATTATTTTTCTGAATGCTCCAGAGGAAACTCAGCCACTAGTTTGTTTTACCTCAGGTCCAAAGTTGCAATGGAGCCATAATGAAAGCAGGAAGATCCACTCCCAGAAGGAAAAAAATAACAGGGGAAGGGAAAATATGGCTTTTTTTCTGGATAATCTAGAAGTACCCAACTGAGGATGCTTTTTAACCTGTCAAATATCCGAATACCCATCTTTTTTACCTGCCAAAATATCCAAAGGGCTAAATGAATTATTTCACTGCATCTTCCCTCTTTTCCCCAAATACAGAAAAAGCGAAACAAATGAAACTCAAATTCCATCATGTCCTCATACAATCTCAATATTCAGTCAGGGATCTCAAAACAAATGCTAAAAAATAAAATGGTCTTACAATGAAAAAAAAGCTAAAAAACTAAGTTTTTAGAATCATTCCTACCTTTGCCAAGTGTTCCAGATTCCTTAATGCTGCAAATAATAAAATTCCCTCTTTACAAAATAGGCTTTTGAAGTTGGTAAAAAATAGTGCCATTTAAAAAATAATAGTAAACTAATCAACCTAAGAAAAGAAACATTCTCAGAGTGGGTTCTCTAGAGTCCCTAGTTTCTAACTAGTTCCCCAGAAGGTTAAGCACCAAACTCCTCCCATCTTCCTGTAGTTAACTGTTAAAGGTAAGAAATATGAAGGGGAAAAAAGGCACCGAGAACATCCTGAAGACCCTCAGGCATTTTAAGAGCAGCAAAGGTTATAAGGGCAAATCTGGAGACCAAATAGCCCTATTGTTACAGTCTCTCCCAAAGACAAAGAGAAAGGAAAGAGATTATCTGGCTTTACCTCTATATCTTAATTCAAATGCCACTTAAAAAAAAAAACCACCACCTTTCGCATTTGCTGCCCAATCTTCTTCTCAGTAACTTTGCTGGGCAGATTTCTGGTTTTAAGAAGGGAAAATATATGAAGGATTTGAAGTGATATAGAGCTCATTAAAAGTAGAGGATGTTACAATAAAGATATAGAAAAAAAATCATGTGCAGAATGTATTTTGAATTCACATGTATAGTTATCTTGAATAAAATGGCAAGACAATTTAACTCATATACTAAACTATTTCAAAAATCTATTTTTTTCAAATTAGAGAAGTAAATTACCTTACTGAATCAAAGATTAAATGTACCAGATTTAAATAACAGTAGTTTTTGACTCCAGGAAATTTTTATTAGTCCTAAAGTCTTCTAATATATCATAGAACTTTTAAAAATGGAATGGACCTTAAAAAAACACCTCATCCACCTAAATGAAGTAAAAAGTCCAGCCTAAGACACTCGCCCGAGGTCATATGCAGAGCAAGGGGTCCCCATTATCCACTAACTACCTGATCTTTCATTGAATTCACAGGTAACTTTGTTCCCTTTTGTCCAACCCATCCACCACAAGCTCTGTTTAATTTCTTTATTATGCATTTCTGCAATCTAGTCAAAGTTTAGTATAGAAAAGCACAAAAAAAAAAAATCTACAATGACTTTATTATTTTAAAAAGAATTTTCTATGGATCTGTGAAATTCTCACATATACATATGGAAATTGTACCTTGTTTGTGTTTACATAGTGGTCAATTGTTGATTTTCAATAAATGCAAAGGTCTAGAAGTAGTGAATCATACCAAGAGGACTAAAACAATTAGCCCCTACCGATCTGAAGGTTACAATTTAGCTATGCAGCTGATTGTGGTGGTTGACTTGTGTGTGTCCCTTCTTGACCCCATTTGGGGCTTTCCTGACAAAGATACTGGAGTGGTTTACCATTTCCTTCTCTACTGAATTCATTTTGGCAGGCAATCAGAGGGTAGGTCACTTGCCCGAGGTCACACAACTAGGAAGGGTCTGAAGCTGGATTTGAACTCAGGTCTTCCTGAGTCCAGACCCAGTGCTCTGTCCACCTCATCACCCTAACCCTAAATGCCTCTTGCAATTTATCCATGCAGCTATCATCAAAATTACTTGGTACTGGTTAGAAATACAGTGGTGGATCAATGGAATATGTTAGGTACTCAAGACATAATAGTTAATGACTATAGTACAGTGTTTGATAAGCTTAAAGACCCCAGCTTCCAGAATAAGAACTATTCGACAAAAACTGCTAGGAAAACTGGAAAATAGTATGGCAGAAATTGAGCACAGACCAACATCTTAAACTGTATACCAAAATAAAGTCAAAATGGATACATGATTTAGATATAAAGGCTGATACTATAAGCAAACTGGGAAAGCTTTCTTGTCTTAGATTTATGGAGAATGGAAGAATTTATGACCAAACAAGATAGGAAATGCAAAATGGATAATTCTGATGACAATAAATTGAAAAACTTTTGCACAAACAAAGCCAATGTAACCAAGATTAGGAGGGAAGAAGTAAACTGGGAAAGAATTTTTACAACCAGTGTCTCTGACAAAGGTCTCCTTTCTAAAATATATTTGAACTGAGTCAAATTTATAAGAACACAAGTCACTGTCCAATTGATAAATGGTCAAAGGATATGAACAAGCAGTTTTCAGATGAAGAAATTAAAGCTAACTGTAGTCATACAAAAAAAATGTCTAAATCTCTATTGATTAGAGAAATGCAAATAAAAAAACTCTGAGGTACCACATCATACCGATCAGATTGGCTAATATGACAAAACAGGAAAATGATAAATGTTGGATAAGAACTTGGAAAATTAGAACACTAATGTATTGTTGGTGGAATTGTGAACTGGTCCAATTATTCTGGAGAATAATTTGGAACTATGCACAAAGGTCTATAAAAATGTGCATATACTCTTTGACTCAGCAATACCACTTCTAGATCTGTATCCCAAAGAGATCATATAAATGGGAAAAGGATCCACATATACAAAGATATGTATAGCAGCTCTTTTTGTGGTGGCAAAGAACTGGAAACAGAGGGAATGCCCATCAATTGGGGAATGGCTGAACAAATTGTGGGGTATGAGTGTAATGGAATACTATTGTGCTGTAAGTAATGATGAGGAGGCAGACTTCAGAAAACCCTGGAAAGACTTATATGAACTGATGCTGAGTGAGGAGAATGGAACCAGGAGAACTTTGTACATAGTAATAACCACACTATGTGATGACTAACTTTGATAACCTTTACTCTTCTCAGCAATGCAAGGATCTCAGACAACTCCAAAAGACTCCTGATGGAAAATGTTATCCACATCCAGAGAAAGAACTATGGAGTATGAATGCAGATAGAGGCATACTACTTGCTCTCTCTTTTTCTCTTTTGTTTCTTCTTTTTCCTGGTTCCTCCCCTTGGTTCTAAATCTTCTTTACAACTTGACTAATATGAAAATGTTTGGTATGAATGCATATATACGATCTATATCGGATTTTATGCTGTCGAGGTGGAGAAAATTTAGAATTCAAAATCTTATGGAAGTGAATGTTGAAAACTATAAATAAATTAATTAATTTTAAAAAATTAGCATGCATCTGATAATTCAAGAAAAATTAATAAAGTGGAAAGAACAAAAGTTGCTTTAATCCATATTCAGATACCATCAGTTCTTTTTCTGGGGATGGATAGCATTTTTCATCTTAAATCCTTCAGATTTGTCATCAACTGTTGTATTGCTGAGAACAGCTAAGTCATTCATAGCTGATCATCCTACAATATTACTGTTACTTATTACCTATTATATTTCACTTTGTATCAACCCATATAAGTCTTTCTAGGTTTTTCTGAGAATATCTTGCTCATCATTTCTTATAGTACAATAGTATTCGATAATAATTACATACCACAGCTTGGATATTTAAGATTTCCACAGGTCAAAAATGAAAGCTAGATCACTAGAAGGCATTCCACTTGGGGATGGAAGAAGTGTGACTAAAGGTACTGAGTGGGGGAAAAAAGAGATACTAGGAAAATAACAATGTAACCTCTCAGGCTCTGAAGCTTTGAGTTCTCTATCACTATCAGATGATATTTGCATGCAAACTCAAGTAGTTCTATAAATTTCAAGGAAGCAAAAGAATAGTTAGTCTTTGTATGGTTATAATTTTATTCCTCAGTGTTATAAAATATGCTTTCTAAAACTTTTAAGGACAAATCTTTTTTGGCACATTTCAAATTCCAACACAAAATAGAGAAGAGGGGAAAGCATTATAAACTAGCAACAGAAAACATCATATGTATCATACATAAGGGAGACCATAGATTCAGGGCTGAAAAAAGATTTAGAGGTGATTTAACTCAATCCTCTATTAAAAAAAAATTTTTTAACAGACAAAGAATCTGAAATCTAGAGTGGGAAAATGACTTGTCCAACGTCAAACAGGTCTAAGTGACATAATCTAGCAGATCCTTGTAATGACGGAGCCAGAGGGCTCTGCCCAAAGCCACCCTGTAGCTTTTCTGATTGCCAAGATCAGTGAGTGATCTTTCCAATATGCCTCCTTTTCCTACTTTTTCCCTGCCCATAACTCTGTCCGTAATGAGGAGAAAGTTCACAGCCACTTATTTAACTACTTGTCTACAATGCTCAATTAAATTTATTATACAAAGATAGAAAATGGGAAATGCTACAATACAAGTGGTAGCAATGTTCAGTCTACTTTTAGAAAAACTTGCTGCGAAACCACAACCACGGGTAAATTAGATTTGTAATGAAAATGCTTAAAATCAACTACATAATTCTATTTCCTCCACTTTGAGTATATGTTCTATTGTGAATATAAATAGAACCTAATCGAAATGTATATTCTTCAATACAATAATAATAATAGTGTTTATATAGTGCTTTAAAGTTGGCAAAATGCTTTACAGATATTGTCTCATTTTATCCTCCCAAAAACCTGGGGAGGAAGATGCCATGTAAAATAACAATCCCCATTTTATAGATGAGGCAACTGAGGAAAATAGAGGTCATGTGACTTGTCTAGGGTCACACAGCTAGAAATGTCAGAAGCCAAATCTGAACTCTGGTCTTCCTGACTCCTGGTCCAGAGCTCTAGCTACTAGTTTAATCTCACTAGAATGAATGGCAATATTTTTGCTAAACCAGAAACAAATTTTAAAACATTGGCTTCCAATTGTCAGATGTGGGTATGCCAGATATGATCATCTTTTTACAATAACACTGAAGCTCACCATGATTATCAAAGTTTAAAGTAATCTACAGCCAAAAAGAAACAAAATATTTGTCTTCTGTAATGCTAATATTTAACCCAGATGCTTTCATTCATAAATTACCCACAGATCTTAGAAGCATATTTATAGCTTCATTAAAGCAACCCACAACCCCCTAACACACACTTACATAACTGTTGAGAAGCTTTCTGCTTCATTCCCCGTGTTCTCTATTGATTTCTAGCATCTCATTTACAAAACTGTTATAGCTGTGCAAGGGTAGATGACTACTGTTATGCCCTTAAATTCTCCAGATCACCTTCCTCTTAGCTAGTTGTCCTCACACTTTCCCGTTAGAAAAGTAGAAAGATAATAAGGCACAACTGAATTCTTTCCTTATTTTTCTGATGCCACACATTCCTAATCATTTTGCTGCCCAGATCTAAAAGTACTCAGATTTTGACAAGTTAAGAAAACATCCTGTTTATTTCAGCAAATAGAGAAATCATTTTCTTTCCTAAGGGACAGGGATATGAGGAGAAGGAATGAGGGCTGCTGGGTAACCTTTCCAAATTCCTGACATCAAAAAGATCCTAATGAGTGGGTTGCCAATAGAAGTGTATAAGAGCCTTTAATCATAAACTCAATACCATCAAGAAACTACTTTAAACTACACCTATAACTAGAAAAGAAGAAAAGGTTGCATTGTTTCCAAATTACACTCTTACTCTGGGCTGCTTGAAAATGTATTTGACTTTCAGAAGGACTAAAAAAAAATCAGTTTGTAATTTAAAAACATCATGGAAGCAACAAGACATAGTGGGGAAAACCCAGCATTTGGAGTCAGAGGATGTGGCCTCTATCCTGGCTTTTACACCTACTACCTGTAGGACCTGTTTAACTTGACCCCTCTCCCCCAGATCCTCAATTTCTTCATCTGTAAAATGAAGGGGTTAGTCTAAATGACTGCTGTAGCCCCTAAATCTATCACCCTGAGCTGCAGAATAGAAGGTAAATGAAATTTCTTACTATGAGTGAACAGTAAAGAAAATAATTTGTCTTCTTTTATCTCTGATTCTTATAATATGTCAAGAACATTATAAATAATTCCTAGAGCTAAAAAAAATTTAGCTCATGGAAGAAGATGCTCTTAAGAGGACGGACATCAGACATTATAAGAACAATGCATAGAGCTTTCACTTTTGTACATTCGTTAATCAATAGTTCATATTCATATAGCTCTCCAAGGTTTGCAAGACATGTAACATTCATTTTATCGCTTGATCCTCATGCTAACCCTCAAGTAAGGGCTATTATCATTCTCATTTCATAGATAAGGAAACTGAGATTCGGACATTATACAATTTGCTCAGGATAACATAGTTGAGGAGGAACTAGAGCACAGTTTTCCTGATCCTGAGTTCAGTACTTTATCCCTATACCATTCTGCCTTATATTCAAATTTGCATAAATTTCCAGATTATTATATAGTTATAGTCCAACGTCATTAAAAACAGATATGCATAAAGGAAATACAGTATTGGAGCTTAGAACATGTATTAATGTGTCTTTTCTTAAGCATACCTGAGCAGTATCTTTTTGATAGGTAGTGGAAGGATCAGTGATCAAGGGAAAGAGACTGGTGAAAAAACAGGTGGCTTGAAAAAGTTACACAATTCTTACAAAAAACTGACTTCCTTCTTTTCTTTGTCCCTGTCTTTCTATGAAGTGACAGCAAACTAAAATTCTGGTTAAGTGTGACTGCTGGGTGGTCATTTAATGTTTTCTTAGCTTTCATTTAAAAATTCGGAGTTCCCCATTCTCTCCCTCCCTCCTGCTCCTCCTCCATCCACTGAGAAGGAAAGCAATATGATATCAATTATGCATGTGAAATCATGCAAAACATATTTGCTGTGTAGTCATAAAGAGGAGGTGGCATGTACACAGGAAAAGGGAGAGCTAGAAGTGGGGGGCTTTGGTTTCCAGTTACCTCTGCTATATGGATGAGTGGGGGGCACCAATGGCCAGTCTCTACCTACTTCTCCTTCAGCTAACTTTACACATGAAGTGTTTATGTATATGATTCTTCCAAGTAAGAAGCATTTCATGTTAATTTTCTAACTGCCTCCATATTAACTTTAAGTCTTTTTTTAAAATTTAAAAATAGCTACACACAAGTCTACTGAAGGAAAAGGAAGTCATCATTTCCCATGAGCACCAAGTTAATTTTAAAACATGTGCTACCCTTTGACCTAAAGATTCCATTTCTAGGCTTTTACACAAGGAGGGCATTGATTAAAAAAAGTCTCCATATATACCAAAATATTTTGAGCGACATTTTTGTGGTTGTAAAGACTGGAAACAAAGGAGATGCCCACCGATTGGGAAATGGACAAAAAAAATGTGGTACATAAGTGTAATGGAATATTACCGTGCAGTAAGAAATAATATATGTGATGAATACAGAGAAGCATGTAAAGATCTCCATGAACTGATGCAAAGCAAAGTAAGCAGAGTCAAGAAAATAATATGCACAACGACTACAGCAATATAAATGGGAAAAAATGAGCCATACACTTACAAAATAAAAATCAAAAGGGGATATTATAAAATTATAAAGAACAAACAAGGCTCAAAAGAGATATAAGATCCGATTCCATTCCTTGAAAGTGGTGGGGTCCCCACAAATGTCACACACTGTCCACATTTGAGACTTTTTGGATGCACTCATCAGTTAAGCTGATTTCCCCCCTCTTATTTCTCTCTTTTGCTTTGTCTTTAAAATATCAGTTTTTATTGGAGATGGCTCTTGCTGGGAGGAGGAAGGAAAGAAATACTAGAGGAAATTATAGGGATGTAAAAAAGCAAAAGACCAATAAAAATGTATTTTGAAATGCTGAAAACAAAACTAAGCCCTAATGTAATTAAAGAAGTCAACAAACATTAAGTTCCTGCTATGACCCAGACAATTGTGGCAAAGGGTGAGGGGGAGAGAACGAAAGGCAAAAAATAGTCTCTGCTATCAAGTAACTCACAATCTAATGGGAAACAAACGAAGAGTCTTCTTCCTCCAATTAACAAACTGAATGCTAAGCTTTATTGAGACCATTTGAGCCTGTGACCAATGCTCGGGAATTTATTTGACAAAGGAAAAGATACTGGAAAATATTTAGCACACTATTGATGTGAAGTTAAAATTGTAATATACCACTATCAGAATGAAACCCATTTGTTTTTTCAACCCAATCATTTTCCACCAGTCTCTTCCCCTTGATCATTGGTTCTTCCCCTACCTGTAAAAAAAATGCTTCTAAACTATACTTGTATAAAGGTAATAAGAAATATGTTCTAAGCCTGGATACCATGCTTTGTTTGTTCATGTTCTTAATGTTTATGTTTACTACATAAACTTTAAAAATGTATGTAAAAGCCTCCCATAAAAAAAATACTAACTAGTCATATTTTTGAAGATTCTCTTTGGAAAAAAAATCAGTTGCTAACCAACATTTCTCATGTCATTTAGTATTCAGAGAAACAGAAGCACGTATGCAGGTTCATAGGTCTGGAAGGGACCTTAAGTAACACCTAGTACAGCCCCCTCATTTACAAATGAGGAAATTGAGTCTAAAGTGATTTACCCAAGGTCACACACTATTAAAAGTCATAGAGTACAGGTCTTGTGATTCCAGACCAAGGACTCCTTTCATCTATTAGGATGCCTCCACTATTATTTCATCTCAAGATTTTCATTGCTTGCCTTATGTTCACAGTGTAAAGTTACGAAGTTCGGTAACATTCAGACCAAAATCACAGATTTAAGTGATTTTTTAAAGTACTCAAAAAATTGTAGGCCTGAATGCTTGAACAGGTTCTTTATAGATGGGAGCAGGTCTAAAAAATTAAAAGAAACAGTCATCTGGTCAGGAATCATTGCCAGATTTTAAGCATTTGTTATTGAAGTACTGAGTCAGGGAAGTGTTTTAAAAAGGGACACCGTTTTTTGCTTGAGCACAATGAAATTTTGACATATTCTAAAGTTTGATGGGTTGGATGCCTAAGAAGGGTGACAATACGTTCCATAGTGTTAAAATTCCAAAAACAAACAATGGGCTGCCAGTGAGTATCTGAAACAAACAAGACTTTGTAATGGGAAATTTGAAAAACCGAGTTTTAATTTTAGGCATTATGAGCTAAAGATGTCCTCTAAAATTAGTTATTTTTAATTATTTCAGAGACCTAAGCTGGAAATTACTTCTTCCTTTAGATAACCTAGTGTTTCTACTAATTATGGAACACAATTCAGGCCAAAAGAAAATGTCTAATCCTAGAGGAGGGACTATTTTTTGTACAAATATACAGCATTAGGAAGAAAGTATATGGGAGAAACATGGAAAAATAACAAAAACGTCCCTCCACTGGTATATATCCTTTGGATTTTATTAATTTACCTTCCTACTTAAGCTCTTCTATTTTATTACAGCCCAGTTTGTTCAATTATTCTCTCCTGAAAGCCTGTTCCTCTGTCCTGCTGAGTAGTGGTTTCAGCAATTAACTGTTCACTAAAAAAGGCTCCAAGATAGAATTGTTTGGAAGTAGGTCCCTGTCCCCTCCCCCCTCCATCTAGTCTCCATCTAGTCTCAGAATTTCCAGAAAACGTTGTATGTACCAACATCCTTTAAAAGTTCCACTTTTTTTCTACTTTCCCTTGAAAGTAGTGCAACAACAGGAACAAAAACCGCCAACAACTTTTCTAACAGGTCTTGGAGGGACTTGAGTTAATTAGTCAAATGCAGTTATCATTGAAGCGCCACTTATGAATTTATAGAATCAAACTTCAAGTGTGATAAAGCTAGGAGTGATATTAACTATGGTGGTGGAATGGTGTGAGGAGCTGAAATTGGCAGTTTTCCAGACTTCTTCAGTTTAGCCTAGTGCTTGTTGCTAACGGAGAACCATAAAAAGGTGGGCCAAGGAAGGTGGTGGGGAAGGAGAGATAGGGAAAGGAGGGAAGATTATCATTATTTAAACTTTCAGTTGGGCGCACCTACTTCACCTTCAAGAAAAAGCAGAAAATGAAAAGTGTCTTTCTCTTTTGTTACAGTTTTTATTAGGGGAGAAAAACCGGAGCTTTGACACTCAGAGACACAACTCCTCAGGGCCAAAAAGGCAAGCCCTTGGCTCTGTGCCGCAAGGAGGGTAGCGACTTTAGCCAGGTGCCTGCCTTAGTCACTGATGTTGGGTATCTGGCTGTGTATAACATGAAGATTAAATTCCTTTTCCTCTGCCTCCCTTCCCCCATTCCCCAATACAAATTCTCCTAAAACTTGACCAAGACTAGTGGGGAAGGAAGGGCGAAGGGGCCCAATTAAAGCAAACACAAACTCTGGGATCGCCGTGGACTCATACGTTTATAATAAATACTTGTATCTGAGAAACCTGAAAGGCTAGGGGAAGCGTCCACACAGCAACTAGAGACCCAGTTCCGGCAAGCTAAAAGGCATGGGGGATGGGGTCCTCTGTATGATCTTTTTCTCTAGACAAACTACCGCACAATTTATTTCCTCTGAGTTTTCCTCCAGATACTACGAATGCAATTACGTATTTTAAATTGATTTATTTATCTGACCCAACCAAGAATCAGGTCGCCTAAAGCTTTTCACCAGCCGGACCAGAAAAGAACAGTTTGGTTAATACTCTCTCTGTCGAAGTATAGTTAGGAAATAGCCTGGAGGAATCCTATCTGCACCCCAATGGACATCTCACCTCCTTTGGTGTGGAGAGCTGCACGCATACTGGCCGGAGTCTTTTATTACGCAATTTGTCTAAATACGGTCCAGTAATACCGGGCACTCGAGGCATTCGCCTAGAACTCAGCGGAACGAACTGTGTTTTGTCTCTTCTGAGCAGTTGGAAGGGTTTTGGCCACTGGCCGGATCTGGAATCTCGGGAAAAAAAAAAATTGCAGCCTTACCTTAAACAGTTCTCTGTGGTTGTTCTCCTCCAACAAACGATCTAAACAAACACAGTCCAGAAAAGAGATCGTGTAAGTTTTACCTCCAGTCAGACGGGCACTTCTGCTGAGAGGATCATCACCCTCATCTCTTTCCCACCGCTTTTTAGAATAGAGCACCGAGGCTATTAAGTGAAGACTGAGCCCTAAAAGCCCCTTCCCTTGGCCAGCTAACGGGGGTATCCCGGCTCCCCTCCACATTGCATCATCTTGGAAAAAAGATAGAGTAAATATGTTTGGGAAATAAACCGGATCTTATTCGCATTTCAACCAGTCCTAACAGGCGATGACCTAGTTGAGCGGAGTTGTAATTCTAAACAAAACATACAGGTAAATAACATTCTCGTTTTCCTCTATCACGAATTTTAAAAAAAATAGATTATGGCTAATAGAAAGTTTTACCAGAAGCTAATTGAACTGTCAACATTTACACTGCAGATTGAGCAAGAGTTGAAATCCTCCAACTAATATTTCATGTTAACTTTAACTTTAAATATAACTGCCCTTCCCTAAAACGTCAACTACACCCCAGAATTTTTAATCACTGTGACATGTAATCATGAGTGCAAGATAGAAAAGACTGAAAAGAAAAGGGAGCTCTTCATTAGAACACCCACTCCCACTCCCCAGTCACCCTTACTTCGTTTCCAATAGGCCCCCGCCCCCCACCTGCTCAAGTCTGCCAAAATCCAAGCCAGACGTCAAGCAGGAAATCAAACTCTTCCAAGTCACTTCTTTTCAAGTCGCAGAGATGTGTAAACCTAAATGACAAAACACCTCCATTGAATGCAAACTAGGCTTTCAGTGGAGAAACTCCAGTTTGGCTACTCCCTGTCTCGGATTACACAAACATACCTGGAGGCAGGTTGGAGAGAAACTGGGGGCTAAAACTTGGGTGGGTGGGCGCGTCTTAACTTCTACTTAGTTTAAATCTGTTTGTTTTCTGTTGTTATCGGTTTTGGTTTTTGTTTGTGGGTGGGGATGGTGGTACGTAGGAAGTGTGTACTAGATATTAAAAGGAATAGAATGGTTTTGGTAGAGCGAAGTCCTATCAAATTATGTTTGCTTCGTTAAAACCGAAGGCTTTTTTTAAAAAAACAGAATTAAATATAAATGGCGTTTCCAGCTACCGCTAGGAAGTTGGAATTGGTCGGGATGGGGGAAGATCAAAAGTCATTCGAAATACAATTCATACTAGTGTACGAAGTCTTCAAAGAGAAAGAACTAAAGTTTTCATCTGCTTGAGTGTCTGAAAGAGGACAATCCCAGTCACTGGAAGGCTGCTCCAGCGAGGCCCCCGGGGCCACTCACTCACCTGCAGTCTCCGCTGCCAGTTAAGGCAAGGCGGCAGCGGCTGTACCTGGACCACTTCGCCAGTGGGATCCTGTCAGCCGCACCCCTAGGTCGAGGAAGAGACCACTAGCTGCTCTCTCTTTTCCCTCCCTCCTTCCTTGCTCTCACTTGTTACACTTGAAGATAGAAAAGTAGGGATCCTTACTGCTGACTTCCTTCCCCCACCCCTCTGGGAATGGGCACGGAGTGAAGCCCGCCAAATAAATGACCACCGCACTACTCTACCCGCCGCGGACACCCTCTCCCCCATCCACGCACAGACCCCTCCCTTCCGCGCGTGCAATGCAAAGGAAGGGGCGCAGCAGCTATACCTAGTTAAATGGACTCGAAGTAAAGCACTTTCTTCTCCCCGGGGCAGGGGTGGTGGCTCACTGAGTGAAAGTGAGTGTATGGAAAGCAGTTCACAGCTCGGCCAGTGTAGGTGTTTAGGACCTTTTGGAGAGGTGAGAGAGGGAGGGAGAGAGGGAGAAGTTGGGTCCTGTGGAGCGGATGATGCACTCGGGTATAGCGGCACCCAGCTAGCCAAACTGCTTTGCTAGCACCCTAACCTCCAGCCAGACAACTTGATTGACAGAAAATCGTTTCCCACCCTTCAAGCGACTCAAATGCCTCATCCCCCTCCCCCCATCTGATTGGGCAGCTGGGCCTTATCACGTGATTCAGAATTACCTTCCCTTCTTCCTTCTTCCCCTACCATTCTCTTGCCCACTCCCCTCCTGCCTTCTGCAGTGTTCCTCCCAACCCCCACTCCATAAATTCACTTTCACTTTTAGCTCCCTGGGAGTAGAGAAATGGAGCCCAGAGATTCTTAATGAATTTGAAGGAAGCCTTGACTCTCACCCGCTTCCAAATTAAACAAGGAACTTGCTGGAGGAGGGAGAAAAAAGGGGTACAGAGGAAATAGTGGTAGAGGCATTACATGAGAACGTAAGTTTCCAAGCAAAGAGAAGTGAAAGAACCGGGTGATCCTGACCACAGACTGGCACTCCATTTTGCCTCACTGAAACGACGAACTCTTTAGCAGAACTACACCCTACAATAATGTAGGGTTAGCCCTAGGTGTCGATGGGAAACTGAGGCAAGCGCCGGCCGAGGTGCATTAATAGAATTGTAGATGTGGGACCTGGAAGTTACCTTGGGAGTTTGAGAATGCAAGTTTCTCATTTTACAGATTAGGAAACTGAGGCACAGGGAGGTTTACATACTCTGACCCTGTGACCACACTATGTCTGAAGTGGGGTTTGAATTCAGGCTTCCTGACTTCAAGTCTCGAGTTCTAGTGACTACACCAATATCATATTGATATAGCTAGTTTGTAGAGCATTACCTATTTATTAATATTTTTTGATCCTCCCAAAGTCCCTATGAGGTAGGTGTCCTTATCTCTGTTTTATACAGCTGAGGAACTTGAGGTGCAGAGAAATTAAATGACTTTTTCTAGAGTCAAATAGCAAAGCTATTCAGATCTTCTTGATTCCAGATCAGGCACTCTATCCACTGCAAGATAATCAAATTCTTAGGTGGGGCACTGGATAGAGTTCAGCCTGGAGAAAGGAAGATGAGTTCAAATCCAGATTCAGACACTTACTAGCTGTGGGACCTTGGGGAAGTCACTTAACCTTTGTTTGCCTCAGTTTCCTCATCTGCCAAATGGGGATAATAATAGATGATAATAATAATAGCTCCCCGCGGGTTGTTATGAGGACCAAATGAGATAACAATTGTAAAGTTACATAAATATTAGCCCTTGCTACTGGAGAGGGTGTATCTAAGCTCTGCTTACTATCCCAAACCACAACACCCCTCCTGGGAAAACGATTCTTGATGTATTCAGTCTCCTTCTATTAGAATGAAAGGGTCTTGAGGGAAGGGCTGTTTTCACTTTTGAATTTATATGACCAATATTTAGAAAAGTGCTTGAACACAGTAAACTTTTTTAAAAAAGAATTTTTGTTGACGTTTTTTGATTTTACAACACCTAGATTTTCCCTGGATCCCTTCTTCTCCCCCTCCCAGATAGCTATCTCTTAAAACAAATAATTGTTTTTAAAAAGAAAGAAGAGAAAAAAATCAGCAAAACCTACCAATACCTTGAAAAATAATCTGACATTACATACAAAATTTTATACCTAGAGACATCCTATCTCTGTAATGGAGTGGGTTGAGGCATTTTCTTCTATCTCCTTTTTAGGGTCAGATGTATTCTTTACAATTTTGCAACATCTATCTTTGGTTTTTAGTTATTATTCCTCCCATAACATTATACTCATTGCATACATTGTTTTCTTGGTACTGCTTCCTTCACTTTGCATCCATGTATGTAAGTCTTTTCCATACTTCTTTATTCATCAGGTTCATTATTTCCTCTAGCACAATTATATTCCATTCCGTTTATTTGTTTAGCCATTCCTCAATCCATGGGCATTGACTTTGTCTCCAGCTATTACAAAACGTGCTACTATAAAATATTGTGGTGTATTTGGGAACTTTCTTTTAGTCAGTGGGGTGGATGCCTCAGTGTGAAACCTTTAATAAAAAGGATATGGAGATTTTATCCATTTTATTTGCATAATTCCAAATTCCTTTCCAGAATGGTTATACATGGTAAGCATTTAATAAATGCTTTTTTCATTCATTTTCATTCTTCACTGTTCTGCCTCCAGATTGCAATGAATTGTAGATAGCATCTTCTCAATAAACTGGCATAAAGTGAGAGTCTTCTTTGTGGAGGATTAGATTTGCATGAGCATAGTCTCCTTCTTCTCTCTTCAAACCAGCAATTCATTGTCCTTGTAAGAAAGAAAAAAAAAGCTTCCTTAAGCACAGTGTTTTCACTCTTCAAAGGTGATATAATAGGGGTAACCTTATCTAATTATCAAATTACCAACCCCTTTATAGTATACTACACAAGCATAGCTCAATTTATGCTCCTTGTATTGATAGGGCTTTTCAAATGCTCTGAAATTTTATAATTGAGGTATACAATATTTCTGCGGTTCAAATACACTTAATTCACTTGAAAGTAGTGACTTGTGCTAAAACTTCAACAACATATTTTAAAGCAAATTGCATCTTGAGAAGCAAAAGGTGCATTCTCCTTTTTAAATGACCATGGCACTGCGGCAAGATATGTTGTGTATCCCTCCAGTAATCTGGAATACCAAATATAGGTCCCCTTCTCCCCTTTGCTGTTTAATACTGAGATTTGATTAGTAAGAAAAGGAAGCTTATAAAACAATTTGCTTCAATAGTGTCTTGTGATAGCAAGTTCAGCTAACTAATTATATGTTATTTTAAAAGTATTTCCTTGCATTTGTTTTGAATATACAGTTTTGCCTTTGAATGTCTTTAAATACCCCCTTGTAATTTTACCAAATGAAAGGGTAGATAAGTTTACCTCATTGATGTTCTCTATGAGACTGGACCTGTGATTTCATTTTTATAGGGTGAGCAAACTCCCTCAACCAGTGCAGGTCTGCACCTTCTCTGCAACTTAAACTCTTAATTTTTTTTTTCTATACCACTGGTTATTTCACAACTAAACACTAAAATTTGTGAGTGTGTGTGTGTGTGTGTGTGTGTGTGTGTGTGTGTATGCGTATGCGTGTGTGTTGACTTGGCAGAGCAGCTTACTTTTTCTGGGCAATTAATTGAAAAATCATTTGCCAAGAAGTGAGCATTATAACGAAAAGAAAAATCAACAGAATAATTTGGAGAAGAAAAAATTCTTTTCTAGTGGAAAAATTCCTATTTATTTTTGATTCTTTCAGAAAACTGAGTTCTGATATATACAGTCAAATCTGTTCTTCTTCCTTCTCAAATGTACACTTATCTCTGCTT